>CM074721.1:489775879-490375879 GCA_037306005.1 Rhinophrynus dorsalis
TTCCTGCTGAATAAAACACGGGTACTCCCATCACTATCAGATGTTTTACTCAAAATTTATAGCATTTTAAATAATCAGGAAGTGAATTTACTGTGTTTACTTCCTGATAGTGCTGACAGGAAGTGACAGGCAGAGAACTGTATGTCTCTGACGTTTCTGACTTTCCTCTCCATTAGAATATATTAGGAAATCTAATTAGAATTTGACCACTAGAGGGCACTGCTAATGTAAAAAAAACATGGGTTTAAACTGTAATAACTCTGGAAATATAAATCTTTCGGCAGTGGGATTACCCTTATTTTACTCAATAGGAAAATCCCTACAATATATATTTTTTCATAAAAAAAAGTTTACTGCTCCTTTAATACTTTTACTCAGGGCAGATGAAGAGACGCCACACAACATATTACTGTTTTGCATCCACATACAAAATGTGTCCGCTATGGGCAGACTGGACATTCAAATTCAGAGTGCACTGATTCTGCGAAAATAACTCCACGGACTTTAGGAGGGGAGACATGTCCGGGCTGGGGTTGGGGTAAGGAAATAAGTGGGTGTGGCTATGGTTGTCAGGGCAAACAGAGGAGTTATAAGAGGGGTTCGAGGTAGTGATGAGCGAGCACCCCAATGCTCGGGTGTTCGGGTGCTCTGACCGAGCACCCCCGGAGGCTCGAGTGCTCGGCCGAGCACCCGAGCCCCATTGAAGTCAATGGGAGGACTCGAGCATTACACCAGGCACCCCCTGCTCTGATGAGGGGAGGGTGCCTGGTCCATAGGAAAAGGGCAGAAAATGATGGAAACACCACAGAAATGGTTCAGGGACAGCATAGGGAGGATGTCTGGATGCATCTTGGACTCCAACGTCGCTGCTGGGAACGATCTTTCGCCGTAGTACGCCATTTTTACAGACTGACCGTAAAACACACAAAAAGGAAGATAAAAACGACTTTAGGCGAAAAATTGTTACCAAACAGTATTTGCTGTATATTTACTTGTATATCATCTGCAAATTCTGCAAAAAATTTCATAGATTTTTCGGAACTGGGGCCATGATTAAGAGGGAAACGTGCGCAGAGGCAAATTCTGCAAAAAATTTCCTCGATTTTTCGGAACTGGGGCCATGATTAAGAGGGAAACGTGCGCAGAGGCAAATTCTGCAAAAAATTTAATCGATTTTTCTGAACTGGACCATGATTAAGAGGGAAACGTGCGCAGAGGCAAATTCTGCCAAAAATTTCCTTGATTTTTCTGAACTGAGGCCATGATTAAGAGGGAAACGTGCGCAGAGGCAAATTCTCCCAAAAATTTCCTTGATTTTTCTGAACTGAGGCCACGATTAAGAGGGAAACGTGCGCAGAGGCAAATTCTCCCAAAAATTTCCTTGATTTTTCTGAACTGAGGCCATGATTAAGAGGGAAACATGCGCAAAGACAAATTCTCCCAAAAATTTCCTTGATTTTTCTGAACTGGGGCCATGATTAAGAGGGAAACGTGCGCTGAGCCGACCATCTAAAACATTATGGATGAGGTCTGCTGCGGAGCTGACCATCCTAAACATTATATGCGAAGGCCCGCTAGTGAGCTGACGCTATAAAACATTATATGAGAGGGCCCGCTAGAGAGCTGACCCAATAAAACATTATATGAGAAGGCCCGCTGGTGAGCTGACCTATACAAAAATTGTCAAACTGCGCCCGCTGGTGAGCTGGCCCTATATAAAAATTATATAACTGGGCCCGCTGGTGAGCTGGCCCTATATAAAAATTATATCTCTGGGCATATGGAAGAGAGTCAACCATATACCCGTTTTTTGGGTGGAAGGGGTGAATGGGAATACAGAGTATTCCCATCATTGTAAATAACATATATAAAGTGAGTTTATGTTCCCCCGGGGCTTTCCTCCAGTGGAGTGGAGAAGTCAGGGGAAATCCAGGCCTTGTTCATTTTTATAAGTGTCAACCTATCAGCATTTTCGGTGGAAAGGCGGATACGCTTATCTGTTATGATGCCACCAGCAGCACTAAATACCCGCTCAGACAGAACGCTGGCGGCAGGGCAGGCCAGCACCTCCAAGGCGTAGAGTGCCAGTTCATACCACGTGTCCAGCTTGGACACCCAGTAGTTGTAAGGCACAGAGGGATCATTGAGGACGCTGACACGGTCTGCTACGTACTCCTTCACCATCTTCCAAAACTTTTCCCTCCTTGTGACACTAGGCTGCGCATCAGGGTGAGGGTGCTGGCGGGGTGTCATGAAGGTGTCCCACGCCTTGGAGAGTGTTGCCCTGCCTTTGTCGGAACTGCTGTGTGCTCCCCTTTTCTCCCCTTCTCGGTTGGCCAAGGTAGCACGTACTCTGCCGCCAGCGTTGTCAGATGGAAAATTTTGGAGCAATTTTTCAACAAGAACCTTCTGGTATTGCACCATTTTGCTTGTCCTCTCCACCGGAGGAATGAGAGATGAGAAATTCTCTTTGTAGCGGGGGTCCAGAAGGGTGAACACCCAGTAATCCGTGTTGTCTAAAATGCGTATAACGCGTGGGTCACGGGAAAGGCAGCCTAACATAAAGTCAGCCATGTGTGCCAGAGTACCAACAGGCAAGATTTCGCTGTCCTCACCAGGAGGATGACTCTCAATCTCCTCATCCTCTTCCTCCTCTTCTGCCCACCCACGCTGAAGAGATGGAACTAAAGTTCCATGGCTACCCTCTGTAGCGGAGGCAACCGTGTCTTCCTCCTCCTCCTCCTCCGCCTCCTCCAATTGTCGCTGAGAAGACGAAGTGAGGGTGCTCTGGCTATCACCTTGTGTAAGCTCTTCCTCCCGCATTTCCACCTCTTCCACATGCAAAGCGTCAGTTTTAATTGTGAGCAGCGAGCGTTTCAGTAGACACAGAAGTGGGATGGTTACACTGATAATAGCGTTATCGCCGCTCACCATCTGTGTCGATTCCTCAAAATTGCATAAAACCTCACAGAGGTCTGACATCCATTCCCACTTCTCACTTCTGATTACAGGAAGTTGAACGGAGAGGCGACGACCGTGTAACAGCTGGTACTCCACTACTGCCCTCTGCTGCTCACAAAGCCGGGCCAACATGTGGAAGGTGGAGTTCCAGCGCGTGCTCACGTCACACAGCAGCCGGTGAGCTGGCAATTGTAAGCGCTGCTGCAGCTTCAACAGGCCGGCTGAAGCTGTTGATGACTTACGGAAATGTGCACACACGCGGCGCACCTTGGTCAAGAGATCATGCAAATTGGGGTAGGTTTTTAGAAATCGCTGAACCACTAAATTAAATACATGCGCTAGGCATGGTACGTGTGTGAGCTTGCCGAGCTCCAAAGCCGCCACCAAGTTACGCCCATTATCACACACAACCATGCCTGGTTGCAGGTTGAGTGGCGAGAGCCATTGCTCGGTCTGGTGACTAATCCCCTGCAACAGCTCTGAGGCCGTGTGCTGTTTGTCCCCAAGGCAGATCAGCTTCAGCACGGCCTGTTGACGCTTCCCCACTGCAGTGCTACACTGCTTCCAGCTACCGGCTGATGGGTGAGTGGCGCTGAGCGCAGAGAATTCGGAGGTGGAAACGGAGGAGGAGGAGCCAATAACGTAGGTGCTGGCGGAAACCCTGATGGAGGTAGGGCCCGCAATCCTCGGCGTGGGTAGCACCTGTGCCATCCCAGGGTCCGAGTCGCTCCCAGCCTCCACGACATTCACCCAGTGTGCCGTCAGGGAAATGTAGCGTCCCTGGCCACAAGCACTTGTCCATGTGTCAGTCGTTAAGTGGACCTTCCCAGTAACTGCGTTGGTCAGGGCACGGGTGATGTTACGGGACACATGGTGGTGTAAGGCGGGGACGGCACACCGGGAAAAGTAGTGGCGGCTGGGGACTGCGTACCGAGGGACAGCTGCTGCCATCAGGCTGCGGAAGGACTCAGTGTCCACAAGCCTAAATGGCAGCATTTCGATGGCCAGTAATTTGGAAAGGTGTGAGGTTAGTGCTATGGCCTGTGGGTGGGTGGCTGGGTATTTTCGCTTGCGCTCAAATCCTGGGGTAACGACATTTGGACGCTGTGCTGGGACAGGGAAGTGGATGTGGTCGCTGATGGTGCTTCAGATGGTACAGGTGCAGGATGGGAGGTATGCGGGCCTGCGCCTTCGACAGGCGATTGGCCGGCACCGAAAACAGGGGAAGAGGAGGCAGTGGTGTGGCCTGCAGACACATATTGGCGATCCGGGCGTTCCTCCCACTTATTACGGTGCTTGGATGCCATGTGTCGGATCATGCTGGTGGTGGTGAGGTTTCTAGTGTTCATGCCTCGGCTCATTCTGGTGTTGCACAGGTTGCAAACTACAATTCTTTTGTCGTCCGCACTTTCCTTAAAAAAACGCCATACCGCGGAACACCTACCCCTTGGCAAGGGAGATTTACGCAAGGGGGTGCTCCGTGGAACATTTGCGGGCCGGTTTGGTGCGGTCCGCCTTCTTTCTGTAGCCACACCACTGCCTCTTCCAGCCTGTTGCGGTGCTGCAGATGGCTCACCCTCAGGACTGCTGTCATCGCTCGGCTCTCCACCTTCCCAGGTGGGGTCAGTCACCTCATCGTCCACCAAGTCCTCCTCCACTTCCTCACTCTGATCATCCTCCTCATTTCTTGATCCCACCACATACTCAGTCATTGACAACTGTATATCATCCTCCTCATCAAGGTCTTGAGACAGTAATAGTGGTTGATTTAATGGCAACTGTGTCTCATCATCATCATCATCCACTTCCTTTGACCTTAAATGCGTTCACCTCTGTCATCTTCTTGTGATTGGGTACCCTCTAGAGGTTGCAAGCGTGCTTGGAGAGAGGTTCAAATTAAGGATTGGTGATGAGACGAGCTCCTCACTATATCCCAGTGTGGGATCACTTCTTTGACCAGATCCTCTATGGTGGGAGGAAGGATGATCAGAGTGAGGATTATGTTGACCAGACTCTTGGCTACTGAGAGTGGACTTGGTGGAAGACAGGGTGGTGCTTAACCGACTGGAAGCAGTATCAGCTGACATCCAACCAACCACCTGTTCGCAGTGGTCGGACCTCGAGAGTGATGTCCTGCGACGCCCTGTAAACTGAGACATGAAGCTAGGTATGGTGGATGTCTTTCTGTCTTGTGCTCTGGCACCAGGCGCAGTTTCTACGCGTCCTGACCCGCGCCCTGAACTATCAGGATCACGTCCACTTCCCCGTCCCTTTTTACCCGCCTTCTTCATATTACACGGAATATGTGCTGCAAATCTGCAACTTTGCACAGTAAACAGAATGTGCTTCTTAACTGCGGCTACGCACAGTGAATGGAATATGTGACTTTGATATTTTACAGTTTGAACACTTAACAGAATGTTCTCCTATTCTGAAACTTTGCACAGTAAACAGAATGTGCTTCTTAACTGCGGCTACGCACAGTGAATGGAATATGTGACTTTGATATTTTACAGTTTGAACACTTAACAGAATGTTCTCCTATTCTGAAACTTTGCACAGTAAACAGAATGTGCTTCTTAACTGCGGCTACGCACAGTGAATGGAATATGTGACTTTGATATTTTACAGTTTGAACACTTAACAGAATGTTCTCCTATTCTGAAACTTTGCACAGTAAACAGAATTTGCTTCTTAACTGCGGCTACGCACAGTGAATGGAATATGTGACTTTGATATTTTACAGTTTGAACACTTAACAGAATGTTCTCCTATTCTGAAACTTTGCACAGTAAACAGAATGTGCTTCTTAACTGCGGCTACGCACAGTGAATGGAATATGTGACTTTGATATTTTACAGTTTGAACACTTAACAGAATGTTCTCCTATTCTGAAACTTTGCACAGTAAACAGAATGTGCTTCTTAACTGCGGCTACGCACAGTGAATGGAATATGTGACTTTGATATTTTACAGTTTGAACACTTAACAGAATGTTCTCCTATTCTGAAACTTTGCACAGTAAACAGAATGTGCTTCTTAACTGCGGCTACGCACAGTGAATGGAATATGTGACTTTGATATTTTACAGTTTGAACACTTAACAGAATGTTCTCCTATTCTGAAACTTTGCACAGTAAACAGAATTTGCTTCTTAACTGCGGCTACGCACAGTGAATGGAATATGTGACTTTGATATTTTACAGTTTGAACACTTAACAGAATGTTCTCCTATTCTGAAACTTTGCACAGTAAACAGAATTTGCTTCTTAACTGCGGCTACGCACAGTGAATGGAATATGTGACTTTGATATTTTACAGTTTGAACACTTAACAGAATGTGCTCCTATTCTGAAACTTTGCACAGTAAACAGAATGTGCTTCTTAACTGCGGCTACGCACAGTGAATGGAATATGTGACTTTGATATTTTACAGTTTGAACACTTAACAGAATGTTCTCCTATTCTGAAACTTTGCACAGTAAACAGAATTTGCTTCTTAACTGCGGCTACGCACAGTGAATGGAATATGTGACTTTGATATTTTACAGTTTGAACACTTAACAGAATGTTCTCCTATTCTGAAACTTTGCACAGTAAACAGAATGTGCTTCTTAACTGCGGCTACGCACAGTGAATGGAATATGTGACTTTGATATTTTACAGTTTGAACACTTAACAGAATGTTCTCCTATTCTGAAACTTTGCACAGTAAACAGAATGTGCTTCTTAACTGCGGCTACGCACAGTGAATGGAATATGTGACTTTGATATTTTACAGTTTGAACACTTAACAGAATGTTCTCCTATTCTGAAACTTTGCACAGTAAACAGAATGTGCTTCTTAACTGCGGCTACGCACAGTGAATGGAGTATGTGACTTTGATATTTTACAGTTTGAACACTTAACAGAATGTTCTCCTATTCTGAAACTTTGCACAGTAAACAGAATGTGCTGCTAATCTGCAACTTTGCACACTAAACAGAATGTGCTCTAATCTGCAACTTTGCACACTAAAAAGAATGTGCTGCTAATCTGCAACTTTGCACACTGAACAGAATGTGCTCTAATCTGCAACTTTGCACACTAAACAGAATGTGCTGCTAATCTGCGGCTAGGCACAGTGAACAGAATATATGAAGATTTTTTTTTTTATATCTCTGCCCCCCCAAACAAAATAAACTGCTGCCCCCACACACAGTAGTCCTAAAAAGGACTTTTGGGTCTTTTTTTTAACAAACTCGCTTTTCTTCTCCCTACACTGACTTTCCCTTCCTATCCTCATCTCTCCCTGGCTAAGACTGAGCCGAACTCGCTGGTCAGGTGCTATACAGCACCCGATCACGGGTTCTGGCCAGCCAATCAGTGTAATGCCAGCAGCCAACATGGCTGCTGGCATTACACTGATGTCAGAGCCTCCCTGCACGTTTATTGGCTGCGCAGCAGCCGCGAAACGTGCGGGGAGGAGACCCGAACATGGCGGTCGAGCACATGCGGTACTCGTACGAGTACCGCCATGTGCCGAGCAGAGCGATGCTCGAGCCGAACCGAGCTTCGGCCGAGCATGCTCGCTCAACACTAGTTTGAGGAGTTTTGTCTGAGAGGATAGTGAATTTGACATGTCTGATAATTTGTTGGAGGAGGTGCGGGAGCTGTTGGAGTCCGGCGGTGGGACATGGCTGAGTGAACAACTTTCTAGGAGGAGGGAGGAGAACAGAATGCGTGGTGAGGTGGGTCGGCCTGTGCGCAGCATCCGAGCTCGTCCGCCTGCAAGATTGAGTCCTTCTCGCTCTCCGTTGCGACGGAGGAGTTTAAGTCCAAAACCACGGGGAGCGAGGAGTGCGTCTGTGAGGGAGATAACGGTCGACTGGAGGATTGGGCGGAGCTTACTTAGGAGCAGTTTGGCTGTGCAGTGGGAGGCATCCCCTTCTGAGGAGACTCGTCAGGAACAGCCCGAGCGATGGAGGCGGGAATCGTCAGGCGGCAGGAGAAACAGAACTGAAGATTCCAGTCAGACGCTGACACAGGTGACCGTACGCACTGTGTACTGGATATATATTTCTTTAACATGTTTATTTGCTTTATTTCTACCCCCACCTCCACCCTACACCACCTTCCTCAATAATTTTTACGTTCTTATTATTGTTTTTTATTTTTTAATTATATTAGGTCTTTAAGTTTAATTTACGTTTCCTTTATCCTCTCCCTTCCTTTTCAAGTTTTGTTTTACGGTATGGGTCCGGTCTCTTGTTGGTAAGGGAGGACGTTGGCCTGGTTTGGTGCCACAATATTTGTGGCTGGTGTTCCTCAGTGAGTCTGAGGTAATTGGTGACCAGTATGTCATGGAGTTTGTGGTTACTAAAGTTAAATTAAAGTACCAGTGTTTTTAGAATGGTGTCGCATAAAAAAAAAAAAAAAAAAAAATTTTGGGTTTGGTTATGACATACTGGTGGAAAAAAGGGTCTTTGGTTTGCCTTGAAGGTATTGTTTAACGTTGAATGCTATTTCATTCTTGGTGGTTTGAGCCCAATTTTGGGCCCTTGGGTAAGTCTATTTGGTTAGACTGTCAATTATGGCTTCATTTCTTCTTTTCTTACAGGAGGATGCAGTTGCTGAGACGTCAGGATCTGTGAGGATGGAGCACGCGGATGTGGAGGCCGGTGCTGGGGGTAGTTCAGCAAGACAGTCTGTACCGTTGGCTCCTTTGTCGAGGGCAGGTACGAGACTTTCTAATATTTTGGGGTCGGTGGGCTTGGGTGGAGAGGATGCAGTGGGGTCTTTATGGCAGGCCTTGGGGGCTTGGCAGGATAGAGCGTTGAGTGATTCGGTTAGGTTACCTTCTTCAACAGGTGTACTGTCGGATGCTGGAGCTGGAACAGTTTTAGTTTCAGGTGAAGGGGTTTTGACGGGTACATCTTTTGGAAGGGTTGGGTCGTTGCCAGGTTTGGGTATTGGGGGAGGGGTTCAACAACAGGGGGTGGTGACGTCCAATGTTTTGATGACAGGGAATGTGCAGCAGGGGGCTCCCGCCAACCTGGCCGGGGTTCATTTGTCGGGTAGTGGTTTACAGCCCCTTGCTGGACAAGGTTTGGGTAATGGGGTGTTGACAAATTCTATGGTAATGGGTACTCCTGGGGGGTCTGGTTTGGCTTCTGCAGGATCAGTATCGGGTTTAGGCTCTGGTGATTCACAAGTGCTTGGCTCCAATTTTGAGGGAGTGGCATTGGGAGCGTCACAGGTTTGTGGTGTGCCTACAGTGGCTTTTGGAGCAGCTTATATGTGCTGGTCTGGGCCTTTGGGTATTCATTTAAAAAATGAAGTAAAGGAAAAAATTTGGAAGAATGAGTTTGTGGAAATTTATTCTTTATTGCCACTTGATGACGACAAGGAGGAAAAAGATGTCGATAAGAAAGAGGAGAAGGAACGTCGTAGGTACAGGAAAATTCCGAAGGTGTTTGGCAATTGGTTTCAGGCATTCTCCATATTGGCCAGTGTGATTGGTGAACGTTTTTCAGGGAAAAGCTCATCCGTGTTCTGTTATCAGGACACGATTTGGAACGCCTGCAGGACTTACGGCGGTCTGGCATGATGGCATTATGATGAACAGTTTAGGCAGAGGTTGGCTGTGCGTCCGTCGATGTCTTGGGATCAACTGGACATTGGGCTATGGTTGTCAATTATGACCTGTCCGGCTGATTCCCCAGTGGGGTTTCAGTCCTTTCAGACCGGCGCTTGTGGGTTGGGGCTCCCCTCAGGAAGGGCAGCGCCAGGGTAACAGAAAGGTTTCTGCTGGCAGTTTAATGAGGGTCAATGTAAATGGGGGGGATCTTGCAAGTTCAAGCATGAGTGTTCTGGATGTTCGGGTTCCCATCCCCTTATCAGGTGTTTTTAAAAGCAAAAGTTGGGTGACAAAGGGGGGTCTGTTGGGATTAAAGGGGGTGACTCCAGTGTCCGTAGACAGGATTCGCCCATGGCTAAGGGTTTACAAGGATAGGGAGGCTGCAAAAATTCTGGAAGACGGTTTTGAGTTTGGGTTTAGGATTCCTGAGCAGGAGGGTTTTGGTGTAGCCAAGGTGGCTAATTTACATTCAGCTGGTGGTTATCTTGGGATTCTTCGAGATAAGGTGAATGTTGAGTTGTCTTTAGGGCGGATGGCGGGTCCTTTTTCGGGACCACCACTGTCTGGATTCAGGGTATCGCCTTTGGGTATTGTACCAAAGTCGGAACCTGGTAAGTTTCGCCTTATTCATCACCTGTCATTCCCTTTTGGATCCTCTGTTAATGATGCCATTGATCCGTCTTTGTGTAATGTTTCCTACACATAGTTTGACAAAGCGGTGGAACTGGCTGTAAAAGCTGGTCGGGGGGCGTTGTTTGCAAAAGCTGATGTGGAGTCAGCGTTTCGTCTTCTTCCGGTTCATCCTGAGAGTCATCATCTGTTGGGTTGTAAGATTGGAGATGATTATTATGTCGACCTATGCCTTCCTATGGGATGTTCAATTTCTTGTGCACTCTTCGAGCGTTTTAGCACATTTTTGCATCTTGCATTATCTTGACGATTTTTAATGCGTTGGTCCCTCAGGTTTGGATGTTTGTAGACATTTGCTTGTTACTTTGCAACAGGTGTGTTTAGATTTTGGTGTCCCATTGTCGGCTGAAAAGACGGAAGGCCCTACAACTTGTTTGCGTTTTTTGGGTCTGGAGATTGATTCCATAGCCATGGAATGCAGGCTTCCTCGAGAAAAATTGGAAGGTTTACAGGCTGAAGTGGTGGCTTGTCGAATGGCCAAAAAGGTTACCTTGCGAGCACTTCAATCTTTATTGGGTAAGTTGAATTTTGCATGTCGGATCATGCCCATGGGTAGGGTTTTTAATAGGCGGTTAGCTCAAGCTACTGGGGAAGTTGTTTGCCCTCATCATCACATTCGTATAACATCTGATATGCGGGAGGATCTGGTTGTCTGGGAAAGGTTTTTAGCTGATTATAATGGGAGATCGTATTGGCAAAAATTGGGGAAAACTAATGAAGAATTTGAGCTGTATACTGATGCATCTGGGTCTCTTGGTTTTTGGGGCTTTATTTGGTTCTGATTGATGTGCAGAGAAATGGCCTTTGGCGTGGGTTCAGGTAGGTCTTACCAAGAATATATTGTTTTTGGAGCTATTTCCTCTGGTTGTGGCTGTGATGCTGTGGGGTGACAGATTGAGAGACAGCAAAGTTCTTTTTCATTCTGATAACTTGGGAGTGGTGCAGGCGGTAAATACTCTCACTGCTTCTTCTCCCCCCGTGTTGTCATTACTCCGTCATTTTGTGTTGTTGTGTTTGAGATTGAATCTTACTTTTAGGGCTCAACATGTGCCTGGTGTTATGAATGTGGCTGCTGATGCGTTTGTAGTGGTTTTTAGGACACTCAGACCAGTATGTGAAATAAAACACAATTTATTCAGAGTAACAATAATGCAAATGTTCGCCCTCTAGTGGCGGTTAAAATAAACACACAGTGAAGACTGATAGGTTACAAGTGTAAATGCACAATAAGATGACATGTACAAATACTATGAATAGAATGGAATATCATCCCAAAGGGTTAAGAACTTGATAAACAGTCAGTCTCAGATGTGGAGGTTTGGCACGCCCTGGGTGTTATAAGGATGCGCTGGTAGACAAAGTTCACCATGTACTGGAGACGTGACTGCCTATTCAAGGTTTTCGAGTAATAAGCAGAACGGGGATCCAACTAGCCCCCTCGGGCGTACCTACTGGATCTGCTTCTGCGAGTGCAAGTGAGAATAGCCACCACGGGCGTAACGGAAACCGGCCTGCAATGCAAGAGCTACTAAGCCTCCTCAGACTTAACCGGATACCGGTATTTGAAGTGCTAGAGCCAATAGCCCCCACGGGCGTATATACCAGATCTGCTAGCGCTGAAGCCTACTCTCTGACGCCGCTCTGCTTAACGGATATCGCCCAGTAACCGACAATAGGGGAGAGCCCTTGGCGCTCAACCGGCCCACAATACGTGACTACTCTGCAACGGAATGGATAGAGTCGCCGACGGAGAGCGGCCAACTCAGCAGACGTAGCACCGAGAAAGAGGCTCTGTTCTGGGAATAGAGAGAGTGAGAGCAAGACAGCACTGCTAGGGTTAATAAGCACGTTTACTCGAGGCTTCAGCAAAACAACGAGGCTCTGCAGGATGAGGGAGGCACACTGAGGCACACACAGCTCTGCAAGGGTAGCGGTACACTGCACAGATAGTAGGCAACACCAGGCAAGGCAGTCACACGGTGACTGGCAACAGCAGATGAGAATGTCGCGACGGCGACAACTGGAACGCAGGTCACTGGAACAGGCTGGAAGTCGGTCATACACAAACAGGAACGTCAGCCAAGCCAGGTCAGGATCCAAAGGTGGTACGCAGTCAGGCTGGGTCATACACAAACAGGAACACTGGAGAATAGTCAGGACAAGCCGATTCGGTACACAGAAATCCAGAACACAGGAACACAGCAACAGCACTACTGGCTCAGAAACACCACGAAAGGGCATCTGACAGGTGTCTGGGCCAGGCATAAGAAGGTCACCAGGGGCGGGCCAAACTGGCTCAGCAAATCAGAGCGATCCACAAGAAAGAGTGACAAGAATCACAGGCACTGTGATAGCGTTGTCTCGTTTTCAGGAAACAGCGTTTCGGAAGGCGTGTCCAGGGGCAAAGGCCACGGGTACTCCTTGCCCATCTTTCCTGTGGGACCTTGGCGGAGTGCAGTGGCAGACTGGGCGAAGAATTCTGTGTCGCCGGCCACATGGGTGCGGTATTCAGTGGTTTGGACTGATTGGCTGATTTTTGAAAGTATGGCTGGTGCTTTGAGAGATGAGTTTGAAAAGAGGGATGGGGTCTTGTGGTTGATTTGGGAATGGTTTGCTCGGGGAATATCACCTGCGTCGATATCGTCTAAAGTGCCGGGACTGTCTTTTGGTTTTAAATTACGGGGCTGGAGGGATTTTTCGAAATATTTTATAATAAGACAGGCTCTTCGGGGTTTACGTTGGGTAAATCTTCACTTGACTCGAGGCGTCCGGTATAATTTCAATTACTTGAAAGGTTAATGGAGGTGTTAGAAGGGGTGTGTTGGGACTATTTTGAAGTTATTCTTTTTAGGGCAGCGTTTTCTTTAGCATTTTTCTGGGCGTTACGTATAGGGGAATTAGTCAGTTTGTCGAAAAATCGTCCGGGGGGTATACTGTTTAAAGATATGCGTTTAGGGGTTGATTCTTTGGAATTTCTGATTCGTAGATCAAAAACGGATTCCTTAGGGGTGGGGTCTTGGGTTACACTTTTTGCTGTTCCGGGTTCTTTGGGTTGTCTGGTTTCTTGTGTTCGGCGGTACTTAAAAATTAGACCGGGTTTGTATACTTCGTTGTTGGTTCATAACGACAGGGTAGTTTTGACAAGATTTCAGTTTTTGACAGTTTTCAAACGTTGCCTTTCAGTTCTTCGGGTTCCAGTTGGTGACTTTGGGGGCCATTCTTTTCGAATTGGAGTGGCTACAGAGGCTGCTCGTCTAGGGTTGGGTTCTGAGACAATTAGGCGTATTGGGCGTTGGGATTCGCGTTGGTTTTTTGTCTTATGTTAGGCCACATAGAGTTATGGGAATTTAGAGTTAAGGGGTGGGTGTTATTTATGTTGTTTTGTTTTTCTCTTTAGGTCCGGCTTCTCGGGAATTATGGATCATCGGTCACTCATTTGTATTCTGGGCCAGCCGGCGGGCCGAGGTTCGAGAGAGAGGTCGCCAGATGAACGTTCCCTTATCTGCAGGCCAGGTTGTCTGGCATGGTTATAGGGGAATGTGTTGGCCACAATTGGTACCGGAAGTTCTTAGGCTGGTACAGGCTGGTGGAGTAGTTCCTCATGTTGGTGCACCTGGGGGGTAATGACCTGGGTTACATCCCTGGTTGGGAGTTGAGAGAGGCCATGAAAGAGGACTTCCGTAAACTTCTCCAGCACTTTCCGGGGATTCGATTGGTATGGTCGGAAATTCTCCCTCGAAGGTGCTGGATGGGTGCAAGAAATTGCTGGTCTCTGGATAAGAGCCGGATCAAATTGAATAGGAGGATCTTGAAGTTTATAGTTGAGATTGGAGGTCTAGCTATTAGACATAGGGTATTCGAGGAGCCTTCTCTCAATTTGATCCGGAGTGATGGTATTCACCCCAATGATATGGGGTTAGACTTTTTTTTAATTTGGATTTAGCTGAAGCTTTGGAGGAGGCCGTGGCTTTAGGGGGGGTGGGACTAACTTGTAGGGGTACTCGTTAGTCCCTTGTGGTGGCTTGGGCCCTTGCCAATGTATAGAGTGGTAGTAAGATGGTGGAGGTTACGGGAGATGGTAGGTCAGCAGCCTAGGTCTAAGAACACCCGGACTTTGTCGCGGGTTAGACGCCGGCCTCATTGAGCTGTATTGACTAGCTAATGAGGTGCGGTTAAGGTGACAATTTGGGGAGTTTGGAGTTTCGGCTCCAAAGGAGGATAGGCTGGTTAGCCTTTAGGAGATGGACATTGGCAAGGGCTCAAGGGTGGGAAAATAAATTCGTTTAAGGATTATATTTTATATTTTAACTTATTGTACGTTTTTATATAATAAAGCTGCGGCCTTGTTCAAATCCATTTTGGTGTACTGTATTTCTTGGACCCATACCCCATGCTTAGGACAAGAACTCCACGGACTTTAGGAGGGGAGACATGTCCGGGCTGGGGTTGGGGTAAGGAAATAAGTGGGTGTGGCTATGGTTGTCAGGGCAAACAGAGAAGTTATAAGAGGGGTTCGCACTACCTGTTAGTGTGGCAGTTTAAACTAACGGGAGAAGGAGCAGTTCCCCTCCCTCCCTCCCTGTTTTTTATGAAGAATGTTATCATCAATGTGATTGTATTTGTTATAATATTTGTTTATTGTATTTGTCGCAGCTTTGTTGGCGGCTTGGGCCCTTGCCAATGTATAGAGTGGTAGTAAGATGGTGGAGGTTACGGGAGATGGTAGGTCAGCGGCCTAGGTCTAAGATCACACGGACTTTGTCGTGGGTTAGACGCCGGCCTCATTGAGCTGTATTGACCAGCTAATGAGGTGCGGTTAAGGTGACAATTTGGGGAGTTTGGAGTTTCGGCTCCAAAAGAGGATAGGCTGGTTAGCCTTTAGGAGATGGACATTGGCAAGGGCTCAAGGGTGGGAAAATAAATTCGTTTAAGGATTATATTTTATATTTTAACTTATTGTACGTTTTTATATAATAAAGCTGCGGCCTTGTTCAAATCCATTTTGGTGTACTGTATTTCTTGGACCCATACCCCATGCTTAGGACATGTAATCTTTGTGGTGAAGTGGGCCACATGTTTGCACCACGTCCTCAAGCCCATCACAAATGTTCCTTCCCTTCACAGGATTCTGTTGAAAATCTGTAAAATTTATTTCTAGATATACAGAAAATCTAAAATTTGCAACCACATCCACAACACATACTGGCTTAGAGCAGAAGGAAAATAGTGTATTAAAATATCAGCCTAAACTAATGAATTAGGACTGGGAAAGAAGTTATTTTTTCTTTTCTTGGGAATTTGCTTGCAAAAAAACAAAATGTTTTACTTTTTCATGGAAATTCCAATGGAGCGCCAATGAAATTATAGTGCGAACTTTGCAATTGGCAAGGTTTTTACTAAGAACTCACTAAGTGCTAAGAACTGAATAAGTGTGGGTTGGAAACACATAGTATTGTCTTTTGTTGTCTGTTTGAAAATAATGTATGATATATATCTGACTCCAGTATCTGTCTCTGTCGCTCTCAATCTCAGCTCAGTTAGGAATACCTGCTATTTTGAGTAAAATGACAAGAAAAGAGAGGGGTGCTCACTATTGCAATAGCTTCCAATAATTAGACCTTCACCAGTACACCATGGTACTCATAATGTACCAGACCAATGAAAGTGGTCAGTAGAACAGATGAGGGAAGCCCGACTGCCCTCACTCAGTCTACCTCCAGTGGACGGTGGATGCAGCCACCCAACAGAACAAGGTGGACCCACAGGATCTCTAGTACAGACAGAAACAACAGGCCAGAAGGCGTGCAAACCACCAGCATATATTATATTGTGTGGATATTAACCAACCATATACTCACTCGCGTTTCTGGTGAAATCAAGCAGGGCATCAAGGGCCGCCCTGCTATGGTTAATATCCTCTTGTGGTTCAATAAGTTATATGGATCCATTTGTTTGTAAAACAGTATAACAAATGTATTGGTCATAAAAGCAACAATGCCATAAAGTCTACACGTTTCGGAGTGACTAACTCCTTCCTCAGGAGGAAAATATATTATTTGGTAATTGAAAATCAATATGATGATATACTTTTTATATTTATATTGATTTTTGCCAAATAATATATTTTTGTCTTGAGGAATGAGTTGATCACTCTGAAAAGCGTAGACTTTATATTTTTGCCATTGTTGTTTTTTTGACCAATAAATTTGTTACTGTTTTATATACAAGTGGATACAGATACCTTATTGAACCACAAGAGGATATTAACCATAGCAGGGTGGTTCTTGATACCCTGCTTGATTTCAGCAGTTGTTTTACCAACCGGTCATCTATAAGAAGACGTGTGAGTATATGGTTGGTTCATATCCACACTATATATATATGCTGTGTCACGAAGATGGACTATGCTGAAGGGAGTACCCTGAGAAGAAGCAAAGGACGAACTTCAGACTCCTCCAACAAGAAACCAGGGAGCAAGGAGATGGGGTGCGATGCTAGGGTACGTAGCTTGGGTACGGTGGTTGTTGTGCTGCTGCTTAGCTGTATAAAGATGCTAGTCGTGAAGCTAGATTAGCCCACTCCAGTTGAGCCAAAGGGGACTCCTAATTGGCAAACTATACTACCCGATCCCCAGGGAGAAACAAACTCCAGCAGGAAACAAACTGAATACTCACTCAGACTGGGAAGGAACAGGAGATTCAAGGAGTACAAGGCTGAGACAGAAGGAAGGTAACAGACTGGCCAGGTCATACACAGGAGTCAGGCAATACTGGGCTGAGGCAGAAGACTGGTCACAGACAGGCTGGGTCATACACTGAGTCAGGCAGAAATACTGGCTACTAACACTAACCTAACAGAACAAAGAACGCTTTACTAATGCATCCGAAACTGGGAGCAGCCTCACTTTGAAGCCGACAACCGGAAGAGATGAAGCGGAGTGCCTAGCAATGAGGAGTCAGCTAACCCATTGCTATGTATGACGTCGCTGCCCGACGGAACAAAAAGGTAAGCCGCGATCGAGCAGCAGAACGGCTACGGACGTGACATGCTGGTGGTTTGCACTGCTTCTGGCCTGTTGTTTCTCCTATTTTGAGTTCACCTATCTGTCACCTACCTATTTCACCTATCAGTCAAAAAGTGTTTGTTTTTTAACTCCTCTTTCTTTATTTACACTCACACACCCCACATTCCATATGTACATAGAATAACCAGCTAATACCAATACTCCTCAAAGGAGCGGTAAACTATTTTTAAAAAATATATATTGTAGGGATTTTCCTATTGAGTAAAATAAGGGTACTCCCACTACTAATAGATTTATATTTCCAGAGTTATTACAGTTTAAACCCATGTTTTTTACATTAGCAGTGCCCTCTAGTGGTCAAATTCTAAATAGATTTCCTGTTAGATTCTAATGGAGAGGAAAGTCAGAAAAGTCAGAGACATACAGTTCTCCATAGAATGTGATAGAAACTGCCTGTCACTTCCTGTCAGTTAGAACTTCCAGGAAGTAAACACAGTAAACTCACTTCCTGATTATTTAAACTGGTATAATTTTTGAATAAAACATTTGACAGCGATGGGAGTGACCTTGTTTTATTCAGTGGGAAATGCTCTGTAAAATATGTGTTTTCATAAAAAAAAGTTTAGTGCTGCTTTAAATAAAAAACTCCAGCTCAATGTTTGCCTGCCTTCCTCTATATTACCTAGGATCACAATTTCAGCACATTTCTCTCTCTCTCTCTCTAAAGAACAGACTAAGGTACAGAGTTATGTCAGTTTGAGTAGAGAATCCTTGTCCATCAAATATTCAGACTTTAATAAGATATAACACATTTTAGCATATTTTATTAGATTAATTACTTTCTTAATCTAGAAAAGAGCTCTATTACCTGGGATGTGTTTTTAAGAAGATTTAGCCTTTTCTCACTGCTCTAGAGATAACATGTTGAGGTATTTAAACATCATAGTGGTCTCAGAATTCCTGTGTTCATGAGATACTTTTTATGATTATGTGTTTGGGGGAAGCTACCTAGATGGACAAAGCTTCATATCAATAGATGTGCATATCTCAATTAGAGACTGCAGAACAATTGTTTGTAACATGTACTTATAGTTGTCCTGTGTGGAAAGAGGTTTCTATAAAGTTACCTATTCCTCTTTCATTAGATTACACTGGTAAATTACATTAAATGGTTTAGGATTTAATGATATAGGCATTACAGGAATCAAACTCTCTGTGGTTAATATCAGTTCATATAAATCATCAGATCTGGTTATCTCATTGTGTATGAGTGTTAAGAAAAGTGTTTGTACCTGTTAAATTTGGTGTCTGTTACTGTTAGCAATGTCTAAGATCTTAAATGTAAAGAAAGAGAGAAGATTTTTCTTTAGCGACTTAGAAACATTTATTGGTGCAATTTATAATGTAACAAACTTCCAGTTGATTTAAATGGAGTTTTTAATTCTGAGTGCCAGAGATGAACTCTTTGAATGTTAAAGCAATTCTCATTGACTTATATTTTTCATAAAATGCTACATAATAAATAAAATTATAAAAACTTCATCATATTTAAAGGCATAGTAATGTTTCACAATAAAAGCAGCTCCAATTAATCTTCAAAGTATTTGGGCCTTGGAGAGTGTTGTTTCAGCACTGTCAGAGTTGTAGTACAAGAGTAATTGAATGATAAAAGATCCCCCTCCTGCCCCTTTTACTGATATAACACTGCTCACCTCAGAGCAGAAAGGTGGTGTCCAGCTGGATCACAGAGAGGGACAATCTTCAATTAGCTTAAGGGAAAAAAAACTGAAAACCTGTCAAGGAGGGCAGGGTTTTCATTGTTCTCACAGTAAGAATAGTGTCCCTTGCTGTGAGCTGTCTGGTATTAAGACCAGATTCTACATACCCAAGCTCACAAGAACAAAAGTGAATGAATGAATGAATATGTTTATTTATATACCGCCACAAGTATACGCAGCACTTTACAATTTAAGGGTTTAAACAATACAGGGTTACAGGTGCAGGGTTACAGGAACTTTGTAGAGTGAAACACTGGGTGCAAGGTCCCTGTCCAATAGCTTACAATCTAAAGTGGTAATGGGAGACATACAGAGTATATAAGAGTCAAATTCTGAATAGAGTGCTAGTTATGATGATGATAGAGGACATCAGTAAAGTAAATAATTTATAAGAGCATCCATTTTACAACATCAGTGTCTTCTAGCATGCTGAGATTTTATCCATGAGGTGCATTTTCAAGTGAGATTTGAAGGTCATCAGAGAGGTGCAGTGGCACAGGTTGGATGGTAGAGCATTCCATACATACGGAGCAATGAGAGAAAAAGGTTTGATGCATGACAGGGCTATAGACACAAAAGGAGCTAAGAGAAGACAGTCATTGGCTGAACGTAAGTGGTGGGATGGAGTATAGCGGGAGACCAAAGTGGAAATGTAAGAAGTAGTAGAGAAGAGAAATGTCTTGAAAGAGAGATGTAAGATTTTGTAAGATATTCAGAGTTTGATAGGCAGTCATTGGAGAGATTTGAGTAGGAGTAGGGCAGGGACAAACCTAGGTGACAGAAGAGTAATTTGTGCTGCAGCATTCTGTATAGATTGAAGTAGATGGAGATGGGAAGCAGGAATGTCAGACAGATGAATGCTGCAATAGTCCATGCGGGAGAGGATGATTGCCTGTTTAAGAATTTTAGGTCTGGAGGAACAGAGGAAGGGATGGATTTTAGCAATGTTATGCAAAAGAAATGACAGGATTTAGTAATGGCATTAGTAAGAGGGGAGAATGAGAGAGATGTGTCAATTATCACCCCTAGACACCGCACTTCTGATACTGGATTTATGGTAGTGCCATTTACAGTCAACTGGAAGGGTGCAACAGGGCCAGGCCTAGGTGGGATGAGGAGTATCGCAGTTTTAGACATATTGAGTTTGAGGTGCCTATGAGCCATCCAATCTGAGATAGCCGAGAAGCAATCTGTGACTTTAGCCAGGATATCAGCAGTCAGTAGAGGTGCAGATAAGTAAATATGGGTGTCATCTGCATAGAGGTGATATTTGAGACCAAATGAGTTAATAAAATCACCAAATGTTCTTGTGTAAAGAGAAAACAGAAGTGGTCCTAGAACAGAATCTTCAGGAACCCCAACAGAGAGTTGGAAGGGAGGGGATAAAGAGGTGGCAGAGGAGACACTGAAGTCTCAAAGTAATTTATGCACCAGCCATCTCTTGCTTTACAGATGTTTTATGTCTTTGACATTTACAGTATAAGAAAATAAACATAAATTGCACAAACTAATGATTGAAACTGCAACAACCACAGTTTTAATATGTTTATATCAATATACAGTGGTTAAACCACAAAGTTAAGTTTTATTACTTTTAAGTATTATCTAGTCCATACCCTGCCAAAGCTCATCTAAGAGCACTGTATATTTATATACTACAGTTTAATTAAGATCTCAGTAGAGTCCCAGAAGATCTGACCAATGCAATAAAGATGTCCGGACTTTTGTTGCATGTTTGTTTTGGATTCAAAGTGTTCTCAAATGTCTTAAATATTAATTGTACACTATTCTTAGTAATGTAAGGCTGGTATCAATAAGGCAAACGATGAGAAAAACATTTCAATCTATAAATCTATTTTAAGAGGTTCTCACATGTACATGCAAATAAGCCTTTAATGTTTTTATAAGTTGTTTACAAGCAAGAAGATTGATAGACCACTGGTATAGTATGACATGAAATACTGTCTGGCTGCCACTCAATGCTGCAGAGCACAGAACATTTATTTATTAATCAATTCCAGAAGACAAACTTGAATACTGTACATGGTCACACAACATCAAGACAATTTTATGATTGGCTGTAAATGTTAATTTAAAAAGAATGTTTGGGTGAGTAATATGTTTCCTAACCCTTTAAGAACAAGAGGGGTGTGCAATGCATTGCTTACCCCTCTGGTCCCTAACCCCTTAAGGACAGGCCGAGCACGCACGCGACGGTCACTTAAGGACCATGGAGCATATTTTTTTTTCCGGACTCCCCGAACGGCGTGCAGCCACGCAGGGAGCCTGGAATTCCATGATGGTCAAGGACTGTCATGGGTCCTTAAGGGTATAACAACCCATGATGGTCCAGGACCGTCATGGGTCCTTAAGGGGTTAAAGGGTTAACGTGCCCTATTACTTTATATATGAAAGACCTTTTAAAGGGATAGCAATGTTGCGACATAAAGGCAGATGCAATTCTTCATTATACCTTTTTATACTGCTCTGTAGCATTCTAAACATCCATTTCAGTGTTCTTTGATGATCATTTTATTGTAAAGTTTTCCCCCTTCCATCCTCGCAATGAGGAACAAACTTGTCTCTGTCTGTTTAAGGAAAACCCTGCCCCACTTGACGAAGGGGAGCAGGGTTTTCCTTATGCTGACACAAGATTGTCCCTAATTGCTATCGATCTGGTCCGGCATTCACATCTGAAGAGAAGAAGAGTGATGTATGGAAAAAGGGAGTGAGTGGAAATCTTTATAATAAAATTACCATCAAACTATACCGATATGAAAGTTTTAGAATGCTATGGAGAATTACATAAAGGTATAATGAAGAATCGGACCTGCTTTGCATATAGTTACATTCATTGTTCACTGGACGGCTGCAATATACACCAGCTGGTCACTTTTGTGGACATGGACTCAGTTTTCGTTACCTGTATGAGTGACTGCTCCTGCTTTCTCTGGCGCATATAACTTTATGTATACCTGTTTATTTTATGATGTATGTACCATTTCTATGTTCTCCTGAATTTGTACTGTAACCATCTTTTCTGTTATTGTTTTCTTTTGACCCGATAAAGATCTAATTATAAGTATATATATATATCTATATCCTATATAAAAATTTGCTAAACGTATGTTTGTCAGAAGCTGTCATGCAGAGTACAGTCGGCTGCGCGTGCTGCAGTCATGCCCAGTACAGACTGGGATCGGCGCGCTCTGAAATCAGACCATAGTCCTCTCTGTGCACCTGTGCGCAGAGAGGACTATGGTCTGAAGTCGAAGCGCCCCGCTCTGTTATCAGCCATGGCATGGGCAGTCTGTACTGGGCATGATTGCACCGTGGCCATTGCTGAGTGGCACTGTGGCCCATGTACACGGACTCTTCAACTAGTATATATATAATTGCCTACATTAGATTGTGTTGTTAGGTTTATGTTTATGTTTTAACCAGTACCTGTTGACTATGACCCCTCACACATCGTTCTCCTAGTGCACCCTTGCTTTTATACCTCATTTATTATGTTCCGAATTACCAATCGCTCTCTCTCTCAGACCTGCAGCAGCTTTCCCTGAGATTATTTCTCCCCACCTCTCTACTCTCTGAGTATAATGAAGTTGCAGTCACATGACAGCACCATTAGAGTCAATAGGGAACTTTTCAGCTATTCCTTTATATTGTGAGAGAGTTCTCCATAGACTCTAATGGCATTGTCACGTTACTGAAGCTCTGTTACAATCGTGAAGCAGAGAGGAGGGAGCAGTGATTAGGGATGGCTGAAAAATCTAGCTTTTTTTTTTCCACATGAATTTTTGAGGAATAAACACAATTTGACCCACAGAAAATACATAAAATTAAATTAAATTTCCACAAGAACTTTGCCAACATCCTCCTATTCTTTCTATGGTAGTAACAATTCCCACTGCAATACTACTGCTGAGAGGTGCTGAAGGGGGGAAATCCACAGTTGACAGTAACAGATGTTAACAGAATGATAAACGTGTTATTCCACTTTTACTACAGCCATATAATTTTCCACACTCTCGTCATGCAGATGTCGTTTGGGTTTAATATTATCAAATTATTTGGTTCTGTGGGGTGTATATATTTAGTCAATTTTATTTAGTTTTGGTTATTTAGGACTGTAGTATAATGACTTTGCTATTTGTATTGCACCTTTATTGGTATCATTTTATTCTCTGTGGTGGCGGTGTCCTTGGCACTTGGGAACTAACCTAGGATGCAATATAATTTTAACTAGTTGTTTCCACCGACAGTGCCAGCATTTATCTATTATAACTTTATAGTTGTCCTTTGCATTTTTCGTTTGTTATACTTATATCTGAATTTTTTTTTTTAGTCCTTCTTAATTACATACAGTATGACATGAAAATGAATTCTAAGAAGGTTGAAGCTGTCAAGAACTGGCCCCTACCTCATGGTCTTACAGCAATGGAAGCCAGTGCAGTCCTCTCTCAGATTCCTCCTCACACTGGCAGACTACACCCCAGTGCCTTCTTCTCAGGCAAGAATAATCATGAGTCACTAAAACCAAAAGCTTCTACCTATGAAGATGGCATTAGAGCAGGGCTCAAAATTTCCACTCACCACTAGCTAATGGCGAGTGAAAATTTAGCTCTGGCGAGTAGAAATTCAGCCCTGTTGGGTTTGTTATGGCTTGCAGTGGCGAGTAATTTTTCAGGTCTAGCTAGTAGCAAAGGACTTCAACTTTTAAGCCCTAGAGGACTGACACTATCTACAAGAGGGTACTAATGTTGGGCAAAAGTAAAACATCAACAATTCCCTCCCATTGTGAGAATTCCCACAAAAGTGTTACTTTTATGGATAGAAAATTTTCCCATGTAATCTCACTGTGCTAAAGTATAAAAGGATGTGCCAATTTGCTGCATGTTTTCAGCCTATGCTTGGGAAAGTGAGGAAAATGCAGCTTAAATTTTGATGCTGGCTAGTGTAAATAGACAAAAGGAAGGGAGCTGGAGTTACTTCATAGGAGGACTAATGGTATCTACTATCAGCTATTATGTGGGTGTGAGTGTGAAGGGAGGAAGGAGCATTAAAAAAACAAAAACATTTTTAGACTGATAAGTGCCAGAGTTAGACAGGCAGGTGAACTGGCTAGCTGGCTACTAATGATGAGTGACAAATACTACACAGACAGACATAAATATATCATACATTCGATACAGATGGTTACAACATGACGCATTCACAAGAGGGACAAGCATATACTGAGGTGTGGTGGTGCTTCATCAGCTGCTATACCATTTATACTTTATTACATGTGGCTTCTGAAACCATCTACTCTGTATTTTACTATGATGTAAAAAGTAACACTGCCACAAATGGGAGAAAAGGAAAAAACTGCTGACATTTTGATTCTAGCTTATCATATGTTGAGGCAGACTGACTAAAAAAGTAGTTAGAGTTGCTTGATTTAAGGAGCATTGGTGTTTGCCAGTTCTCTGGATAGGTGCAGGGAGTGTGTGTTTGATTTGTACACAGTCACACTGACAGTGACAGTTAAAGACATTATTTTAAACTAGTTGAACAGCCCGTTACACGGGCCACAGTGCCTCTGGCAGCCAGTCGCGGGGTAGTCACACGTAGTGGAGACTGCCCGCGCCGCGCCTCGGCTGATACAGAGCTGGACGCTCCTTCGGAGCGCCCAGCTCTGTATCAGCCGCGGCGCCGGCAGTCTCTACTGCGCATGACTGCCGCACGCGCAGCAGTGTCTACTGCGCATGTCGGGCGTTACACACAACTTAGCGAATTATTATATAGGATGATAGGTGACAAAGAAAGGCAGGAGATTCTATACCTACACCTGAGCAGTCTGAAAGTGACAGACATAAATAATACATTATTTTCAGACAGACAAAGCATCACTCTACAAGCTGTTTTGTTCTTTTCTGTAAATATAAACAGTACCTTCAAATCATCTTGGTCATCATCATTACCATTTCCAAGTCCAATTCCCACCCAGTCTCACTCACTGACTATGCTTGCTTGCCACATTCATTGACTTGTTCAAATGGCTCTATTTTTTGACGTGTAGTCCATAATATTACTCACAGCTAGTACCCACAGCAAGGTTGCATTTACAGTCGACACCGCTCACAAACTATGCACCTTAGCTTTCAGGTCAAGAAATTCTTCAGAACAAGCCTTGAGAGTCTGTTCTATTTGCCAACCTATTGCTCACCATTTGCCCTTTTCCAATATCACACATGAGTAAGTATTTTTCAAACAATGCATCCTCACACTCCTGAATCTATACCTGGCGAGTGATTGTGTCTCTTCCGCGTGGTAGCCCGTGGATCTCCTCCTGTCCTGTTAGTAGGTGTGACAAACACCTAATAACTTTAATCAGTTCTGGATGTCATGTTCATAGACATGGACATGACTCTTGTTTGAAGGAGTCCTGTACTCTAAAATCTGCCCACAGGAACATCGGGTGATATATTTTTCCAAATTGAGGAAGGCAGAGGGAATGACCCAAAAGAAAAAAAAACAGATGCCTGAGTTACTAATAAAACTGAATAAAAATGTCTATGTGTGTGTTCTTAAATAAATATAGCAATACATCCAAAAAATTGAGGGATATTATTAAGAGGTATAAATGTTCCTTTAAAGAAATTCTAACACCTAATAGTAATCCCACACTTATACAACTATGACCAGAAAATATTAATGGTCAGTGTGAATGTATTCAAAAGATAATAGCAGGATGTTCTAATAACATGTGTACACCCTCGCTAATATCTTCAGTCCATCCCGAATGTTATGTCATCAATAAAATAATACAACATTCAAGTAGTCCACAGATTATAATAAAAAGTGTCATGTCTCCTCTGATAAGAAGAGATACATAGTACACAGGGGATAAGATGTACCTCATTCTAGGCTTGTCTCACTTTACAGTATATCATTTTTTAGTACAAAGTCACACAAATAGCTTGTATGTAGAACTGAACAGAACTGTGCCCATTGTCAAAGACCCAAATAAGTTTTAGGAATTTGTTCTTGAGTTGTGCAGTTAAACTTGGTAATCATGGAAACAGAAATGGGAAAATGGTCAATGTTACTAATTGAATCCCGTAAAAGCAACTTGGGAGATCCAGAGAACTTGGCATTACTTGAATAATGAAACACTATTTTCACTTGTATCAATCAGGGTAGAAAGAAAAAGAAACTAGCAAAACTGTTTCCACTGGATCTGGTACACTGCAGTTGTGTGAATACATTACAGAACATCTTCAGAGTGAGGGAAAAAAGCCCCAGGGACTCCAAAACTCATAGCTTCTCTTTGTACACAAGGAATACTAATAAATAAGTATGGGTTCTCAGAAAATGTCATTACAGCTAGTGGTTTATTGGCAACAACAACTTGTTATAATATTTAAGACATTTACTCCAAGCCATGAAAACCATGGCAAGCTGCATACATTGACCCAACAAATGTTCTCCAACAATTGGCTCCCAGCACTACTGGGCTGACATAATAATGAGACTCAATTCCTAACAGATGGGGGAACCAATCAAGATTAATTTATCACAATATAATGTAATAATTATTCTGCTTCACTGAATAAATATCTATGACTATATAGACAAAGTCCAAGATACAACAAAGAAAGGCTCAGAAAGTTAGCCAGTCCACATGTCGAGAAGCTCATTATATTATATGAGTATTATATGAGAAGTTCTATGTAATATATCATTACATAGGTCCAACAGTTAACTGCACAATTGTAAACAGGCTAATGCAACGTTGCATGAGACCGGCAGGTCAAAACACCATTAATTAAGACTAACATAGTGATACATTAGACAAGTGGTGCAATATACCATTACATGAGATAATCAGAGCAACACAACACAACCTGATATAAGCAAAATAATACTTCAGTCAAGAACTGCAATGCATCATTACATTGAACCATGGGGCATTAAACTGAATCTAGAGATTATAAACTGCCATAAGAAGGGCTCTCAATACCATTTGTATCAATTTGCTTAAGTTTGACATATGTTTGAAATCAGTTGCCCAGTCGTACCCCTCTGCAGAATATGCTGAAGCTTTATAAATCATTGATTATAATAGTAATAATAATGATAATAATGGCATATTGGCCTGGTGGTCTCAAATAATTCCAAGTGAAAATGTTTAGGATCATAAACCTTGCATTATCTGGCTGAAAAGCCATGTAACTAATTTGACTGAATTTTTGTGGATGAGACAGGAGGGGAAAGAGACAGAAAAGAATGAGGTAAACTTTGCTTAAGGGTGAAGGAAAATAAATAACAGCTATAAAATGAAAATTGATCAATGGAATGGAGTGACCATTGACCTCTGGAAGCAATTTCCACTGTAAGTATAGATACACCTGGGTACTATAGTCTGAGTGTAATAGCAGAGCCTGATTGACAGGGAGTTGGATTAGGCAAAACATGCCCCAGGTAGCATTTCATTTAAAAAAGGGTTAGGGAGTAGGAAACATCTAAATTTCACAGTAGCTAATGGTACTCTATAATTCTGTAAACTGTAGGCAGAGCAGAAAGTGAGAATGATGAGTGAATAACTGATAAGGATCATAGAAACTTCAGGTCTATTAAGCCACAGTGATTTATTTCCAAAGAAGTGTGATCTCTAGACATACATCCAGATGAGGTCACACACATGTGGATTTATATATATATATATATATATATATATATATATAAAGAAACAAAATGGTGCACAGCACTTCCTCTAGTATATCATCTCATATGCCCAGGTGCAAAATCCCCATGAGTGAATGTAAATGGAAAGAATTGGGCAGCACCCGTGGGTCTTCTCAAGACTATTTATCTGAAGCTCAAATATTGCAACATTGATGGTCAACGTTTCGGTCCACAGCGGACCTTTCTCAAGACGTATACACATAGAATCTAAAGTTCATAAATAATGCCCATGTGGGAGAGAAAGAAAGAAAGAAAGAAAGAAAGAAAGAAAGAAAGAAAGAAAGAAAGAAAGAAAGAAAGAAAAGGGCAGCGCCAGTGGGAATTTTTAATAAAGAACAGATGATTTATTCTGGTCAGCACTTCAGTTCTCTTAAAACCTTTCTGAAGACAAAATAAACTAAATGCAGATGTTAAATGGTCTACATACACCCAGAAGAGCATCATAGACATCAGTGATATAGTCATCCAGAAGTCAGAGACCTCATGGGTTTTTGTATAGTGGTTATAATAAGTTATAATAAGTTATAACAACTAAATAAACTAAATAAAAAACGAATCGCAAAGTCAGTAGAAGTTGAAAACTGTTAATCAGAAAGTGTGAGAAACCTGGATAACATGGTAATGAAAAATGAAAGTAAATAAGCATGAGACCTCATGGCAGGGAAGCCAATGCACTAAGTGAGGTAAAAGGTCTCCAGCTCATTGCAATGTCCCCAGTGGTGTCTATATGCAAATGGAAAAGTGCATCCCTGGATCAAAAAAGCAAAGTGTATGACATAGTAATAGTTAGGAAGCAAACTGTGGTCCTGTGTGAAAGGAAACAAGGAGTAAAGAGAAAACAAAAAAGAGTGAGTGAGCAAAATGCATCTCAAAGAGGAGATAGTGACCAATGCATAAACCTGAGTCACAATGTAACTCAAACTAATGAATTGTCAGGTACCCCGAGCTCAAGCTCTACAAAATAATACTCTGCTAACAGTGGAATAGGCTATCAGGGATAAAGCGACTCCACCAACAAGGGCTGGTGGAGTGAAGGCTTGAGTGCGACGCCGGAGAGCGTAGCTGGTGTTCGCAGGCCCCCTGTAGTGCGTTGTGCTGTGGCCGAGGCCGTGTAAAGGTGCTGGCCGCGAAGCCAGATGACCCCCTTCGGTTGAGCCGAAGAAGGCCCAGGAGAACGCAGTACAGTGAGGACACCCACCACCAACCCCAGGGAAGGTCAGTTTCCAACAGTAAGGACAAGGAGGACTCGCCCAAGGTAAGTCCAGAGGCTAGTAAGGCAGAGTGCAGGTAGCACAGGCAGAGGAGGGAATACCAGAGCGGGAGACCAGGGAACCAGGAGCAGGACCCAGGGCAGGAGAGGCGGGGAGCTAGCTAAGGCAAGATACCCTAAAAGGGAGACTGAACTGCAACAGGAATGGTGGAATAAGGGAAGGCCTAGGAGGCAGGCGGAAATCCAGGCTACAGTCTAGGAGGAGGTCAAGGACAGCAGGCTAAGACCAAGACCCCACAGGAAGACGCAAGAGGGCCAGGCTAGCAGGGACAACAGAATGGCAGGAAGGACTAGACAGGTCCAAGGAATGCTGGAGGAATAGCACATACTAGAGAAGGCAGGCAGGGGAGATACTGGAGACCCTAGAGCAAGAAGCAAGGCAGGCAGGAAGGCACCAGGACCAGGGGATGCTGGAAGCAAGGCAGGCTCGAAGGCAGCAGGACCAGGGGATGCTGGAAGCAAGGCAGGCTGGAAGGCAGCAGGACCAGGGGATGCTGGAAGCAAGGCAGGCTGGAAGGTACTGAAGAACTAGAGCAGAAGCAGGACTAACTGGAAAGCACAAGACACAGGTTCAGGAACGTTATAGCCGTGCGCTGCTTCTGTGCGGCGCACGGCTATAACGGGCCCGAATCCAGAAGTACGGGTGACGTATGAACGTGGTGACGCGGAGACCGAAACCTGGAAGAGCACAGAACCCGCCAAGGGAATGATGGGAAAGGTAGGCATGACATGAATGATCTGAAAGAAGAGACAGAAGATGGCCAGGTGTGGGTCTCTGATCACTACACAGCTTCCCATGTGGTGCGCTATCAACTTAAATTTGTTACATCATTTCCAGGATGTTAGAAAAGATAACCTATATCCACTTTTCTCATTAGATAATTTCAAATAATTAACTGTCCTGTTAGTTCAATGTCTCATGGTACCAAATAAACCAAGAAGGTATGCATGGAGTGAAAAATTATATAAATATATATATGGCTACAATCTCACTCTAATATATATATATACAGGGCTCAAAATTTCCACTCGCCACTAGCCAATGGCGAGTGATAATTTAGCCCTGGCGAGTAGAAATTCAGCCCTGGTGGGTATGTTATGTCTTGCAGTGGCAAGTAACTTTTCAGGTCTGGATAGTAGAAAAGTACTTCAAGTTTTAAGCCCTGATACATATATATATATATATATATATATATATATATATATATATATATATATATATATATAAAAAAAACAGGAATTTCAACAATACAAATTAGTGGGAAGATAACATTTGTTATTACTGTTACAGTCATATAGGATCCCTGTTACAGGAATGCAACTCCAGTAAAACAATACAGTGCAAATGACTAAGTTACATTGTGCTTCAATAATGGGAGTCAGGTGTATAGAAATGTCCAGCTATATGAGGGGAAGCTAAATGTTAGGACTCTCCCAGGCTTGATACTTCCAGCTTAGTACATGATGTCTATGATAACTGCCAATATTGCTGTGATACAGAGGGAATGTCAAGGTTGCAAGTGAAGAGGAAACAAAAACTAAACCAACACTAAGTCCTATTGCTGCGATGGTGTTTGGAGTAGCAACACCTTGGGGGAGAGTCACTAAGTGGTGATAAAGAGGTGATAAAAGTGGAGATGACTTCTCCAGTTTATCACTTCTCCAATTGCTATGTTATTCTATGGAGCCTATGCACTAAGAATTCTTCAACTCTGGACATCTTAGTGACTAGGCTCCATAGAATAACATAGGAACTGGAGAAGTGATAAACTGGAGAAGTCCTCTCCACTTTTATCACCTCTTTATCACTGCTTAGTGAATCTCCTCCCTTATGTTAGTGATCAGTGCCAACCATTCCTTGGAATGGTTGTCTACCCTTGTACATCCTGTGTAAGAGTGGGACAGAGGATACAACACTTTCAACATCCATTAGGAGGGTTTACTGACCCAGTAGAAAAAGCAGGTGTACTTTGTTTTTTCAGTAAGGCCCCTAGGAGCCAATGTATTGAATCTGTGTATCCATTTTCCTCTCTTCAGTTCTCTACCTCTGTCACCTCCTTGTGATAATTCGAGCTGGAAATCAATCAGCATATACTAGAGATCTGCCATGGTGCTTCCATGAAGAGTTTAGTAACTGGCTTGTCACTTTTTATAGAGCAAAATGCTTCCCTTATTACAAACAGGGCCATCCGTTCCCTGAAGCACAGTTTTGCCTGCGTGCAATAGGTTGCAGACGCATCATATGAATTATATTACAAAGCTGCTGGTAAAAGTCAGTTTGTATTTAATGAGGACGGTCTTCCCCATATAAGAGAGTAGTGTGAGATTTAATGAGGATGATCTTCCCCATATGCGAGAGTAATGTGAGAGTAATGTGAGATTACAACCTGTAGATTTGAAACAACCAGGTTTATCTTTAGGTAACCATAAAGAAGGTTCACTTTTAAAATGTTGCATGTAAAGATTGTGAGGCTACATGGTGCAATAAGCATGTCGCCGTGTTGAAAATGGCAACATGAGAATCTCGCCCTGCCTCCTAAAACGTCACTTCGACCCTACCTTCATTCAATTTACTGCCCGCAGTATCCATTGCCCTCATTAACCAGAGTTTCTTGCTTTGATGATTCTTGTTCTCTGTGAATTACTGCAGTGTGAGGATGTCACTAATCTGAAAGCTTTGCTTATTGGGGTAGCGTTTTGTAGCAATGTGTAGCAGAATATAAAAGCATGAAAAATAGATGTGGTTTTTGGCATTTTTTTTTTCTTCTCAAATACAGTCACTCTCATAATGTATTGTTGAACTACAATCCATACAATTCCTGGCTAAGGATGATGAGAGTTGTAGTCCTGCCCTAGTCCAGTTTAGACAGTTGATATGAAGTGAGGGAGCCGGCAGCCTGACAGACATCAGATTGTGCAGCTGCAGGTGCAAGTGCCCAGGGGTGGATTGATCAGGCAGCGTAGCTAAGGACCGACAACACAGCAGTCGCAGAATCCCTCCCTTAGCAGGCTGCCTGCAGCACACAACTGCACTGTGCATTTTAATCTTGCACTTTTATGCAGGGTGAGATTCTCATGTCGCCATTTTCAAAATTGATTAATGTGCCATGTAGCCTCACAATCTTTTACATGCGACATTTTAAAAGGATACCCATAAATTAAAGCTATCCATGTAACAATGTTTGTGATTCTTTTGACAAGTAAATCCCTCAAATTCTGACCCTTTTTGTAGCTGAACAAAGGTTTTCTCTAAAAAATATTCAGTAAGGTGTTATCAGATTACATTTTATTTATGTGTCCCCTGTCCTGCCTAGTACTGTAGCACTTTCCCATTGTTTTTTTATTTAATGTATTTAGTGTTTATTATATGTGACTTATGTATAAACCCATAGGGCAAAGTGATATCCTGCCATCTGATCTGCCTACAGTTGGCCTACAGTTCCCATCATCGTCCACCAGCTGTTGACCAGCTGCAAATGATGGGAGCTGGAGTCCAACAATTTAACTCCTTAGCGACCAGTGGTCCAGGTTAAGTGACCTTCCCTTAAGGACCGCTTTTATAATTGTCGGTGCACCGACACACCTAACAGATGAGGTGTACTGGTGCGCCGAACAAGGGTCTGAGAGAGACCACTCCAGTCTTGTAGCAGTCAATTTCAGACCCCGTTAGTGCTTACATTGCTTCCACAGGCGCTAAATAAGTACAAAATACGTGATGTGCCAAGACGTCAGGGAAAAAAAATAGTTACGGTTCTGACACATCACCGGTCATTATGGAGTTAATTGTGAATTCCTTTTCCCTGCATTGTTCGAACTGTATGATTAAGTTCGTTTGTCCCACAATTGCTTCCCTTTTTGTATTATACATACTGTATAGTATCTGGTATCCCTCCCCACATAGCAAGGCTGTAGAAGGGACGCCCAGTACGGATGGAGCCCTTGTAGTGATAGAGCTTTTCGTTTTGCAGATGTATAGCGTCAGTGCATTGTATCTGAACAGGGGAGGGCTGGCAACATACGGCCCAGGGGGCAAATACAATTAAGTGGCCGATATCTACTATCATCCAAGCCCACTGTCCCAGCCCATCCCTGTTTCCTTAATTTTAAAATTGTCCTTAGTGCTGTGAATTAAAGCAATTGATACCACATAGCTTACTGTTGAAATGGGGCTACATTAGTGATACTACAGTGCTTACAATTTAACCATGTGAGTGCCAGAGGGGTACACAACACATTGCTTTTTCAATGCGTTGTGTACCCCTCTGGCACCAAAAGGGTTAAGTAAAGATAGAATAGTGATGCCATAGAGCTTGCAAGGGAAATGGATTATGCTACTGGTGCAGCTCTGTTTGGATTGTAGCTCTGCGGTATCACCTGCATATAGATTCATTTCATAAGTTCTGTGGTATCACTAGTGTAGCTCCATTTACAGCAGCAAATGGGAGATTGAGTGAGGCACTGGCCCACCAGCCCCGACACATGGCCAGTCCAGGGGGCAATTGCCCCCCTGCCCCCCAGGCCAGCCCTCCCCTGTATCTGAAATAGCAATACTCCTACTTTAGCTGACTGCTAGAAGGTTCTTACAAGATTTGTTCTCTGGGTCTCAGGCATAACTAGAAATGGTTGTGATGAAGGCTCACAGGGGATCCAAGTGAGAGTCCAAGTTATTAGTTTCATAAAGGAGGGCAGGGATGACGTAGGTGCGCAGGCAGATTAAATCTGCTAACATCTGCTATGCATTTGCATTACATAGTCGGTCATGCCTGATGATGTGTTCTGCATTTATGCCCCTTATTATTTTATTGTGTCAGCTTGCTCAAGCAACCTGCTGCCCTTTACTTGTGCTGCTGTCCTGTGCTGATAGCTCATCATTAGGTTCCCCAAGTTTGAAAACCAAACAAACAAGTGGACTCCACATGCAGTATACATTTAAAAAAGTACAAATTCAGGGTAAAGTAAATGTACTGCCCTGCTGTCTAGTACATATGTTAGAAAAAGTCTTGGTCAGAGTTTGGTAATTATAATAATCTTAGTTATATGCTAACATACACACCAAAATACATATATTTGCATATATGTTGGTGTAGAAATTTGATTTTTATGATTACCTACTCCTAGATTCTTTTTTTAAACATATCTAAAAGATTGGCCAGTGGTGGGCTATCATAAAAACAACAGTTCTGCATTAACATATACATACCAATATATTCAATATGTCCATTTTTTGCCCAATCTGCCATTTTATGTAAATACTTCTATAAAGAACAACATACTGCTCTTAGTTTATTACCTTGCACAATTTAATGTCATCGACAAATATTGAAATTTTGTTCTCTACTCTTATTTCCAGGTCATTTATAAAAGGAAGTGGACCAAGTACAGAACAATGTCAGACTTACAGATCTATAGTTCCCAGGATATGTTATAGTTTCCTTCATAAATAAAGTACCACACTGGCTTTACACCAGTTTTGTAGCACCCAACCTGTGGTGATTAAGAGGTATTAAGGATGGATGACTTCCAGTAGAACTCTTTGATGTATACCATTGGGACCAGATGCTGTCAGTCTTAATTTTGCCCAGTCTTCCCTTGACTTCTGCTAATGTTAACCCTTGACTGATAATGGCACGGCTGTAATTTCTGGATTAGTCTTACTCTCCTTCGCAATTAGGGTTTCATTTATGTTTCTTCAGACCTAGATAATCTAATTTGAATGCCATTTTTCATCTCTCATTTCATCTTTACAGCTGCTTTTAAGCACATTGGCTGTTACTTTTTTACATTTTTTCCTCAGTGGTATTTACTATTGAATATATTTCTCCAACTTAAATTCAAATTCTGAACTTATAATTCAGTATTTTTTTCTCTTCATAGTTCACCACAGTGTATGCAATGCATTGATGCTAATATTTAGATTTTATTGTGATCACTGTTTCTCAAGTGTGCCCCTACTAGAATACTGGACACCATGTCTATGTTTGGTATTACTAAGCCCATTAAATTATTTAATGCTGGCATTCCCACCATCTGTGACATGTAGCAATCCTTAAGCATGCTCTCAAACCTTCTATCCTTAGTGTTGGACAAGTATCATTACCCCAGTTTATATGCAGTTAAAATCAGGAGAGGGCTGGGAACTTGAGGCCTGGGGGCAAATGCAATCTACTAGCCCATTTCTCCAGTCGCTCCAGCCCAGCGTCCCAGCCCATCCCCTTTAGTTACTTTAATATTGGCATTAATTCTGTTAAGTAAGACAAACGAGACCACAGAGCCTACAGCTGAAATGTGGCTACACTAGTGATACCATAAAGCTTACAATTTAAGTACAGAGACATGATTGATACCATAGATCTTGCAAGGGAAATGGGTTATGCTGTTAGTGTAGCTTTATTTGGATTTTAGCTCTGTAGTATCATTTGTGTATTTCCATTTCAGTTGTAAGCTCTGTGGTATCCCTAGTGTAGCTCCATTTACAGCAGCAACTGGGAGACTGAGTGAGGCAGTGGCCCAATGGCCCAGACATGTGACCAGCCCAGGGGGCAATTGCCCCTCTGCCCCCCAGACCAGCCCTCCCCTGGTTAAAATCCCCAAAATTAGGTTGTGTCCAAAATAACACTCACTACTGCTACTGAACAGCATCACACCAACAGACCAGCTACTAATGTATCGCCCCAATAAGAGACCAGCTATTACTCAACAGCACAATTCCATTTACTTACTAACTACCACTGAACAACATCACCCCACTAACACTCGCTACTACTGAACAGCATCAGCCCATTAACAGACTAACTACTACTGAACAGCATCACCTCATTAATACTCACTATTACTGAACTGCATCATGGCAGTAAAAGATTATCTACCACTGAAGCATATCATTAACAGACTAGTTACTACTGGACAGCATCAAGTCATTAAGAGACTAACTACTACTGAACAGCATTAAACTAACTACAAAAGAAAAGCATCACGCCATTAAGAGACTACATAATACTACAGACAATTGCATCAGTAACTGACACTAACATTAACTACTGAAAACCATAGCTACTTTTCCACAAAGAGCATTATGCCATTAACATACTATAACTGTAAATCACAGCTTTATAAACTATTTAAGGACCAGAGAGATGTGTAAAACACTGTACCCACCAATTCTTAATGAGTTAACAGACTATAAGTGCAGAATGTCTTTCCATTAAAATTAATATGCTCACTACTGCAGCAGAGCAAAACAGGCTCATTACTGCTACAGAGCATCACTTCACTAACATACTCAAACTTCTGCAGAGCATTACGTCACTAACAAACTCACTACTGCTACAGAGCATCACTTCACTAACATACTCACTACTGCTACAGAGTACCACTTCAATAACATACTCACTACTGCTACAGAGCATCACTTCACTAACATCCTCACTACTGCTACAGAACATCACTTCACTAACATCCTCACTACTGCTACAGATCATCATTTCACTAACAGACTCACTACTGCTACAGAGCTTCATTTCACTAACATACTACTGCTACAGAGCTTCATTTCACTAACATACTCACTACTGCTACAGAGCTTCATTTCACTAACATACTCAGTACTGCTTCAGAGCATCACTTCACTAACATACTCACTACTGCTACAGAGCATCACTTCACTAACAGACTCACTAGTGCTGCAGATCATCACTTCACTAACAGACCTACTACTGCTACAGAGCATCACTTCACTAACAGACTCACTACTGCAACAGAGCATCACTTTGCTAACAGACTTACTACTGCTACAGAGCATCACTTCACTAACATACTCACTACTGCTACAGAGCATCATTTCACTAACAGACTCACTACTGCTTCAGGGCATCATTTCACTAACAGACTCACTACTGCTACAGAGCATCATTTCACTAACAGACTCACTACTGCTTCAGGGCATCATTTCACTAACAGACTCACTACTGCTACAGAGCATCATTTCACTAACAGACTCAAAAGTGCTGCAGAGCATCACTGCACTAACAGACTTACTACTGCAACAGAGCATGACTTTGCTAACAGACTCACTACTGCTACAGAGCATCATTTCACTAACAGACTCACTACTGCTTCAGAGCATCATTTCACTAACAAACTCACTACTGCTTCAGGGCATCATTTCACTAACATACTACTGCTACAGAGCATCATTTCACTAACAGACTCACTAGTGCTGCAGAGCATCACTTCACTAACAGACTCACTACTGCTTCAGAGCATCATTTCACTAACAGACTCACTACTGCTTCAGAGCATCATTTCACTAACAGACTCACTACTGCTATAGAGCATCATTTCACTAACAGACTCACTACTGCTTCAGGGCATCATTTCACTAACATACTCACTACTGCTTCAGGGCATCATTTCACTAATATACTCACTAGTGCTACAGAGCATCGCTTCACTAACATACTACTGCTTCAGGGCATCATTTCACTAACAGACTCACTACAGCTTCAGAGCATCACTTCACTAACAGACTCACTAGTGCTACAGAGCATCACTTCACTAACAGACTCACTAGTGCTACAGAGCATCACTTCACTAACAGACTCACTAGTGCTGCAGAGCATCACATCACTAACAGACTTACTACTGCAACAGAGCATCACTTTGCTAACAGACTCACTACTGCTGCAGAGCATCACTTCACTAACAGACTCACTACTGCTACAGAACATCACTTCACTAACATACTTACTACTGCTACAGAGCATCATTTCACTAACAGACTCACTACTTCTACGGAGCATCACTTCACTAAAATACTTACTACTGCTACAGAGCATCATTTCACTAACAGACTCACTACTTCTATAGAGTATCACTTCACTAACAGACTCACTACTGCTGCAGAGTATCATTTCACTAACAGACTCAATAGTGCTGCAGAGCATCACTTCCCTAACAGACTTACTACTGCAACAGAGCATCACTTTGCTAACAGACTCACTACTGCTACAGAGCATCATTTCACTAACAGACTCACTACTGCTACAGAGCATCATTTCACTAACATACTCACTACTGCTACAGAGCTTCATTTCACTAACATACTCAGTACTGCTTCAGAGCATCACTTCACTAACATACTCACTACTGCTACAGAGCATCACTTCACTAACAGACTCACTAGTGCTGCAGATCATCACTTCACTAACAGACCTACTACTGCTACAGAGCATCACTTCACTAACAGACTCACTACTGCTACAGAGCATCATTTCACTAACAGACTCAAAAGTGCTGCAGAGCATCACTGCACTAACAGACTTACTACTGCTACAGAGCATCACTTCACTAACATACTCACTACTGCTACAGAGCATCATTTCACTAACAGACTCACTACTGCTTCAGGGCATCATTTCACTAACAGACTCACTACTGCTACAGAGCATCATTTCACTAACAGACTCACTACTGCTACAGAGCATAATTTCACTAACAGACTCACTACTTCTATAGAGTATCACTTCACTAACAGACTCACTACTGCTGCAGAGCATCACTTTGCTAACAGACTTACTACTGCTACAGAGCATCACTTCACTAACATACTCACTACTGCTACAGAGCATCATTTCACTAACAGACTCACTACTGCTTCAGGGCATCATTTCACTAACAGACTCACTACTGCTACAGAGCATCATTTCACTAACAGACTCACTACTGCTTCAGGGCATCATTTCACTAACAGACTCACTACTGCTACAGAGCATCATTTCACTAACAGACTCAAAAGTGCTGCAGAGCATCACTGCACTAACAGACTTACTACTGCAACAGAGCATCACTTTGCTAACAGACTCACTACTGCTACAGAGCATCATTTCAATAACAGACTCACTACTGCTTCAGAGCATCATTTCACTAACAAACTCACTACTGCTTCAGGGCATCATTTCACTAACATACTACTGCTACAGAGCATCATTTCACTAACAGACTCACTAGTGCTGCAGAGCATCACTTCACTAACAGACTCACTACTGCTTCAGAGCATCATTTCACTAACAGACTCACTACTGCTTCAGAGCATCATTTCACTAACAGACTCACTACTGCTATAGAGCATCATTTCACTAACAGACTCACTACTGCTTCAGGGCATCATTTCACTAACATACTCACTACTGCTTCAGGGCATCATTTCACTAATATACTCACTAGTGCTACAGAGCATCGCTTCACTAACATACTACTGCTTCAGGGCATCATTTCACTAACAGACTCACTACAGCTTCAGAGCATCACTTCACTAACAGACTCACTAGTGCTACAGAGCATCACTTCACTAACAGACTCACTAGTGCTACAGAGCATCACTTCACTAACAGACTCACTAGTGCTGCAGAGCATCACATCACTAACAGACTTACTACTGCAACAGAGCATCACTTTGCTAACAGACTCACTACTGCTGCAGAGCATCACTTCACTAACAGACTCACTACTGCTACAGAACATCACTTCACTAACATACTTACTACTGCTACAGAGCATCATTTCACTAACAGACTCACTACTTCTATAGAGCATCACTTCACTAACATACTTACTACTGCTACAGAGCATCATTTCACTAACAGACTCACTACTTCTATAGAGTATCACTTCACTAACAGACTCACTACTGCTGCAGAGTATCATTTCACTAACAGACTCAATAGTGCTGCAGAGCATCACTTCACTAACAGACTTACTACTGCAACAGAGCATCACTTTGCTAACAGACTCACTACTGCTACAGAGCATCATTTCACTAACAGACTCACTACTGCTACAGAGCATCATTTCACTAACATACTCACTACTGCTTCAGGGTATCATTTCACTAACAGACTCACTACTGCTACAGAGCATCATTTCACTAACAGACTCACTACTGCTTCAGGGCATCATTTCACAAACATACTCACTACTGCTACAGAGCATCATTTCACTAACAGACTCACTTGTGCTGCGGAGCATCGCTTCACTAACAGACTCACTACTGCTTCAGAGCATCATTTCACTAACATACTCACTACTGCTTTAAGGCATCATTTCACTAACATACTCACTACTGCTTTAAGGCATCATTTCACTAACATACTCACTAGTGCTACAGAGCATCACTTCACTAACATACTCACTACTGCTTCAGGGCATCATTTCACTAACAGACTCACTACTGCTTCAGAGCATCACTTCACTAACAGATTCACCAGTGCTACAGAGCATCATTTCACTAACAGACTCACTAGTGCTACAGAGCATCACTTCACTAACAGACTCACTAGTGCTGCAGAACATCACTTCACTAACAGACTTACTACTGCAACAGAGCATCACTTTTCTAACAGACTCACTACTGCTGCAGAGCATCACTTCACTAACAGACTCACTACTGCTACAGAACATCACTTCACTAACATACTTACTACTGCTACAGAACATCACTTCACTAACAGACTCACTACTGCTGCAGAGCATCACTTCACTAACATACTTACTACTGCTACAGAGCATCATTTCACTAACAGACTCACTACTTCTATAGAGTATCACTTAACAAACAGACTCACTACTTCTGCAGAGTATCACTTTGCTAACAGACTCACTACTGCTGCAGAGTATCACTCTGCTAACAGACTAATTACTGCTACAGAGCATCACTTCACTAACAGACTCACTAGTCCTACAGAGCATCATTTCACTAACAGACTCACTACTGCTACAGAGCATAATTTCACTAACAGACTCACTACTTCTATAGAGTATCACTTCACTAACAGACTTACTACTGCTGCAGAGTATCACTTTGCTAACAGACTCACTACTGCTGCAGAGTATCACTCTGCTAACAGACTCTTTACTGCTCCAGAGCATCACTTCACTAACAGACTCACTACTGCTACAGAGCATCATTTCACTAACAGACTCATTACTGCTTCAGGGCATCATTTCACTAACATACTACTGCTACAGAGCATCATTTCACTAACAGACTCACTAGTGCTGCAGAGCATCACTTCACTAAAAGACACACTACTGCTTCAGAGCATCATTTCACTAACATACTCACTACTGCTTCAGAGCATCATTTCACTAACAGACTCACTACTGCTACAGAGCATCATTTCACTAACAGACTCACTACTGCTTCAGGGCATCATTTCACTAACATACTGACTACTGCTACAGAGCATCATTTCACTAACAGACTCACTTGTGCTGCACAGCATCGCTTCACTAACAGTCTCACTACTGCTTCAGAGCATCATTTCACTAACATACTCACTACTGCTTCAGGGCATCATTTCACTAATATACTCAATAGTGCTACAGAGCATCGCTTCACTAACATACTACTGCTTCAGAGCATCATTTCACTAACAGACTCACTACTGCTTCAGAGCATCACTTCACTAACAGACTCACTAGTGCTACAGAGCATCACTTCACTAACAGACTCACTAGTGCTACAGAGCATCACTTCACTAACATACTCACTAGTGCTACAGAGCATCACTTCACTAACATACTCACTACTGCTTCAGGGCATCATTTCACTAACAGACTCACTACTGCTTCAGAGCATCACTTCACTAACAGATTCACTAGTGCTACAAAGCATCATTTCACTAACAGACTCACTACTGCTACAGAGCATCATTTCACTAACAGACTCACTAGTGCTGCAGAGCATCACTTCACTAACAGACACACTACTGCTTCAGAGCATCATTTCACTAACATACTCACTACTGCTTCAGAGCATCATTTCACTAACAGACTCACTACTGCTACAGAGCATCATTTCACTAACAGACTCACTACTGCTTCAGGGCATCATTTCACTAACATACTCACTACTGCTACAGAGCATCATTTCACTAACAGACTCACTTGTGCTGCAGAGCATCGCTTCACTAACAGACTCACTACTGCTTCAGAGCATCATTTCACTAACATACTCACTACTGCTTCAGGGCATCATTTCACTAATATACTCACTAGTGCTACAGAGCATCGCTTCACTAACATACTACTGCTTCAGGGCATCATTTCACTAACAGACTCACTACTGCTTCAGAGCATCACTTCACTAACAGACTCACTAGTGCTACAGAGCATCACTTCACTAACAGACTTACTAGTGCTACAGAGCATCACTTCACTAACATACTCACTAGTGCTACAGAGCATCACTTCACTAACATACTCACTACTGCTTCAGGGCATCATTTCACTAACAGACTCACTACTGCTTCAGAGCATCACTTCACTAACAGATTCACTAGTGCTACAGAGCATCATTTCACTAACAGACTCACTAGTGCTACAGAGCATCACTTCACTAACAGACTCACTAGTGCTGCAGAACATCACTTCACTAACAGACTTACTACTGCAACAGAGCATCACTTTTCTAACAGACTCACTACTGCTGCAGAGCATCACTTCACTAACAGACTCACTACTGCTACAGAACATCACTTCACTAACATACTTACTACTGCTACAGAGCATCATTTCACTAACAGACTCACTACTGCTGCAGAGCATCACTTCACTAACATACTTACTACTGCTACAGAGCATCATTTCACTAACAGACTCACTACTTCTATAGAGTATCACTTAACTAACAGACTCACTACTTCTGCAGAGTATCACTTTGCTAACAGACTCACTACTGCTGCAGAGTATCACTCTGCTAACAGACTAATTACTGCTACAGAGCATCACTTCACTAACAGACTCACTAGTGCTACAGAGCATCATTTCACTAACAGACTCACTACTGTTACAGAGCATCATTTCACTAACAGACTCACTACTTCTATAGAGTATCACTTCACTAACAGACTCACTACTGCTGCAGAGTATCACTTTGCTAACAGACTCACTACTGCTGCAGAGTATCACTCTACTAACAGACTCTTTACTGCTCCAGAGCATCACTTCACTAACAGACTCACTACTGCTACAGAGCATCATTTCACTAACAGACTCACTACTGCTTCAGGGCATCATTTCACTAACATACTACTGCTACAGAGCATCATTTCACTAACAGACTCACTAGTGCTGCAGAGCATCACTTCACTAACAGACACACTACTGCTTCAGAGCATCATTTCACTAACATACTCACTACTGCTTCAGAGCATCATTTCACTAACAGACTCACTACTGCTACAGAGCATCATTTCACTAACAGACTCACTACTGCTTCAGGGCATCATTTCACTAACATACTCACTACTGCTACAGAGCATCATTTCACTAACAGACTCACTTGTGCTGCAGAGCATCGCTTCACTAACAGACTCACTACTGCTTCAGAGCATCATTTCACTAACATACTCACTACTGCTTCAGGGCATCATTTCACTAATATACTCACTAGTGCTACAGAGCATCGCTTCACTAACATACTACTGCTTCAGGGCATCATTTCACTAACAGACTCTCTACTGCTTCAGAGCATCACTTCACTAACAGACTCACTAGTGCTACAGAGCATCACTTCACTAACAGACTCACTAGTGCTACAGAGCATCACTTCACTAACAGACTCACTAGTGCTGCAGAGCATCACATCACTAACAGACTTACTACTGCAACAGAGCATCACTTTGCTAACAGACTCACTACTGCTGCAGAGCATCACTTCAATAACAGACTCACTACTGCTACAGAACATCACTTCACTAACATACTTACTACTGCTACAGAGCATCATTTCACTAACAGACTCACTACTTCTATATAGCATCACTTCACTAACATACTTACTACTGCTACAGAGCATCATTTCACTAACAGACTCAATACTGCTGCAGAACATCCCTTCACTAACAGACTTACTACTGCAACAGAGCATCACTTTGCTAACAGACTCACTACTGCTACAGAGCATCATTTCACTAACATACTCACTACTGCTTCAGGGCATCATTTCACTAACAGACTCACTACTGCTACAGAGCATCATTTCACTAACAGACTCACTACTGCTTCAGGGCATCATTTCACTAACATACTCACTACTGCTACAGAGCATCATTTCACTAACAGACTCACTTGTGCTGCAGAGCATCGCTTCACTAACAGACTCACTACTGCTTCAGAGCATCATTTCACTAACATACTCACTACTGCTTTAGGGCATCATTTCACTAACATACTCACTAGTGCTACAGAGCATCGCTTCACTAACATACTCACTACTGCTTCAGGGCATCATTTCACTAACAGACTCACTACTGCTTCAGAGCATCACTTCACTAACAGGTTCACTAGTGCTACAGAGCATCACTTCACTAACAGACTCACTAGTGCTACAGAGCATCACTTCACTAACAGACTCACTAGTGCTGCAGAACATCACTTCACTAACAGACTTACTACTGCAACAGAGCATCACTTTTCTAACAGACTCACTACTGCTGCAGAGCATCACTTCACTAACAGACTTACTACTGCTACACAGCATCATTTCACTAACAGACTCACTACTTCTATAGAGCATCACTTCACTAACATACTTACTACTGCTACAGAGCATCATTTCACTAAAAGACTCACTACTTCTATAGAGTATCACTTAACTAACAGACTCACTACTGCTGCAGAGTATCACTTTGCTAACAGACTCACTACTGCTGCAGAGTATCACTCTGCTAACAGACTAATTACTGCTACAGAGCATCACTTCACTAACAGACTCACTAGTGCTACAGAGCATCATTTCACTAACAGACTCACTACTGCTACAGAGCATCATTTCACTAACAGACTCACTACTTCTATAGAGTATCACTTCACTAACAGACTCACTACTGCTGCAGAGTATCACTTTGCTAACAGACTCACTACTGCTGCAGAGCATCACTTCACTAACAGACACACTACTGCTTCAGAGCATCATTTCACTAACATACTCACTACTGCTTCAGAGCATCATTTCACTAACAGACTCACTACTGCTACAGAGCATCATTTCACTAACAGACTCACTACTGCTTCAGGGCATCATTTCACTAACATACTCACTACTGCTACAGAGCATCATTTCACTAACAGACTCACTTGTGCTGCAGAGCATCGCTTCACTAACAGACTCACTACTGCTTCAGAGCATCATTTCACTAACATACTCACTACTGCTTCAGGGCATCATTTCACTAATATACTCACTAGTGCTACAGAGCATCGCTTCACTAACATACTACTGCTTCAGGGCATCATTTCACTAACAGACTCACTACTGCTTCAGAGCATCACTTCACTAACAGACTCACTAGTGCTACAGAGCATCACTTCACTAACAGACTCACTAGTGCTACAGAGCATCACTTCACTAACAGACTCACTAGTGCTGCAGAGCATCACATCACTAACAGACTTACTACTGCAACAGAGCATCACTTTGCTAACAGACTCACTACTGCTGCAGAGCATCACTTCAATAACAGACTCCCTACTGCTACAGAACATCACTTCACTAACATACTTACTACTGCTACAGAGCATCATTTCACTAACAGACTCACTACTTCTATATAGCATCACTTCACTAACATACTTACTACTGCTACAGAGCATCATTTCACTAACAGACTCAATACTGCTGCAGAACATCCCTTCACTAACAGACTTACTACTGCAACAGAGCATCACTTTGCTAACAGACTCACTACTGCTACAGAGCATCATTTCACTAACATACTCACTACTGCTTCAGGGCATCATTTCACTAACAGACTCACTACTGCTACAGAGCATCATTTCACTAACAGACTCACTACTGCTTCAGGGCATCATTTCACTAACATACTCACTACTGCTACAGAGCATCATTTCACTAACAGACTCACTTGTGCTGCAGAGCATCGCTTCACTAACAGACTCACTACTGCTTCAGAGCATCATTTCACTAACATACTCACTACTGCTTTAGGGCATCATTTCACTAACATACTCACTAGTGCTACAGAGCATCGCTTCACTAACATACTCACTACTGCTTCAGGGCATCATTTCACTAACAGACTCACTACTGCTTCAGAGCATCACTTCACTAACAGATTCACTAGTGCTACAGAGCACCACTTCACTAACAGACTCACTAGTGCTACAGAGCATCACTTCACTAACAGACTCACTAGTGCTGCAGAACATCACTTCACTAACAGACTTACTACTGCAACAGAGCATCACTTTTCTAACAGACTCACTACTGCTGCAGAGCATCACTTCACTAACAGACTCACTACTGCTACAGAACATCACTTCACTAACATACTTACTACTGCTACAGAGCATCATTTCACTAACAGACTCACTACTTCTATAGAGCATCACTTCACTAACATACTTACTACTGCTACAGAGCATCATTTCACTAAAAGACTCACTACTTCTATAGAGTATCACTTAACTAACAGACTCACTACTGCTGCAGAGTATCACTTTGCTAACAGACTCACTACTGCTGCAGAGTATCACTCTGCTAACAGACTAATTACTACTACAGAGCATCACTTCACTAACAGACTCACTAGTGCTACAGAGCATCATTTCACTAACAGACTCACTACTGCTACAGAGCATCATTTCACTAACAGACTCACTACTTCTATAGAGTATCACTTCACTAACAGACTCACTACTGCTGCAGAGTATCACTTTGCTAACAGACTCACTACTGCTGCAGAGTATCACTCTGCTAACAGACTCTTTACTGCTCCAGAGCATCACTTCACTAACAGACTCACTACTGCTACAGAGCATCATTTCACTAACAGACTCACTACTGCTTCAGGGCATCATTTCACTAACATACTCACTACTGCTAAGAGCATCATTTCACTAACAGACTCACTAGTGCTGCAGAGCATCACTTCACTAACAGACTTACTACTGCAACAGAGCATCACTTTGCTAACAGACTCACTACTGCTACAGAGCATAATTTCACTAACAGACTCACTACTGCTTCAGAGCATCATTTCACTAACAAACTCACTACTGCTTCAGAGCATCATTTCACTAACAAACTCACTACTGCTTCAGAGCATAATTTCACTAACAGACTCACTACTGCTTCAGGGCATCATTTCACTAACAGACTCACTACTGCTACAGAGCATCATTTCACTAACAGACTCACTAGTGCTACAGAGCATCACTTCACTAACAGACTCACTAGTGCTGCAGAACATCACTTCACTAACAGACTTACTACTGCAACAGAGCATCACTTTTCTAACAGACTCACTACTGCTGCAGAGCATCACTTCACTAACAGACTCACTACTGCTACAGAGCATCATTTCACTAACAGACTCACTACTGCTGCAGAGCATCACTTCACTAACATACTTACTACTGCTACAGAGCATCATTTCACTAACAGACTCACTACTTCTATAGAGTATCACTTAACTAACAGACTCACTACTTCTGCAGAGTATCACTTTGCTAACAGACTCACTACTGCTGCAGAGTATCACTCTGCTAACAGACTAATTACTGCTACAGAGCATCACTTCACTAACAGACTCACTAGTGCTACAGAGCATCATTTCACTAACAGACTCACTACTGCTACAGAGCATCATTTCACTAACAGACTCACTACTTCTATAGAGTATCACTTCACTAACAGACTCACTACTGCTGCAGAGTATCACTTTGCTAACAGACTCACTACTTCTGCAGAGTATCACTCTAGTAACAGACTCTTTACTGCTCCAGAGCATCACTTCACTAACAGACTCACTACTGCTACAGAGCATCATTTCACTAACAGACTCACTACTGCTTCAGGGCATCATTTCACTAACATACTACTGCTACAGAGCATCATTTCACTAACAGACTCACTAGTGCTGCAGAGCATCACTTCACTAACAGACACACTACTGCTTCAGAGCATCATTTCACTAACATACTCACTACTGCTTCAGAGCATCATTTCACTAACAGACTCACTACTGCTACAGAGCATCATTTCACTAACAGACTCACTACTGCTTCAGGGCATCATTTCACTAACATACTCACTACTGCTACAGAGCATCATTTCACTAACAGACTCACTTGTGCTGCAGAGCATCGCTTCACTAACAGACTCACTACTGCTTCAGAGCATCATTTCACTAACATACTCACTACTGCTTCAGGGCATCATTTCACTAATATACTCACTAGTGCTACAGAGCATCGCTTCACTAACATACTACTGCTTCAGGGCATCATTTCACTAACAGACTCACTACTGCTTCAGAGCATCACTTCACTAACAGACTCACTAGTGCTACAGAGCATCACTTCACTAACAGACTCACTAGTGCTACAGAGCATCACTTCACTAACAGACTCACTAGTGCTGCAGAGCATCACATCACTAACAGACTTACTACTGCAACAGAGCATCACTTTGCTAACAGACTCACTACTGCTGCAGAGCATCACTTCAATAACAGACTCACTACTGCTACAGAACATCACTTCACTAACATCCTTACTACTGCTACAGAGCATCATTTCACTAACAGACTCACTACTTCTATATAGCATCACTTCACTAACATACTTACTACTGCTACAGAGCATCATTTCACTAACAGACTCAATACTGCTGCAGAACATCCCTTCACTAACAGACTTACTACTGCAACAGAGCATCACTTTGCTAACAGACTCACTACTGCTACAGAGCATCATTTCACTAACATACTCACTACTGCTTCAGGGCATCATTTCACTAACAGACTCACTACTGCTACAGAGCATCATTTCACTAACAGACTCACTACTGCTTCAGGGCATCATTTCACTAACATACTCACTACTGCTACAGAGCATCATTTCACTAACAGACTCACTTGTGCTGCAGAGCATCGCTTCACTAACAGACTCACTACTGCTTCAGAGCATCATTTCACTAACATACTCACTACTGCTTTAGGGCATCATTTCACTAACATACTCACTAGTGCTACAGAGCATCGCTTCACTAACATACTCACTACTGCTTCAGGGCATCATTTCACTAACAGACTCACAACTGCTTCAGAGCATCACTTCACTAACAGGTTCACTAGTGCTACAGAGCATCACTTCACTAACAGACTCACTAGTGCTACAGAGCATCACTTCACTAACAGACTCACTAGTGCTGCAGAACATCACTTCACTAACAGACTTACTACTGCAACAGAGCATCACTTTTCTAACAGACTCACTACTGCTGCAGAGCATCACTTCACTAACAGACTCACTACTGCTACAGAACATCACTTCACTAACATACTTACTACTGCTACAGAGCATCATTTCACTAACAGACTCACTACTTCTATAGAGCATCACTTCACTAACATACTTACTACTGCTACAGAGCATCATTTCACTAAAAGACTCACTACTTCTATAGAGTATCACTTAACTAACAGACTCACTACTGCTGCAGAGTATCACTTTGCTAACAGACTCACTACTGCTGCAGAGTATCACTCTGCTAACAGACTAATTACTGCTACAGAGCATCACTTCACTAACAGACTCACTAGTGCTACAGAGCATCATTTCACTAACAGACTCACTACTGCTACAGAGCATCATTTCACTAACAGACTCACTACTTCTATAGAGTATCACTTCACTAACAGACTCACTACTGCTGCAGAGTATCACTTTGCTAACAGACTCACTACTGCTGCAGAGTATCACTCTGCTAACAGACTCTTTACTGCTCCAGAGCATCACTTCACTAACAGACTCACTACTGCTACAGAGCATCATTTCACTAACAGACTCACTACTGCTTCAGGGCATCATTTCACTAACATACTCACTACTGCTAAGAGCATCATTTCACTAACAGACTCACTAGTGCTGCAGAGCATCACTTCACTAACAGACTTACTACTGCAACAGAGCATCACTTTGCTAACAGACTCACTACTGCTACAGAGCATAATTTCACTAACAGACTCACTACTGCTTCAGAGCATCATTTCACTAACAAACTCACTACTGCTTCAGAGCATCATTTCACTAACAGACTCACTACTTCTATAGAGTATCACTTCACTAACAGACTCACTACTGCTGCAGAGTATCACTTTGCTAACAGACTCACTACTGCTGCAGAGTATCACTCTGCTAACAGACTCTTTACTGCTCCAGAGCATCACTTCACTAACAGACTCACTAGTGCTGCAGAGCATCGCTTCACTAATAGACTCACTACTGCTTCAGAGCATCATTTCACTAACATACTCACTACTGCTTCAGGGCATCATTTCACTAACAGACTCACTACTGCTACAGAGCATCATTTCACTAACAGACTCACTACTGCTTCAGGGCATCATTTCACTAACATACTCACTACTGCTACAGAGCATCATTTCACTAACAGACTCACTTGTGCTGCAGAGCATCGCTTCACTAACAGACTCACTACTGCTTCAGAGGATCATTTCACTAACATACTCACTACTGCTTTAGGGCATCATTTCACTAACATACTCACTAGTGCTACAGAGCATCGCTTACCTAACATACTCACTACTGCTTCAGGGCATCATTTCACTAACAGACTCACTACTGCTTCAGAGCATCACTTCACTAACAGATTCACTAGTGCTACAGAGCATCACTTCACTAACAGACTCACTAGTGCTACAAAGCATCACTTCACTAACAGACTCACTAGTGCTGCAGAACATCACTTCACTAACAGACTTACTACTGCAACAGAGCATCACTTTTCTAACAGACTCACTACTGCTGCAGAGCATCACTTCACTAACAGACTCACTACTGCTACAGAGCATCACTTCACTAACATACTTACTACTGCTACAGAGCATCATTTCACTAACAGACTCACTACTTCTATAGAGTATCACTGAACTAACAGACTCACTACTGCTGCAGAGTATCACTTTGCTAACAGACTCACTACTGCTGCAGAGTATCACTCTGCTAACAGACTAATTACTGCTACAGAGCATCACTTCACTAACAGACTCCCTAGTGCTACAGAGCATCATTTCACTAACAGACTCACTACTGCTACAGAGCATCATTTCACTAACAGACTCACTACTTCTATAGAGTATCACTTCACTAACAGACTCACTACTGCTGCAGAGTATCACTTTGCTAACAGACTCACTACTGCTGCAGAGTATCACTCTGCTAACAGACTCTTTACTGCTCCAGAGCATCACTTCACTAACAGACTCACTACTACTACAGAGCATCATTTCACTAACAGACTCACTACTGCTTCAGGGCATCATTTCACTAACATACTCACTACTGCTAAGAGCATCATTTCACTAACAGACTCACTAGTGCTGCAGAGCATCACTTCACTAACAGACTTACTACTGCAACAGAGCATCACTTTGCTAACAGACTCACTACTGCTACAGAGCATAATTTCACTAACAGACTCACTACTGCTTCAGAGCATCATTTCACTAACAAACTCACTACTGCTTCAGAGCATCATTTCACTAACAAACTCACTACTGCTTCAGAGCATAATTTCACTAACAGACTCACTACTGCTTCAGGGCATCATTTCACTAACAGACTCACTACTGCTACAGAGCATCATTTCACTAACAGACTCACTACTGCTTCAGGGCATCATTTCACTAACATACTCACTACTGCTACAGAGCATCATTTCACTAACAGACTCACTAGTGCTGCAGAGCATCGCTTCACTAATAGACTCACTACTGCTTCAGAGCATCATTTCACTAACATACTCACTACTGCTTCAGGGCATCATTTCACTAACAGACTCACTACTGCTACAGAGCATCATTTCACTAACAGACTCACTACTGCTTCAGGGCATCATTTCACTAACATACTCACTACTGCTACAGAGCATCATTTCACTAACAGACTCACTTGTGCTGCAGAGCATCGCTTCACTAACAGACTCACTACTGCTTCAGAGCATCATTTCACTAACATACTCACTACTGCTTTAGGGCATCATTTCACTAACATACTCACTAGTGCTACAGAGCATTGCTTCACTAACATACTCACTACTGCTTCAGGGCATCATTTCACTAAAAGACTCACTACTGCTTCAGAGCATCATTTCACTAACAAACTCACTACTGCTTCAGAGCATCATTTCACTAACAGACTCACTACTGCTTCAGGGCATCATTTCACTAACAGACTCACTACTGCTACAGAGCATCATTTCACTAACAGACTCACTACTGCTTCAGGGCATCATTTCACTAACATACTCACTACTGCTACAGAGCATCATTTCACTAACAGACTCACTAGTGCTGCAGAGCATCGCTTCACTAATAGACTCACTACTGCTCCAGAGCATCATTTCACTAACATACTCACTACTGCTTCAGGGCATCATTTCACTAACATACTCACTACTGCTTCAGAGCATCACTTCACTAACAGACTCACTAGTGCTACAGAACATTGCTTCACTAACATACTCACTACTGCTTCAGGGCATCATTTCACTAACAGACTCACTACTGCTTCAGAGCATCACTTCACTAACAGACTCACTGGTGCTACAGAGCATCACTTCACTAACAGACTCACTAGTGCTACAGAGCATCACTTCACTAACAGACTCACTAGTGCTGCAGAGCATCACTTCACTAACAGACTTACTACTGCAACAGAGCATCACTTTGCTAACAGACTCACTACTGCTGCAGAGCATCACTTCACTAACAGACTCACTACTGCTACAGAACATCACTTCACTAACATACTTACTACTGCTACAGAGCATAATTTCACTAACAGACTCACTACTTCTATAGAGCATCACTTCACTAACATACTTACTACTGCTACAGAGCATCATTTCACTAACAGACTCACTACTTCTATAGAGTATCACTTCACTAACAGACTCACTACTGCTGCAGAGTATCACTTTGCTAACAGACTCACTACTTCTGCAGAGTATCACTCTGCTAACAGACTCATTACTGCTACAGAGCATCACTTCGCTAACAGACTCACTACTGTTACAGAGCATCATTTCACTAACAGACTCACTACTGCTTCAGGGCATCATTTCACTAACATACTCTCTACTGCTACAGAGCATCATTTCACTAACAGACTCACTACTTCTATAGAGTATCACTTTGCTAACAGACTCACTACTACTACAGAGCATCTCTCTGCTAACATACTCACTACTGCTGCAGAGTATCATCTGCTAACAGACTCACTACTGCTAAAGAGCATCACTTCACTAACATTCTCACTACTGCTACAGAGCATCATTTCACTAACGGACTCACTACTGCTACAGAGCATCACTTCACTAACAGACTCACTACTGCTGCAGAGCATCACTTCAGTAACAGACTCACTACTGCTGCAGAGCATCATTTCACTAACATCCTCACTACTGCTACAGAGCATTACTTCACTAACAGACTCACTACATCTATAGAGCATCACTTCACTAACAGACTCACTACTGCTGCAGAGTATCACTTTGCTAACAGACTCACTACTGCTGCAGAGTATCATTTCACTAACAGACTCACTACTGCTGCAGAGTATCACTTTGCTAACAGACTCACTACTGCTGCAGAGTATCACTTCACTAACAAACTCACTACTGCTGCAGAGAATCACTTCACTAACAGACTCACTACTGCTGCAGAGCATCACTTCACTAACAGACTCACTAGTGCTACAGAGTATCTCTTCACTAACAGACTCACTAGTGCTACAGAGTATCACTTCACTAACAGACTCACTACTGCTACAGAACATCCCTTCACTAACATACTCACTACTGCTACAGAGCATTACTTCACTAACAGACTTACTACTGCTACAGAGCATTACTTCACTAACAGACTCAATACTGCTGCAGAGCATCACTTCACTAACAGACTCACTACTGCTACAGAGCATCACTTCACTAACAGACTCAATACTGCTGCAGAACATCCCTTCACTAACATACTCACTACTGCAACAGATCATTACTTCACTAACAGACTTACTACTGCTACAGAACATTACTTCACTAACTGACTTACTACTGCCACAGAGCATCATTTAAATCACGTTTGGGAACTTTCCATTTTAATCATTTGAGTGCCAGAGGGTTACAAAATGCATTGCAAAGCAATGCATTGCATACCCCTCTGGCACTCAAATGGTTAAAATAATGTGGGCCTTAATGAACACACCAAATAGGTGCAATTCTGGAGAAAACCAAGTGCACCATAGGGGAGATACAGAAAATACCTATATATGAATATGGCTCTAACCCCTTGAATGCTAGAGAGGTCTCTTATTGCATTACATTGCAATGCACTGAACATTTCTTTAGCATTTAAGAGGTTAAAGCAATTATCAAATTTACCAAGTCTGTTGCTGTGCCAGAAGACATGGAAAAAGTACAGGGCTGACTCTTAGATTCTTCCTATCAGATGTTCGGGGGTAGGTCAGATAACGGACCCCATATGGTAGAATGCAACCAGGAAGTGTATGGTTCATATGGTTCTCAGCCATGAACATAGTGGTTTGTGTATGCATCCTCTATAGACTCTATGGGGCCATATATTCAAAAGAAGTGGAGGACTTCTGGGGTAAACCATTTGCGCTGTAGTCCCATTGAATTAAATGGGGATTTTAACCCCTCGAATATGTGTCACCTTTTTAGCATTCAAGGGGTTAAAAATCCCCATTTAAATCAATGGGATTTTTTTTTCTCCCCTACAGTGTGAATGGTTTGCCCTCAATCTCATCCACTTTTCTTTTCAACATACAGCCCTACATGTTTGACTTACAAACCAGGCACACAGGATCTTTGTAGAGTGTGCTTGCAAGCCAATGAGACTTCATTCTTTCAGTAGAGTCTTTTCTCGTGGGAACCCTGATTGTCTCCATTTAGACCCACATCATTTCACCAGGGCTTTAATTACAGCATCCAGAGCATCACTGGCAGGTCTGATCCCATGTGACCAGGTCTGCCAATAGGGTACTATCCAAGCTATAGTTGTCCTTCAAAGTAATAAACTGGACATTAGAACCTCCAACCATAAATGGGATCCTTGGCTAGCATCCTATATAATAAAACACTAGCTAGGTTTGCACAGTAGAGACTGCCCACATTTGGGCATAACTGCGTATAACTGCATTGCGTGGAGCAGTGAGGCGGTGTCAGTACAGAGCAGGACCGGAGCAGTGACGCGGCTTTAGTATGCAGAGCAGGACCGTAGCAGTGAGGTGGTGTCAGTACAGAGCAGGACCCAACCAGTGACGCGTCGTTAGTATGCAGAGCAGGACCGGATCAGTGAGTAGGTGTCAGTACAGAGCAGGACCGGATCAGTGAGTAGGTGTCAGTAAGGAGCAGGACCGGAGCAGTGAGGCGGTGTTATTATGCAGAGCAGGACCGGAGCAGTCAGGCGGTGTCAGTACAGAGCAGGACCGGAGCAGTCAGGCGGTGTTAGTATGCAGAGCAGGACCGGAGCAGTGAGGCGGCATCAGTACAGAGCAGGACCGGAGCAGTGAGGCGGCATCAGTACAGAGCAGGACCGGAGCAGTGAAGCTGCATCAGTACAGAGCAGGACCAAAGCAGTGAGGCGGCATCAGTACAGAGCAGGACCGGAGCAGTGAGGCGGCGCTAGTATGCAGAGCAGGACCGGAGCAGTGATGCGGCATCAGTACAGAGCAGGACCAAAGCAGTGAGGCAGTGTTAGTATGCAGAACAGGACCGGAGCAGTGAGGTGGCGTTAGTACAGAGCAGGAATGGAGTAGTGAAGCGGCGTTAGTATGCAGAGCAGGCCCAGAGCAGTGAGGCGTCATCAGTACAGAGCAGGCCCAGAGCAGTGAGGCGTCATCAGTACAGAGCAGGACCGGAGCAGTGAGGTGGCATTAGTATGCAGAGCAGGACCGGAGCAGTGAGGCGGTGTTAGTATGTAGAACAGGACCGGAGCAGTGAGGCGGTGTCAGTATGTAGAACAGGACCGGATCAGTGAGGCGGTGTCAGTATGTAGAACAGGACTGGAGCAGTGAGGCGGTGTCAGTACACAGCAGGACCGGAGCAGTGAGGCGGCGTTAGTATGCAGAGCAGGACCGGAGCAGTGAGGCAGCGTCAGTACAGAGCAAGACCGGAGCAGTGAGGCGGTGTCAGTACAGAGCAAGACCGGAACAGTGAGGCGGTGTCAGTATGTAGAACAGGACCGGAGCAGTGAGGCGGTGTCAGTACACAGCAGGACCGGAGCAGTGAGGCGGCGTTAGTATGCAGAACAGGACCGGAGCAGTGAGGCGGTGTTAGTATGTAGAACAGGACCGGAACAGTGAGGCGGTGTTAGTATGTAGAACAGGACCGGAACAGTGAGGCGGTGTCAGTATGTAGAACAGGACCGGAGCAGTGAGGCGGTGTCAGTACACAGCAGGACCGGAGCAGTGAGGCGGCGTTAGTATGCAGAACAGGACCGGAGCAGTGAGGCGGCGTTAGTATGCAGAACAGGACCGGAGCAGTGAGGCAGCGTCAGTACAGAGCAAGACCGGAGCAGTGAGGCTGCGTTAGTATGCCAAATGCAGGAAAACAAAGGTAAAGACTTTTTGTTGCAGGCTGTAGCAAGGTCATGAACTGTATACTTAGTAGCATAGTTGCAGTTACCTTTGGCTCAGTGATAGTGCTCCAGATTTAGTCTAAGGGCAGCATATGTGGTCATCAGCTTTCCCAAAGTGTTAAATATTATGCTTCAAAATTCTAAACAGATGCAGTAAATAGATTAACCCCTTAATGTGCAGGAGACCTTTTTAAGACCCAGTGGGTTAAGATTGGGAGCATGCAGGGGAGGATGATCTTAGATAAGAGCAAATGTCCGTTTGGGGCAAAAATTTGGGGTACATGATCTGGGAGAGTGAACCAGAGAAAAAATTGGGGCCACAGGAGTAGCCGCTGCAACAATCATTCAGCCTTCTGGCCTCCTGTCTGCCATCTCTGCCAGGAAGCAAAGTGTAAGTAACATGTCTTATATCCTAACAGTTAACCTGTATAACATGACCCAGTGCATTATTCTGTCTGCTGTAAGACTGATGTCCACTTTACGAAGCATCAATATTATGACAATGAGGATGATCACAGGGTGGCAAGTTTAGACTAGGTTTGGGCAATTACAGCAATGAGAATGATTGATGTGTAAAGCCCCCAGGTAGAATCCCAGCTCAGCTTTTAGCGATACCTTCACATTCCTCACTGTGCTGTACATATTTTTAGAACAGGGGAAATGACTGCTTTTACCTCTATTATAATATGTGTACAGTGAAAGCAAACAGAAAAAAAATCCCTTTTTATTGTTGCTATGTACTAATGTTATTTGTTCTAGTAATACCAGAAAAGGGAAAAAGAGAAATGGGCTGGAATAAGTAATTTATGTTTAGTTTGCACTTTCTTTCACTTATATATAAGCAAGATGCATTTGTATATCTACTAATGAGAAATCAAGTCAACTAGATCTAAGTATCATTCATTCTGGAAGGCACTGGCTGGTACCGGGTGAAGTCTCCAATTACCTACAAGTTCTGCATTTACTATAATAGGGCTTTCACATATGCACATTGCAATTTCTTTATTCGTGTCCTTGACAGGCACATTTAATTATTAGCTATTTAAGTTCTTCTTTTCCTTCTATTTTCAATGACAAGTGCACCCTCGGCCTGTAGACTGTACAATATTCTGTAACTCAAGTGTATCTGAAAAGGATCTATGGCCCTTATTTATAAAAAAACTGGAATTATTCCGGAGTAACCCAACTGCACCATAGGGGACAAATAAAAATTCCTACATTCCCATTGAATAGAGTTTTCTAACCTCTTAAATCCTAGGGAGGTGTCCAATGCTTGGCAATGCATTGGAGACCTCTTTAGCACTCAAGGGGTTAAAAGCTGAATTAAATTTAAAGGGATAGTAATACTTCATTTTAACTTTATTTTATTTTGTAGGCATTAAAAAAACATGAAGAATGATATAAGTCTTATCTCTCAATCCTTTATGGTTTATGAGATATTCACAAGCAAAGTTCCCCTCCCGCCCCTTTTACCTAGTGTAAGCCATCTCTTCTGAGATGTGGATCAGGTTGTAAGACCAGACAGATAACAGAAGGGGACAATTTTCTTTGTATGAAAACAATGAAAGCCCTTCTCCCCTTGACATGTTTTTCAGCTTTTTCCCTTATCTTAATTGAAGATTGTCCCTCTCTGCAGTCTACCTGGGCACCTCCCTTCTGATCTGGTTGAACAGGGGGGGGGATACTTTGTTTGTGAATATCTCTTAAACCATAAAGGTTTGAGAGATAAGACTTATACCATTCTTTATGTTTTTTTAATGCCTACAAAATAAAATAAAGTTAAAACGAAGTATTACTATCCCTTTAACAGGAATATTTGTCTTCTATGGTGTAGTTGGTTTACTCCAGAATAATTCCAGCTTTTTATACATATGGGTCTAGGTTTGTGCATTTTTGTGTTTGTGAGAGTGTGTGTGTGTGTGTGAGAGAGCGAGAGATAGTTTGTGAGTGTATGATACTTTGTGCATTTGTGTGACTGTACAGGTGTGTATGTGAGAGATAATGAGTGTGTATATGTGCATGTGTGTGTGTGTGTGTGTGAGAGAGAGAGAGAGTGTGTGTGTGTGTGTGAGAGAGAGAGTGTGTGGGTGTGTGTGTGTGTGAGAGAGAGAGAGAGAGAGAGTGCATGTGTGTGTGCGTGTGTGCATAACTCCCAAGTGTCCCTCTTTAGGAGGGATAGTCATTCTTTGAGAACCAAATCCCCCTGTCCCTCTCTTCTACCCTGTTGTCCCTCTTTTTAGGACATCAGAGTGAGTGGTGTATATATTAGTCTATCACATTGCTCCACAGCAATGAAATTCACATAAATGTTTAGTTAATCTTCAGTATATGTGTTTGTAATTGAATCTGTGTAAGTAAAATACTTTGGTCTTGCTCTAAATCATTTATTCCGTTACACAAAGAAGTGTCAATAGGTGACAAAGTAACCTAAAAATTCCCCGCCCACCAGCCACGCCCCTAGGAACACCACCTAAAACACAAGTGTCCGTCTTTGGCCATTTGAAATGTTGGGAGGTATGGTGTGTATGAGAGAGAGAGTGTGTTAGTGTAGGACACATGTGCATGTGTGTTACTGTACAGGTGTGTATGTGTATGTGAGAGATACTGAGTGTGTGTATGTGTGTCTGTGTATGCGTGTTAGAGTATGTGTGACTGTATGTGTGTGCACGTGTATGTGAGAGAGATAGTGTGTGTGTTTGTGTGTGTGCATTCATACATGAGTGTGTGTGTGTCTGTGTCTGTGTGTTTGTGTGAGAGAGAGACTCTGGGGAACTAAAGGTCGATACTGTGGTGATAGGATTTTGTTGATGTGTATAAAGGACTTCCCCTTTTGCTGCAGACATGCATCGCTAAATGCACTAAAATTTGCAAAGATGCAAAGGCAAGGGACGATAAGTGTCCCATTAGCATACAGTGTTGTTGAACTGCTGGTTATGCAGAAGGGATGCCCTCCCTTACACATCACCAGCAGTGGAAAACTCAGAAGCTGGAGAGCATTCTCTCTGATTTCCCACTTGCTCATTAGGGGAGTGGGGAGGATCCTTTCAGCACCACAAACAGTATCACTTCCTTAACCTTTTGAGTGCCATTGGCTTGTGCATTGCACACCCCTGTGGCACTCAAAGTGTTAGAAAAGTACAACGACCAGTAAAAAATCACCCCCTCAGCTCTGTATCATTTTTTTAGTCATATATGTTGTGCACTCTCAAGGAAAGAAGGCTGGGGGTCAGGCAATATCCATGCCTTGTTCCCTTACCCATTGGTAGGCACAGATCCCAATTTAAACTGTCTGACCTGCCCACACCTGTTCCCTTGCCCACTTGTTGCCACAGATCATCATTTATACTGTCTGGCCCCCCAAACGTGTTCCCTTGTCCACTGGTAGCCACAGATCCCCATTTACACTGTCTGCCCCCCCAAACTTGTTCCCTTGTCCACTTATTGCCACAGATCCCAATTTACACTGTCTGGCCCCCCACACCTGTTCCCTTGCCCACTTGTTGCCACAGATCCCCATTTACACTGTCTGCCCCCCCCCCAGGCTTGTTCTCTTGCCTACTGGTAGCCACAAATCCCCATGCCTGGGCAAAGGAACAAGGCTGGGGGGGTGTCAGTCAGTGTATATGGGGCTAACACATATTGGTGATGACCTCCATTCTCCCCCACAATTAATCTGTTTGACATGCTGCCCCACTACAATTATGTTCAACATGTTGCCTTCACAGTAATAATGTTTATCATGCTGCTTCCCACTACAATTATGTTCGACATGCTGCCTTCACAATAATTATGTTCGACATGCTGCTCCCACAATTATTATGTTCAAAATTCTGCCTCCCACATGCCTACATACTGCCACCAAGAATGAATATGATCGACATTGCTGCCACCCACAATGAATATGAATGACATGCTGCACCACAGTACTTCCCCATTCAACATGATGCCCTGTAATGCTTCCCCATTTGACAGGGTGCACCTCATTAGCATGAGGGCAATCATGTGAATATTTAAAAAAAAATGCACACAGTGCAGGATGTCTATGAGCCATTTTTTTATTATTATTATTATTATTTGGTCTGAAAGAAAATCAGACCTTACACATTTGGACTCTTCCTGGTGCCCCCTTGGTATTGATCACCTATCCAACAGGATAGGTGATGAATGTGGTGACCAGGAAGGCGATTACCGCCTTCCTCTAACTCCTCCTCTTCAACCCAGCATTCTACAGATGTTTAGGTTGAGTAGGAAGATCCTCAAGACCCACATGACACAAGTGGGTCTTGAGGCTCCACCAACTTAATCCGGACATTTTTAGAATGACGGGTTGAAGAGGAGGAGGTAGAAGTGTTGATCAACTTCCTGGTCATCCCGTTACAGGGCAACAAGGAAAAAATAATAATCATATAGTAAAGCTCTTCACATTTTTTAAATTAATTGCTGCTATTCCCACCTCAGAGTGTCATCACTATAGACCTACAGCCTTACCTGAACAGATCTTCCCTATTCTTCCTGCATATCTCCAGTAAGAGCTGAAGTGGCCAATGACAGCCTCATTCCCTTTAGCTTTACAAGTTTGTATGAGATCACAGTAGCCAAATTGAATTGTTGTTTGCCTCTCTGGAGCTCAGAGAACTAGCTCTGTGGAGGGAAGCCCTTTGTATACTGGGTTGGTGGGTATACACTGCAGGCTATGTGTTTATAATGCTGCCACTTCCAGGTGGTAGGAGTACAGATCTATCAGGTGTTGTAGCACTTTATTTAGAGAAAAAAAAAAAAGACATGCAACAATTTGAAGTTATGGTGCTGTGCTGTAAAGGTTCCATTTTGTCTTGCATTAGAGCACTCTGTCCATCTAAATGGTCCCTCAATAAAGCAGGCGAAAAGGAGGACAGAGTAGAAAAGATGACTAATAAAGTGCATATTGGGCACCTAAAGGGGAACACATCAGCAGAAGAAGATTACAACTGACAACTGATTCTCCATACTTTATGTTTCTATATGGTAGAAGCTTGTGTGTTAAAACAGGAGCATAAAAGTAGGCATGGGCGAACATTTTCACCTAAACCCAAAATCAGCGAAAAATGGCACATCCCGACTGGCAAATCATTTCCTGTGAAAAGTGAAGTTTTTCCTCTTTTTTCGCCTAGCTCATTTCATTGAGATCAATGGGAAGAGAACATTTCCCACACTACATGAAAGTTTTCACTACTTTTCTGCATCCATATAAAAGGGTGTTGCGCTCTCACAGCAGCCATTCTGTGTTTGTGAGAGGAGAGAGCAGCATGTTTTTGAGCTAGAGAAGATAGGCAAATAAAGGGGAATTAAAGCTTAGTTTAGGGAGTCTTTTAGGTAGGACATTTATTGAATTAGGGGAGTTTGGGGGCACTCTGGAGGAGAAGAAGGGAGGAAGGAGGTTGACCCCAATACTCAAAAATTCAGTGTGAGTGACTGGCAAGATACAGGCAGCTGGGGTCCAAATTGCTTGCTGATTTTGCTTTCATTGCCTCTGTGCTGAGGAATTCTGAGGAAAGAAGTTGTTGATTTTGTTTTTTAGTTATATATATTTGGGGGGACAAATTAAAATAAAGAAATAAAATTAAAAATTTAATAGATAAATAATTAAATAAATATATTAAGACTTGATAGATAGCAGACAACATTGAGAATCTTGCTGAGGGCTAAGCCGAGACATCACAACCATCAGTTGTGCACTGTAGAGAGTAAAATACACACATAGTAGTTGAGTAATATCCAGCAAATGCACAAGTGGGAGGGGGAAAGGTGGAGCAGTGCAGGGACATGGGAGTAAAGTGGTAGTACAAAAACCAACTGCAACAACAACAACAACTACAGCATGTGCTGTAAATGATGATGATCCCTTTCCTCCCAGGGTGGATGCAAATTGTCACAGTCCCACCAGTCACACCACGCCAGTCCCCCACCACCACTAACATACACATCTGCCACATTGTAGGTTGTACTTTATTTTTTTAATCACTTCACATCATCATGAATATGTGCTAGTGTCACTTAAGCAGGAAGTTAGCGTTGTGGGCAAAGGAGAAATGCACTCTGCATGCTAACACAATTTTCAAGGTATAGGTTGACGTAGGACTCACAACTTTGACTTTCAGCTACTTATTTCTCCACTACAGCCCTCGGAAGAAGTAAAACTGTGCTGCGAAAAATGTGTTGCAATAGGAGAAAAATGTGTTGAATAAGAGAAAAATGTGTTAGAATAGGAGAAAAATGTGTTGGAATAGGAGACAAATTTGCTGGAAAAGGCAAAAAGGAGGAGAATTTTGCATTGGAGAAAAGGAGAAAACTTTTGCAAGAAAAGAGAAAAATTGTCCATTTTTTCGTGAAAAGTCATGTAGGAAATGTTTCTTACTTTTCACCAACCCCTACATAAAAAGAACATTAAAAGGAGCAGTTTTCTCTCTTTCATTGATTATATTGATTGTCCCTTAATTTAGTGCATACCAGTGCACACACTCTGCTATTGATAATTCCAGCAAGCCCCTAACCTCTCCTCTATTTTATGTGCATGAAAATGGAGTAGCATGATTCAATTTCCTCTGTACCTTAATGATACATAACATAAAACAAGGTTCAGATGAAAATAAACCCTAAAATGCTCATACAATTAGTCACTAGCCTCTTCTTGGATCAAGAGGTATTAAAGAGTGGATTTTAGACATAAATTGTTTATTAAACTGGCATTAAACAAGCGTAGGGCAAAGAAACCAGTTCAAGCACCTGGTTAAGAGCTGAATCATATTAGTAAATCCCTCCCTTATGTGTAACTGTATATTTAAGTCATTAATAGACCCTCTCATTCTTAGACACAGCAGCTCTTTTCTCATGTAAGAATGGTCTGTAATATGACGCTTATGTTTAATCTGTTTATTGTACTAACTGAGAATATCTACATGGATTGCATATGATCTATAGGAATTTAAAATAATAAAGAGCTTGCCTCTGGAGTATACTATAGTTAACCTAATTATCATTAATCTTTGAGAAACTTTCATACAAGTGTAACATGAGCTCATGCTAATCAAACCATTATTTCCAAGGCACAAGGCTTGCCTCAAAGATGTAACGGAACATGATTTATATTATTAGATTAGTGTTTCTATCCTATGCCTGAATGCTAAGGTACCAAACACAAAGATAAATAACCCAAACAGAGGTAGTAATTCAGCTAGTCTATCTTTATAATCTTCACATCCAGCCTTCATCCATTTTTTTTGCATGTGTCTGTACTTTTAGTTCAATAAAGCTTTTTAAAAAACTGGTGCTTAAAACGGTACTCAATATTCTGCATTACATATTAGCAAGGATGTATAAAGAGTAAATATAAAAAATGCAGATAACAGAAACGCAATTTTAAAGTACCAAATAATTCTTTGTATAACAGAAAATTATATGTACAAGCACAACTGTAATGAAGACATGGCCAAAAAGGACTATGACATATTAGTAATGTTTCATAATAAAAGCAGCTCTAATTAATCTTCATCGTATATGGACTTTGGAGAGTGTTATTTCAATTCTGTCAGAGTTGTAGTTCAGGAGTAATTCAATGACAAAGTATCCCCCTCCCACCCCTTTTACTGATGTAACACTGCTCAGTCAGAGCAGAAGGGAGGTGCCGAGGTAGACTGCAGAGAGGGACAATCTTCAATTAAGATAAGGGAAAAACCTGAAAAACTTGTCAAGGGGGGAAGGGCTTTCATTGCTCTCCTAGGAAGAAGATTGTCCCCTGCTGTTATCTGTCTGGTCTATGGACTGGATTCCACATCTGAGAAGAGATGGCTTACACTGGGTAAAAGGGGCGGGAGGGGGAAACTTTGCTTGTGAATATCTCTCAAACCATAAAGGTTTGAGGGCTAAGACTTATATTGATCTTCATGTTTTCTTAATGCCTACAAAATCATATAAAGATAAAATGAAGTATTACTATCCCTTTAATGTAAGGCATGTAAAACACATTTGTCTTTTTAGATCCAGTTAACCACATTTATTAAGCAAAGCAAAAAGCAGAATATCAGATAATAGTGTAAAAGCCTGTGTACACGAGCCAAGATCCGGGTAATGGTAACCCTTTGAGTGCCAGAGGGGCATGCAACGCTACCTCACTGCTTTATGCGATGCAGTCTTGCGCTGCAATCATGCGCAGTAGAGACTGGCGGAACCCGCTCAGTCTCTACTGCGCATGACTGCTTCTGACAAACATCCTAGCGAATTATTATATAGGATATTAGCGTTCAGTGCATTTTGGCTCAATGATAAAATCTTTAAGTATTATCAATGAACGAGTTTCTTTCCTGGTGTAATATAGAGTGGTGTTTAAATATAGTATAGTATAGTATAATATAGTATAAATAGTTATTTACTTTACATCAATAAATGAAGGCATAAGTAGCTTACATACACTTATTTTCGTTCCCATACCTAAAATTATGTACAACAGCTCAAGCTATATTTAAGTGGCATATGTACTCGCTCAGTGATAAATGAGCTAATACAGGTTTATTATTGCTCATTTATAAATCAGAGATTTGGAAAGACTCCAGAAATGTTTCCATATTTCCTAGCATGTTTCCAAATTTGCCTTAAGTAAATTATCCCCCAAAGGATCCGGGCTTAATTGTCCACTCCAGTCATGGCTTCTGCAAGTAAAACAATTTTTGACTACAGCATGATTGCTGGAAAGTATTGAAAGCATTTGCAGAATTAACCTTTTGGAGATAAATAGTTACTTTAACTAGAAACAAAATTATATTATTGGTACGCATGGCACATAGCCAAACTGTTAAGCATAATGTATTAAGTGAGAATATCAGGTCAAGGGAGACATAGTAAAGCAAAATTATCAATCTGACACTAATGCTAATCACTTATTTTCCTGTTAAATCATGCGCACACTGATGAGGAAGGCTGATCCTAGCACTGAATGGCACAAGACAGGTTCTAGATCGATCTCCAGTCTAACATATACAAAAGACCTTAGCTGCTTGATAAGGAGAAGGGTGTGCAACACACTGCAAAGCACTACTATCCGTTCGGAGTGACATCACCAGAGAGAGAATAGTGGAGTCTAATAGTGGAGGATGCCAAAAGAGAGGAACGGAGGAGCTCTATATCCCACAGTTGTCCTTGGATCTTGTTCGTGTTATTGAGAAGGGTATTTAATATTTGTTGATCCTGTGAGTAGATTCCCTGAAGGGGAGTTTTTACAAGGTTTTTTTAAATTTCTATAATAAATTGTTGGATACTACACTTAGATCGGGTTCCCTTTTCTTTGTTCTCCTTTCCTTATATCTTTTCCTTTTTTCAGGCAATTCAACTCTTATAAACACTTTCATCCACAATCATTAGATAGATAGAAAGACAGATAGATAGATAGATAGATAGATAGATCGATAGTGTGTGTGTGCATATCCATACACACATACGAGGGCCTTAGAAACCAATGTTTTGGCTCTCCCTGAGTATGCAGCCCTTGACATGCCTGATGTCCATAATTTCAATGTTTTCCTTTTAACATGTAAGTTCCAGATGGCCTTGGTATATAGCACACAAAGAATAAACAGTTCCTGGTCTCTCTACTACATGGCATGGCTTCAATATGATCTCTAACCTCCCTGAATATTTCCAGGAAAACAGTCCGACTCCTTTAATGAACATAATTTGTCAGAAGGATGAACCCTGCTTGGGTATTTTATGTATATAAGTACTAGAGGGCTATGCTCATCCAAACTGGAGCTGAGCTTCGAACAAGAGGTCATCCATTAAGACTAGAGGAAAGGCGGTTTCGACTAATCAAAGGCAGGGATTCTTTACAGAAAGGGTGGTAAAGCTATGGAATTCTTTGCCTTGGTGTGTTGTACTTGCATTGAATACAACTGCTTTCAGAAAGCAATGGATGCCTATCTAGCACAAAACAATATTGCAAATGATGACAGATGGCTTCAATGCAGATGGGTTCTATAAGACTGCCATTTGGAGTCAGGAAGGATTTTTCCCCCAGTTGGGGCAAAATTAGAAATTGTTCCAGAGGGCTTTTTTTTTGCCTTCCTTTGGATCAACAGGGGTGTTTTTGGCATGGGCTGGACTTGATGGACACATGTCTTTTTCAGCCTCCTCAACTATGTTACTATGTACGTTACTATGTTACTATATCATGGATGATTTGAAGAAAGAAGCTTTCCTCATTACCAAGGTGCAGCAAATAGACTTCTAGAAAATAGGAAGTTAGAAGGCACAATATTGTTATAATGTATGTCCTTTAGTTTAAGATTATATAAACATGTTAATCATGGAACTTATATGGACTTATATGAAACAGTTTCACAATAAAGACACATATCATCCAAGGCCTTACAGAACACATATTTAAAGCAGGTACTGCTTTCCATATGTGTTCTGTAAGGCCTTGGATGATATGTGTCTTTATATTGCGACAGCGTCATAAATCCTTTAAGGCACTGAACATGTTGCTGTACTGCTATGCACCACCATCCTTGTATTACATGTTTTATACTGAATATTATATCTGAATTTGTTTTATTATATGCAGTATTTTGCATTGTTAGTCCTTCTAATGCAATGAGTGTTCATGCATGTTACCCATTCAGTTTACGTTGATCCTGTTTACAGGGCATATACAAATGCTACTCATACTGTCACAGTACCTTGTAGCGCCGCAGCTTTTGGCAATGCTTACTATGACGCTTCAGCGTCATTTCCACGAGCGGTTGGACGCATCAGTGCTAGATGCGTCATCTGCAGGTGCGAGGCTTCAGCATGCTGCAGGCCTCTGCTTTATGTGTTTGAGGCCTGTAGTCTCCTCCTACCTACTTCCTCCCTCTGAGCTGCTCCTCCTAGCTACTTCCTGAGGAGGGGTTTAAAGGGCAGACTGATTCCTGACTCAGTTACCCTTACGTTGGTGTTCTGTGCAGTTCATTATTTGTATTCCTGATTCCTGTGTATGATCTGGCTTGTCTGTCCATCCATTCTGGTGTTGACCTGTGGCTCTGTCTGGTGATTTTCCTTGTGCTTGACGATTTGGCTCTGGCTGACTACCCATTCCATGTATGACCTAGGCTTGTCTGACTACCCTTATTGGTGTTGACCTGGGGCTCTGTCCACTGCGCATCCAGCATTCCATCGCTTCCGTGGATATCCTACCTGTTGCAAACCTATGGCACTGGCTGACTACCAGCTCCATGTATGACTTTGGCTCGTCTGACTATCCTATCTGGTGCTTACTAGAAGGCTCTGTCTGTTCGCTCCTTTGACAGTTTCATTATTCAGTCATCCTTCCTAGTATAGACCTGGGGCTCTAGCAGACTCACAGCTACTGAGACTGAGTCAGTATCACTCTTGGGCATTACCGTACCGTGAGACTCCAGCAGGCTGAAGCCTAGTCTCAGACAGTGTGGTGGTGATATTGGGAGACTGCCATTCCTGATACAGTACTTGCCTTTGCATTCACTGTATGTATATATTTATATTGCATTGCTGTTATTATTCTCATATTAAAGGTTATATTAACTATACCGTCTGATTCCTGGTTTTGCTTGCCAACTGTAACATATACCTCATTTCAGGAATGTTGTTGTGGGCATCTTAGCAGTCCTTCTTATGTCTGTGCTGCCGTTCTCAGCTAGAACTTGAAATACTTCCCCTGTTCTATTGTCAGAGAAGTTGTTGTTTGGCACTGTACTAGAGAAAATCATCAGCCTAGAAATGGGAGGGAGAAGAGCTTAAGTATTGAGTTCTGGATCCATTTTTGTCATCTCCTTAGGGAATTTAAGAACATCTCTTCAAGTCAGGCTGCTTCACGATCAGCTGCCTCCAGGTATAATATTAAGACAAAGTCATCTTGGAAAGGTTGGAAATGGACCATCAAGTCTTCTAAGAAGTCCTCCTTGGCAAACTGTTGGTGCAGTGAGATCATACTTCTTAATCCCAGAAGAAGGCTAAAATATTTTCATCAATTTTGACTTTGATTTTTAACAATCCAAAAACAATCCTGAGTCCAAAAAATCGTCACTGATTCCTTGGGGCTTGTACCTCTAACAATCCATATTCCCACAAATAAATGCTTCTTCAGGGCTTGAGTCTAACACAAGTCTAAGTTCTACAAATCAATATTTCCTCAGGGCTTTGGGCCTAACAAAAGTCTAAGTTCTACAAATCAGTGTTTCCTCACGGCTTGTGCCTCTAACAACAAGTCTAATTCCTACAAATCAAGTTTTATCAGGGCTTGTGACTACAAATTAATGTTTCCTCAGGGCGTGGGCCTCTAACAACAAGTATAAGTCCTACAGATCAATGTTTCCTCAGGGCTTGGGTCTAACACAAGTCTAAGTCCTACAAATCAGTGTTTCCTCAGGGCTTGGGCCTCTAACAACAAGTCTAAGTCCTACAAATCAATATTTCCTCAGGGATTGTGTCAAACAAGTGTAAGAACTACAAAGCAATGTTTCCTCGTAGCTAGGGCCTCTAAAAAAATGTTTTATTTTATTTTTTTATTTTTGTGTCCCCCCAATCCCAGTCATCAACCCCCCCCACAAAAAAATACCTGTTTAACTGATTCTTTCCCTAGACTCCACCAACACAGGTACCCTCAGACCCCTTTTATACTATGCTTGTGGGAAATAAACTAAAATTTGTTGTGTGTAAATTCAGTTTCCCCGTTGATTTTAATGCAATTAGCTAGGTGAAAAAAGTGGAAAAACTGTACTTTTCGCAAGATGTTTTCCACTAGGGTGGAAGTGCCATTTCTCGCCTATTTTGTTTTGAGGCAAACATTTTCACCCGTGCCTATTCAAAATCTATAGTCCAAACAGGAATCCTCCCTACCCATTATTATCTTGAAATTCAGTGCATGACCCTCTTGGATGGGCATCCTATTCATGTGCAATCCGGCAACTGCACAACATACATATATTCATATATCACCCAGGCAGAACCTATAGAAAGGCAACCATGTTATAAGTAGAAACAAGATCCTACATTGGGCATAGAATCACAATCCCACCATTTTGATCCTAGAAGTATAAAACTGAGAAGCAGACTATGTCGGCAATACAACTATCTATCCAGGCAAATGGGAATTCTAGAAAGAAATGTATATACTAGTAGTTACATGGGGTCTACCAGACATATATGTAATGGCATCCAGACACAATGCAACAGTTTCTGTGTTTGATGCAAGAACAAAGGATCCAAACACCACAGCAACTGATGCAATGGTGTTAAATTTTATTTACAGTCTGTTGTTTATCTTTCTTCCAATAACAATGTTCTCCACGGTACTTGTGAAAGTAAAGAAAAAAAATACATGTCTGTCTGATAGGTCTAACATAGTCAAACATAGTCACATTGAGAATTAAACTATAGTTAATAATAATAATCTTTATTTATATAGCGCCAACTTATTCCACAGCGCTTTACAATAGGGTTTAGATATATAGAGATATTAAATAGTACAAATCATATGTGGAGAACAGAAGGATCAGAGGGCCCTGCTCATGACACCTTACAGTTTAGAGGAAGGTGGGTAGGATACAGACGGAGTAAGTGCTGTTGGGTGTAAGTTTCTCCTGACACATACTCTGCCGGTCATTGAGTGGGAGAGAGAAGTGCTGGTGAGTGCAGTGGTCCAGGGAATGGTTGGTTCTTGGTGATAGTATTTATGGAGGTAGTTGATATGCTTCCCTGAAGGGGTGAGTTTTCAGGGAGCGTCTGAAGATCTGAAGGCTAGGGGAGAGTATGACGGGGTAGGAGGAGGGAATTCCAGAGCTCGGGTGCAGCACAGGAGTTTGATATATCTGTACACCACAGAACCATGGAGTCTGCCAATGATCCAAGATATACCAATCAATCCACTCTTAACAGCATGGAACTGGAAACCACATATTAATATGCAAAACCTTATTTCTCATGGTCATTCAAACAATGAATAAAGCAGGAAAAGTTGTTTCCTCTAATATCTGTCCAGAAGACATATATCAGTTTTTAGAAAAACAGCGGAGTGGAGTCTCTAAAGTGGAGTCTCCAGACTTTAAGTGATAGTAATACCTCTATTAAAGTTAATGTCTGAGACTACTTTATTGTTTGTGTAACACATTGCGCTATATTTCATTACTTACATGTTGGTAGTTCAAGAGCAATTTAAGCAATTTAAGCACTTCTGGCTGCCTCCCCTTAGATCTGGAATCCGGTCATGGGACTGGATGGATGCAGTGAGGGCCAATCTTCATTACAGTAAGTATAAGGAAAACCCTGCCCCCTTGACGAAGGAGGGCAGGATTTTCCTTTTGCTTACTGAAGATTGGTCCTTGCTGACCTCCATCTGGACCAGACTGAGAGGTTCAGTGAAGCAGGGGAATGGGAGGGGGATCCTTTCAGCTTGAAAAGCTCTTGAAGTACAAACATGTAAGTAATGAAATATAGCGCTATGTGTTACACATACAATAAAGAATACTCGAACATGAACTTTAATAGCGATATTACCATCACTTTCAGTTTGCCTCTTCTTTGGCTTTTCTTCATGATGGTTTGGAAAAAGAACAAAGGAATTGATTGGAAGTTCAAGTCTCAGCTTTGCCAGTCTTCTTTCAAAGACAAATAGCAAATATACAAGGCCTTTGGACATTTCTACTAGGTGTAATCCACATGCTGTCTTCCTATAAGTATATAACACCTCATGGAATTTAAACTTGGTTTTAGAGGTTTCACAAGAAGAGCCATTTGAACCATTGTCTTTGGAATCCCTCAGACACATTACTAGCAAGACGATTTCTAACTGTACTTACCGTTACATCCTTTTTCTCTTAGTCCATTTGTGGGCACAGGGCATCCCTCCCAAGAAAATTAATCTTTAGGATGGGGTGGGATGCCCTACCATTTCTTGGCTATTCTGTTCAGGGTACTTATTCATTTTATACTTTGCTATCTATAAATTGACTTCTAATGAAGGGGGTTAAGGAGGGCAGAGGAATGGAAGGAGATCTTCTGGTTTAGAGGTGTATTAATCAGTGCCCTGCTTCCTGATGGTGGATACTTTTAGAAAAGATGTTAACAGTAAAAAAAAATCTCTCATCTCAAGGTGATGTCACCCTTAAAGTGTAATCGTTTTACAGTCTGACTGACCAATTAAACTTATTATTGCTTTTAGAACTGTTTGGTCATAAGTTAAGCCTATCTCCTAAAAATGTCATTTTTATTAGAATACATTTGTTCAAAATTCTGTTTTTATAAATATATGAAACCAACAGTGCTTTAAAAAATCAGTAGAGGGACTGATGAATTGAGTCCAGTTTTGGTATTCATCAATCTACACTAACATTATCCTTAAGTGATCTTGAGTATTCACTCCACAGAAATGCTACTGCTTAGCACAATTTAAAAAACAAAGCACAGATATGGTGCTTCCTGAAACATATAAGTCATGAAGAACCAAAACAATATTCCATATCATCTGCGGGAGATATAGCTTACTGATTGTAATCTTTCCATAAATGTTTTTGTGTTTTTCTTCCAATCAATCAGTACTTGCCAGCAACCAGTCTGGAGATATGAAGGGTGTTTCTGTAGCAACATGTCCTAGAGAACTCTCTTCTAACATCCAAGAAGTTATGAAACTTCACATCTTTACTCCCCAAGAAAGAGATCCTTTAATGGTGCTTCACCTTTGTAATCCTTAAATCAGTGGTTCTCAACAATGGTCTGTGGTTAGTCATTACCATTTTTAGGATGTCATTTTTTTCTATGAAGACTGTGATGCTAAAAATATAAAGATATATTTTCAAATATATAATTATGGAAATTGTCGTTCTCAACATGCTCATTTGCACTTTTGATTGTGAGACCTAAGAGTAATTATATATTTATGTATTTATAAATAAAAAAAAATATCTTAGCTGTATTGTAATTGATACAGATAAGCAAGAATAGAAATAAATATCCATTTATTAAAAACTAATAAAAAATAAAAAGCGTTCAAAATGAGTTGACAAATGTAAATGTATACAAATATACAAGAATTGTCTAAAATAAAATAGGAAATTATTGTCTATATGTATACATTTGTATTTTTTTAAATAAATTGGTTTTTATTTTGTATAATTGTTTTATTAAATGTGTATTTATTTCTATTTTCATTGATTTATACCTTTAACAAAAAATGCTAAGATTAATTTCACAAATATAGGCTCAATTTTTTTCTTCTGGGCTGCTTAGGGATCCTTTCTATTCTTGTACAACCTAGAGTCCCAGTACCCTATGTTCACTTATTTATACCTTTTATTACATTCTTGAAAATTACATAAAATATTAAACGTGCCCTAAAAATTCCTGAATGTGTGTTAGGGATACCTTGAACCATAATATACAGAGAAACTCTGCCTTAAATAAGGTTTTCTAAAAATGTATGAAGAAGAATTGGAGATATTCTGGGCATATATTCCAACATTCAGATTGTTAAAAGACATTTAATTCAATTGGGGTTTTTTTTTTTGTCCCCTATAATGCGGTTGGGTTGTCGTAGAACTGTTACAGTTCTTCTTGGTGTATAGCCTCAGGGTGTCTGTAAAATAAGTAAAGATACTAAACTAAATGGATAGAAGACAACTGTATACTATTGAGTTAATTTCTTAACTTTTCACCACAGGCAGAACAAACATTAACCTTCCAAAATATCAACCCTCATCTCTTACTTTTATCATAAATATACTATATAACAGAGAACCACTGTTTCATCAGTTGCACTGTCTAGCATTTTGGGAAGATTTTGTTCATAGTAAGTTGTCTCTTTTTGTATCCTATATAGATGAGTGCTCTTGTTTAGTCTAATACTGCCTGCAGGAACCTACACCCTCACCTTCATATGGGTGACTGAAATTCAATAACCGAGATGTGATTACAGTCATCTGTCAACTGCACTAGTCCAGCATCTGCCTTTTGTAAAATAAAAAATAAAAAAAAAAAAGTAAATAAACATATATGAAATTGACAGCTTTGAGGAAATTCCCTTACCCACTTTATCTGCTGATTCAGAGGGTAAATGGTCTGAAAAGTTAGCTGAAACTATCAATACGTACAAGGCTGAATTACATCGCTTTAAATCAGCAAAAGTTTTGAAAGTTAACCAAGATTATAAGGAAAATAGGGTATATAAATGGTTAACGGGTACACAGGAAAGACCTAGATCTTTCACAAGATTTCACAGAAGAATCACCAAACCCAATATACATACGGCTGATACATCATCAGGTAACTCTTCAGATACAGATACCATTCCAGCAGTAGTTGCCCCCAAGGAAACTTTTTTGGGGGTAACCACGAGGTCCGCAGCCAACGCAAAAGACCTCACACAAGAAGGGGCAAATGGAGGCAAAAAAGCCACATTAAAGCCACCGACAAAGAAATAACAGTGTTTAATTTGAGCTCTCACCCTCTCTCTAATACTGAAATGAATGTACTGTCTAAAGGACTGTCCTTTGTGCCAGTCATGAAATATAATGATTTCAATATATCTGTTGAATTGTATAAATTTCAACGTACCCTAAAACTGAAGGATCATTTTCAAAATAGTAAAGAAAAAAAGATTAATAAATTCTCTCCTACTAGTACATTTGATTTGGTTAACATTAATCCCTCAATTAAGAGTTTCATGAGATTAGTGGAGAGTGACAACAAAATTAAACCTACTGCTCTTTCACATTATAATTTGACAAGAAAGGAACAGACTGCACTGAAAGATCTTGCAAATAATCCCACGATAGTTATTCGCCCAGCTGACAAAGGAGGGGCCATTGTGATACTGGATTACGCTTATTATCACAAGGAAGCTTTATCTCAGTTAGAGAATAAGGAAGTATACCAGAAATTAACAATGGATCCCCTCCCACATCATAAGCGAATAATAGATAATTCACTCAATAATGCCCTTTCACATGGTTGACTAGATGAGTCCACTTTTAAATTCCTCACAGTGGAACACCCTGTTTGACCTATTTTTATACACTACCAAAAAACCATAAGAATCCTGTGGAACCTCCAGGACATCCCATAGTCTCAGCAAGAGGCTCTTTATTACAGCCAGTGGCCCAATATTTAGATCATTGGTTACAACCACTGGTTCAAAACTCACCTTCGTATATTAAGGACACAGGAGATTTTATCACACAAATTCTTACTGTGAGTCACTTAGAGGGTGAGATCACTCTAGCTACCATGGATGTCAGTTCTCTCTATACCGTTATACCTATCACTGACGGTATTGGAGCAGTGGCAGCTGCACTATTAAAAGCAGATAAACCACCGAATCGGCCCCCATTGGGTTTCCTTCTGGAACTTTTGAAATATTGCCTTACATTAAATTATTTTAGGTTTGAACGTGATTATTACCTTCAGATCTCTGGGACCTCAATGGGGTCTAATATAGCCCCTGCTTTTGCAAATATCTATATGTCACAGTTTGAGTTGAAACACATCTTACCTTTGATACCCTCACAGATTATCTTCTATAAGCGATTCATAGATGATTTGTTTATAGTCTGGAGGGGTACAGAAGAGTCATTTCACCAGTATGCTAAATATTTGAACTCGCTGAAGAGTCCAATCAAATTTACATCCAGTGCGGACCCTCAATGTGTCAATTTTCTTGATCTCACGGTGTTCAGAACTGCAGATGGTTTTAGAAAAGAGACAGATAGGAACACAGTGCTACATTTTGAAAAGAGGGGTGCCTTACACACAGTTTTTAAGAATCATAAGAAATAACACCAATCCACATAGGGCCGAGGATCAGTTGAAGGAGTTGTACGAGAGATTTTTACAGAGAGGATACAGAGAGGAGCTTTTGGATGAAGTCATCACACGGGCTAGAACATATAGCCAAAATGAACTTTTACAACAGAAATCTCAGAAAGAATTTGATAATAGGTTAACATTTGTGTCAACATATACCACTAAGAGTATTCAAATCAATAAGGCAATACACCAACAATACACCAACACTGGAATATTCTCTCTACGGATCGTACTTTACCCAACACCTTTAAATGTATTCCACGCAATTGCTACAAAAGAGGTAAAAATTTAAGAGATATACTGGTTCACGCGGATCCCAGACATTGCTACATTTCTCAATATTCATCTTGGCTCCCTACAGAAAAGAAGGCCTACATAAAAAAGACTGCAGGGGCACTTAATGAAATAAATCACAAAAGTACTAGTACAGCTCAATTTATGGTGTATTTTAATAGCTCTTCCTGTATGTGGGTGTGAGAATTGACTACCCGTAATTAAATACTTGCACGTGGTACACCCCGTACCACGTGCAAGTATTTAATTACGGGTAGTCAATTCTCACACCCACATACAGGAAGAGCTATTAAAATACACCATAAATTGAGCTGTACTAGTACTTTTGTGATTTATTTCATTATGTGCCCCTGCAGTCTTTTTTATGTAGGTAAAACGACAACCAGTTTTCAGGAAAGAATGGCGAATCACAGGTCAAGCATCAGAGAGGCACTGAATGGTAAAATGAGTGATAAACCAGTGGCCAGACACTTCGCGGAAGCTAAACATACTCTGGCAGAATTAAGGTACATGGTTATTGACTTCCAACAGGTGTTACCCCGTGGAGGGGACAGGGGCAAGAGCCTCTTGCAAAAGGAAGCATTTTGGATACATAAGCTGGACACTCTGATTCCAAGAGGCCTCAACGACAGATCGACTTTCAATTGCTTCCTGTGACTAACATTAGCAATATGATAGTAAACCTATCTGGCTTTTTGAGATAGAGTTGAATCTTTTGTCATATTGCTTTGACACCTGTGACACCTCTCCAGGGTCAGATGGGCATAGAACCTCCTGTAGCAGGGGGCATTGCTACCTTAAACATCGACCCTTAATGGAGCAGGCTTAGGATTATTGTCAGTCATTCACCCTTCTGGTTGTGGTTGACCTATTGTAAGAAGCATGGGGTTTATTCCAGAAGTTGGAGTTTCCATTAAGATTTATGTTATCTTTAGTAGACGCATAATGTATTGATTTAAAGAAATCTTTTGGTGTATTAAGGGTCAATATGATAGGTATTTGCCTTGATAAATAGATTGGACTGACCCACTTCTGGAGTTACCAATAGTGATTCACTCTGGATAAAGATGACTTTATATTCTAGGATGTTTGGATGGTAGTAAGCACAGCCTATAGGCTTGTGGGTTTATATGCATTGGGGATGGACATATATATTTGAAGTATCCTGGATGGCACGATAGTTAAGTTAAAATAAAACTTAAAATTACCCTGAGGAGATGTTATTATAAACGCGTTGGAGGAGCAAGGGACCCAACGCATTTATAATAACATCTCCTCAGGGTAATTTTAAGTTTTATTTTAACTTTTAGATAGGGCATTATAGATGTATAGAGTAGGACTTGCCGTATAGTGAGAAACCTTGGCGGGGTTGGCAAGCTTACCCGCAACTTGGCCAATTTGTGAAAACTAATATCTCACTTATTTTATTTATTTAGAAATATTATTATATATGCTAAACACAGGGCACATATTTATTTTATACACAGAGAAGCGCAGGATTGTTGTTGTCTGTTTGTTTATACTTTGGGTTTTGGCCTGAAGTTTGGGGGTCTGGAGAGCCCTTATTCCTGGCTGCTATCTGTGTATATACTTTATATTCACATTTAAATATTAAAATTTATTTATTGTATGTACTGGTTATGGTGAGTTGGCGCTGGGAGTTTTCTTTTCTTTTGTCTTTTGACTTGTATGTCTCCATTACTCCTTCAAGCTGCCTCCTTACCTATCCAACTTAATCACTTGTATATAGCACAATTATTTTCGCACAATGAGTATCACTGTAATTTTATTTTTTTCACACTTTGCCTTTAAGAGCAGGCCTTAGGCCTTCTCTAGCTTAAATGCTCCTAGTTTGGTATCAGCTATTCCTCACATGACCTGTGGGGGCTGATATAAAGGTCACATTATTGTAGAGTGAGCTGTTGGATCCACAGCTCACTCATATTCTCACAGTGTAGATCCATTGAGGTCTTTTTGTATTGGGTAAGTCCATATGTACATCTTTTTATTAGAATGTATGTCTTCTGTTTTTAATTGCACCACACTGGGACCCAGAAGCAATAAAGAGAGCACATTTAAAGGGTCCCTTGCTCCTCCAACGCGTTTATAATAACATCTCCTCAGGGTAATTTTAAGTTTTATTTTAACTTTTAGATAGGGCATTATAGATGTATAGAGTAGGACTTGCCGTATAGTGAGAAACCTTGGCGGGGTTGGCAAGCTTACCCGCAACTTGGCCAATTTGTGAAAACTAATATCTCACTTATTTTATTTGTTTAGAAATATTATTATATATGCTAAACACAGGGCACATATTTATGTTATACACAGAGAAGCGCCGGATTGTTGTTGTCTGTAATATTAAAGTTTGCTCACCTGACAACCTTCCTTAAACCTCAATTAGCATAGTTTATACAGTTTCTGGGGCACAGGTATTCATATATGCTGCTGCCAACTGTATTTTAATTAATTATAGGATCAATTATCCTTTTCTATGCTGCTGAGTTCAATTATTGCTATTTAATATCTCTGAATATACCTATGTGTGGTTAACCCTTTAATTGCTGGTAATCCTAATGGTGATACTTGTGGTTTGAGTTACTGTATATATATTGTAATTGCTGCTCACTCATTTATATCATTGTTGTTTACACTTTATATATATTATATAACCTAAAAGGTTCTCTTGTTTAAAGGGATAGTAATGTTTCATAATAAAATCAGCTCTAATTAATCATCATAGTATTTGGACTTTGGAGAGCATTATTTCAATTCTGTCAGAGTTGTAGTTCAAGAGTAATTCAATGACAAAGTGTCCCCCTCCTGCCCCTTTTACTGATGTAACACTGTTCAGCCAGAGCAGAAGAGAGGTGCCCAGGTAGACTGCAGAGAGGGACAATCTTCAATTAAGATAAGGGAAAACCCTGAAAAGCTTGTCAAGGGGGGCAGGGCTTTCATTGTTTTCATTGTAAGAAGACTGTCCCCTGCTGTTATCTGTCTGATCTTACAACCAGATTCCCTATCTGAGAAGAGATGGCTTACACTAGGTAAAAGGGGCGGGAGGGGAAACTTTGCTTATGAATATCTCTTAAACCGTAAAGGTTTGAAAGATAAGACATATCATTCTTCATATTTTTTTAATGCCTACAAAATAAAATAAAGTTAAAACGAAGTATTACTATCCCTTTAACCCTTTCTTGGATATTACCTTCAACAGGAGACACATATTAAAATATTGATCACTTTATATGAGGTGAGAGTTCCACTGAGTGCAGGCTATAGTCATTCACTCCATTTGTGGGCAGCTTCTGCACTGAGGTTTGTTGCAAGAAGGTGATGAACGGTAGTAGGCCGCAGGTCCTGGGCACTGCCATGTTCCCCTGCGGGCTTCTGGGGGCTGCAGAGAGGCCAGCAAGTAAATATTAAAGAGGCCGGTCATGCTCTGCCTTCTGCTGCCTCTTCACTGATGGAGGATGTGGGGAATCATTAACCATCTGAGTGCTAGAGGGTATGCAATTTATTGCAGAGCAATGCATCGCATACCCTTCTGACACTCAAGGGTTAACAATGCTTTGTGTTTGTGTGTATATATATATAGGGGTAGAAAACTGAGACTGTGTTTAGCAGGTGGTGGACTGTGTGTGTGTATGAGTGCGCTTTGGCCATTTTTTTTTGGTCAGATGGAATTTGAGGGCAGACCAACTCCTTGCAGTGGTTTTGACAGGCCTCTGGCCACTCCTGTCACAATCATTCCCCCCTGAATCTCCTGGATATGCAGTATAGACGAGATTTGAATATCTTCTCCTTGCTGCTGCCCCTGGGTGTGTGTCTCTAGAGGGAGAAATAAATTATGTTATGATGCTTTCTCTTTTATAAAAAAAAAAAATTTTACTCACAGAAAAGTCCACCATAATATCTTTCTATGTATATCCATTTATATTTTTTCCATAGTAGGTGTTTTCTATTAGTGATGAGCTAAATGCTTTTGTAAGTTCTGTATTCATATGAAACATCTTGTAAGAACAGTATCATGTTTGGCATTTGGTTTCTTGCTTTAACAAAACATAGAACATGAAAAATAATAATATCATGTCCATAACCTAAAGATGGCATCAATCATATTCCTGTCAGTGTGTCTCATCTGAACAAGGTATTAGAATGTCTTAGACAAGTGGCGGAACTGCTGGACGACTCTCACCTGCTCCTCCTCAATGTTCCCCACACTTCCCATGCTGACTGCTGTTTCCTCCTCTCTCTTCTTGCTCCCTACTACCTACTGGTATCCTAATGAAATGTTGCCCTCTATTTGGCGACCATGAAAATGGCAAGATCATTATGTTTCCTGCATCAAAAAGGTGGCATCAGAATGTTGCCCTCATTGAAAGGGTGACATTCTGTTGTTGCATGCTTAAAGGGACTGTAATATCCCATAAAATAATGCTTAGAGTTTTGTAGAGGTTCAAAAAATGAACGATATGCCACAACTCTTATCTCTCAAACCGCTATGGTTTCAGAGATATAGGCATTCAAAATTCCTCCCTCCCCTTCTCCTGATGTCAGCTGTAAAGCTGACAGCAGGAGATTCAAGTCAGCCAACTCGATTTTGGCTCTTCAGCAGAGCCGAAATCACGTAATTTAAAGGGATAGTAATACTTCATTTTAACTTTATTTTATTTTGTAGGCATTAAAAAAACATGAAGAATGATATAAGTCTTATCTCTGAAACCTTTATGGTTTAAGAGATATTCACAAAGTATCCCCCACCTGTTCAACCAGATCAGAGGGGAGATGCCCAGGTAGACTGCAGAGAGGGACAATCTTCAATTAAGATAATGGAAAAAGCTGAAAAACTTGTCAAGGGGGGAAGGGCTTTCATTGTTTTCATACAAAGAAAATTGTCCCCTGCTGTTATCTGTCCTGTCATACAACCAGACTCACATCTGAGAAGAGATGGCTTACACTAGGAAAAAGGGGCGGGGAGGGGAACTTTGCTTGTGAATATCTCATAAACCATAAAGGTTTGAGAGATAAGACTTATATCATTCTACATGTTTTTTTAATGCCTACAAAATAAAATAAAGTTAAAACGAAGTATTACTATCCCTTTAAAAAGAATTACTTAATTGCAATGGTCTACAAAGTGTGCTTGCAAACCACGCACACTTTGTAGACCTTTCCAGTGAAGTAATTATTTTCCAATAATGTAGTTTCGGCTCTGCTGAAGAGCCGCTGGCTGGTCCCTGGACCAGGTTCTCCTGCTGTCAGCCCAGCGCTGACGGGGGGGAGGGGGAACTTTGAATTCCTATATCTCTCAAGCCATAGCCGTTTGAGAGATAGGATTTTTGGCATATAGTTTATTTTTTGAACCTCTACAAAACTCTAAGCATTTTTTATGGGACATTACTGAACCTTTAAGTGTTGACTTACTCTTTCACTGTGTAAAAAAGCACATTATAAGCTAGCTGTGTAATGCTGTGTGGTTTGAGGGGCCAATCAGTATTGACACTAAGGGCTAGATTTAAAGGCAACCGTTAAACCAGCCGCTAAGTGAAAAAGGCACATCGCTCGCAAATAATACAGGAGTTACGGCAGATTCAATAGCTACTCTACAAGAATAGCTATCGAGCGTAGGCACACAAAAAACCCGTAACACAAAAGCCGTTGTCGCTCATGTTAATGCACAACGGGCGGCCAAATCACACGATAACAGCGCTCAAAACAACATCTAACATAACGGCTGCCGTTGTCTAGCAACCATGATTGATGCCAAAACAAATTCAAACACACAGCCAATCACAAAGCCCCAATGTATCAAATAACTTCAAATACACCTATATATACCCAAAAATAACTGTCACACACTGTCTGTTATCGAGTTCTTCAGAGCCAGATATCAGGACCCAGGAGCGGAGGATAGTTATTAGAGAGAGGGAGAGAGGTGCGTTCATTGGAGGTAGAGGAGTTTTTGAGTTTGGAGAGAGGAGAGCATTGCACAGAATACGACACATAGCACATCTTTACACATATTACATACACACATACAAACACAAACACATACATACACATAGTCCTTTTATTTTATAACACCTTACACATTTTACTTTTTATTTTGACAGTGTGAATCTGGGAGTGAAAGTGTGTGACAGAGAGTGACTGGATCGAGTGTGTCTGTGAGGGCCTGTGGGAGTGCCTGGGTGTGACTGGGTGAGTGATGGCCAGGAGAGGAGGACAGGAGAGAGGGATGGGGAGAGTAGTGGAGGAGGAGGAAGCTCAGGAGGGGATCCCTCAGCAGAGCAGGGGTGGCAGAGGGAGATCTGCAGGGCGGAGGGGGACCCGGCCCACAAGAGCAGGCACATAAACAAGAGGGACAGAACCTGCAGTGGGACGAGGGGTAGTTGCTGGGGAGCAACACACACAGTCAGGGTCAGACCAGGCAGGGCACTCCGGCTCAGAATCCTCCCATGCCGGAGCTGACGAGGGCAGGATCAGGGACCCCAAATACACAGAGGAGGAGAACACGGCTCTCGTGGAAGCTGTCCTGGAGAGGCAGAGTGTTCTCCACCCAACAGCGAAGGTCCCTGGCCTGTCAGCGAGGAGGAAGGCAGCCTGGAACCAAATATGCAGCCGGGTCAACGCGGTGGCTCCATGCAGGCGGGACATGGAGTCCATCAAAAAGAGATGGGGCGACTGCCGGAGGGTCGTCAAGAATAAGATGACAGAGCTCGCCAAGCACGCCCGAGGCACTGGAGGTGGACCAGCAGTCCCTATCACCTTCTGCGGCTGGGAGGAGATGGTGCGGCAGACCATGTCCCCGACCCTGATCGAGGGGGTCATTGGAGGAACTGACACTGGGGATGAGAGGAGCCTCCACACTACCGGTAAGTGCAACACTACAGAACAACACACTACAGCAACCAACACCAGCTGCACACACAGTCACACCTCAACACATGTCCATCACTCAGCCATACAACTGCACCAACACAGCACCATGAGGGTTAAAAAAAGGACACAACACCTGGACAAATGACAACGTCCAACTTGGCACAAACCTGTCAAAGTCCTACTTCAACCCTCCTGTCGCTGTGCTCATCACACACAATACACAAACCGTTATGTTCAAGATGTCGTCTGTTAAATATCATCACTCTTCACACACAATGTCACCCATGTCTCCACCCCCACCCTAACCCCTTGAGTGCTAGGGGGATCATCAATGCATCAATCAACAATGCATTGGCAACCCCTCTGGTACTCAAGGGGTTAACCAGACAATAAGTCAATAGGCCAACGATCACATGCTACACAGGGGACATTCACTAAGCGTAGACAAACAGATGGTGGACATAAAGTAACCCTCACACACTCTCACTTCACCAATACCAGTGTTAGTCCATGGAGAATATGCAAAAACAAGAATCAAGTTTATAAGGTCCCATTGTACAGACTCCATGGAAAACACTGGCAATGGGGAAAGGAGATCACTGGAGAAGTCACCATCATGTTCACTTCATCAGTTCAAAATCACCGCTTACTGAATCACAAAAAGGGGGCATCAGGTCATACTTCACAGTGTCACACAGAATAAATGCTTGTAGGTGCAACACACAGGACGAAAACTATTACACAGAATTCAAGCTGGAAAATGTAGGCATTGGTGTTGTGGCTGCAATCATTTACTCGGACTTGAAATTACATATCCCATATCTGATTCCCACATGGATCCACAGGGGTGCTGATGCCATGGATGGATGGTACACCAGCCGCTCTTTGCAGGATACACATGGGAAACAAATAGCAAACATCATTGTACCTTGGTCACCAACAGGCCATGACTGATGGATATCTAGGATTGAGTACGGTTGCCTCACACAGAAGGATGGATGGGCTCATACACAGAAAAAAACAGGCCTCAATCAAAGATATCCCTCACTACTGGCTGGATTGTTGCCCTTAGGATTCAAATGTTTGTTACTAAATATGTTCCAACATGATGTGAACACAGATCACTTCACTGGATGTGATTGCCTTACTGGACAGATATGTGCACCCATCACAAATCAACCTACATTGCAAACATCCAAATACACATACATAGTATATCACTCTCTATGTAGATGGGATATACGAGGTATGTTCATATCCATCATATCAATACAATGTCTTGTTGGATGGGTGCACATGTATAGCCAGTAAGACAATCACACCTACTGAACTGCTCTCTGGCTTCACATCTTGGAAGGATATTACTCTATGCATATGAAGGGTACATATCCACATACATATATGACCATTTCTACTTGTGTGTCACTGTAATGGGATAGCAATGGGTAATGTCATCATGATGTCATATCATTGCCATCGTTAACAAATGTGTCTTGATCTAAGTCCCATCCCTCCAACACTTATGGTTATACAGATATTGTGACAGGTGGAGATATCTATCATGTGACCACACGGAGGCTCTTCAGCAGAGCCAAAGTCGCAACATGTCGAGATAAATACCTCTTTGGAATGGTCCACAGAATGTGCTTGCAAAACATGCACACTCTGTACACCATTCCAATTAAGTATTGTTCTCCAAATGGGGCGATTTGGGCTCTGCTGAAGAGCCCTCGTGTGGACAAATGACTGAAATCTACATCTGGCACATAGAGCAATATCTGAACAACCATGAGGGTAGGAGGGATAGGACTAACAGAGAACAACATCTGTTTTCACAATCTCTACAATCTGACATCAAGGTGGACTTAACCTTTGCCATCTCTACAAGTTGTGAAGACAAATATATGTTGTTGGATTTCCCCCCTCCCCCGAGTTAAACAATGGTATTCCTACTGCTGAAAGGTGTGTTGATACAAAAGGTATCACAGCTCAGACGGCTCAGGCTCAGGGGCAATATCCCAGTGGCATGAAATTGTACAGTGGTGCTGTTACTACGCAATCATATGGACAGCTCTGGAACAGGGACCAGATATCTACATGGGAGGGTGTTGCAACAGCCCCACTGTACTATTTCGGCCCACTGTGATATTGCACCTCAAAATTAAACCTTCACCCATAATAACTCAAACAACACCTTTCAGCAGTGGGAGTACCCTTGTTTATCCAGGGGGATTAACCCAAACACATATATTTGTCTTCAACACATATCAAAGTATAACTGTCTCCACAAACATATGGCTAAGGTCACTAATCACAACATCTTATTTCTCCACACAGCTTACGGCCCTCAAGCCCAGTGGGAGACAATGGAGGAGGCTATGTCACCCCCCAGTGAGGAGTACACAGAGGAGGGGACCAGCCGGTGGTCACCTTACCAACCATCACCATCCCCTCCACCACAGGCTGCACCACCACAGGCTGGACCACCACAGGCTGGACCACCACAGGCTGCACCACCACAGGCTGCACCACCACAGGCTGGACCACCACAGGCTGCACCACCACAGGCTGCACCACCACTGGCTGGACCACCACAGGCTGCACCACCACAGGCTGGACCACCACAGGCTGCACCTCCCCAGTACAGTGGCTGGATGCCACAGGAGGAGAGGTGGACATATCCATCCACCTCCACCAGCTACTACCCTCCTTCAGCACCACCACCACCGCCAGGGAGGCAATGGCTGCCAGGGACAGTGGCCACCACCCAATATAGGCCATATGCCTCCAACATCAACCCACCCTCCTGGATGGCTCCACTGCATGCCCCAAGGTATGATCCGAGGTGGGGTCCCACCACCTATCAGTGGCCACCATATGACCCTTGGCCACTGGACTACACACACCTGGGCCTGATTGGTGAGCACCAGCGCCCCCTACCCAGGGACATATTCACACCTCCACCAGCACACACATCATTGGGCAGCTCGGGATCACTTGATGTGGTGGGCATATGCCCATCATCTGCACCAGCCACTCCAACAGCAGCCACAGCACCCTCAGCAGCAGCAGAGGAAACAGCACCTCCAGCAGAGGAGGAAACAGCACCTCCAGCAGCAGAGGAAACAGCACCTCCAGCAGCAGAGGAGGAAACAGCACCCTCAGCAGCAGAGGAGGAAACAGCACCCTCAGCAGCAGAGGAGGAAACAGCACCCTCAGCAGCAGAGGAGGAAACAGCAGCACCAGGGACACTGGGCACATCCACCTCCAGCACCGCACGCCTCACAGGGATGGAGGCGGAGTGTATGACCCTTCAGAGGAAACTACTCCGGTCGAGCAGGAGTACTGACAGCAACATCACCAGGAGCAGGAGGCAATCCAGGAGGAACATTGGCCAATTGGAGACCAGAATCCAAGCCCTGGAGTCGGAGGTGGCCAGGGGGAACACACTACTCCAGCAGCTCAGGACTGGTGTGATGGACATGTTGACCCAGGTCCTTGTGGAGTTGAGGGAGATCAACCGCAGGGAGAACCTGAGGATGGAGAGGGCGAACTTGCGTTCCACCGAGGGGTCTACTACAACCACCACCCCCTCCAGTGTTACCCCTGAAGCCACACCTAGGGGGCAGAGGGTTACCAGGAGATCCACAAGGGCTTCCACTAGTGTTGAGCGAGCATGCTCGGACGAAGCTCGGTTCGGCTCGAGCATCGCTCTGCTCGGCACATGGCGGTACTCGTACGAGTACCGCATGTGCTCGCCCGCCATGTTCGGGTCTCCTCCCCGCACGTTTTGCGGCTGCTGCGCAGCCAATAAACGTGCAGGGAGGCTCTGACATCAGTGTAATGCCAGCAGCCATGTTGGCTGCTGGCATTACACTGATTGGCTGGCCAGAACCCGTGATCGGGTGCTGTATAGCACCTGACCAGCGAGTTCGGCTCAGTCTTAGCCAGGGAGAGATGAGGATAGGAAGGGAAAGTCAGTGTAGGGAGAAGAAAAGCTATTAAAAAAAAAAAAAAGACCCAAAAGTCCTTTTTAGGACTACTGTGTGTGGGGGCAGTAGTTTATTTTGTGTGGGGGGGCAGAGATATAAAAAAAAAAATCTTCATATATGCTGTTCACTGTGCCTAGCTGCAGATTGGCAGCACATTCTGTTTAGTGTGCAAAGTTGCAGATTAGAGCACATTCTGTTCAGTGTGCAAAGTTGCAGATTAGAGCACATTCTGTTTAGTGTGCAAAGTTGCAGATTAGCAGCACATTCTGTTTACTGTGCAAAGTTTCAGAATAGGAGAACATTCTGTTAAGTGTTCAAACTGTAAAATATCAAAGTCACATATTCCATTCACTGTGCGTAGCCGCAGTTAAGAAGCATATTCTGTTTACTGTGCAAAGTTTCAGATTAGGAGAACATTCTGTTAAGTGTTCAAACTGTAAAATATCAAAGTCACATATTCCATTCACTGTGCGTAGCCGCAGTTAAGAAGCAAATTCTGTTTACTGTGCAAAGTTTCAGAATAGGAGAACATTCTGTTAAGTGTTCAAACTGTAAAATATCAAAGTCACATATTCCATTCACTGTGCGTAGCCGCAGTTAAGAAGCACATTCTGTTTACTGTGCAAAGTTTCAGAATAGGAGAACATTCTGTTAAGTGTTCAAACTGTAAAATATCAAAGTCACATATTCCATTCACTGTGCGTAGCCGCAGTTAAGAAGCACATACTGTTTACTGTGCAAAGTTTCAGAATAGGAGAACATTCTGTTAAGTGTTCAAACTGTAAAATATCAAAGTCACATATTCCATTCACTGTGCGTAGCCGCAGTTAAGAAGCAAATTCTGTTTACTGTGCAAAGTTTCAGAATAGGAGAACATTCTGTTAAGTGTTCAAACTGTAAAATATCAAAGTCACATATTCCATTCACTGTGCGTAGCCGCAGTTAAGAAGCAAATTCTGTTTACTGTGCAAAGTTTCAGAATAGGAGAACATTCTGTAAAGTGTTCAAACTGTAAAATATCAAAGTCACATATTCCATTCACTGTGCGTAGCCGCAGTTAAGAAGCAAATTCTGTTTACTGTGCAAAGCTTCAGAATAGGAGAACATTCTGTTAAGTGTTCAAACTGTAAAATATCAAAGTCACATATTCCATTCACTGTGCGTAGCCGCAGTTAAGAAGCAAATTCTGTTTACTGTGCAAAGTTTCAGAATAGGAGAACATTCTGTTAAGTGTTCAAACTGTAAAATATCAAATCACATATTCCATTCACTGTGCGTAGTCGCAGTTAAGAAGCAAATTCTGTTTACTGTGCAAAGTTTCAGAATAGGAGAACATTCTGTTAAGTGTTCAAACTGTAAAATATCAAAGTCACATATTCCATTCACTGTGCGTAGCCGCAGTTAAGAAGCAAATTCTGTTTACTGTGCAAAGTTTCAGAATAGGAGAACATTCTGTTAAGTGTTCAAACTGTAAAATATCAAAGTCACATATTCCATTCACTGTGCGTAGCCGCAGTTAAGAAGCACATTCTGTTTACTGTGCAAACTTTCAGAATAGGAGAACATTCTGTTAAGTGTTCAAACTGTAAAATATCAAAGTCACATATTCCATTCACTGTGCGTAGCCGCAGTTAAGAAGCAAATTCTGTTTACTGTGCAAAGTTTCAGAATAGGAGAACATTCTGTTAAGTGTTCAAACTGTAAAATATCAAAGTCACATATTCCATTCACTGTGCGTAGCCGCAGTTAAGAAGCAAATTCTGTTTACTGTGCAAAGTTTCAGAATAGGAGAACATTCTGTTAAGTGTTCAAACTGTAAAATATCAAAGTCACATATTCCATTCACTGTGCGTAGCCGCAGTTAAGAAGCAAATTCTGTTTACTGTGCAAAGTTTCAGAATAGGAGAACATTCTGTTAAGTGTTCAAACTGTAAAATATCAAAGTCACATATTCCATTCACTGTGCGTAGCCGCAGTTAAGAAGCACATTCTGTTTACTGTGCAAAGTTTCAGAATAGGAAAACATTCTGTTAAGTGTTCAAACTGTAAAATATCAAAGTCACATATTCCATTCACTGTGCGTAGCCGCAGTTAAGAAGCAAATTCTGTTTACTGTGCAAAGTTTCAGAATAGGAGAACATTCTGTTAAGTGTTCAAACTGTAAAATATCAAAGTCACATATTCCATTCACTGTGCGTAGCCGCAGTTAAGAAGCAAATTCTGTTTACTGTGCAAAGTTTCAGAATAGGAGAACATTCTGTTAAGTGTTCAAACTGTAAAATATCAAAGTCACATATTCCATTCACTGTGCGTAGCCGCAGTTAAGAAGCACATTCTGTTTACTGTGCAAAGTTTCAGAATAGGAAAACATTCTGTTAAGTGTTCAAACTGTAAAATATCAAAGTCACATATTCCATTCACTGTGCGTAGCCGCAGTTAAGAAGCAAATTCTGTTTACTGTGCAAAGTTTCAGAATAGGAGAACATTCTGTTAAGTGTTCAAACTGTAAAATATCAAAGTCACATATTCCATTCACTGTGCGTAGCCGCAGTTAAGAAGCACATTCTGTTTACTGTGCAAAGTTTCAGAATAGGAAAACATTCTGTTAAGTGTTCAAACTGTAAAATATCAAAGTCACATATTCCATTCACTGTGCGTAGCCGCAGTTAAGAAGCAAATTCTGTTTACTGTGCAAAGTTTCAGAATAGGAGAACATTCTGTTAAGTGTTCAAACTGTAAAATATCAAAGTCACATATTCCATTCACTGTGCGTAGCCGCAGTTAAGAAGCACATTCTGTTTACTGTGCAAAGTTTCAGAATAGGAAAACATTCTGTTAAGTGTTCAAACTGTAAAATATCAAAGTCACATATTCCATTCACTGTGCGTAGCCGCAGTTAAGAAGCAAATTCTGTTTACTGTGCAAAGTTTCAGAATAGGAGAACATTCTGTTAAGTGTTCAAACTGTAAAATATCAAAGTCACATATTCCATTCACTGTGCGTAGCCGCAGTTAAGAAGCACATTCTGTTTACTGTGCAAAGTTTCAGAATAGGAAAACATTCTGTTAAGTGTTCAAACTGTAAAATATCAAAGTCACATATTCCATTCACTGTGCGTAGCCGCAGTTAAGAAGCAAATTCTGTTTACTGTGCAAAGTTTCAGAATAGGAGAACATTCTGTTAAGTGTTCAAACTGTAAAATATCAAAGTCACATATTCCATTCACTGTGCGTAGCCGCAGTTAAGAAGCACATTCTGTTTACTGTGCAAAGTTTCAGAATAGGAAAACATTCTGTTAAGTGTTCAAACTGTAAAATATCAAAGTCACATATTCCATTCACTGTGCGTAGCCGCAGTTAAGAAGCAAATTCTGTTTACTGTGCAAAGTTTCAGAATAGGAGAACATTCTGTTAAGTGTTCAAACTGTAAAATATCAAAGTCACATATTCCATTCACTGTGCGTAGCCGCAGTTAAGAAGCACATTCTGTTTACTGTGCAAAGTTTCAGAATAGGAAAACATTCTGTTAAGTGTTCAAACTGTAAAATATCAAAGTCACATATTCCATTCACTGTGCGTAGCCGCAGTTAAGAAGCAAATTCTGTTTACTGTGCAAAGTTTCAGAATAGGAAAACATTCTGTTAAGTGTTCAAACTGTAAAATATCAAAGTCACATATTCCATTCACTGTGCGTAGCCGCAGTTAAGAAGCAAATTCTGTTTACTGTGCAAAGTTTCAGAATAGGAGATCATTCTGTTAAGTGTTCAAACTGTAAAATATCAAAGTCACATATTTCATTCACTGTGCGTAGCCGCAGTTAAGAAGCACATTCTGTTTACTGTGCAAAGTTTCAGAATAGGAAAACATTCTGTTAAGTGTTCAAACTGTAAAATATCAAAGTCACATATTCCATTCACTGTGCGTAGCCGCAGTTAAGAAGCAAATTCTGTTTACTGTGCAAAGTTTCAGAATAGGAGAACATTCTGTTAAGTGTTCAAACTGTAAAATATCAAAGTCACATATTCCATTCACTGTGCGTAGCCGCAGTTAAGAAGCACATTCTGTTTACTGTGCAAAGTTGCAGATTTGCAGCACATATTCCGTGTAATATGAAGAAGGCGGGTAAAAAGGGACGGGGAAGTGGACGTGATCCTGATAGTTCAGGGCGCGGGTCAGGACACGTAGAAACTGCGCCTGGTGCCAGATCACAAGACAGAAAGACATCCACCATACCTAGCTTCATGTCTCAGTTTACAGGGCGTCGCAGGACATCACTCTCGAGGTCCGACCACTGTGAACAGGTGGTCGGTTGGATGTCAGCTGATACTGCTTCCAGTCGGTTAAGCACCACCCTGTCTTCCACCAAGTCCACACTCAGTAGCCAAGAGTCTGGTCAACATAATCCTCACTCTGATCATCCTTCCTCACACCATAGAGGATCTGGTCAAAGAAGTGATCCCACACTTGGATATAATGAGGAGCTCGTCTCATCACCAATCCTTAATTTGAACCTCTCTCCAAGCACGCTTGCAGAGGAACATGACATCTTGTGCCCTGATTCACAACCTCTAGAGGGTACCCAATCACAAGAAGATGACAGAGGTGAACGGCATTTAAGGTCAAAGGAAGTGGATGATGATGATGATGAGACACAGTTGCCATTAAATCAACCACTATTACTGTCTCAAGACCTTGATGAGGAGGATGATATACAGTTGTCAATGACTGAGTATGTGGTGGGATCAAGACATGAGGAGGATGATCAGAGTGAGGAAGTGGAGGAGGACTTGGTGGACGATGAGGTGACTGACCCCACCTGGGAAGGTGTAGAGCCGAGCGATGACAGCAGTCCTGAGGGTGAGCCATCTGCAGCACCGCAACAGGGTGGAAGAGGCAGTGGTGTGGCTACAGAAAGAAGGCGGACCGCACCAAACCGGCCCGCAAATGTTCCACGGAGCACCCCCTTGCGTAAATCTCCCTTGCCAAGGGGTAGGTGTTCCGCGGTATGGCTTTTTTTTTAAGGAAAGTGCGGACGACAAAAGAATTGTAGTTTGCAACCTGTGCAACACCAGAATGAGCCGAGGCATGAACACTAGAAACCTCACCACCACCAGCATGATCCGACACATGGCATCCAAGCACCGTAATAAGTGGGAGGAACGCCCGGATCGCCAATCTGTGTCTGCAGGCCACACCACTGCCTCCTCTTCCCCTGTTTTCGGTGCCGGCCAATCGCCTGTCGAAGGCGCAGGCCCGCATACCTCCCGCCCTGCACCTGTACCATCTGAAGCACCATCAGCGACCACATCCACTTCCCTGTCCCAGCGCAGCGTCCAAATGTCGTTACCCCAGGCATTTGAGCGCAAGCGAAAATACCCAGCCACCCACCCACAGGCCATAGCACTAACCTCACACCTTTCCAAATTACTGGCCATCGAAATGCTGCCATTTAGGCTTGTGGAGACTGAGTCCTTCCGCAGCCTGATTGCAGCAGCTGTCCCTCGGTACGCAGTCCCCAGCCGCCACTACTTTTCCCGGTGTGCCGTCCCCGCATTACACCACCATGTGTCCCGTAACATCACCCGTGCCCTGACCAACGCAGTTACTGGGAAGGTCCAATTAACGACTGACACATGGACAAGTGCTTGTGGCCAGGGACGCTACATTTCCCTGACGGCACACTGGGTGAATGTCGTGGAGACTGGGAGCGACTCGGACCCTGGGATGGCACAGGTGCTACCCACGCCGAGGATTGCGGGCCCTACCTCCATCAGGGTTTCCGCCATCACCTACGTTATTGGCTCCTCCTCCTCCGTTTCCACCTCCGAATTCTCTGTGCGCAGCACCACTCACCCATCAGCCGGTAGCTGGAAGCAGTGTAGCACTGCAGTGGGGAAGCGTCAACAGGCCGTGCTGAAGCTGATCTGCCTTGGGGACAAACAGCACACGGCCTCAGAGCTGTTGCAGGGGATTAGTCACCAGACCGAGCAATGGCTCTCGCCACTCAACCTGCAACCAGGCATGGTTGTGTGTGATAATGGGCGTAACTTGGTGGCGGCTTTGGAGCTCGGCAAGCTCACACACGTACCATGCCTAGCGCATGTATTTAATTTAGTGGTTCAGCGATTTCTAAAAACCTACCCCAATTTGCATGATCTCTTGACCAAGGTGCGCCGCGTGTGTGCACATTTCCGTAAGTCATCTACAGCTTCAGCCGGCCTGATGAAGCTGCAGCAGCGCTTACAATTGCCAGCTCACCGGCTGCTGTGTGACGTGAGCACGCGCTGGAACTCCACCTTCCACATGTTGGCCCGGCTTTGTGAGCAGCAGAGGGCAGTAGTGGAGTACCAGCTGTTACACGGTCGTCGCCTCTCCGTTCAACTTCCTGTAATCAGAAGTGAGGAGTGGGAATGGATGTCAGACCTCTGTGAGGTTTTACGCAATTTTGAGGAATCGACACAGATGGTGAGCGGCGATAACGCTATTATCAGTGTAACCATCCCACTTCTGTGTCTACTGAAACGCTCGCTGCTCACAATTAAAACGGACGCTTTGCATGTGGAAGAGGTGGAAATGCGGGAGGAAGAGCTTACACAAGGTGATAGCCAGAGCACCCTCACTTCGTCTTCTCAGCGACAATTGGAGGAGGCGGAGGAGGAGGAGGAGGAGGAGGAAGACACGGTTGCCTCCGCTACAGAGGGTAGCCATGGAACTTTAGTTCCATCTCTTCAGCGTGGGTGGGCAGAAGAGGAGGAAGAGGATGAGGAGATTGAGAGTCATCCTCCTGGTGAGGACAGCGAAATCTTGCCTGTTGGTACTCTGGCACACATGGCTGACTTTATGTTAGGCTGCCTTTCCCGTGACCCACGCGTTATACGCATTTTAGACAACACGGATTACTGGGTGTTCACCCTTCTGGACCCCCACTACAAAGAGAATTTCTCATCTCTCATTCCTCCGGTGGAGAGGACAAGCAAAATGGTGCAATACCAGAAGGTTCTTGTTGAAAAATTGCTCCAAAATTTTCCATCTGACAACGCTGGCGGCAGAGTACGTGCTACCTTGGCCAACAGAGAAGGGGAGAAAAGGGGAGCACACAGCAGTTCCGACAAAGGCAGGGCAACACTCTCCAAGGCGTGGGACACCTTCATGACACCCCGCCAGCACCCTCACCCTGATGCGCAGCCTAGTGTCACAAGGAGGGAAAAGTTTTGGAAGATGGTGAAGGAGTACGTAGCAGACCGTGTCAGCGTCCTCAATGATCCCTCTGTGCCTTACAACTACTGGGTGTCCAAGCTGGACACGTGGTATGAACTGGCACTCTACGCCTTGGAGGTGCTGGCCTGCCCTGCCGCCAGCGTTCTGTCTGAGCGGGTATTTAGTGCTGCTGGTGGCATCATAACAGATAAGCGTATCCGCCTTTCCACCGAAAATGCTGATAGGTTGACACTTATAAAAATGAAGAAGGCCTGGATTTCCCCTGACTTCTCCACTCCACTGGAGGAAAGCCCCGGGGGAACATAAACTCACTTTATATATGTTATTTACAATGATGGGAATACTCTGTATTCCCATTCACCCCTTCCACCCAAAAAACGGGTATATGGTTGACTCTCTTCCATATGCCCAGTGATATAATTTTTATATAGGGCCAGCTCACCAGCGGGCCCAGTGATATAATTTTTATATCGGGCCAGCTCACCAGCGGGCGCAGTTTGACAATTTTTGTATAGGTCAGCTCACCAGCGGGCCTTCTCATATAATGTTTTATTGGGTCAGCTCTCTAGCGGGCCCTCTCATATAATGTTTTATAGCGTCAGCTCACTAGCGGGCCTTCGCATATAATGTTTAGGATGGTCAGCTCCGCAGCAGACCCTCACCCATAATGTTTTGGATGGTCGGCTCAGCGCACGTTTCCCTCTTAATCATGGCCCCAGTTCAGAAAAATCGAGGAAATTTTTGGGAGAATTTGCCTTTGCGCACGTTTCCCTCTTAATCATGGCCTCAGTTCAGAAAAATCAAGGAAATTTTTGGGAGACTTTGCCTCTGCGCACGTTTCCCTCTTAATCATGGCCTCAGTTCAGAAAAATCAAGGAAATTTTTGGGAGAATTTGCCTCTGCGCACGTTTCCCTCTTAATCATGGCCTCAGTTCAGAAAAATCAAGGAAATTTTTGGGAGAATTTGCCTCTGCGCACGTTTCCCTCTTAATCATGGCCTCAGTTCAGAAAAATCAAGGACATTTTTGGGAGAATTTGTCTCTGCGCACGTTTCCCTCTTAATCATGGCCTCAGTTCCGAGAAATCGAGGACATTTTTTGCAGAATTTGCAGATGATATACAAGTAAATATACAGCAAATACTGTTTGGTAACAATTTTTCGCCTAAAGTCGTTTTTATCTTCCTTTTTGTGTGTTTTACGGTCAGTCTGTAAAAATAGCGTACTACGGGCGAAAGATCGTTCCCAGCAGCGACGTTGGAGTCCAAGATGCATCCAGACATCCTCCCTATGCTGTCCCTGAACCATTTCTGTGGTGTTTCCATCATTTTCTGCCCTTTTCCTATGGACCAGGCACCCTCCCCTCATCAGAGCAGGGGGTGCCTGGTGTAGTGCTCGAGTCCTCCCATTGACTTCAATGGGGCTCGGGTGCTCGGCCGAGCACTCGAGCCTCCGGGGGCGCTCGGTCAGAGCACCCGAACACCCGAGCATTGGGGTGCTCGCTCATCACTAGCTTCCACCTCTGGCACACAGGCTAAGCCCCCCCCCCCCACAAAAAAGGAAAAAATGAAAGGCCCAACCTGTCAACTTTCCCCTCAATAAAAAAAACATTTTAGTTTTATTCCTGTCTGATCTGTTGTGTCTTCAGTTATGGATTGTGTGGCAGGGTTGTCTCCAATGCATTGCCATACAATGCAGTGAACACAACCTCTGCCTGGGTGAAATGTTAGTGGTATGCTACAACATGGGTTCACACACACACACCGTTGTACAAATTCAACATGTAATACATCCCTGGAGCCATATGACACCATTGTGTTATATGGCGGTGTTGTGTGTTGAATTTGAACATAAAAACATACCCCTTAGCACAACAAATGGTACAACATTGAACATTCGTCTACATCATATGTTGTGTTTAACCCTTTGAGTGCCAGAGTGGTAGGCAACGCATTGCAAAGAAATGCGCTGGGGACCACTCTTGCACTCAGTGGGTTAATGAGATTAGCAGACAAACAGCTCTGTGATTTAGCAGGGACATTACAAGCAGGACAGCTAAATGGGACATGTATCCATATTGTCTTGGATTCACACACTCATTGTGCAACTGACTTACTGTGGAAGCTAATGTTTTCAACCTAGGATTTCAATGTGTAGCACACACATTGATATCCTGGGGTGAGCATTGGTGTCTCCAGTAAGTTGAGTTGCTGTTTCCCTAAGGGTGTAACAACAGACTTCACCAGTGATAACACATGTCCACTTAGTCTGTTCGTTGATATAGCCCATGTACTGAGATAGGTCAAAGTGGAGCAAAATCTCAGAACATTGATTATACTGAGCAATACAGAATATGTGGACATGTATTCACTGTGGAAGTATGTCCCCTGTATCACCTCTTTATCACTCCCACAACACATTGGTGCATCATTGCCACCATCATCTGTTTGCATGGATACATCACAGAGTCCACTCACTGGCAAACAAGTGGTGGACTCCTGTGATGTGGGTGATGCCTTTCCATGTATGGGGGATACTCTATCCTGGGTGTGGTTACGCATTGACAAGTGTGTTCTCAAATATATCCTCCTACAGACACAGATTGAATGTGGATGGTTCATCTTTATTGTGTCTCAAAGTACATTAGAATGTACAAGTGTTTTCTGTGTATATTGCCTATATGCATTTAACACCTGTATGTGAACACTAAATGTACTTTGAAACTAAATCGTAATACTTCAGTAACACTGCTGCCCTGCTCATGTGTTGTCCACAAGGTTTGACAACTCTGTAGTTGAGCATCCTAACTGTACAGGTAATAACACTCAAGAAATGGTGTTTTCTGTGTCTCTATGAGAATGTTCCAGTAGAGGTTTGTGTGAACCTCAGGTCAAACTTTGCATCACCAACAACATCACCATAAACAGCAAGGGGTGATATTCATGAAGGTGTTGTCAAGACATCAGTCCAGTCACATGGAAGATCTTCAGTTCAAGGATGGATCATGTTACGGATGCCTGCGGGACAAGAGGACAAGATTTGGAGCAGTGGACCTGAACTGATCATCAAGCAACAACAATGTAGTCTTTTTAATCCCCTCAATCTTCTTGATTACAGGTGTGTACACAAACCATTGCTTGACAATGTGTTGTGTACTCATCTGTAACCAATTCTGTGGTGAACTTAGGACATGTGCACCAACCCTATGGATTTGTGCCCCTGACATGTATACACACATTAACAAGTGTTCTGAGAGCTCCATGGAGGTAATGACATTGTGCTGCCACTGTGAAAGTGACAGTGGCAGCCCAATGTCATCTGTTCTATGGAACTGTTAGGACATATTTGTTGATGTGTGTATTCATGTCGGGGGCACATTGGTCTGCACACTCACAGGTCAGCATGGAGTCCCTGGTAATCTGATCTACGTCTCATGACCTCTACATTGTGTGCCCATACCACTGTACATCCACCCCTGTGCTGCTCTTCTCAGCTGTAGCACAGTACAGGTCCCATATTGAGTCTGATGTCCCTTCTAATGCATCTCATTAGATAATACTCTTTCGCTACTGGGCTAGCATGGTTGTTCAGGCTATAATCATGGCATATCCAGTTAGTTGCTGTCAATCAAGCTGTGTAAGGTGATGAACATGGGTAATATGTTGTACCTTGTTTCTCCTGGGGGTGTGCATGATATCCTTGGGGTCTGTATGTCAACGTGGAGAGTGGAATGGAGGATGGTTGTTGAGTCCACACACACAATTTGCCACGTCCACAACCAGTGCAGTGCTGTGTCACTGTTCCTGTGGGGTGAGACAGAACAACATGTGCAGTGTGGTTAGTGTCACAGGACTGATGGGGTACTTGCATGGATTGTTTGCATGCATGTGTTATACTCACAGGTGAAGTGTTCCGTGATGAGCCTGTCTCTGATCTGTGCCCCCTCTCATGGTCTCCTCCACATGCCCGATGTCCATGGCCACTTCCTGTATGGGGGGGGTCCGGGATGTGATCCAACAGTCTGGTGTCCACTGCGATGTTGTGCAGTATTGCGCACGCCACAATGATGTCACACACCTTAGCCGGTGCATACTGCAGTGCTCCCCCAGAGTGGTCCAGACATCGGAATCTTGACTTGAGAAGCCCAAATGTCCGCTCAATAGCATTCCTCGTTCTGGCATGAGCCTGGTTGTAGCTTTCCTGGCCATGTGTTTGGGGATTGGCCAGAGGGGTCAGTAGCCAGAACTTGCATCCATAGCCAGCATCACCTGTGTAATGTGAGTGACATGGTGAGACAGGGAGCACATGTTGTGTGAATGATGTTTTGTGTGGTGGACGTAGTATCTGTGGGTCAGGTGCATGCTGAGCAGCGTGGTGTGTACGCCTGTGTATGTGGTGTGATTTTGTTTTGTGAACTCACCCACTAGCCATCCCCCTGTAAAGGTTCCATTCTCAAAATCTCTGTGGACTGAGGAGTTTTGTAGAATGTATGCATCATGTATGCTGCCAGGATATCTTGCACAGACATTCATGATCCTCATGTTGCTGTCACACACCATCTGCACGTTGATGGAGTGGAAGTTCTTCCTGTTGATGAATATCTGTGTGTCACGTGCTGGGGCCTTAATCCGGACATGGGTGCAATCTATAGCACCCATGACCCTGGGCATGCCTCCCTTTGCGTAAAAGGCCTGCTTGATGTGTATCCAGTCCATGTTGGTGGTGGGAAAATGTATATAGGTACTGGCCTTGCTTTTGAGGGCTGGCAGGACCTGGGTCAGCACTCTGGAGAATGTGGCCTGTGACATGCCAGATGCGTAACCCTCAGTGGACTGGAAGGCCCCGCTTGCCATGAAGTGTATGGCACAGAGTAGTTTCTGCAGGCCAGTTAGGGCATGGTTGTGGATGTAGATGGGATCCACCTGCTCCTTGATGACCTCATACAAGGCAATGATGCTGTCAGGCCTCAACCTGTAGCAATCAATGACCTCGTCATCAGTCATTCCAAAGAGGGTGACCCTTGGGCGGTATACCCTGGGCCTTGGTGGTCGTCTATACATCCTGTGCCCTCCAGGTGGGGATGGACTCCTGTTTGGCTGGTGAGCCAGAGCCTCCTCACTTGCAACAGGTGAAGGCTGTTGATGAGGCGTGCTTGGAGGTTGCTGATGTTCCCTAGCTCTCTCCCTTGCACGCCTTCTCTTCAGTCTTCGCAACAATATGTAACCCAACATACTGTTTGCTCTCTCTATCTGTCTCTATCTGTCTCTCTCTCTCTCTCTCTACCTCTCTCTCTCTCTATCTCTTTCTCTCTCTCTCTCCCTCCCTGAGTGGAAAACAAGCCACAAGTGAGTGTGTTGAGTTGTCCCTTTAAGTACTTGCTAGGGCGTTGTGTGAGTGTGGTGATGAGGTGAGTGCTGACCAATGGTGAGTTGTTTTTGTCCAGGTAAGTGTTTGCAGGTGTGTGTGTGTTATAAGATGTGGTGTGTTGTGCTTGTTCTGTGTGTGCCATTTGCGGATGTGCAGTTGTGGGGTGCAGGTCGCGTGTTGATGTTGCCCAGGTGAGCTTGTATTTGCAGGTGTCCGCTTTGTGTGATGACCCCCATTGTTCCGTGCCATGTTGTGTTGTTGTTTTTTTGTGTGTCGGTGTCCCTGTGGTGTTTGTTGTTGTTTTGTGTGTAGTGATTTGTGTTGCGTGTACATGTTTTTGTGTTGTTTTGGCATTGCACGGGTTAATTTTCCCATTTACATGGTTGTGCGGTAAGCCTTTTGTGTCTTTTCCTCTGTAACGGGTGTTTTGTTTTGGCCGTTAAGTGTCTAACGGCTAAGAAAAGTGGGTCTTAACTTTTAGCCGTTAGGTGTGTCTTTTTTTCAGCCGTTATCAGTACCGCAAGCCTTTGAATAGCTCTGGGGTATGTTGTTGAATGCGTCTGAATGCACGTAAGTGTATCGGCCGTTAGGATTGTGCAACTGCCGTTAGCTGTTGTTTAGACGGATATTTGAATTGCAACATGACACTTAACGCACCCGTTAGTGATTTTTTTTGCTAACAGTTGCCTTTAAATCTAGCCCTTAGTATCTGAATGCTGTGTAATCCCTTGTGGTATAAAATCACATTCTAAGCTATCTTTTTAGTCAGTAGAAATTTCTAGCCTGTTTCAGTACGTGTCTCTACTGACTAAAAAGCTACCTTAGAATGCGGTTTTATACTGTGGGGGATATCAGAGGCAGTACACTGCCTTAAGATACTTAGTGTCGATACTGATTGGCCTCTCAAACTACATGGCACTACACAGCTAGCTTAAAATGCGCTTTTACACAGCAAAGGAGCAAGTCGACCCTTAAGCATGTGACATCAGAATGTCACCATTTTGATGTGGGAGACATCCTGATGTCGCCCTTTTGATGCAGGTGACATTATGATCTCTCCATTTTTACGCTTCCCAAATAGAGGGTGATATTTCAATACTAAACCCTACCTCTTCCATTCTCCCCATGCTTGTTGTTCCTCTCTCTCACCTCCTCTTACTGACCTGCTCTCATATTCATTCCCCTGTTCCAAATTAATTTGGATGCACCTGGAATTTTCACCAGGTCCTTCTAATCCAGTGATTCCCATCTCCAGTCCTAGGGGCTCACCAACAGGTCATGTTGTCAAGATATCCCTAATTAATCACAGGTGAATCAATCAAAATGACTGAGCCACTAATTACTCACCTGTGATTGAGCAGGAACAACCTGAAAACCTGCACTGTTGGTGTGCCCTGAGGACTAACGTTGAGAAACACTGTTCTAATCAATCCACAAAAAGAATCACTGACTTTTTAACATATCTCTGTTTTCCACTGTGTTATCTTGACATGTGCACTTACATGCAGTCAAATAAAATAAATCTATAGTACTTAGCTCATTAGACAAGGTTTATTTATGTAACTTACAAGTCAGACCCTACAAGTATACCTACACAAGGTCAACCACTGTCCAGGACCTCTCTCCCACTGTTTAGCCCCATCACGTAAAAAGTACCAAAGCTATAGTAACCCAGTAATTATAATTATTTGCTGTTGTATATATGACTATGATATGTGTCAGCAAATTGCACCACATTAGCTGCTGTTGGACTACAACTTCCATCATCCTCAGCCAGAATGTTTCCCACCCATGGTCTATGCTCAGGCAGCTGCAATGGATTTTGAAATCAGAATTAAATAAAACAAATTCTAGTTATTTTTATTTTATCCTGGGTTTGCCTCTGTTATGTATTCATATAATATGTTATTTTAAAAATCTTAACCCCTTGAATGCTTAAGACAATGCCAACACATTGCACAGCAAAGCATTGGAGAAGTATTTGGTATCAAGTGGTTGAAGTGGTTAACTTTCAGGAACAGCCATGTGATTTCTTGTGGGAAATCTTTTACATATGTAATATTTATATTTTCAATATGTTATGAGTCACCTTTCTGCATTTAGTTTACCAGTAGTATTTATCATCAGTACAATAATCTTAATGTTCATATAAATGGCAACAAGCCCATTTTCCAATTGTACTATGTACTGCTGGTTTCACATAAAAGTTTAGGAATTATCATTGTCATGGGTACGCTTTGGCCTCAGTTCTCTTAATGTTTTTAACCCTTTGAGTGTCAGAAGGGTACGCAACGCATTGCTCTGCGTTGCGTACCCCTCTGGCACTCAAAGGGTTAAAGTAATGTATTAAGCAAGCTAAAGAGGTGCAATTCTGGAGCACACCAACTGTATTATAGGGACCAATGAACATGTTAATTTATTTAAATTGGCACTTTGAACTTTTTGAATGCTACCGACATCGCCAGTGCATTCATTTTCAATTTAAAGGAGCAGCATAATAGGTAATGGCTGTGTGTGACTTCAGCAGATAGTGTCACCATGGAAGGCACTGAGCTCAATCATTCTTTGTGTAAATCAAAATAAAAATTTTGAGTTTCTTCACATAACATGTTACTGAACTTATCTATCTTTTATCTCAGGAGGAACTTCCACTTTAAATGTATCACACTTACGTCACATACACTGACTTAATAAAGTAGTTCTGTCATCCTAGAACAAGTTGTTTTACAGATGGCACAATGTGGCACTTTATGATAATTCCAGGAATAAAATGCAAATCTGTTCTGTTGGGACCAAACCAAACCCCACTGTGTTATTAGAAATGCAAGTAATGTGTGGACTAGATACATTCATAGCACAGAGCGTGGTATTATAGGTCCAGAACAGTAACTAATTAGCATAAAGTGCCACTATGTGCCACCAGCAATGAAAAGGTCTAAAATCTTTATATATCACAATGAATTCAAAAACATATTGGCAGTTTTTAATCTCACTTTAAAATTAAATAAACATATTGCAATATGACAGGCCACTTTAATCCTTTATCTGTAGATCCAATAGACCATGCCTAACTCTACTTATATGCAGCACTGGCCTAAGGGCAACTGTCGCCCTGTGCAGCCATTTTCTGTGGCTCCCCTTTCTTACAAAACTTTAAACAACATAAAAGAAAGTAAACAAATAACCGAATATCAAATGGCATCGCTATCTGAAATATATTATCACAAAAAAAAGTAAAATATTTCCTAAGACATTGGAAAATATTAGCCATTACATTAGTACAGTCAATGATTATCCCAGTAGATATGTAAAACTAGCTTAGCTTTACTCGATTACATGAAAGCAGCTGAGCGTTACTCCACTACATAAGAACAGTTGATCATTGCTTCATTAAGCTAAGCATTACCTATTACATGAGACAAACAAAGTATTATTTTAGGGAGAGTTGAAGAAAACATGGCATCTAGGTTAACACACATATAAATGAGTATGCTAACATGCACATATAAATATACACACAAAAAGGCACGGTATGAGGGCACTCAACTGACTCGCCAAGGCTTCAGAGACCAGTCAGAAAATACTCATAAAAGATTCATCCTTTATTATCAAGTTAAAAACATCACAAATAATGGTGAGGAAATAACACAGATGTAACAACGATCCACTTAACGCATTTCCTGAACGGGGCTTCACTAAACAGTATGCCTTAGGTGGATCATTGTTACATCTGTGTTATTTCCTTACCCCACTATTAGTGATGTTTTTAATTTGATAATAAAGGATTAATCTTTTATGAGCATTTGCTGACTGGTCTCTGAAGCCTTGGCAAGTCCGTTGAGCACCCTCATACTGTGACTTCTTGTCTGCTAGAATCTTGCTGGGATTGAAGGGGACTGCTCCAGATTGCCACCTCATACATGACTGGGTGAGGCACTGTAATTATAGCACCAATACTGATTCATGAGTCAACTAGAAATAAGCAGCAACTGTTTTGCTTTTCTTGTTTGTAAATACACACACACATACAAACTTCAGACATACACAAAAACATGCATACATGTGTACACACACACACACACACACACACTTAGGGCGGGAGGCTGTTACTGATGGCTCCAGGACAGGAACAGTCCATTCCAGCCGCTGCCTTGATCACTGTTCTTTGCCTCAACTTTAGTTGTACTGGAAGCAGGATTGGTGGGGAGTCTTAAAATTGACATATTGATTCCTCTTTATGTAACTAAATATATGATTTAGAGCAAGTATATTATTTACACACACAGAATAATTTATAAACATATATACTGAAGTATATAAATATTGCTTTGGAACAATGTCACACACTTGTATAAAAACAACATAGTCGATCTCCTAAAAGAGAAAAACCTTTTATACATCTTATCCAAAACTAGTATGCACCTGCGCTCACAATCGATGTGTATACAGTGTTTGTCTACCCACAGTCCCCACATATACAATGCAACTAAAAGCTGAATAATATTTTTGACCTGTGAGAGTAACAAATTTGTTACACACATTAAATAGACATCAAAGATATTTCATAACAAAAAAGGATATATCAGATATATTTTGCTATATCATATATAGAAATATCCCCTTAACTAGGGATAACGCTAAGCGATCCAAGTTAATTGCACCAATCAGAGTCCCAATATGCAGCTCGTTCCCAAGACGCCGGATAGGTTCTTCAGTCCTATGCAACAAAACAAAAAAAGAACAGCGCAATCCACTCTGAGTGTAGTATTCTTACAATTATTTGTCTTAGAATCAAAATACAACCATTTCCCCTTTCAGAGGGTACTCACATTTTCTCAAGGCTAACCTTCCTCTCGGAAAGCTCACTTTGACTGGATCAGACCTCCAGTCCTGGTCTCTCTTCACCGTCACCCCAACCTTCGTCACTTCCAATGCCGGACTTTTACCTCTGCAGTCGTTCTCCTCCTCCAATATAAAGTACTTTACCTATTGGTCCTTTACCGTGCCAACCTATCTGCTAGGCACTATCTTAAGGATCCCAAATAACTGGTAAAGGGGAGTATACTATTTCATAAAATAATAGGGGACTCTCAATTATATCAAATAATAATACAATTTATTATATAAAATACATATGTATATGACGGATACAACCGTTCTCCATAAAACTGTTTAATAACAATGCTATCCCGTATCTTATCCAGTTACTGTTAAAGTTCAATAATTGAGCACGTCATCATAGGAAAACCTAAAAACCTAAACCCCAAATGTTTTATATTATTATCAAATGAAATGATGAGTTATGCATATAAATGTGTATCCTTAAAAAATGATATATAATTTGTGTGGGTACTAAAATGACTTAGAGGGAAAATATGGTTGAACAAAAGCATATGAAAAAGGTTAAAATTACTCTCGTTGAAAAAAAAGAACCTTCATCGCCAAGGGGTTAACCACAAAGCAATGTGTTGTGTACCCTTCTGGCACTCAAAGGGTTAAGTGTGCCCTGGAGAGTGTTAACTGTTGTTTGGTGACCAGCAACAGAAAATATCCTGGCGCACTATAATGATAATTTGACATTCCTTGAAATCCTAGAATTGCATGCAGTACCTGAGTCTTCATTAAAATGAGCCTACCAAGGGGTTAAATCTCCTTTAATGTCCTGCCCAGTGGATCAAGATGTGGCCTGTTTCCTTAGAGATGTAAATAAACAGTAGGTTCAATGTATTATTAAATCAGACTTTCTCAGAAAGATCTTAAGAGCAGTACAGGAGACTGCACGGCAGGAAGTTAATGTATATGGTGGCACAGTTTCCTTCATCTATCAGTTTATAAAGCATTTCCTGGGCAGCATAAAATGGGTTAAACACAGTATACTGCTTGTTTTTTCCTATGAGGAAAACATAGTGAAAACTGCTCTCCAGGACATCAAAGGCAGATTCCCAAAGCAGATATTGTATCTATGATGAAAAGCAAGCATTTGGACTGGGGTAATCATCACAGTAAGATAAAATCAAGATACTGCAGACAACTCAAAAATACTGTCAAACAACAAGTTTTTCTTTATTATTTTTGTTAAACAAAAGAATAGTGTTTTGGTTCTTTGTCCTATGAGTTTTACAAAGTGGCATACTGTATATTACATAAGCAAGTTTGTTTATCCTCCCAGGGGATATTTTAGAAGAGTCTCAGCTTGGAGTATTTAAAACTGTAATATTATACAGGGGAGATACAGTAACATGGGATGTTATTTATTAAATAATCTGTGTGGAGATGTACTAAGGTGAGATAATATATATTTTAACAAGCTGGGTGGAAATGCACTAAGGGGATATATTTTTATTTCTATATGTATTGATAATGTATATACATTAATCTATGGGAGATGCACTAAGGTAAGATATTACATATTAAGCAGTCTGGGGAAAGATGCACTAAGGTGAGATATATATTAAACAATCTGCACTAAGGTGAGGTATTACATTTTAAAGGGACACTAATGTCCCATAAAATGTTTTTTTTTTGTTTTGTAGATTAAATAAATTCTGTGCTGCAAATCCCATCTCTCAAACCTTCCCCTCTCCCTCCCCTTCTCCTGACGTCAGCTGTAAGCTGACAGCAGGAGTTCCCGGTCTGGGGACCGACAGGCGGCTCTTCAGCAGAGCCGCAATAACACAATTTTAAAATAAATACTTCAATGGAATGTTCTACAAAGTGTGCCTGGTTTGCAAGCACATTTTTTAGACCGCTCCAAAGAAGTATTTATTTTTAAATTGCGCTATTGCGGCTCTGCTGTAGAGCCTCCTCGTGTTGGCCGACACGGATCTTCTGCTGTCAGCTTTACAGCTGACATCAGGAGAGAGAGAAATTTAGCTGTGAATATCTCTCAAACCATAAAGGTTTGAGAGATAGGATTTGCTGCACATAATTTATTTTCTTTAATCTACAAAACAAAAAAATAATTTTTATGGGACATTACTGTCCCTTTAACCCCATCCCGACAATGGACGTACATTACCTTCATTGACTTCCGGGACGTACATGTACGTCCTCTGTCACTAAGTGACAGTTTCTGCGGGACGTACATGTCCCGGAAGTCATTGAAGGTAATGGGGAAAAAAGTTTGGCGGGTGTTAAGTGTGGGCCACGTGTGCATGTGGCCGGTCAGTAAGGAGTTAAACAGTCTGGGGAAAGATGCACTAAGGTGAGATATATATATTAAACACAATCTGTGAGAGATGCAGTAAGGTGAGATATTACATATTAAACAGTCTGGGAAAAGATTCAGTAAGGTGAGCTATTATATATTAAACAATCTGTTTGAGATGTACTAAGGTGAGATATATATTAAACAGTCTGGGGAGAAATGCACTAAGGTGCTATATTATATATTAAACAATCTGTGGGAGATGAACTAAGGTGATATATATATATTAAACAGTCTGGGAAGAGATGCACTAAGGTGAAATACTATATATTAAACAATCTGTGGGAGATGTATTAAGGTTATATATATATTAAACAATCTGTGGGAGATGCACTGTGGTGAGATATTATATATTTAATAATCTGGGGAAAGATGCACTACAGTGAGATATATATTTAACAATATGTGGGAGATGCACTAAGTTGTGCTACTCTGGGAGCCTCTGTACTAAGATATACCCAATCTGAGAGATTTTATTTCAAAGGCTTCATAGAATTCCATATTTATTGGAGTTATCTAACTGGAAAATATACCTCACATTTATCTCACTTTTTCATACCTTAGTATACCCCAGATTACATGTGCAATTATTTTTTATCTTCCTGATTAAAACCCTGAAACCAATCTGTATTTCTTGAGTCTCCAAAATGTAAATGTAGGTGTCCTTTGCATTTCTAGATTCCCGTAATGTGCTACTGAGAGATCATTCCAGGGGGGTTATGCAATAATGTGTTATAAAGGTAAAATAATCTCTCCAGTCTGTGTATTAAGATCTCTTAAATTGAGAAAATCTCAGTGCATAGGTTCTATAATCTCAGAGGAGAGTTTATCTTATCTTTACTACACCTTACTGTATAACTAAACTGATCTTCATAGAGTAATTTTCTAAACAGAAAGGTACCAGGTGACCTCAGTCTGAACTGGTGTATTGGCCTGTTGGTGTCATGTAATATGCATTGCTTTCCTGGCCTCATGCAAAACCAGATTAAAAGTACTAGGTTATTGACCTGGCATGATTAGCCTGAAAATTAACCTTGCCCATATGGGCAATTATGTAAATAGGCTGCAAAGTTCACTAGTAGCCCACAACATATAGGACATCAAGATCTCACCAGCATACCATATTACGATACATAAGGGAGGGGATGGAATTTAATGTCACTTGGGAGGATTTGCAACAAGATGTGAAAAAGATGAGAGAAACTCTCCAGTAAGACAAACTTTCCAATCATTCAGATATTCTAATGAGCCTGTGCACTACGATCTCTCAGAATGCCACACTAAGATACAAATGTGGAGAGGATAGTATGTATTGACTCCTGGGAGGATCCAAATAAATGGTCGTAAAGGAAAAAAAGATCTTTAAATATGTGTATATATTACATTGTTCAATAAAATATGTTGATGATGTATGACATGCTGTGTGATATACGAATAATACAGGGAGACCCCCAAATTCTGATATTTAAAAGGGGGCTCCATCTCAAAAGTCTGAGCACCTTGTTATAGGTATTATGAGTAGGGGTCATGGGAACATGAAATATGTTATACTATTAATACCATGTATGCTTTATGTTAGCCTTTCCTTGATACTTCATGTAAAATTGCTGCTAAGGGTTGCTTTGTTTTTGTTGCACAATAGTCACATTCCATTTGCACGTTTACACATGGTTTGGATTTGCAATTCAGGAGGTCCTAGGCAAGGCACAAGTGTGCTTTGTGCATGTGATCTACATTTTTCTGCAAAACGTTGGGAGATCAGCAATGGTGATCTCTCTAGTAGAGAAGAGAGAAATTATGCCGTTTCACAAGATACATTTTTTGTCATTTTAACCAATGAGATTGCAGGAAAAGTGATCACGTGTTCTCTGGGGATAAAATCAGGCTCACTTACCTTCAGATGTCAATCAAACAGGTTCCATTCCAGGTTACGTCTGAACAATATCTGGACAACTCTTGCATTCACTCTCTCCTGCTTTGTGAATTTTTATTTTATTACTATAGTGCAATTGATTTTCCAAAGAATTGCTCCAGCTTTTCTTAGTACACCATCCTTACTGTGTGTGTGTGGGGGCGGGGGTATTTTTTGTGGTTTGTTTTTATTTAATTGTATTGCAAGTTAATGCTGTCTTGTTGGCTGTTCCATTTAGTGTTTCTTTGCTCTATCTGTAAACCTTGAGGTGATATAAACATTTAAACGCATACAAGACTTGTTTACATAGCACTTACAATTGTTATTTCTTTTATTTTATTTTTCCAGCAGGAAAGCAAATCCTCAAAATCTGTATCCTAAAAAGACCTATTAAATTGGAAATATATTACAATGCCCCATGGCACCCCTCTGCCCAGAGTAGATGTAGCTCAGGCTGTAAATAAGAGGAAACCGTTTTATGTGCACAATACGCCAAGGGAAGGAAATTACAAATGTTTTTATTTTGTTTTTACTCCATACAATGTTTTAATTGTACAACCTTTTTGTGAAGAAAGAGAAAATGGGCCCTTTGGGATATTTTCACCCCCCCTTGTTAGCTGTGGTTACAGGGAAAGGGCTTCTGCTACAGATATTGCTGTTCTTTTACTGACTTCAAAGTCTCAATTCTGCGTAATGAATGAGAAGGTTTCAAAGGGACGATTGAAAGGCACAATGAGAGGTGGTTCTCTTAAAGGGATAGTAATGATTCATAAAACAGCTCTTTTGATGGCACTTGTGGCACAATGCAAGAAATGTTTGCATTGGATAAAGGCATTTTTGTGCGCAGATAGATTTTGCGGATGCTCTAATCCAGGAAGCAGAATACCGAAGGCTTCTTGAATTGCGCATAAAAAATTCCATTTTATGACAACAGTACACAGACGTATACATTCATTCGCAATAGCAGTTCTTGCATTAGGTGCATTCGCTATTCCACTCACACAGATTCATTAATCTTAGCCATGCACACAAAAAAAATAAATATACGCAGCCGTTCGCTAATCTTGAATTTTCATGCACAATTCAACAAAATCATGTGCAAACCTATTCCCTAGTGGTTTTCACACAGGAAATAGCGATTGAGCACGTTTCCTGCATCACACCATTAGTTCCTACAATTACTGGGAAGTGCCATCAAAAGAATAAGAAAAAAACTAAATAAAAAGAGGAAGATACCCATAATAGATTATTCCTTGGGATGTTGAGAGTTTAGGACCAATCTTTAAATCGGAAGTCAATTAATTACTATTTGGTTGTGGGGCCAAATAAGTGATTTCTTGCTGACCCATGATGCAACAACTTACAGAAGGAATCAACAAACTTAAAATGTAAAAAAATATATATTGTAGTGCTTATCCTCCTGAGTAAAAAAGGGTACTTCCACTGCTGAAAGGTGTTTTATTCAAAAGTTGAGTTTTTTTAGGTGCAATATCACAGTGGCCTGAAATTGTACAGTGGCGCTGTTGTTACACCATCCTGTGGACAGCGCTGGCCTGTAGAGTTGACCATAACTCTCCATAGGATGGTGTAGCAACAGCACAACTGTACAATTTCAAACCACTGTGATATTGCACCTAAAAAATTCAACTTTGAGCTGTAGTAACTTTTGAATAGAACACCTTTCAGCAGTGGGAGTACTCTTGTTTTACTCTATGAGATAAACCCCACAACATATTTTTTTTTACATTTTAAGTATTACTATCCCTTTAAGCAACAGTTACACTGATGTGCTAAGGGGAACTGGAGCAATTGTGGAACCTAACTAACTGCATCACAGAGGACATATAAGCATTCCCAAAGATTCCATTTCAGTTAATTGGAGTTTAAACACCCTGAATGAAACAGGTCTCCAGCGCATTGTGGAGAAATGTGTTGGAGACATCTCCAGCATTCATTGGCTGAAAACAGCTGTTTAAATCAAAGAGAAATTTTATTTAGCCCCTATGTTGCAATTGGTTTGCCCCGGAACTGCTCCAGTTTCTTTTCTGGTGCCAGCCAACTACACCATAGGGATACAGACAAGATAGACCGCTCGAGCAGGCAACAATATGATATAAGGCCAATTAATGTAGAGAAAACAGCAACTACTTCAATATGATACAGTTAACTGAATACTTCACTCACCCCGACGTGCAGACGCTCACCTCCACGCTATTCTCCAGGCTGAAGCAAATACCCATCATCATTAGCTGTGCCAGAACAAAAGAACCCCTCTCCTCCAATTTGAACGAGCATATAGAAAAAGACGTCCACACTGGATTGACTCATAGGTGAGTAAGGACCTTTGAGGTCCAAAATTCGTAAGGGGATCACTGTGGGTTGATTGTGCGTTTGTCCATGTGTTTGATTGTTTTTATCTCTTCAATAAAGTTTTTGTATCTTTATACTTCAAATATATCAGCGAGTGCGGACGTCTTTTTCTATAACTACACCATAGGGGTCAAAAAATCCAAAGGTCTAATCTGCCATGTGCTGGAGACCTCTCTAGCATTAAATCAAGAGAAATATGAAATTCCTCAATGTGATGAAGTTGATTTGCTCCAGAATTGCTCCATCACCCTCATCGACTATGAGTGGGTCATAAAGATGAGACAACATTCTGCAATTTGATTAAGCAGATTGATTCAGTGGATTTTGGAAAAAGTCAAGAACTGACCGAATTGTAATTGAGGGTTTTCTGCTATATAAAGCCGTGGGACAGTGAATATTTGAATGTGTGAATCTTGAACAGTATGTGTGTAAGTTCAGTAGTGTGGTAAATGTTTGAAATTTAAATATCAGGGGAGCAAATATTTATTAACGTAATTGTGCATATTTATATCTATACTAGTTGAACAGCCCGTTACACGGGCCACAGTGCCTCTGGCAGCCGGTCGCTGGGCAGTCACGCGCAGTAGAGACTGCCGCGCCACTGCTGATACAGAGCTGGACGCTCCTTCGGAGCACCCAGCTCTGTATCAGCCGCAGCGCGGGCAGTCTGTACTGCGTATGACTGCCGCACGCGCAGCAGTGTCTACTGCGCATGTCGGGCGTTACACACAACTTAGCGAATTATTATATAGGATATATATATATATATATATCTATATATATATTATTTTATTCTGCCTGCCTTTTAACATGTGGTAACTAGCATAATATGAGTGGTAGCATGACTGTCCGTTTAACTCAATGCACAAGCTGCCATATGTTTACACACCTGAAACAACCATTCCAGGGTGAATACCACTGTGGCAGATGTGAGCAAGTAGACTCTTTGGAGGCTCAAATTACAGAACTGGAGAAGCAAGTTGCAACACTGAGGGAGATGGCCAAAATTGGGAGGGGTTTGCTGTTCACTGAGCAGATGGAAGCTGTTGTAGAAAGTTCTGGGATGCAGACTGCACAAAGAAAGAGCAGGTACTGGAGCTACATGGATCAAGTTAGATATAGTCAGGGGGCAGAGGAATAGGGAAGGCACTCCTATATTTACTCACCTTAACAGATTTACTACATTGAGTGATGATGTTGCAGATACTGGCCCAGGATTGCTTTTGGTTGAGAAGACTGTTCTCCCTAACAGCCATGAGAACAGCCCATTCGGCGCTGATGGGATCCAGGCCTCAGGCAGACGTAGTCAGATGGTAGAGGAAAAATGGAGGTCCATTAAAAAGGATTTTAAGGATTTAGGTTATGATCTTAAGTAAGGACCTCTAAGTTATTATTTTCTTAAATACTACCTGTGTCACAAGCAAAAAGGCAATTGGAGATTAGGGGGTTAAATGTGTGGCTAAAGACTTGGTGAAAGCAGGAGGAATTTGGGTTTCTAGAGCACTGTGCTGTCTTTTCCCTTGGGGACAATATTTTTAGTTAAGATGTTTTGCACCTTTAGTAGAAAGAGAGCTATGGTGCTTTGGGTTAGGATGGTTAGAGAGTTGGAAGAGACTTTAAACTAGGAAAGGGGGAAAAGGGTGATTCAATAGGATGGGGAAGGCAGTGTAAATGAAGGAATGGGATTAGAGAAGGGGCATGGGTTGGAGAGGGGGGATGGCCTAGCTCTTTTAATAGGGACGTGTCAATGTTACAGCCTGCTAAAAAGCAAATACATATTTCAAAGTATGCAATTTTTCAGAATGACAATAACATAAATCTATGCATGCAAATGCTCATAGACTGGGTAGTAAGATGGGAGCACTGGAACTGACTGCAATGTATGAGCAGTACGATCTAATTGGTGGGTCTGAAACCTGGTTAGATGATACATATGACTTGGTAGTCAATCTAGATGCTTATTCAATTTTTAGGAAGGATAGGGTTAATAAACTGGGAGGGGGGTATGCATATATAAAGCATGCCTTTAAACCTAGTATTATGGAAATATTAATGAAGTGTCCAGTGAGAAGGTAGAAGCCCCGTTGGTTGAAATACATACTGGAGGAATACATATTTAAAATATGTTAATGAGGGGTTGATATAAACCACCTAATATTGGAAAGGAAGTTACTGTTACTGTAAATGGAAAAGGCTACTTGGTCAGGAAATGTAATCATAATGAGATATTTAAAATATCCTGAAATTGACTGGAGAAATATGACTTTCAGCACAACAAAGGGAAATAATTTTTTAAGTATGTTTAATGAGAATGTCAAGTACCATCTAGTAGAGGAGCCAACTACAAAAGAGGTCAGTTTGCAGGTAAAATAACTTTTAAGCAGAAGCGACCACAATATGATATATTTTGAAATGTTTTATAACAAACCCATTAGCAAGGATTTAATCAAAACATTCAATTTTACAATGTTAAAAGCAGCATTAAAGGACATTCAGTGGGATGTAATCTTCAAAGATAGAAATGCACAAGAAAAGTGGAATTTGTTTAACACACGCTTAGCTAAATATACAAATTAAAATATACCATTGAGAAATAAGTACAAGAGGAGTAAATTAAGATCAATGTGGCTTTTGCAGGGAAATGATAAATAAGAAGCAGGCTTTTAATACAGAAGGGCCAGATGCATCATTTAGAAAGTATAAAGAATGTAATAAAATCTGCAAACAATCAGACTTGATAAAATATAAAATGATAAAAGCATTGCAAAAGAAAACAAGAAAATTCCTTAACAATTCTACAAGTATATAAATAACAAAAATATTAAGGTTGATATTGGTCCTCTTAAGGCTGGGACAGGTGTAATTAGTCAGGATAAGGCTATGGCTAACACCTTAAATGCATTTTTTTCTTCTGTATATGCAAAGGAAGAAACAATGTCTGGCTATGGGTGAACAGACAAAATTAGGAATGGGCAAAAGTTGTCACCTTGTTCCTGCGAGAAATTTGCGAAAACCACATTGTTATCTGCTTTTTCTCGGGAAAATCTGCTTTAAAACTAGCGGTTAAAATGTTTGCATCTTTCGCCCATTGGCCAAAATCTTTCACCATTTTTTCAATGGCTAAAAAGTTTTCGCCCATTGATTTACATTGTTTTCGCACTTCCGCTATAAAAATGTGATGTTTTCGCTGAAGGCAGACACAATAGAAGCAGCTACAGAGCGAGATAGACATGCTGTGCTGTTCTCTTGTGATATTTAGCAAAACTTGAGGCAGGAGAGGCTCATAGTGACTCCTATCACTATGAGCAACAAAAAGAGGAACTGGAAGGACCCTTATTATGCGTCCACTGAGTCAGAGGAGAAGGAGGAAGTGACTAGCAGTACTCAACCAATGTTGTCCAGTCCCCCTAAATCATCCCAAGGGATCTTGGGGAATTTAATAAGAAGGGAGGGAGAAAAGGGAATGGGAAAGAAGGGAGAAAAGGGAAGGAAGGGAGGAAAGGGAAGGAAGGTAGAAAAGGGAATGGGAAGGGAGAAAAGGATAGTGAGAGCAGGACAGGTCAGCTGCCTGTGTCTGCTGTAAGACGTGCTGCCCCTGCTGCCAGTGCCACCATTTCTGTAACTGCAGCCACCAGTGTTGTACCTGTTGCCATGTGTGCTGCCCCTGCTACCAGTGCCACCATTTCTGATCCTGCAGCCACTAGTGTTGTACCTGTTGCCAGACGTGCTGCCCCTGCTGCAGTGCCACCATTTCTGTAACTGCAGCCACTAGTGTTTTACCTGTTGCAAGAAATGCTTCCCCCTGCTGTCAGTGCCATCATTTCTGTAACTGCAGCCACTAAATACCAGATGTGCTGTCCCTGCTGCCAGTGCCACCATTTCTGATCCTGCAGCCACTACTGTTGTAACTGTTGCCAGACGTGCTTCCCCTGCTGCCAGTGCCACCATTTCTGTAACTGCAGCCACTAGTGTTGTACCTGTTGCTTGTACTGGACCTGCTGCCAGTGCTGAACCTGCTGCTAGTACTGAACCTGCTGCAACTACTGAACCTGCTGCCAGTGCTGAACCTGCTGCCACCAATACTTTGCCTGCTGCTAGTAGTTTCTTGTAGTACTCAGGAGGGGAAGGAGAAAATAATGCCAAGTGTGAAAGCAAGGGACCCTAAATCACACTTGCCATTCCCAAGCAGTTCTGCCACTGCTAGTACTACTGCTACTAAAGTCCAGCAGCTTGTTAGCCTTAGAAGTGAAGGAGGGGGTAATCAACAATATCCTGATATTACTAGTGACTGTGAGACTGAGGAGGAAGACTCTGCGGCTGAACTTGATGTGGTTGGTGTTAGTAGTAGCAGTAATGGTGAAGCATTAGTGGTAGGGGAAACATTTTACAGTATCCAGACTAGCGGTCAAGGGAGCCCACACCATTCTCCTGACCCTGGGACTGGGAGTCCTCCCCTTCTCTTCACTATAGTGTCCAGGTGGACCATGAACCTGAAGAGGCTAGAACTGGTGTTGGGGGAGGCGAGCAGGCTGAGAATTAATACTACCACTACCAGCAGGAGCACAGATCAGCTGCCTGTGCTAGTCTGCCTTCTTCTTCAGGTAAAAAAGCAATGGCAAGTGTGACATTAGGGGACCCTCTGTCACACTGCTCGCCCCCAACTCCAAGCAGCAGTGAGATGTCTAGAATAGAGCAGCAGAAGCAACAGCAGCATGTAGAAACTAGTGGTGGTGATGATGCTGGAGAAGCTGAGGTGGAAGAGACATTGATGGCCTTTTCAGCAGAAACTGACAAGGAATGGGAGACAGGAGTGAGGATGGGCATCACCACCACCACTAGCAAGGACATCTTGGAATTAGAGGAATTTGCAACTGCTCTAATTCCTTCTGATGTTGAGCTACAGGGCAGCAGGATTCTGAGGAGCAGGTTAGTGTTCCACAGACCACCGTGGACACAGAGGGAATGGGGTCAACAAGCGATGCAGGACTAGGACAGGTTCCACTTGCCAGCAGTAGCAATACTCCTGATCCTAGTTGCAGTGCTGACTCTGAGGCAGTAGCAGCAACAGCAGCAGCAATATTATCCGCTGCCACAGACAGTGAAGGGGAATGTGGAGGACAAGAAGAAAGGCCATTCTTCTCCACCTTTACCCTTCCCTCTGAACTCACCATGGGTGTAGGACTATTTTTCTGTTGGGGCAGGCACAGTACAGTCATCAGCAATGGCACTGTGCACAATTGGCAGCAAGTCAGTGAAAAGAGGAAAGGAGTATCACGGTGCCCGTGATTGCTGCAGTTCCCTGTCTGTCACCAGTAGGGGGCTTCTATTGGCTGTCTGCAGTTAGCCCGCCTCTTGTTGCCTATTTAAACCTGGATTGGGCACCCTTTGAGTGCCCTTTCGTGTTGTTTCTGATCTTCTTGCTATCACTATGCTAGTGATAGCTGGGCCTCTGTTCCAGTGTTCCTGAGTTCCTGTTCTCCTGTGTTCCTGGGTTCCTGATCTCTACTGTTCCAGTGTTTCCTGGATGCTGAGTTACTCCAGTCCTGGTTCCGGCCTAGTCTCTGGTGTTGCAGTTACTGCTGAACTTCTTCTATGCTGTTTCCTGACCTGACTGATGGTTGCTGGTTCCTGTCATCTCATCACCTGTCTTCAGTATCCTGGCGACCTTCTGCCTGGTCGCGTTGGTGACATTGCTACAATTCTGTGTCGGTCCCAGCGTGCGGAAGCTGGTTTGCTCCTTAGCCTTGCGGTTATACAAACTCACTTGTTACACCAGTCTGCGGCCACTGGTTTGCTCCAAAGCCTATCAGCTCTACATAGCTGTGTTGGTCCCAGCGTGCGGACGCTGGTTTGCTCCTAAGCCTTGCGGCCATACAAACTCACTTGTTACACCAGTGTGCGGTCACTGGTTTGCTCCAAAGCCTATCAGCTATACTAATCTGTGTTGGTCCCAGCGTGCGGACGCTGGTTTGCTCCTAAGCCTTGCGGCCATACAAACTCACTTGTTACACCAGTGTGCGGTCACTGGTTTGCTCCAAAGCCTATCAGCTATACAAATCTGTGTTGGTCCCAGCGTGCGGACGCTGGTTTGCTCCTAAGCCTTGCGGCCATACAAACTCACTTGTTACACCAGTGTGCGGTCACTGGTTTGCTCCAAAGCCTATCAGCTATACATATCTGTGTTGGTCCCAGCGTGCGGACGCTGGTTTGCTCCTAAGCCTTGCGGCCATACAAACTCACTTGTTACACCAGTGTGCGGTCACTGGTTTGCTCCAAAGCCTATCAGCTATACAAATCTGTGTTGGTCCCAGCGTGCGGACGCTGGTTTGCTCCTAGCCTTGCGGCTATACAAGCTCCCTTGTTACACCAGTGTGCGGTCACTGGTTTGCTCCAAAGCCTATCAGCTATACAAATCTGTGTTGGTCCCAGCGTGCGGATGCTGGTTTGCTCCTAAGCCTTGCGGCTATACTACTCACTTGTTACTCCAGTGTGCGGTCACTGGTTTGCTCGCAAAGCCTTACGGCTATACTATTCAGTGTTGTTCCCAGCGTGCGGACGCTGGTTTGCTCCAAAGCCTTGCTGCTTAACGATTCTGCTAATTTGCCAGTTTCATCTGACTGCTGCTACTATCTCTGGGCTGCCCTGCCCGGTATTGGTAAGGCCGGTAGAACCTTTTGCCACATTCCATCTGAGGTTGCCTTACCCGGTATTGGCAGGGCCGGTAGAGCCGACATTGTGTATCTATTGAGGCTGCCTTGCCCGGTAATTTGGTAAGGCCGGTAGAACCGTTATGCTATTCCATCTGCAGGTTGCCTTACCCGGTATTGGCAAGGCCGGTAGAGCCTATAGACTGTCCTGTCCGGTATATTGACAGGACCGGTAGAGTCTGCCTTCTGTCTGTGCTATATTCTGTATATATATATATGTATGTTATTGCCATCCTAAGTTATCAATTTATTATTTCAATAAAATTGATTTTTTTTTACCTAAACTTGTGTCTGAGAGTCATAATAAACCGTGACAGTACGAAAGGGCCATGACCTCAGACAGCAAGGGTGAAGGTAACGCACAGAATATCCATTGGAGGATGGATGTGCTCGAGCAACGTTTGGATCAGTTGGCAGTTGCAATCCAAACGATCCTTGAACGCACGGTACTCGCTGACAAATCGAGTTCTAGCCCGGTGGTCTCGCCAAGTCAGACACCGGAAAGTGATACCAGGCCCCTAGAGGGTACTGTTAAAGGTTTAACGGCTTCTGCACCCTTGCCGCTAAGATATGATGGTGACCCTAGTCTCTGCAGAGGGTTCATCAACCAACTTGAAATCTTTATGGAATTGACGGCACACGCATTTCCCAATGATCGTAGTAAAGTGGGGTTCAAGATATCACTGCTCACTGGCAGAGCATTGGCCTGGGCTAACCCCTTGTGGGAGAATGCTAAACCTTGTACTAAGAACTTCAGAGAATTTGTGCAATCCTTCCGAAGAGTGTTTGAGCCTCCTGGTAGAACCAACTCTGCTGCCAAACGCCTTATGGAGATACAACAGGGCAGGCGTACAGTGGGCGACTATGCCATCGAATTCCGCACATTGGCAGCAGAGGTAGGTTGGAATAACGAGGCATTATTGGCAGCTTTTTCTCAAGGCCTGAATGACCACATTAAAGACGAAATTGCTGCTAAAGATCTACCTATTGATCTAGATGATTACATTGAGTATGTTATGATAATTGACTCCAGAATACGTGAGAGATCAATTGCCAGAGATCGTAAAATACGATCAAAAGATAATGAGCCTAGTAGCATATTTTGCCCACCCATCCCTCCCTTGGCATTGAAGTCTAGTGAACCTGTACGGGAAACAAGTGAACCTATGCAAATAGGCTTCACTAGACTAACCAAGGCAGAGAGACTTTATCGCAAGAAGCAAGGGTTGTGTTTATACTGCGGTAAAAAAGGGCACTTGCTAAATTCCTGTCCGGTACGTCCGGGAAACGCACACACCTAGGGTACCTTGGGGGACAGGCCCTAGGTGGTGTACAATTGTCCCCAGTGTCGGGCATAATGAAACCCACCATTCAGGTGGTATTGTCTTGGGCACAACGATCTGTGGAGGTTTTGGCCTTGGTTGACTCTGGTGCAGCAGGGTATTTTATGGATAATACCTTTGCTGACTTGCACGGAGTTCCACGCATTGAAAGAGAAAACCCCTTGACTATTGAAGCGATTGATGGTAGACCTTTAGAACCGCCTCAGGTTTTATTTGAAACTATGCCACTGTCTATGACTATTGGGGCACTTCACAGAGAAGAGCAGCAGTTTCAACTGATTAATTCTCCGCACCACGCGGTAATATTGGGATTTCCGTGGTTACAGTTACATAACCCACAATTTGATTGGAAAAAGTGTGAAATTGCTGCTTGGTCCCAGTCTTGTATGGACAAGTGCGTCATCCAGCCTATTAAGGTCCTATGCACCTCCTCTGCTATACCGGATGTGTACCAACAGTTTGGCGATGTTTTTAGCAAAGGAGAGGCTAGTATGCTACCCCAGCATAGACCTTACGATTGTTGCATTGAATTGCAGCCTGGAGTAGTACCTCCTAAAGGACGCACTTATCCATTATCTTGTGAAGAAAATAAGGCTATGGAGGACTACATTTCTGATGCCCTTGCTAGAGGGATCATACGAAAATCTACCTCTCCAGCTGGGGCTGGGTTCTTTTTCGTAAAAAAGAAAAATGGCGAATTAAGACCATGCATTGACTACCGGGGCCTGAATAAACTAATGGCAAAAAACGCATACCCAATACCACTCATCACCGAGCTTTTTGACAGGCTTAAGGGCGCTTCGATTTTTACCAAATTGGACCTACGGGCCGCTTACAATCTGGTTCGCATTCGAGCAGGTGATGAGTGGAAAACTGCCTTTAATACTCGAGCTGGGCACTACGAGTATCTAGTAATGCCATTTGGGCTGTGTAATGCACCCGCAGTTTTCCAGGAACTGATAAACGATGTTCTGAGAGATATGTTACAGACATGTGTTGTGGTTTACCTTGATGATATACTGATTTACTCCCAAGACATGGCACAGCACATCAAGGATGTATCTGCAGTATTGCTACGACTCCGTGAGAACAAATTATTTTGTAAATTGGAAAAATGTGAGTTTCATAGAACCAGTGTGCCATTCTTGGGGTTCATAATTGGCAATGATGGCATTGCCATGGACAAAGATAAGTTGTCAGCTGTCCTACAATGGCCAAAACCCAAGGGCCTTAAAGCCATACAGCGTTTCCTGGGTTTCGCTAACTATTATAGGAGGTTTATTAAGAACTTTTCTTCCATTGTCAAACCTCTGTCCGATCTTACGCACAAGGGTGCTAATCCTTCTTGTTGGCCGGTATCTGCTGAGAAAGCCTTTGAAAATTTGAAGCTGGCATTTGCTGCGGCTCCTGTGTTATCCCACCCCAATCCTCTACTTCCATTTACGTTAGAGGTTGATGCCTCAGATATTGGGGTCGGGGCAGTACTTTCGCAACGACACGATAAAGGTGGAACTCTCAGACCTTGTGGATTTTTCTCTAAAAAGTTGACTGTCACTCAAAGCCACTATGAGATAGGTGACAGAGAATTATTGGCCATTATCCTCGCTCTTAAGGAATGGCGTCATTTGCTTGAAGGTACTAAGAATCCTGTCTTAATCCTAACGGATCATAAAAATCTGTCATATCTCTCAGAGGCCAAGAGATTGTCCTCCCGTCAGGCCAGGTGGGCACTGTTCCTGTCTCGATTTAATTTAATTGTATCATATTTACCGGGGTCAAAGAATATCAGGGCTGATGCACTGTCAAGACAATTTGAGGCCGACAGTGACAGAGTGGAAACACCAGCACCTATCATCCAACCTGATAGAATACTGGCTACTATACGCACGAGTATCACTTCTCCCTTAGGGGAGGAGATCCTGGCCTCTCAGGGGTTCGCTCCCCATGAAACCCCAGTGGGCAAATGTTTTGTCGCTGAACCATTTCGTACTAGGCTGCTCGAAACCTACCATTCCTCTAAGGCTGCGGGACATATTGGTAGAGACCAATTGTTATGGTCCCTTTCTCAGTTATTTTGGTGGCCTTCCATGAGAAACGATTGTGCCGAATTTACGAATGCCTGTGCCACCTGCGCCCGCGCTAAGACCCCGAGACATCTCCCAGTGGGCTTGCTTCAACCGGTGCCTAATGGCGAACGCCCCTGGTCTCATGTTTCCATTGATTTTATGGGAGAATTGCCTATGTCTAAGGGGTACTCTTTTATATTCATGGTGGTGGACAGGTTTTCTAAAATGGCTCATTTCGTGCCCCTCCGTGGCCTTCCTTCAGCTAAGGAATTGGCAATGGTATTCGCCAGAGAAGTATTCCGGTTGCATGGAGTGCCTAGGGTACTGGTGTCTGACAGGGGGAGCCAGTTTGTGTCTAGATTTTGGAGGGCATTTTGCCAACAGATGGGCATACAGCTGTCCTTCTCTTCTGCCTACCATCCCCAGACCAATGGAGCCGCTGAACGAGCTAATCAGGGATTGGAACAATTTCTCCGTTGTTTCGTGACTGACCATCATGATAATTGGTCCGACTTGTTGCCTTGGGCAGAGTTCGCCAGGAACTGTGCGGTCAATTCTTCATCTGGGAGCTCTACGTTTCTGATTAATTATGGGTTCCAGCCCTGTTTGCTTCCAGATTCTTTTCAGACGCAACAGATTCCAGCTCTGGATGAGCATATCGAGCAACTCCGTTCCACATGGGCACAAGTTCAGAGGGCACTTGGTCAGTCATTTCAGCGTCATCAGCGCCATGCTAATCGCAGAAGGCTTCCAGCGGTTTCCTTTCAGGTTGGGGATAGAGTATGGCTTTCCTCCAGAAATCTCAAGCTGCAGGTTCCGTCTAATAAGTTGGCCCCCCGGTTTATTGGTCCATACAGAGTTATTCGCAAAATTAACCCTGTTTCCTATGCACTAGACCTACCTGCATCCATGCGTATCCATAATGTGTTCCATGTGTCTCTTCTTAAGCCTCTGGTTTGCAATCGCTATACTACCACACCTGTGGTGCCAGGACCTGTTGAGGTCGAGGGCCAGGAGGAGTACGAGGTTCAGAGCATTATTGATTCCCGTAGGCTTAGAGGAGGGGTACAGTACCTGGTACATTGGAAAGGGTACGGTCCTGAGGATCGTTCATGGGTGGATAGTAAGGACCTTCATGCACCTAGGCTAACTAGGATCTTTCATGCCAAGTACCCACAGAAACCTAAACCCTATTCTAGGAGAGGGGGTCTTTGAGAGGGGGGTACTATCACGGTGCCCGTGATTGCTGCAGTTCCCTGTCTGTCACCAGTAGGGGGCTTCTATTGGCTGTCTGCAGTTAGCCCGCCTCTTGTTGCCTATTTAAACCTGGATTGGGCACCCTTTGAGTGCCCTTTCGTGTTGTTTCTGACCTTCTTGCTATTACTATGCTAGTGATAGCTGGGCCTCTGTTCCAGTGTTCCTGAGTTCCTGTTCTCCTGTGTTCCTGGGTTCCTGATCTCTACTGTTCCAGTGTTTCCTGGATGCTGAGTTACTCCAGTCCTGGTTCCGGCCTAGTCTCTGGTGTTGCAGTTACTGCTGAACTTCTTCTATGCTGTTTCCTGACCTGACTGATGGTTGCTGGTTCCTGTCATCTCATCACCTGTCTTCAGTATCCTGGCGACCTTCTGCCTGGTCGCGTTGGTGACATTGCTACAATTCTGTGTCGGTCCCAGCGTGCGGACGCTGGTTTGCTCCTTAGCCTTGCGGTTATACAAACTCACTTGTTACACCAGTGTGCGGCCACTGGTTTGCTCCAAAGCCTATCAGCTCTACATAGCTGTGTTGGTCCCAGCGTGCGGACGCTGGTTTGCTCCTAAGCCTTGCGGCCATACAAACTCACTTGTTACACCAGTGTGCGGTCACTGGTTTGCTCCAAAGCCTATCAGCTATACTAATCTGTGTTGGTCCCAGCGTGCGGACACTGGTTTGCTCCTAAGCCTTGCGGCCATACAAACTCACTTGTTACACCAGTGTGCGGTCACTGGTTTGCTCCAAAGCCTATCAGCTATACAAATCTGTGTTGGTCCCAGCGTGCGGACGTTGGTTTGCTCCTAAGCCTTGCGGCCATACAAACTCACTTGTTACACCAGTGTGCGGTCACTGGTTTGCTCCAAAGCCTATCAGCTATACTAATCTGTGTTGGTCCCAGCGTGCGGACACTGGTTTGCTCCTAAGCCTTGCGGCCATACAAACTCACTTGTTACACCAGTGTGCGGTCACTGGTTTGCTCCAAAGCCTATCAGCTATACAAATCTGTGTTGGTCCCAGCGTGCGGACGTTGGTTTGCTCCTAAGCCTTGCGGCCATACAAACTCACTTGTTACACCAGTGTGCGGTCACTGGTTTGCTCCAAAGCCTATCAGCTATACATATCTGTGTTGGTCCCAGCGTGCGGACGCTGGTTTGCTCCTAAGCCTTGCGGCCATACAAACTCACTTATTACACCAGTGTGCGGTCACTGGTTTGCTCCAAAGCCTATCAGCTATACAAATCTGTGTTGGTCCCAGCGTGCGGACGCTGGTTTGCTCCTAGCCTTGCGGCTATACAAGCTCCCTTGTTACACCAGTGTGCGGTCACTGGTTTGCTCCAAAGCCTATCAGCTATACAAATCTGTGTTGGTCCCAGCGTGCGGATGCTGGTTTGCTCCTAAGCCTTGCGGCTATACTACTCACTTGTTACTCCAGTGTGCGGTCACTGGTTTGCTCGCAAAGCCTTACGGCTATACTATTCAGTGTTGTTCCCAGCGTGCGGACGCTGGTTTGCTCCAAAGCCTTGCTGCTTAACGATTCTGCTAATTTGCCAGTTTCATCTGACTGCTGCTACTATCTCTGGGCTGCCCTGCCCGGTATTGGTAAGGCCGGTAGAACCTTTTGCCACATTCCATCTGAGGTTGCCTTACCCGGTATTGGCAGGGCCGGTAGAGCCGACATTGTGTATCTATTGAGGCTGCCTTGCCCGGTAATTTGGTAAGGCCGGTAGAACCGTTATGCTATTCCATCTGCAGGTTGCCTTACCCGGTATTGGCAAGGCCGGTAGAGCCTATAGACTGTCCTGTCCGGTATATTGACAGGACCGGTAGAGTCTGCCTTCTGTCTGTGCTATATTCTGTATATATATATATGTATGTTATTGCCATCCTAAGTTATCAATTTATTATTTCAATAAAATTGATTTTTTTTTACCTAAACTTGTGTCTGAGAGTCATAATAAACCGTGACAAGGAGGGAACACACCTTGGCACAAGCGCCCTCATATCACACATGAAACACAGACACCATGACATTTACTTCAAACATGTTAAAGCCAAACACCCACCACAGAAATCAAGCACCGCGTTTGCGGTCCCTGACTCACCAGAAAGGCAACAAGAGGTGAGGCGGATATCAAAGAGGAGGAGGAATAGAACAATCCAGGCAGAGACTGGAAGTTCCAGGACGAGTGAAACAACAAGCTCGCCATCACCTTCTAGGGTAACTACATCTTCTGCCAACCCACCTCATACATTACCTCCCCCACCAAATGATATCCACTCTGTTGATGTTAGGATGTGGCAGTTCGTCTCCACCCATTGCACAGTGTGTGGTGCACTGACCACATATGCCAGTGTGGTGGAGGAGAATCACAATCAGTGCATCAAGCGGCATCTGAGGAGATTCCATCTTGCAGAATATGCTAAGATGGTGGCAGGGAGGATTCATCATTACTATTAAACTGTCAGCAAGTTCTCAATGTCCTTAGCTGGTCTGGAAAAGGGGTACAGTGACAGCGGCAGTTCTTGGTTTTGGGTGTCATGGTGTTTGGATACAGTTGTGCCCCCAGATATTATTTACCACACACACACTTTGCACATTGCAGTTGCTGAGGAGACCCACTTATCCTGCTCTCAAGGGAAAAAAAATATTCTAATAACACACCCATGACGATTTTGGAGGAGGGGCAGGTGGAGAAGATTTATGGCCAACTTGTTCTTTTCTTCACAAATACTGGGGGCTACTTATTCTGCTGCTACTTTCTGCTGCTACTGCCTCATGAGCATCACTGGAACCAGTCGTGGCAAATGGAACCTTCATAATCCATCTTCCATGTTACTGCTATTGTTGATCCCATTCCCTTTCAGCTGCCTAATCATACTGCTGCTTAAACAGCAGCAACAGTATGAACAGCAATTGCAATTCGGGACTCAGGAGGATATTTGACAATGGCCACTGACCAACATGACCTGCTGGCATTAGGCCAGTAGGGCATTTTTATTTTTTTCTCAGGGCTTGTGTTTTAAAAAATGAATAAATAAATAAATAAAAACTAGTCCTACAAAGAAATAAACAATTTTTGGGGGGGTTTGTTTCTAAATCAATGTTTCCTTAGGGCTTGTGCCAAACAAGCTTAAGTCCTACAAATCAATGTTTCTTCAGGGCATGGACCTCTAATAAGTCTAGGTCCTACAATAAGTCCTAAGGCCTCTAACAACAAATCAAACAAATCATCCTATACAAAATACTCTATCAAGTCAATTATCAGTCCACCCAGTGGCAGATTATGTCAGAGGGTTCCTGTCTCTGTCACTTTAAATACAAATATCTTATTTTATTTTATTTATTTTTTTATTAACTGTCCCCCCAATAGCAGTCAAGAAACCCCCCAAAACAAATTCCTTGTTCAAATGATTCATTCATTCACCAACACAGACCCCTTTATACCATGTCTTATGGTTTTTATTTCATTTAGGATTTCTTTTTTATTATGTGCCCCCCCCAATCCCAGTAAACAACCCCCCAAAAATCATCCCCTGTTCAACTGATACTTTCCCCACACCCCACCAACACAGGCACCCTCATACAATGCCTCTGGGAAATAAAATATTGTGTAATGTGTTGTGTGTAACTTCTATGTTCCCATTGATTACAATGGGACCAAAAAAGCAGAAAATCTGTATTTTTCACAGGAAATTTTTCGTCCAAGTGGAAAGTGCCATTTTTCGCCAATATCAGTTTGAGGCGGAAAGATTCGCCCATCCCTAGACAAAATCACAGAATTTCCTCTATAATGTACATGGAGGACAAATTCCAAAAGAGACTGTAAAACGCTATTATATGTAATATTTATTGATTCTCTTTTATAAGGCACAGTGCCCTGTGATTGGAGAAAAGATGTTCAAAAAGTGGACAAGATCCAAACCAGAAAATTATAGACATGTGACCTTGACCTCACTATTGGGTAAAATTATAAGGGTTACTAACTGGCAATTTTCAGATCTATGTGAAGACCAACAATATTATTAGTTAAAGTCAGAATGGTTTATGAAGAATACATAATGTCAAACTAACTTAAATGCAATTTACAAAAATGAAAGTAGTAATTTGGACAATGGAATTGTTGTTAAAGTAGCATACTTGGATTTTGCAAAAGCCTTTGAAACTGTACCTCACAATAGGTTACTGCATAAATTAAAAGGTTTTGGTTTGGGAGGTGATATCTGTGAATGCATAGAAAACTGGTTAAATGATAGATGGCAGAGAGTTGTTGTAAATGGAACCTTTTCACGTTGGTCTAAAGTTGTAAGGGGGGTGCCACAGGGTTCAGTCCTGGCCCAATGCATTATAATCTGTTTATTAATGAACTGGAAGTGGGAATTGAAAGTAGTGTCTCATTCTTTGCTGATGACATTAAGATATGTAAGGAAATACATACAGAGTAGGATGTTGTTTTCTCTGCAGAAAGATTTAGATAAACTGAGTGAATGGGCAGAAAACTGGCGACTGGATTTAGGCTTCAATTCAATTATTGCCATTAAAACTTGTGGTAGGGCAAAACTGTCTCCCGACCAACAAGTCTACGTCGGTATTAAATTGCCCTGCCAACTGGAACCACAATGGACATTGGACCACAGAAACTGACTTGTGGCCAAACATCCATCATGTGTTGTAAGTTCCCAAAACCCACGCTAAGTAGCATGAGTAACGGGAGCATCAAAGGAAAAGAGCCTACAATCACTAAACAAACAGTGACCCTCCCAAATACTAACCCTAACAGTAAAGTGCAACAATACTACCCCTAACACTATCCTAACACCCAGATCCGTGTAATACTTACCTGTCATCCACTGTCCATCTTCTTCTTTAATCTTGTTTTCCAAAAAAATGCACCAAAGATATGTCTGACTTAACTCTTTGAGTGATATCCCTACAGCACTCTAAGGGTTAAATGCGGTCTGGCATATCTGTTAAAAAATAATGTGCAATTCCTGTAAAAAAAAAAAAAAAAAAAAGTATAAAGCATTTCTTTTGTTAACCCCTTAACGACCGGCAACACACGCACGTGGCGGTCACTAATGGACCAAGGAGCATTTTTTTTTATTTGCCGATCCGACTCAGGGCTCCCAGAACGGCATGCAGCCGCGTGGGGAGCCCTGAAATCCATGACGGTTCTGGTACGTCATGGGTCATTTAGTCACTTTTACCTATGACGTGCCAGGACCGTCAAGGGTCGTTAAGGGATTAATAAATCAAATTACTTCCAAGGGTTAAGTTATGTCCACAGCCTCCGCTGGCTCTGCTGCCTGCGGCAGGAATGCATAGTAAAACATACCTCGCACCATACCTTTCGGGCCATTGCCCCAGTCATAATGAAAGAATTTTGAACAGAAACTGACTTATTATATGGCCAGTTTCTGTTCAAAATGGATTCCAACCTACAATTGGCTGGCATCGGCTTGAATCCATCCAAGATTACTGGTAAGTTTTTATTCTCAGGTGCTGTTTTTACATCTGCCTAACTCCAATTTACTAGGAGACTTCTCTCCTAAACACCTTTTGCTCCAAGGAAAAGGCAGAGGGCACATTCATTTCAGCTGTTGTATAATCCACAAACAGGCTGAACACAGGAGAGGAATTTGGCACCCGTCCCTGTTTGGGAATCTCTGCATAGAAAGAAAAGAATCACATGTTGGATGTAAGAAATATGTAAATAAACTTTATATAAAAAATCACCACATGGTCAAATGCATTTCAGACAGCACAAATGTAAATGATAGTACTACTTACCAATGTGATATTTAAATGAGCATGTTTGTACTGAGAGCACCCTACACCTTTTGTGCTGGATTTTCTTTTTTGCTTATTTTGAGAAAAAGAGCATCCAATCAAGTAGGAAGCAGCTATACTGAAGCCAATATCTGAGGTGAGGGGGTGGGGCAGTGAAATATCCTTCACATTCATTCATGCTACTGTTGAATACTGTGTATTGTTGAAATGTTCATTTCTTGTGCAGTATACATCTCCATTAGCATACTGGATATTGCTACCTTATGAGGCATCCCCTATTTCTTCTTGTATTCTATCCAGAAGTATTCCCTTAGGTGATTGTGGAACCTTCCATCCTATTTCCTTTGAGTGGAGCAGCCCTATATAATGAACAAATGTTACTAACGTCTCACCATATGAATATTCATAACCTATATCATCTGAATTTATAACATCTGGACTAATAATCTCATGAACATTCATTATTCATATCATTTAAATTCATATCATCTGCATTACAATTCATTTATTTATATATTTTCCATGTATTTATTTATATATGTATGTATATATTTATAAATTATTTTATAAATTATTTTAATTTTTTTTAATATAACATTTTATCAGGCAATTTTGTAGGAAGAGATTTAATAGGAAGGTTCATTTTGAAAAATCATTTTTCAATAATTTTAATAATATTAAGAGTGTTATTTCCTGTCCTGCATCAAAAAACTTGAGAGATTTGTTTTACACATTAGAACAAAATATTAAAAGATGAGACATTGGCATGATACAAGCACCTTAAAAAGTATTTGGAGATAATATATAAACATCCCTCAGCATCCTTCATTCAGGGATGATACCTCCTTTCTAAATACTTGGAACATGATGCTCAATATCTGTTCCTTTGATTTGATGAGGCTGTTGATCAAACACAAGGGGGGAGATTCACTAAGCGGTGATAAAGAGATGATTTCTCCAGTTTATCACTACTCCAGTTCTAATGTAGCCTATCAGCCTATTACTAAGATCTCCAAAGTTGAAGAAATCTTAGTACATAGGCTCCATAGAATAACATAAGAACTTGAGAAGCAATAAACTGGACAAATTTCCTCCCTTTTATGACCTCTTTATCACCACTTAGTGAATCTCCCCCAAGAAGTCAAAAGTGGAATAATTAAAATTAAAACTATTGATTTAAATGCCAAATTGGACTCTTATAATGTTGCAGCAGAATTTGAGGAACTAAGAAAAATACATTTTATACATTTTGAAAATGAAATTATTTAAACGAAAAATAAAAAAAGAAAAATAAATGAAAGGATTATTCAACAGGGCAAGTGAGGAATTGTAAATACGCCCTCTATGACTTCCCGCCATCCTGTTGGAAAGCAAGAAGGAAATAATAAGATTCCTTCTAGTAGCAACAATAACAAAAATGTAAAAACTATATCAACTAATGACAATGAGCTTGCTTGTATTGAGAGTTCCCCAACACATAGTTCTTTTGTGCAGATAGAGAGCAAGACAGTTATTGTGATTCTTTAAGATCTAGTCACTGACTCTTTTTTGCAGGCTGAAGGGCGATAAGAGAATGGATATAAGAAAATTATCCAAGTTTAAAAATAAAGTAAGATAAAATACTATACACCTCCAAAAAAAAAAACAACAATTAAAAACATAAATAAATTAGAATTCATTGAAATCACATAGAAAATACCTGAAGAAGAAATATAGGAGGTCTTAAAAACTCTGTACTTTATGAAGAACTAAAAGGTATCACTGACTACAGCAAACTTGCTTTATTCTGGGACCAACATTGATATAAATAATATGTATTCACATAAGACATTGAGTTAAAAAACAGACAGAAACAAATGCAGACATAACTTCTCTTTATTAATCTTTAATATATTGCATAATATATTGCATTCCAGAAGGGTTAGCAATGCACTGCAAATCGGTATCCTTTAAAAATGTCACACACTATTGTGCGAGCAACTAAACAGCACATTAACCATGTCGCTGTGATGAAAAGGGCGACATGAGAATCTCACCCACATCAAAAGGGTGAGATTCTCATGATGCTGTAGAAATGTCACCATGAAGTTGTGTCTACTCCAGTTCTCTATCCCCTCAGTGTCTGATTAGTATCTGCTTTGAACATATGTAGAATGCAGTTTGAGACTCATTATGGCTTCTGAACCTCCTTGGTTCCCAGCAAAGTTTAATGAGCAAAGTTAAGTAAAATATGATTGAGCATCTCACAGTATGTTAGCAAGTTAATGATATACCTCGGGGTTCCTCAGTGTCCACACTATATTTAACCCGTGCTTCATTGCTTGTGCGGGAGTTAAGGCATTCCTCAGTGTCTGCAATATGCTGTGCCATTCTCTGGAAATAAAAGGGTTAACTGCATACAACTGTAAGAGTGCACAGTTCCCCACAATCACAACAGGCAATGCTTTAACCCTTTGAGTGCCAGAGTGGTAACTAATGCATTGCTTTGCAATGCTTTGGCTAGAAGCTACCTCCCTGGCACTCAAAGGGTTAAGGTAATAAGCCCCATCAATGCTATGTATGAGCCCTTTAAGGACAAGAACATAATGCACCTCTCCACAGAGTTCTCTGAATAGGATACAGAATTAGCCATAAAATCTGGGACAAATGCCAGCACAGCAGGTTACAGGGAAGGGGAGCCAAAAACTAGGTACTCTCTGGAAATTAGAGATTGGTGACACTTACGTGTTTGCTCTAGACCTGTAGTGTGGTCCATAACTTGTATAGCAGAATGCTTTATCGAGGTAGGTGTCCATACGGCTGGTATGGCTATATCATATTTTTTGCATTGGATGTCTGCTGCAGTCTATATCTTGTAGACTTCCTTTCTGCAATCAGATACTCTTTTTGCCTCAATCTGTGCATGTGTTTCCTGTGTTTTTGTCTTTTTGAAAATCAGTAAATAAAGGCAAAAGCAGATGCAATTCAAGAACAATAAATAGATATGCCAAACTCCTGAATGAAAAACTTCTGTTTATAAAATTATCACGTAGCAGGGAGACATTTCATTACTAGAAACATAGGTTTTGATGGCAGAAAAGTACCATTCCTCCCATTCAGTCTACCAATTATTTCTAATACAATACAATCACAAATGCTTTTAAGAACAGATATGTCTATCCTAGGAGTATTTGAATTCCTTTACAATGCTTGCCCCTTCCACCCCTTCTGGGCAGCTCCTCCATGAGTCTACCACCCTTTCTGTAAAGTAGTACTTCCACATACTACTTCTGAGTTTTCCATCCTCTAATATTAGATCATATTTATAAAAAAGAAAGTAAAAAACATGGCGTTCCAAAATAGTGCCTTATCCTATATAATAATTAGCTAAAAAGTTTGTCACAACGCAGTCATGTGCAGTAGAGACTGCCCAATCTGCAGTCATGAGCATGACTGAAGAGCGGCCAGTAAGAAGGCAGGATCCAGCCACCAGCCGAGGTTGCTGGGTGGTGCTGTGGCCCGTGTACATGGGCTTTTCAACTAGTCACTCAATAAAAGAGCACAAAAGAACATGTAATACTGTGCACTAACTTGTATAGGTGGTTAACAAGGACATATATCATACATTAACTTAACGGGATACACTTCTCTCCCAAAACAGTATCTTCAAAAAGTTTAATTTATTGATTTTAAACAAATTAATTTGAATTATATTGTTTTAATTTGTTCTTTTGTGCCCCTTTGTTGAGTGATAAGGTTCCTGAGGAAGGTACAGTCTGGCCAAAACGTTGATGTAATTTTTAATTAAATATCTTTCCATCAAAAAGACCTGTGAGTGCTTGACTTTGTACCTTGAGTATATATATATATATATATATATATATATATATATATATATATATATATATACACACACTTCTTCCTATGGATGTGTTGAGAGGAGCTGCCTATTAGTGTTATCAGACCTGGGATTCTTATGGTGCTACTGAGTTTGGGACAGTCTAAACATCCCATCTGCATTATATCTGGGTGATATATAAGCGTTTATACACAGGCAGAGCAGAATTCATTTGGCTGGTGGTGTTGATGGTGACAGTTACTTTAATGATATTACATTACACTATACTTTTCTGTCTCTTTCTCTTCTACAGGCTAATTTTAGATCATGACTTCTTGTTCAAAAATGCCTGCTCTTAGAAAATATACAGAATTTCCAATTTTGCACTAACAATAGCTTTTCAGCAAGTACTTTGCAGTTTCCCTTCTATGGCTACAATAATTCCCACCACCATAATATAAAAAATCTGGGATATCTATGCTGCATGGTTATAGATTAGTAGTAGACAGAGGTAGAAGTGATTGAGCACAAGAGGGAGTATGAGAGAATTTGAGTACTTTTGCAACTTACTTGCTAGAGAATGAACCAGAGAACTTGGAGAGACACTGATGATGTTGAGAAATCCTCAAACAGCAAAACTAGGGAGCCAACTGAGAACAGCAGGGAGTGTAGACTCCCATAACCTCCCCAGGTGAATATTTGCTTGTGTGCAGTAGCAGTGCCTGAGCCTGAGCCTACTTCTGCTGTGTATGTGATGATAATGAGTGTGACACAGCGAGCTATATGTCAAGCTTGTCACCAGCAAGAGAAAAGGATACGAACTGGCACTGGTGATGACTCAGGAAGTGGTGAAGAAGAAGACAGTATGAGAGCTTTCTTGGTTCAAACAAATAAAGGGTGGTAGAGGTAGTTGTGAGAGTAATATAGGACAGGTAGTTGTGGATGTGGTTCTTTGAATTCTTACTAGTACTGGCAGCAGTAGCAGCACCACAAACTGCTTCAGGTGCATCTGGTCAAAAACATCCGACTGTACCTGCTTCTCCCCGGAAATCATGGGTTTGGGATTATTTTTATTTGGGGGACTTTGCAATTGTCATCAACAGCAATGTGCACTCTGTTTGAAGGTTGCAAAGAGGTGAATGGAGGGGATCACACCTTCGCACATCTGCCATGATAAAGCACATGCATTATAACCACACTGAGGTGCATGTTACACATGTTGAACTGTGCTCCAAGAAAACAGAATCTGGTGCTGCTGTCACTCTGCCCATTATCCATCCCTAATGACAAAAAACATTGCAGGCCAAAATCCCACATCCCGCAACGCAAGTTTTTAAGGATTGTTATGCTATAAGACTGATAATATTTTTCAAAAAATAGTCAAAAAATAAAAGATTGACTTTAATGTGGATGGTGACAGTGAATATATTGTGATGATGATGACAAATAGGAAGAAATTCAACGTAAATTATATGCAGTGTCATGTATGATTTCTATATATCCTCTCATTATGGTTTGTCAGTCGTTCACCAGTGTTCATAGTGCTGGTCTCAACTGTAATAGATGGTAACAACTATGTAAATCCCTTTTCCTCCTCAGTGCTGCTGTTACTACTACATGTGCCATATGCCTCTCTGTCTTATGTGTGTTTCTACATCTGCATTAGATGTTGGTTCAACGCTGCTGCTGGATAGACCAGTCCTGTGGACCTTAACTATATAGCAACCTGTACTGAAACATGCTTAACTACACACTTGCGGGTGACCAACTAAGGGTTTCCATAGCGTAATATGTGTCAGCTTTGGCCACACACTGTTTTGTATGCAATACTCAAGTGGTTCAGCCTAGAACAAAGTTATTCTGCAAATATACTGTTACCATCTTAAATACAATGGGGCCACACCTTGGAGATAGACAGTGCTCATGTACACCAGTTATCAACCCATATTCTGGAAGCAAATCCCATAGAGATATGAAGTGGGGGGTTACGCTTCTTTTCTATCTTTGCATTAGAAATCTGTATCAGTGTGGCTGTGAACACTAACAAAGAAGCTCTAATACATGTTACCCTAAAACCAAGTGCATTGTATGTTTTTTTGTTTTTCCTAGATATGAGCATGCCACCACCAATATAACACATGTGAGACTGTCAGTCTGAGATAAATTAATCACTTTTTGTGAGGATGATAGCATGTGTTCTACAAGTTGTTGCCTTTGCTTACTTCCTTCTCACTATGCTTTCTAGTAGTCCTTTGCTCTACCTTTCTCTCTCTCTCTCTCTCTCTCACATACTCTACAATGTAATCTTCAACTCAATCTATAAGCATTACTTTATATTCTTTTGCAGAATGCTATTCCTCAGAATGCTGTTGCTCATGCCTTGGCACAAGTTCAGAAATTTTGTGTAGGATGCATTCCTCATTACTTTTAATGGAGCCTATATGTAGATCCTACGCAGCATGCTAATATGCTAACATATCATTCACCATCTGGTTCATGTCTGTGTTGTTTTCTATAGTAAATATTTTAGTGGAGGTGTCTTACTGATTTCTGCACCAGCATGACTAAACAGCAAGATGACCTTCTAAAGGTTTTAGCAATTCACATAAGTGCCACTGACCAGCTAACCATGAAGACACCACCAAAAGCATTCCAGTTATACACTGTATACTCGCTAATATCCTTGTTCTGTTCATACAAACACTCGGTCATGTACCATGTGGAATATCACTACTAGCAGGGTACAACACATGACATCAGTTTGTTTTCAACAAAAGAAAATGGTGGCATGTCAACCACCAACATTTTGGCAAGTTTACTATTCCATAAGCGTACTTTTGCATTATGATTGTGCAGGTTTTGACTTATTTCTAAGAACTTAGTAAGTGTGGGATGACAGTACATAGTAGAAGAACTGATATAACTTTATTGGTGTAACGCCACCATGAGAAGGTGGCGGTATGTGTAGGCACTCTATGACTCTTGCCATCTCCTACTGCAAACCCAGAGTAATCTTACTCCTCTGTAGCAGGTTGTTATTTTATCTGCCCCAGAGCCATGAGCCCTGCGTTGCATACCCCTCTGGCACTCGAAGGGTTAAACTGGACCGCTCATCTTAGAACAAATACATTTTTTTTGACAAATAATTAAGATCTGCTTACTTTCTGTACTAACCATTTTCTTTAAAATAAATCACTTTTTTTAAAAAAACAATTAACCTTGGTAGCACAATGGCACTTTACCCTAATTCTCTCTGTTATAGGTCAACTGTCTCACTCATTATGCTATTAGAAATGCTCCCAGTGTGTGGACTCTGTCTGGACACCAACAAATAAAAGCTACTTTCTCAAAAACAATTTAGATTACAAACAAGTGGCTAGTCAAACATATTGACAGGTTTTAATTTTCTTTAAAATGAACTAAAGGTATCTTAATGGAATGGGATTTTATGGAAACAGAACTTTTCTCCCTGAATAAAACAAGTGTACTCCTACTAGAAATGTGTCGTTCCAAAGTTATCACAGTTTAAACTGTTGTTTTTTCATATTGAAAGTGCCCTTTAGTGGTCAGATTTCAGACAGTTAATGTGTTACATTCTACTGTACAGGTGAGTCATTAACAACATTTTTAAAGAGAGTACTAGAGTAACTGCTGCGTCACTTCCTGTCAGTTTGAAATTTCAGGAAGTAAGCTCTCAGGATATCCATTTCCAGATAGTATAACAAATTTGAACTGTTATAATCTTTGAATAAAACATCCACTACCAGTGGGAATGCACTTGTTTTACTCAGCAAGAAAACCCCTATAACATAGGTTTTCTTAATAAAAGATTACTGCTCTTTTAGCCCCTTAACGACCAGGGCCCTGGGAAGTTACCTTCCCTTAAGGACCACTTTGGTCTTTCTGACGAGTTGGTACACGTGACTTGTTATGCGTACTGGCGTGCTGCATTGGTAACTGAGAGAGACCACTCCAGTCTCCCTATTTTTACTTACAGCTCTCCTGTAGGAGCGCTGTAAGTAAAATGTACGTGAAGTGTTATGACCGTCACTGGTGTGACATTCAAAGAACAGCAAGTGGACGTTAAGGAGTTAATGTGATAGGTCCAGTTTAATGACTAGCACAGTTTGTTAAATACTGGTCTAGGTGGTCCACTAAACATAACTAAGAGTGATCACCCCATAATTTGGTCTGACCATAAGTGTGATGTTTTGGGAGAGGGTAAGTTAAGGTAGTTCCTAAAAAGAAAGTTTTTTCAGCTGCTGAAGTAAGTCTCATGTTGTAAACGCAGCCAATAAGTCTTGTTCTGGAACTAATCTCAATGTATTCCAGAAAACAGAAATGCATGATAAAACATCGCTACGTCTTTATAGTCCTGGTGATTCTAGGAATACAGTAATTCCCATGTCAGCACGTGAAAAATAACAGCAGTATAAAAACTGATGTATGGAAGGAATGTGTACATAATGGTAAATGAAGACTGGGCCCAGTGCATGGGGCTTCTTCTATTAACCCTCTTCCTCTCAGAATGGAATACAGCACATTGCAATTCAAAGCGCAGTATAACTCTCTGAAACTCAAAGCCTAAAACACTTATTGGTCTCCTCTTATTTATAGTCTATCTGCTTCAAAGTATTTCTTCCCTGATTTAATCCTTTGAGTGTCAGAAAGGTATCCAACGGATTGCGACATAATCCATTGGATACCTCTCTGGCACTCAAAGAGTTAACTTTGGGGTAAATCAGTTGCAGCATAGGGGATACATTACATTTCCTATTGATTTAAAAAAAAAAAAAATAAGCCCCTGAATTCTATAGAGCTCTCCAGTGCATTGCTTTGAAATGAGGCAGATACCTCCATATCATAAAAGGGGTTAAAAGCCCCATTTGAATCAATGTGAATTTGTCCTGTGGGCTATGGAGGGTTCCCTGGGGGGGCATATCAATGGTGGGTATCGGACTACTCAGGGGAGTCTGGTCTGGATCCTTCAGTGTGTGTGTGGTGGGGCCTGATTGCAGACTGTCTAGCTAAAGCTCCCACTGATTTCTTAATTGTCATTTGACAATTAATGTAATTAATGACAATTAATGTAATATTTCCAATCTTATAGGAGTAGCATTTTACAATGAACGGATGCTGCTCCACATCCTCATTTATACATGTACTGTGTATATATATATATATATATATATATATATATATATATATATATATACAATGTATGTTTATTTTATCTATGTCAGATCATGGGACAGTTGTTTATGTTGATGACTTTATGTTGATGGTTTGCCATCACCTCCATGAAAGATATACTGTGGATTATGGTGGATGATTGTTGTTTTAGATTTTTTTGGTCAGTGTCTGTACCATATGTGTTTTCTGTTGAAATGTCAATATATTTACTCCCAAGAACTAGCCACAAGCACGTTATACTGCATAGTAAATACTTTTTGTCCTGTTTGCATATCACAATCGGCTTGATTAACCATCGACTTAGACTTTCAGTACTTTTAGTTAGATTTATCTTCTTAGTAGGCTACTTATTGGGTGATCCCTTTTCCAGCATGACGGCCTGTCCATCAGCCACATGTTATTTGTTTACACTTGTCCATGACCTGGTCTGTGATGTCGAATAGCCTTGTCCATGATTTTTCTGACCAATTATAGGCCTTAGTTGGATATACAGCTAATATCAGGCTGATTCCTTGCTTATTGTCGTTATATAACATCAATCTTCCACCCTGCTCCATGGTGGGTTGTTTATCGGGGGCACAGTTTAATCATTTATGTCGCTGGTCTATTATGACCTCTCTTTGAGGATCGGGACTTCCGTGTACCATCCCTAATTTGTTTACAAAGATTATAATATCCATTGAACTCATGGGAAGGTGCTTGGATTGGTTCCAAGCCTCATTCTCATTTCTCAATAATTAGACAATTGTTAGTATTTAATATCGGTTTGACGGTTCTTGTTTTTATGCACCTGGTATTGTGTCTGTGAAGAAGTGGTGATCTACACCATGAAACGAGTAAGATTAACTGGGATATTTATATACTTTATTGCTTTCATTTTTTTTTTCAAATTTGGTGGCGTTTTCTGAGATTCATCATCCTGGTATTTAACCACAGCAACACCCCAACAGAGGTAGGTTAAGGTTCTCTGAAAGCTCATTTGTCAGTTGAGAATATCACTGACAACAACATTTGTAAGTACCCATCTGTATTGACTCTCTCTGATCTTTTCGAATAATATTGCACTATTAGGCATCCTCTTTTGTTTGTTTTTTTTCCTGCATGTTATTGAGCATTCTGGAGACAACAAAGTTCTGGAGGTGCAGCCCAATTCTGCATTCTACTACCTTATGATATATGGCTGATTTTGGGGCAGCCTGAATATACCACAAAGGCGTGTTCTGCTGTTTGCCATATACGTGTATCACGGTGCCCGTGATTCTTGAGCGACATTGTTACTTCCTGGTTTACACTGGCTGCATTCTTATTGGCTTTGGGTTATTGCTCCTCCCAGGGCTTGCCTTTAATACGCCCTCCTGTGACTATACCGGTGCCCTTTCGTGGTGTACCCGTTTCTAGCTACTAGTTGTTCTTGTTTCCTGTTTCCGTGTATGACCCGGCTCACCTGACTACGCTTGTGTCTGACTATCACGTTGCCCGTGCTCTTTTTTGTTTTCTGTCAGTCTAGCCTGTGCCTTGCTCCCATTGGCTACCGTGTGTTAGTCCTGCCCAGTATGACCTTTATATACTGGGCTAGTGGCACCCCTCTGGTGCCCTTTTGTGGTTCCTGTGCCAGTGCTTATTTCTGCTCAGTGATTCCCAGTGTACTGACTTGGCCTGCCTGACTACTCTGCATATTGTCTACTGCCCCGTGTACCGACCCGGATTGCCTGACTATTCTTCTGACGTTCCTGCTCCATGATCCGACCCGGCTTGGCTGACGTTCCTGCTCCGTGATCCGACCCAGCTTGGCTGACGTTCCTGCTCTGTGATCTGACCCGGCTTGGCTGACGTTCCTGCTCCGTGATTCTACCCGACTTGGTTGGCGTTCCTGTGCTTTGTCGTCTAGGTGACTTTCTGATTGTCTGGCAATTGGGTTCTTTTCCTCTTGCAGAGTACCAGCGGCCAGTCTCCGTTACTGCCTCTGCTAAGTGCAATTGCCTGCCTCCGTTACTGCTCCGGCATTGAGCCACCAGTTGCCTCCGCTGATACTTCCGCAGAGTGCAAGTGTTGTTTCTGTTACTGCCACGGCAGTTTGCCTTGGGCCTAGTCTCCATTAGTGCCTCTGCTAAGTGCAAGTGTCTGCCTCCGTTACTGCTTCGGCAGTGAGCCACCGGTTGCCTCCGTTTATACTTATGCAGAGTGCGTTGTCTCCTTTACTGCCACGGCAGTTTACCTTGGGTCTAGTCTCCGTTACTGCCTTTGCTAAGAGCAAGTGTCTGCCTCCGTTACTGCTCCAGCAGTGAGCCATCAGTTGCCTCCGTTTATACTTCTGCAGAGTACAAGTGTTGTCTCCTTTACTGCTACGGCAGTTTGCCTTGGGCCTAGTCTCCGTTGTGCCTCTGCGAAGTGCAAGTGTCTGCCTCCGTTACTGCTTCGGCAGTGAGCCACCGGTTGCCTCCGTTTATACTTCTGCCGAGTGCAAGTGTTGTCTCTGTTAACTGCTACGGCAGCCCCTTATGTGACTGTTCCCATTGTTGCCTAGGCAGTTCACGCTAGTTCTGCTTATCTGGTTTTGGCGTTACGAGTCCTACATCTGTCTATATGCAGAGACCCTCATCACAGACCTCTCTGCACATGGGACTGTTTACACTCTGAAGATCATTAACCCATGCAAGACCTTGCTCCTGGGAATCCATTATATCTGCCTGACCTGTGTCAGCCTAGACTGTTGTGGACTTTATGTTTATGCTGGACCTGTGTAGGCATATGTATCTATAACCTGTTGTGTGTCTGTATTATCCTGCTGATATACTACAGGACCTGTGAAGGTTATCTGATTACTGTGATTTCAATAAAACTGTGTTTTATCCTAAACCACTGTGTCTGAGTGTCAAACAAACCGTTACACTGACGCTCTTGTGATCCGTTCCCGTTGCTGACCTGGACTGGCTGACTAACTCCTTGTGTACCGAATGAGTATCTGATTCCATTACCGACTAGGACTGGCTGACTAACTCCTTGTGTACCGAACTGGCTTGGCTGAGTATCTGATTCCGTTACCGACTAGGACTGGCTGACTAACTCCTTGTGTACAGAACCGGCTTGGCTGAGTATCTGACTCCGTTTCTGACTAGGACTGGCTGACTATCCGTTACACCGATCTGGCTGGGCTAGTGTTGGTGGTCCTCCTGACTGATTGTGAAGTCCGTGTGCCGACCTGGTTGTGCTGCTAGTTCCATCGCTTACTGGACTAGCCTATTACCTCCATCTACTATACTGGGAGACACCGGTCCAGGACCGGTTACGTTATAATAATAATAATCCTTTATTTATATAGCGCACACAGATTCTGCAGTGCTTTACACTCATATTGGTTCCTGTCCCCATTGGGGCTCACAATCTAAATTCACCTATCAGTATGTTTTTGGAGTGTGGGAGGAAACCGGAGTACCCGGAGGAAACCCACGCAAGCACAGTGAGAACATACAAACTCATTGCAGATGTTGTCCTTGGTGGGATTTGAACCCAGGACCCCAGCGCTGCAAGGCAACAGTGCTAACCACTGAGCCACTGTGCTGCCGTTACATGCCTATCTCCCGCTCGCTTGCCGCTCCAGCTGTCTCCTGGGAGCTTGTGGGAGTCCCTGCACTCACCAGTGTCTGTGTTGCTTCCGGTAACCCTATAATACCTATAATACCTGGGTCAAGCCAATACCACACTGCTGCCTGTGTTGCCTCAGTTTACCCTAGTGACCCTAGTGATCTAGGGTTGTTACATCACCAGCATCTGGTGTCTGTTGTCTCAGTTAACCCTAGCATGCTAGGGTCCCATCACTGCCAGAGTTCGGTCTGCGTTGCCCCCGTTTACCCTAGCATTCTAGGGTTCAGTCACCATAAGTGCCACCACCGTGTTGCCTCCGTTAACCCTAGCATTCTCCCTTTGGGCTAACATCTGCAAGTTTTCAGAAAGGTTATTACAGCAGTCTGGCCATCTCTCCTCTTCATTGGTGGCTCCAGAACTCCCACCTGTCCCTGGGGCATCTGTTGGTCTGTAGTCATCACAGATGCCAGTCTGAAGGACTGGGGAGCCTCATTCAGGTCAGATGGCCCAGGACCTTTGGCAATGAGAGTCTTCTGTTCATCATTGATTGCACTTGGGGAATTCACCTTGTTCATCTGTATTAGTCCCAGTTACTGTGGGGTTCCTGATGGTTCAGCCTGACAGTGCAATGGCTGTGGCTTATGTCAGCTGCCAAGAAGGGACCAGAAGTGCAGCCTTGTGGTCAGAAGCTCATTTGATTCTCACTTGGGCAGAAGGTCATATATAATGATGATCATGATTAAGCTTTTTACAAGAACAGGGATAGGAAAAGGTTGAACTAGATGGACGCAAGTCTTTTTTCAACCTAAACCACTATGTTACTATGTTACTATGTAAGAAAAACACATGAGGAGAGGTGTGGATCTAGGAGTCATGAGTCTTTATAATATATATATATATATATATTTATATACATACACTAGCAATGTGGGACGGCATTGCCCGTCATGTTATGACCGTTGGGCCTACATGTCTGAAATGTACACACAGTGCTAGACCCAGAGATATGCAACACACAGGCAGACATATACACACAGTGAGAAACACACACATGCAACAGACATGGGCTCACACACATATGCAACAGACATGCACACAGACACACACACGCAACAGAGATGCACACACATATGCAACAGACTTGCATACAAACATGCACATGCAAAGGAGATGCACTCACACACACAACAGAGGTGCACACATATGCAACAGACATACATATACGCACAGATGCAACAGACATGAACACGCAGATGGGGATACAAGTAATAGCCCCCAATCCCCGTTTCTGTAGGTTGTGGCTCTTGCTGGTCCCACAGATCTGGAGGTTTTGACTGTAGCGGTGTGAGCTGTGGCATGTATATTTACCAAAAACAGTGTTAGTTTTTGAATGCAGCTACAGCAAGTGGATCTTGACTGGCCTCCTGCAAGTATAAAATATAAATCATAATTAACCATTTCAGTGGCAGGGATTGCAACGCTTTGCAAAGCAATACTTTGCGTTCCCCTGTGTCATTCAAAGGGTTACGTTATGTGGAAGATGTTTCCTTGGAGTCAAACAATATGATAAAACTCTAAAGACTTTAGATACTTGGACCCACCGAGGAGAAGAACATCTTTTGATCCATTTATTAGAAATAGTGGAGCAATTAACTGCATAGACACTTGTTAATCTGTATGTGCACCTTGTGGACATTTATGATTTTACAAGTGGAGAAAGCACTCATAGCGCCATAGCACTGTTTGTATATGATATGTTAAAAGACCCTGAGGCTGGAGGTGAGGTTCATATCTTACTTATTTCTCTTCCTTTTTTCTCTTTCTCTCCTCTCTTCTTATCTCTGATACTGTATTCCCGCTTTATCTTCCCCTTATTTTCTTTTTCATCTCTTTCTTTTTAATCAGAATTGCATTCTATGTACAATGACATACTCATGATATAATCCTTGTTTACTGTCACAAATGTATTATTGATAAGTTATGATGACTCTCTGTTCTCCATGTCTGTGACTCTTACATGCAATGTTATGGCTAAAACCTTAATAAAACTTTATGTTGAAAAATAATGTTTTCCAAAAACGTGTACCTCACTTATCGGAGAGCCAGTAAATGCACTTGTTCCATCACTGATTAAGCAATTATGCACATTTATTAGTTAAAATATTGCAAGGATTTAAAAGGCTGGTATTTAAATGTACATGACCCCTTGAGCGCCAGAGGGTATGCAATGAATTGCTCAGCAATACATTGCTTAAGCCTCTGACACTCAATGGGTTAACTGTATATCTGATGGCTGGTTGTCCTCCAAATTTTGTTACACATGAAATAATGACGGATTTTGTTATCCCTTTCAGTGCCTCTGTGCATGTAGGGCTGATATGAAGGGGGAAGGTGGGAGAGGAGCATAGTGGGAAGATTTGCTTTGTGGTACTCCTCTCTTGTGTGAACTGAATGGGGAGCCCATGTTTCTATGGATTTCTTCCACTGGTGGCTAACTTCTGGGCTGGAGCTCTTGTCAATAATGTGCAGAGTTCTACCATTTGCACCTGACATGAACATACTGTTAGATGGAGGGGACAGAATCCACTTCATTATGCACCATACCTGACTGAGCAGAGTTAAGTTTTGCTCCCGTTCTGGGTATCGTGCTGAGGAGTAGGGCTGTGAAGCAAGTCTGGCTCATCTGCGACAATATGTTGAGACCCAGGGCGGGGGTAGCAGGAGCAGACCCGAGGCTAGGGGTTGGTGGGGGGAGAGACCATGCTGGGCAGCTGTAAGTTGAGGAAAGGCCGGTTATCCTGGGTTGGAGTAGGCCTGTGAGGCTGTGTCTGTTTGTCAGCCATGTTTTTTTTTTGTGTGGAGTTTTGACAGGAGTGGCCACTACTGTCAAAATCACCCCCCCCCCCCGTATCTCCAGGACTGGCAGTATGGAGGAGGTATGAAAATCTCCTTCTTACTGTTGCCCCTGGGTGTGTGTGTGTTTCCTGATGAGACATAAATTATGTAATGAGGCTTTCTTTTTTATAAATATAGATAATCAGATATGATGGAAGAACTCACTAAATATAATGTCCAATGCCCAGTGCACTTTCCTGAAATATTGACACCAACAAATAAGCAGGCAGCATCAGTGGGACTTTTTAAGAATGAAAAAATGTTTTATTCAATGGTTGATCTTTCGGTCCTAACCTAGACCTTTACTAAGACCTCTCTCAAGTACATATAACAACTAATGGTACTTGTCCCTCAAACCAAAATCTGTGAATAATGGCACTTCCCGCTTGGTGAATAATCTCCCATGGAAAGTGAAGTTTTTCCACTTTTTTTCCGATAGCTCATTGCATTGAAATCAGTGGGAACATTGCATTTACATACAACACATAGCAATTGTTTATATTTCATATAGTCTGTCTCTTGAGTGGCAAACAGAAAGATTATACACAGATTATAAAAGCAACAGGAAACCACATAAAAGTCAGTACCAAAATATACATGTGTCAAATGGGTTTAATGAAACCAAGCAACATGCGTCCATATGCATGTTACTATTGACCAATAAAACAATATAAGTACCACCAGAAAATGGCAGTGTGATATCCACTTATCAAGAAGAAACACTTACTCATATAAATGCCAGGATGACTTATGCAGCATAAATTTCACCTATAAGGAAAGATACTCCCTATTTTACTTTTAGAGATGACACTACCAGTGATCAGAATAAATCTGTTCTGGTAAAAATATATAATATTCAAATCCCCACTGCCCCAATGGGTCCAGGGTAGTGATCAGCCAAACACCATCCAGGACTCAAAAAACAGAACACCGTTGGGAAACTGAAACGACAACCTACACTAATCTACACGTGAACCAACTAACCCTAAGCTTATATACCGGTATATATATATATATATATATATATATAAATATATAAAAACAAGAAACAGAAAATACTTCCAACATAGCAAATGTTATTTTATTTCCCACAGGCATAGTATAAGTACCTGAGTTGGTCAAGTGTGTGGTGAAACAATCAGGTGAAAAGCACATTTTTGGGGTGAAGGGTTGTTGACTGGTATTGGGAGGGGACAGTAAAATATATAACTAAATAAAATAAAATAAAAAAATAAGACATGGTATAAAAGGGGTCTGAGGAGGGTGCCTGTGTTGGTGGAGTCAGTTGAACAGGAATTTTTTTTTTTGGGGTGGGGGATTGATGACTGGGATTGGGGGGGACAAGAAAAAAAAATTGTTGTTAGAGGCCATGAGGAAACATTGATGTGTAGGACTTAGACTTGTTAGAAGCCAAAGCGCTGAAGAAACATTGATGGGGATTGGAGGGACAGTAAAAAATAAATAGTAATAATAAATAAATAAATAAAATAAAATAAAAAATAAATAAATTGGTACGTAAAGTGACAGGAACCCCCTGACTTAAGCTGTGACAGGGGCAGACGGATACTCAACAGAATAGAGTATTTTCTGAAGGATGATTTGTAGGACTTAGACTTGTTGTTAGAGGCCCAAGCTCAAGGAAACATTCATTTGTAGGGCTTGTTAGAGGACCATGCCCAGAGGAAACATTGATGTGTAGGACTTAGACTTGTTAGAGGCCCAAGCGCTGAGAAAACATTGATGGGATTCGAGGGACAGGGAAAAATAAATAAATTAACTAAAAAAAATAAATAAATTGGCATGTAACGTGATAGAGACAGGAATCCCTGACTTAAGTTGTCACTGGGGCAGACTGATACTTGACAGAATAGAGTATTTTGTAGAGGATGATTTCTAGGTCTTAGACTTGATGTTAGAGGACCAAGCCCTGAGGAAATATTGGTGTTTAGAACTTAGATGTGTTAGATGCCCAAGCCCGGAGGAAACATTGATTTGCATGACTTAGCCTTTTTAGGCCTATTAGCTCATATGTGATAGCCAATTAGATAAAAAATAATTTGTTTTGTTTTTTAAATCTCAATCGTGCATTTAGCCCATGAACTTTGACACCCATGCCTTATTATTATTATATCACACTGTAAAGTATCCACAATCCAGTCCACTGTAAATGTGCTCTTCTGCCCCAAAACATTGTTATTCAGTATAAATCATAATTTAATAGTCTAAGAAAATGAAAGGAAAATATTGAGATTACTAGTATTTTCTTTTACGTAATAAAGTGCAGAGAACATTCTGCTCAAGCCTTAAGAAATGTTAGTAATATTTCATCCTAAGGAAGGAATTCCCATAATAAGAAATCAGTAAAGGAATGTCTTTTTGTTGAAGTGTGAACATGTTGCTTGGAAAGGAAACAATTAGTAGCTGTTGGAACATTCCTTATTACACAGCGCAGCAATCCCTAGGACTCCAGAGAGGTCTTAAAAGGACAAAGTCAATTGTTTTTAGGAAAGCAGGTGAGCAAATATATTCAGGAATATTGTCTCTTTCCTCTTCCTTAGTAAATGGTCATGATGGAAGCAAAACTAGTCTAATGAACTGATAAGGGTTTTATTATATTTTATAGATATTTTACTATGCAGATTTAAAAAAAAATAGAAGAGAATAATAATATAATCCTGGAAATGGTCAACGGGCAACTCAAAATTGAGTGGGGGTTTTGAGTTGCCCAGAAACCCCCTTGTGTTCTTTTGCCCCTATCATAGAAAGAGAGAGAGACCAAATTTTAGCAAAACAATAATAAGAAATTTTTGATCCTGTTGGACATATAAATATTTCTAAGGGAACAACCTGATGCCATCAGTCTGATGTTGGAGAGCATATCCCCTCCTCCTCAGCCATCTGTTGGATGGCTGAATATGTTGAGAGCAACAATGGCAGAAAGAATGCAGGTTTCTCACTTCTGGCATCTCCAAAGACAACTGAAGTGGTTCTAGGTAGAAAATTGCACAAAACCAATTCTTAGTACCTATGAATCATTATTCCATACATTTCATTTTTTGGAAACTTCCCTCTTGGTTTTTCACAGCCTGATGTCAACTACTCTCCAGCTTCTACAGATACTATGCAGGCAAACTGTGTGTAGTATTTATATTATTATTATCATCCTATATAATAATTTGCTAGGATGTTTGTCAGAAGCCGTCAAGAGCAGTAGGGACTGCACGCGCTGCAGTCATGCGCAGTAGAGACTGCGTGCGCTGCAGTAATGCGCAGTAGAGACTGCGCGCACTGCAGTCATACACAGTACAGATTGCCTGAATGCGCCACTGCTGATACGGATCAGGATGCTCCGAATTCAGACCGGGGTCCTCTCTGCGCACCTTCCTGGGACCTTGGAGTTCGGAATTCGGAGTGCCCCACTCCATATCAGCCGCAGTGCATTCGGGCACTCTGTACTGCGCATGACTGCAGTGCAGGCAGTGAGCAGAGAGGCTCCGTGCACCAGCCGAGGCTGCTGGGTGGCACTGTGGCCTGTGCACACGGACTTTTAAACTAGTTTATTTATAAAGTACAAGCAGATTTTACAGCACAATAACATAGTTATATAGTTGATGAGACTGAAAAAAAGACATGTGTCCATCAAGGCAAGCCCATGTCAAATCATCCCTGTTGATCCAGAGGAAGGCAAAAAAACACCATTAAAGCCATTTCTAATTAGCCCCAAGTGGGTAAAAAAATTCCTTCCTGACTCCAAATGACAAAATCCTATCTGCTTTGAAGCCAACTGTCATAATTCTCAATATTGATCTGTGCTAAATAGGTATCCATTACTTTTTTAAAGCAGTTACAGTATTTGTACAGCACCCTGAGGCAAATAATTCCATAACTTTACCTCCCTAACTTTAAAAAATTCCTGCCTATGTATTAGTCAAAAATGCCTTTCTTATAGTCTTAATGGATGACCTCCCATTCTTAGCTCGGCTCTTTGAGTAAATAATTCACTGGAGAGTTCTTTGTTTTGATTTGAATGCATTTGTAAATGGAAATCATATCACCCTTTAGAAGTCTATTCTTTAATGTAAACAAACCAGGTTGGCTAGTCTCTCCTTATAATTCAGATCCTCCAATCCTTTTATCAGTTTTGTTGCACATCTCTGCACTTTTTTGAGTTTCATAATGTATTTTTTTATTCTAGATGAGGCCTTTCCAAGGATGGGGAAAAGTTTTACTTCCTGCCCCTGGAAATTTATATGGAATAGGAGAGACGTTTTCCATTTCCCACTGGAAGGAAAATGTTGTTGAAAATGTGGTTGTTTCTATGACTGCAGCTGAAGTCGGATGATTTCTTGAATGCACCTACACAAGTGCTCACACATCATCATTCATGCACAGTCATCACGGCAGAAAGATGTCCGAGAACTGGCGCTTCCATGGGAATTCTTTACATGGCAAAATTATTCTCTTATCACTACAGTACAATTTATTTATTTATTTATTTATTTATTTATTTATTTAGAAAATGTTTTACCAGGAAGAATACATTGAGATTTCTCTCGTTTTCAAGTATGTCCTGGATTTCAGTAAAGGGTTGCATATTTACACAAATTGAGAACCATTAGATATTACATATTTTATATATACATACACATATAAATATACATACATATAAAATAATAAAATTATATACTGTTACACATTGTTTTTAGATATAAAGAAGCATTTACTTTTAAGGATTTTAGACTGGGAGGGAGCAGATTTGATTATTTCAGGCAGATTGTTCCAGACTTTTGGAGCTCTGAAGAAGGCAGATCTTCTTGCTTCTTTCTTGTATTGTGATTTACGCAGAGAGTTGTTAGCAGTAGATCGTAGGTTATACTTGGTATGGAGAGCAGGAGTGAGCATACTGCTCAGGTAGTCCAGTAATTTTCCAGAGAAGTGGTTGTGTACTAAGCAAGAAAGGTGAATGTCTAGATTTGAGTGTTAACCATTTTAGTTCTTTAAGCATATCACAGTGATGGGTAGTGTAATTACATTGGAGGCTAAAGCGGCATAATGAATTATACAGAGTGTCAAGTTTACTAAGATGGATTTCTGGCACATATACTACATCACCAGTCTATGACTGGTAGCAACATCTGTTGTACAATACGTTTTCTAACCAGGATACTTAAACAAGATTAGTTTCTGAAAAGAGCACTTATTTTGAGATAAAGTTTGGAGGTCAATTTATCAGTATGAAGACCAAAAGTGAGGTTGGGGTCAAGCCCCATACCAAGATATTTGTAGGAGTCCACTGGGGCCAATTTACGATTAGACTCTGTTACAATGGGTAGGTGGGTATTGCCGAAATTAAGCAGCTTGTGCTTTGTGCCAGATATCATTGTGACCGTTTTGTCTGTGTTTAAAGGAATAGTAATACCTAAAATGTAAAAAAAAATATGTTGTAGGGTTTATCCCCCTGAGTAAAACAAGAGAACTCCCACTGCTGAAAGGTGTTTCATTCAAAAGTTATTAATTTTCAAAGTTGAATTTTTTAGGTGCAATATCACAGTGGCCTGAAATTTTACAGTGGCGCTGTTGCTACACCATCCTATGGAGATTTATGGTCCTGAGACCAGAGCTGTCCATAGGATCGTGTAGCAACAGCGCCACTGTACAATTTCAGGCCACTGTGATATTGCACCTAAAAAATTCAACTTTGAAAATTAATAACTTTTGAATGAAACACCTTTCAGCAGTGGGAGTACTCTTGTTTTACTCAAGGGGATAAACCCTACAACATATTTTTTTTTACATTTTAAGTATTACTATCCCTTTAAGAACAGATTGTTCTTTGCTATCCATCTTTCAATGTCGCTGAAATCATAATGTAATATGGCTTCAAGTTGTGATATGCTTGAGTTTTTAACATAGATTATGGTGTCATCTGCATACATGTGTACTGAAGATGATTTGCAAAACTTGGGCAGATCATTTCTAAAAAGAGAAAATAGAAGAGGGCCAAGAATGGAGCATTGAGGAACTCCAGTTGTTACTTTGAGCAGAAGGGAGTCATTGTCAACAACTGACACATACTGCTTTCTGTCTAATAAATAGGATCAGAACCAGTTTAGAGAATTATTACCCAATCCTGAGCTTTGGAGCTTGCTTATAAAAATATTATGGTCTACTGTGTCAAAGGCCTTGACAAAATCTAGGAAAATGGCTCCTGTGAGTTCTTCTTTTCCCATGCCAGTCTGGATATCATTGGTTACTTTTAGGAGAGCCGTGACTGTTGAGTGATTTGGTCAAAAGCCTGATTGAAGAGGGGTGAAAAAACTGGTCTGTCAGTAATATTTATATAGTTACACGTGTACACATTTCTCTAGGATTTTAGATAAAGTGGGAAGTAGGGATATTGGTCTGTAGTTTGATACTACATTTTTATGCCCACTTTTGTGGATAGGCACAACTCTAGCCACCTTCCAGGCTTTGGGCAAATACCCTGTTGCCAAAGAGGCATTAATTAAAGATGCAATCTGTTGGTCTGTGACCATGGCACTGAGCTTTAATAACATCACTGGTAGTTGGTCAGGGCTAGACTGGGATTTCATTTTTGGGTTAAGGAGGTGATCATATATTTTGCTTTCATTTACTGGCAAGAAATTGAATTCATTTTCATAACTGGACCAGGCAACAGGTGCCAGTGACTGTTCTATACACGGTTGAACTACTGAGTTACCTTTGTTTTGTGTAATTAGGGTGGTGGTCCAAAGTAGTTGTTAAATGCATTGGCTATGGCTATGGGGCACTGTATTGTTTCTTTGTCTACGGTTATTATTGATGGGTGAGAATAGTTAGGAGTGTTGTAGAGGTTTTTAATAACCTTCCAAAAGTTGACTGGCTTTGAAATGTTACTGTTCAAGTTGTCAGTAAACATTTGTGCTTTTGCTAATTTTGTTTGTTTTGTGCATGCATTTCTTAATTGTCTGTATGTAGTGTGATTATAAGGGGTACTGGTTTCTTTAAATTTTGTCCATAAGGCATCTCTGAGACTGTATAACTGAATCAAGTCAGCTGAGACCCAGTGTAAATGTGCCCCCCTAACCCTGACCTGAAGGTGCTGCCACCAGTATTGTGCCTGCTGTCAGACATTCTGCCCCTACTGATACCAGTGCTGTGCCTGCTGCCAGTGCTGAACCTGCTGCCACCAGTACTGTGCCTGCTGTCAGACGTACTACTCCTGCTGAATCCAGTGCAATGCCTGCTGCCAGTGCTGAACCTGCTGCCACCAGTGCTGAACCTGCTGCTAGTGTGTCTTGTAATACTTAGGAAGAGGGAAGGAGAAGATGATGCTAAGTGTGACAGCAGGGGACCCTAAGTCATACTTGCCCTCCCCAAGTAGTCTCGCCAATGCTAGTACTACTCCTACTAAGAAGGTCCAGCAGCTTGTTAGGTTTGGAGTGATGGAGGGGGTAAACAATGTCATCATATTACTAGTGACTGTGAGCAGGAAGACTCTAGGGCTGAACTTGATGTGGTTGGTTTTAGTAGTAGTAACATTAATGGTGAAGCAGCCTGTGGGACTACTGTTAGTGGAGTGGTAGGGGAAGCATTTGAGAGCAGCCAGACTAGTGGTCAAGGGAGCCCACACCATTCCTCTGGACCTGGGAGTCCAATTCCCTTCACAACAGTGTACAAGTGCAGCATTATCCTGAAGAAGCCATAACTGGTGGTGTATAGCAGGTGCAGAAATAATACCACCACCAGGAGCACAGATCAGCTGCATGTGCCTGCTGCTACTGCTGTCAGTCTGCCTTCTTCACGTCACCAAGAAATGTCAAGTGTGATATTAGGGCACCCTCTGTCACATTACTCGTCACCTCCTTCAACCAGCAGTGAGATGTCTGTAATAAAGCAGAAGCAGCACATACAGACTAGTGGTTGGGGTGATGATGATGGTGGACAAACTGTGGTGGAAGAGGCATTGATGGCCTTTTTAGACCAGACCATCACCACCATCACCATCAGCAGTGAGCTTTTGGAATTTGCAACTGCTCTAATTCCTCCTGCTGCTGAGTTGCAAGGGCAGCAGGATGCTGAGGAGCAGGCTAGTGTACCACAGACCATAGTGGACACAGTGGGAATGGGGTTAACAAGTGATGCAGGTCTAGGACAGGTTCCACTTGCCAGCAGCAGCAATACTCCTCGTCCTAGTTGCATTGCTGATTCTGAGGCAGTAGCAGCAACAGAAGCAACATCATCCTCTGCTACAGACAATGAAGGTGAATGTGAAGGAGAAGAAGAAGAAAGGGGCCATTCTTCTCTACCCTCTCCCTATCCACTGAAGTCATGGGTGTGGGACAATTTTTCTCTTGGGGCAAGCACAGTGCAGTCATCACCAATGGCACTGTGCACAATTTGTGAGACATCAGTGAAAAGAGGAAAGGAGGGAACACACCTTGGCACAACCGCCCTGATAACACACATGAAACACAGACACCATGACATTTATGTCAAACATGTTAAAGCCAAACACCCACCACAGAAATCAAGCACTGCTGTTGCTGCACCCTCTGACTCTCCAGAAAGGTAACAAGAGGCAAGAATAAAGAAACCCAGGCAGAGACTGGAAGTTCCATGACAAGCAAAACAACTAGCTCACCATCACCTTCTTCCTCTACGGTAACAACATCTTCTGCCAATCCACCTCATTCATCATTACCTGCACAAAATGATAGGCACTCTGTAGATGTTAGGATGTGGAAGTTCGTGTCCACCCATTGCACACTGTGTGGTTCAATGACCACACATGGCAGTGTGGTGGTGGAGAATTGCAAGCAAGGCATCAAGAGGCATCAGAGGAGATTCTGTGCCACAGAATACGCTAAGATGGTGGCAAGGAGGGCTCATCATTGCTATTAAACTGTCAGGAATTTGTCATTTGTCCTTAGCAGGGTGTGGACAAGGGGTATAGTGACAGCAGCAGTACTTGGTTTCTGATGCCATGGTGTTTGGATAAAGTTGTGCCAGGTGTTGCTACTTATCGTGCTGCTACTGCCTCAGATGCATCACTAGATCTAGTCATGACAAGTAGAACCTTCATTAGCCATCATCCATGTTATGGCTGTTGTTGATCCCATTCCCTTTCAGCTGCCTAATCATCCTGCTGCTTAAACAGCTCAGCAGCAGCAGCAAGAACAGCAGTTGCAAATTCCGCAATTATGGACTCAGGACATTTGACAATGGCCTCTGGCCACTGGCCAACACTGGCACTAGGCCAATAGGGCATATTTTTCTCAGGGCTTGTGTTTAAAAAAAATACAAAAAAACCCATAGTCCTACAAATCAATGTTTCTTCGGGGCTTCGGGACAAGCAAGCCTAAGTCCTACATATCAATATTTTTTCAGGGCTTGTACCTCTAATAAGTCTAAGTCCTACAAATCAATGTTTCCTCATGGTTTCGGCCTCTAACAACAAGTCTAACAAATCATCCTCTATAAAATACTCTACCAAGTCAAGTATCATTCAACCCCGGTGGCAGCTTATGTCAGGAGGCTTCTGTCTATATTGCTTTACATTCAAATTTCTTATTTTATTTTCTTTATTGATTTATTTTTTTAACTGTCCCCCCAATACCAGTCAAGAAACCCCTCAAAAAATAAATTCCCTGTCCAACTGATTCATTTCCCAGGCTCCACGCACCAACACAGGCAGCCTCCTCAGACCCCTTTTATACCATGTCTTTTTTATTAACTGCCCCCAATCCCAGTAAATAACCCCCCAAAAAACATTCCCTGTTGAACTGATTCTTTCTCCAAACCCCACCAACACAGGCACCCTCTTGCCTCTTTTACACTATGCCTTTGTGAAGTATAATATTTGTTATGTGTTATGTGTAAATTCAACATTCCCATTGATTTCAATGGAATGTGCTAGGCAAAAAAGCTGAAAAACTGTCCTTTTTGCTGAAAATTATTCACCAAGTGAGAAGTGCCATTATTTGCCAATTTCAGTTTGAGGCGAATATTTTCGCCCATCCCTAGGGAGTAAATGAAAAAGAGGAAAGAGTCTGAAGGGAAGAGTTTTACAGAGAACAAGCTAAAAGAGATGAGAGTCAAAGCTGGTTTTGTCGAGAGTCACCTCAGACAGATAATAGTGTTTGACATTGATGAGGTTTAATCATTGCATATTTTGAGAGCAGTAGAGACAGTTTATAGGATAGATATTTAGTCATTATGTGTCCACCTGATCTTTAGAACTAGAACCAATACAGGAGGCAGACTTGCTCATGATGTACTGTACTAAAGTGTCTCTCAGGAATCATGCTCACTGGCTGTACTTATAAATATCTATATGTTATCCTTAAATGTCAAACACAAACATTACATAATTGTTCCTTGGCCCTGTAGGAATTCAGAAGCAGCCAAGACATTTCTCAGACTTTACCCAAGATACCCGTTGTTTCCTTAATAATTGTAAAGAACAGCCAACAAGGGATTTGAGATATTTTTGTATGAGAAAAGTTGTGTTTAGTTTTGTTTGTGTATTAAGTCAACAGCATCAGTTATACTGTTTCTTTTTCTTATAGAATGCTTCCTTTCTGTCGTTATATATACCAGCTTATACTGAAGATTTATGGAAATGTTGAAATAAAATGTATATAGAGAGGGATAATCAAGAACAGGGGTTGTCAGTTGTTTGACCTTCAGCTGTTGGGGACTACATTTCCCATGATCCCCAACCAACCAACGGCTAGTTGTTGACCATCAAAGTTGTAGACCCTAGCAGAGGGAGGTCTAATATGACTAATCCAATCTAGAACAAGAGGTCATATTCTAAAGGAGTGATGGATTTACTGAAGACCTTTCCAAAAATAGTTGACAAACAATCACATGTGGAAGGTCATGGGAGAAATGAAACCAATTAGAATGGCCTCTTCAATTCTTATGTTATATTATGAAGCCCGTGTAAAACCTTGCTTCAAAATTAGAAAGAGGCTTCACAGAACTGGTAATTTTTCTCTTGTTGGGGTTACTTCCATCTTCTTTATCGCACAACAGTATGTACACCCAGGGCAGAATTGTGGAAACAAGATGAAGCAAGCGGTATATTGTCATATTATTATTGCTGATTCTGAACTAGGACCTGTGGGATGAATCATGTACATGTCAAGCTAGGATTAGCAAAATTATTCTGTAAATTTAGAATTCCTACGAAACATAGTGTTTTGCAAAAACATGTCTTGTGAAACAGGAGCTTTTTTGCCATTTTAATCAATCAGATTGCAAGAGAAACCCTCATTTGATATATAGTAAAAAGTTAAAAAAAAAAAAAAGGCAGATATACTTACATCCAGATGACAATGAAACAGGTTCTTGTCAAGGTCACACATCTGAACAAGAAAGGGGAGATTCTTTGGTGGGTTAGAGGCATGCAGGACTGTTGTACAGCAATCCCTCCATTTCTCCCTCATACTGTTATGAGTTGGAATGTGTGAAAAGTCCTGTTTTATTCCCATGGGAATTTTCATGAAAAAAATCATGATAATCCACTTTTCCCATGGGAATTCTAGTTTATTTAACACATCTATGATTCTGTGGGATTGTCTCCCAAAAATTCTACATGCACAAAGTTGCATGCAGATGATATGGGCTACCTTGCTGCTGTCCTTCAATAATACTGCCACAACCAGAGTCAAGATTAGTAGCTGTGATCTGATGTTGCAAACTAGTGTTGCCCACTGATGGGAGGAAAACCCATTTCTGCCCACTCTTCCACATATCTGTTGACAGGTGAATTTTGTTTCTATATGAGGTTTCAAGCCCTTTGCCCACCATATTTACTACCTGCTTGTACAATTTTGGTATAGCTAGTAAGTATGGGTTGGCAATACATGGCAGAAGAACTGTGTAACATTATTGCTTTAACATGTGGAGCTGGTGGGGGTTTCGCCAGCGGCACGTGTGGACACTCTATGACTCTTGTCATGTCCTACAACAAACACAGAGTCATGCTCCTCTGCAGCAGAATCCATATGTATTATTTCAAATGAATAAAATATTGGCAACCTCTAGATTTGGAAGTGATGACAATGCTGTTGATGACTGACAAGATGATTGTGTATTTTTTACATCTTTACTAGTCCAGAGTCAGACTTTCCAATTCGTTTTTCATATAGTTTATAAATAGGCACAATGTTCCTTTTTGCTGGAGGAATATTGAACCTTTGACTTTCTGCTAATTTTCTGGCCATGTTATCAACTTTCTTACTCTCAACTTCATATGTATCGGAAGAAGAGGACAATGCTGAAGGGATATATTCAAGACCAACAGCATCATCAGTATTTAGGTCATCCTTAGCATCACTTCTTCCTCACTACTTTTTTTTATTCCTCTTTGTTTCAATTTCTTTTTTACTTTTCCCCTTACATGGATTTTCACAATGTTTGCTATTACTTTTACAACAGGGGTTGCACTTGTCTGTGACACTGTCAGATGCAGAAGTTAGCTGAAATGCTACACCTTCTTCCATTATGCCATCAACACTAGAATGAGATTTTTTGTCATCTTTAGGGTTCTTACATGGTTTAGTAAGATTACTACCGGTGGTGATGGTGGAACCTGTTATGGAACTTTGACAAATGGAGGGAAGGATCATCATCATTTATTGCACACACACACTGCAGAAACCATGGCTGCAATCAGTTTTTGGACTACCACTTTACTAATATGTCCCTGCACTGATCATACTCCTTTTGCGCTCCCCTTCCTCTTTGCTGGACATTATTAAACTAGTGTGTGCTTTTTAACATTGAAATACACAACAGAACTGATTGTGTGTGTATGTGTGTGTGAGAGAGATATGTCCTGCCCTTTACAAAATACTCTCTGTCTTTTAGTATCAGTCTTCCTCAGTCACAGCTCATGCCAGGGTCCTTGTCTCTGTCACCAATCAGTCAAACTTTTTTTTATGTTTTTTTAATTTTTTAGTAAGTGTCCCTTTTAATGTTGAAAAAAACGCACACACACCTTGTGCAACTGCTTCTTCCCTCAAACACAGAGCGAAAAACCATTTGGAAGGAAATTGGATTAAAGCTTCTTATGTCTTCCCATAAGTCCCACAAGATTTTTGGGTGCTTAGGGTAAATCTCCTTTGCTCCCTTTTCACATTTCTAGACTCCCCTTACACAAAGAACAGCCAGCTAGAAGGGGCATGGATCACAGCAGCCTGTGTCTTCTCAGTCACAAAAAAATTGTGGGTATTTGGGTTAAATCTCATGTGCACCCTTTCCAAAACCCCAGACTCCCCTAACAAAGATATAACAGCCAAATCCAGAAGGAACGTGGCTAACATTGCCTGTCCCAGTCAAACAAGATTTTGGTGTTTTTCGGGTATATCTAATTTCTCCCTTCTCACTCCCCTGCCCAGAGTGCCCCCTGACCCCACAAGCTTTCCCTAAACTACAATCGAACTTGGCTTTATTTGCCTATACTAATTGGCTCAAAATTAAACATAGAACATTACGGCAGATAACCATTCGCCCATCGAGTGTGCACATTTTAAGTTGTGCTGTTTCTATCTCTTTCTCTCTCTCTCTCCTAAAAACAGAATGACATGCTGTGGGAACCTGACACCCATTTTATATTATCCCTGTGGGAAGAGAATGGAAGCTTGCCATGTGATTTCAATGCAATGATATAGGTGGAAAAATGCGGAAAATCTGCACTCTTCGCGAAAAATTTCCCACTTGCTAGCAAGTGGCATTTTTAGTCTATTTCTCTTTTGAGGAGCAAATATCCAACCATACCTAATCATCAGGACAAGGGGGATTATGCACTAAGGTGTGATAAAGCCATGGAGATCACTTCACCAGGGATAGCACTTCTCCAGTTCCTATGTTATTCTATACAGACTATGCACTAAGATCTCCAACGTTGGAGAAATCTTAGTGTATTGGTTTCATAGAATAACATAGGAACTAGAGAAGTGATGTTACTGGAGAAGTCATCTCCACTTTATCACGCCTTAGTACAAAACCCCCTTGGAGTGTTTAGACTTTGTACACTTTACATTTTAGAGTAAGAGGTTGTTACGAGGTCTTTATTAAACTTATTTTCAATGCACTTTATTTTAGAACACAAATTGAGTTACTTATTTGCTTTTGTTTGTAGATTACATAGTTTTGCATTTCTAAGAGTTATATTTTGAATGTTCTTTTGTGATTATATTTAGCTATTAAGTCTGAGTATTGTTCAGTCTGATGGGGTTTTAATTTTTAAACTGTCAGGTCATTTTTTGTAACATTTAATGTTTTAATAAAGGTATGCCTTTTCTTCATAATTTGTTAGGGTTGCTATAGTGAGTGATATTGCTCTCTCTTGGGTATGTCATCTGTCTTTGCAGCTTTTTTAATCTACAGGGAACTTTACTACTTTAGTAATATGTGATGCTATTTGTCTAGTAGTTCTGTCTTCTTGTGTATAATAAAGTTTAAACTGATATAACTTTGAAATAAATCAACTATCAAAAGTGGGAATACCATTGTTTTACAGACCATTTAATGTGTGAATACATGGAAAACACCTTAAAGGGATAGTAATACGTACATTTTACTATCACCCATCTTGTAGCCCTTCAAAAACTGAGTAAAATGAGCCAAGTGGCATCTCTCGAACCTTTATGGTTTGAGAGATATCCGCTTTCAAAGTTCCCTCTTTTTGCCTTTCCCCTGACGTCAGCATTCTAGCTGACAGTAGGGGAATCCTCTTCTGGGATCAGCCTGCGGCTTTGCAGCAGTGCAGAGATCACGGTAATAAAAAAACAAATCCTTCCCTAAAAAGGTCTTCTATGTGTGCTTGGTTTGCAAGCACACATAGAAGGCCTTTTAAGTTAAAGGATTCCCTTGCTGTCAGCTAGAATGTTGACGTCAGGGGAGAGGGAACTTTGAAAGTGGATATCTCTCGAACCATAGAGGTTCGAGAGATGCCACTGGGCTCATTTTACTCTGTTTTTGAAGGGCTACAAGATGAGGGATAGTCATTTTTAAGAATTACTATCCCTTTAAACAACACTGCTGAGAAAGTTAATCTCTGAATTGCACCATGCTTTCACTTTTATAGAAAGGTGACACAGTGAAGCCTATTGTGTTGCAGCCAAGTAATGAAACTAAAAACGAAAGGAACATTCCAGTGGCCACAAAATGAACTGAGTAGATTCCCTCTAGCTCTTGTCTTGTGATACTGCTGCTGTGAGCTAAGAAACAAATCTATCTATATTCGAACATGGTCCAAACGAAAAGGTATGGGGGCAAGAAGTGTTTAACTCTTTGCATTTTTGCATGTAAGCAAAAGGTACCAGTTTACATTCAGATATTGATAAATCTCAAGAGAGTATTCATATTATTTGAGATCACAATCCTAGTTTGTTCATTTCTGTAAACAAAACAAACCGAAAAGTAGTTTAATCTATTGGATTGTGGGAACTTTGTATGAGGTAAGCATTTATTATCCATTAAAAAGATAGGTTTACCTCAGTTCTCTGTGCCCTACCATGCAAGTAGGACACTTAAAGGGATAGTAATACTTCGTTTTAACTTTATTTTATTTTGTAGGCATTAAAAAAACATGAAGAATGATATAAGTCTTATCTCTCAAACCTTTATGGTTTAAGAGATATTCACAAGCAAAGTTTCCCCCTCCCGCCCCTTTTACTGATGTAACACTTTTCAGCCAGGGCAGAAGGGAGCTGCAGAGAGGGACAACCTTCAATTAAGATAAGGGAAAAACCTGAAAAGCTTGTCAAGGGGGGCAGGGATTTCATTGTTTTCATAGGAATAAGAGTGTCCCCTTCTGTTATCTGTCCAGTCTATGGACTGCATTCCACATCTGAGAAGAGATTGTTTACAGTAGGTAAAAGAGGCGGGAGGGGGAAACTTTGCTTGTGAATATCTCATAAACCATAAAGGTTTGAGAGATAAGACTTACATCATTCTTCATGTTTTTTTAATGCCTGCAAAACAAAATAAAGTTAAAACGAAGTATTACTATCCCTTTAACATCTCCAGCCACATAGGAACTATATTCATGCCTGACTGGCCAGAAGTGTGTCCAGAGTTGCACTTGAATAACACCTCTAGTTCTATCCTGACATTTGGCTCAATCTATCCCCAGGGAAAAGTAATGCAGTACCATAAAGCTGGAATGGCAGCCAGGAAGTACAAGGTGCATGAGAAATACTAGCAAAAACACATTACACAAGTAATAACTTCAGAGCTACAGCAAAGAAAAACATTGTTTTAGCATTGCCAGAATCCACAAATGTACACTGAATCATATTATGTTACACATTTGCCCATTAAGATTAATTAATAATAAACAAAATACCCAGACTTAATTCATGTTTGCCATTCAAGTTTTCTTCATTAACCGTTTGAGCTCCAGAGAGGTATCCAAAGCATTGCATCAATCAAAGGGTTAAAATAAATGTAGCTGTAGGGCCACATTGCTCTATATGTTGTATTCCTGTCCTCACATTTATTCCTTTTGGTCCAAGATTTTCTCTTACATTACAGACAAAATTCAGATTCCAATTACATCCGCGATCCCAATGTTTCTCTTGGGGATTTATGATTTATCTAATATCCTGACAGCACAGCAACTTAAACTGGTTGATTTTGCAGTCATGGTGGCACAGAAGTGCATTCTTGCTGTCTCTACCCCCCCCAAACAATGGTATCTTTAATGGTTTCAGTTTACTAGACTGTACTGTACTCTAGCCCTTTCTGACAAGGAGGTGCTGGGGGCCTGCTTTGTCGCTCTATGGGAACCCTTCATCCTCACCCTACTTACTTCCCGTCAGGCAGACTTTTACCACTGTTTTAGGTATACCTTGTGGTTTTGGGGGATGTTATGGAGACGGTTGGCACCCTATTTCCACATTCACCTACTTTAAGTGGGACGGAGCCCAGATGCAGGCCACATGTCGCTTAAGATCGATCCTCTTTATTGTTATGGGGACCAGATTGCGATGATACTCCTTCTCTCCTGCGCATTAAAGGGATAGTAATACTTCGTTTTAACTTTATTTTATTTTGTAGACATTAAAAAATATGAAGAATGATATAAGTCTTATCTCTCAAACCTTTATGGTTTAAGAGATATTCACAAGCAAAGTTTCCTTTTTCATAGTGTAAGCCATCTCTTCTCAGATGTGGAATCTGGTTGTAAGACCAGACAGATAACAGCAGGGGACAGTCTTCTTACAATGAAAACAATGAAAGCCCTGCCCCCCTTGATACGCTTTTCAGGTTTTTCCCTTATCTTAATTGAAGATTGTCCCTCTCTGCAGACTACCTGGGCACCTCCCTTCTGATCTGGCTGAAAAGTGTTACATCAGTAAAAGGGGCGGGAGGAGGACACTTTGTCATTGAATTACTCTTGAACTACAACTCTGACAGAATTGAAATAACACTCTCCAAAGTCCAAATAATATGATGATTAATTAGAGCTGTTTTTATTATGAAACATTACTATCCCTTTAACTAGTTTTATGTTCTCTGTTAAAATGATGCATTGTTAATTCCTGAGCATAACTGTGTATGGTGTGGCCTTGCCAGATGTTCCTCTTGTCCATCTGTGACATCCACACTGGTACACATGTATGTGTAGCCTTGCACTAAATGCCTCCTAGTCCTCCTTCCTGCCTTCCTCCATACTGACTAATATGAGCGGCATATTGGCTTTAGCACTAGGAGTTGTAATTTACTGTTGTGCTGGGTTCTCCACCTTCATACTTATCCACTGCTTGTAATAGGTTGATGTGCTCACCTGATATCTTTTTCTGTATTCATATTTTGTTTATATGTATAAAACATTCTTAATTAAAAGTTTCCTTAAAAAAAGATAAATGTACTTTTCTTCTTCCTGTTAGTCTTTTATTGCTTACCCCGCTGGCACTCAAAGTGTTAATAATAATTGATGTCTTCTAAGGTTCAATAGCTTTACCTTGGACTAAATCTAAGAAACTGCATTCTACAAGTGAGGATCTCCATCAATGTACAATAAACAGTCATCGAGGAATGAGAAAAGTCACTGTTCATTCCAAAATGAGCTCATCCTCCCATATATGGAAGTTGTTTATCCTTTCAGTTCTATATACTAGAAAGTGGTTTTTCTTCAAAGGAAATTTTCATAGTACTCTATAAATCTAGCCATTAACAAGCAGCTGTGCTGACTACTGGTTTACCATAGCAGTGGTATGTAACATTATATGCAATTTCCAGCTCAACATCACTCATCTCCCCCCTGTAGGATTTGACTTATGAGGTAGGAAGTAGATTTAAGTTGCAATTTTCCAGCATATTCTTATTGCCATTGTGATTATCACCAGTATTTATCATAGCACTGGAAAAAGGGCTTTTAGTACAAAATAGACGTGCTAATCGTTTGTAAATCAATTTAACTTTGTGATGTTTTGTTTCAGTGTTCTGGATGAAGATTGAATCTAAAAATGAGTTTGTCATTATGGATTGCAGATAACACTATTAAGCAATTACTCATATAATTATGTATTTTTCAGCCTCATCAACTATTTTCTAAATAGCTGAATTAAAACAAAGTGTGAATTATAAAGTATAACATTGATGTTGTACCAGCTGGAAAGAAACATGGAATATAGTCAGCATACAGGCTAACGATCAGTAATTCAGGGTAAAAGCAACAGATCCAAAGTGGACAAATGAAAATTCCCATTGATTTGAATGGGGCATTCAACCACCTAAATCTGTGGCCCACTATGTTTTATCTCAATTTAATTTGATGAGGACCAGGCATGATGTGGACAGGCACTGACAGACAAACATATTCTACATCCTAGCACCTGAATAAAAGAGTGGGCAGTTTCTGTGCCTCTAATTTACTAGGATTAATATTATACAGTCCTGACTGACTGAGGTCTGTTGCTTAGCACTGTCAGCGGCTGCTGCACTATGCTGATAACATTGGGGAATAAGTACAAGAGGAGCAAATTAAAACCAGTGTGACTTAATAAAGAGGTTTGCTGGGAAATGAGAAATAAAAAGTAAGATTTTACACTGTTCCGATCCATCATCTAAAGGAAGACATATAAATAATTATTCAATTCTCAGCATCAAAATGACAAAAAAAAAAAATAAAAATGCAAAGCTAGTGCAAGCGTTTTTGCAGTTTCTATTAACTTACATTTGAAAAGCAAAATTTATTTTTTAAGGATATTGTTTTGTGTATGTGTGTGTGTGTGTGTGTGTGTGTGTGTGTAGATATATATATATATATATCTATATACACACCAAAGTTTTTTTTTATCCTTTTTAGTGTTTTTTAGTGCTTTTGGGTGCCCAACACACTGGACTGCACTCTACTACACATAAAATGCATATATGCTATATAAAACTGCATTCAATATATAGCCTGCCTAGCGATCTCATCTACGGATAGTTGTGTTCTCTATAAAATTGGACCTGTAGTTATTTGCTACATGTTTCACCTCCATTGGTCTACCAGATATGATGCCCTGATAAGGAACACGGAGAGAACAGTTGTCACAGGTGGTCTAGTATTATATAGTGTGTATGTACAATAGTGGTAGACAACCTGAGGTCATATAGCTGTTCAGGACATCATCTCCCATCAACCTCAGGCAGCAAGCTGATGGGAATTGTAATCCTGAACAGTTAGAATGCCCCCAGTAGTTTATTCCTGAAATATAGTAACTGCTATTTTGTGTCCACAGATTTTGTGGTTGTATCAAGCACACTTCTGATAAAGACAACCACCTGAGGCAGTTGATGGTGTAGACTGTGTACAGATCCCAACCCCATGAATATTAAAAATAAATGTTGATGTGGTGGCCCCCAACACGTATAGTCTCTCATTTCTCTGGTAGAGAACAAAAAAAGCTGAGTGATAAAATTAGGAAATCCCAGTTGAAATCCTCCAACAGCAATAACTTCAGGTTCCCTGCCACCACAAGCCCAGTGTCCCAACAAGGGACAGACTTATCTTTTCAGTGAGTCCTAGCGCATCTTGGTGCAGGAAGTAATGACAGGTCTGCGCTGCCCCTCCAGTAATAATTTCCCTTCTCCAGTGTCATGACAAGCGGGGACACATGTTTCCAATACTATGAAGTTTAAGTGCTGCTGAAAGTATGAACCTCCAAGACAGTGAAAATACACACCACCCACACTTATCTGTAAGCACAAAACTGTGGGGCATTCAAAGAGACCAGATGGGACAGCAAATCTGATGCTGCAAAGAAAGATTTGCTACGCTGACCTATCTCCTCTTTGAATGCCCCACAATTCAAAGAAAACAGTCCAAGCAACTTGTAAACAATGTGATATAATCATGACTCAGTACTACTGAGCTGGTAGTACTGAGTACTAACTTGTAAAGCTGAGCTGCTGTACTGTATAAGAGATCCACCTCTGCATCATGGCTCTTCACTTTGTCTAGTGAACTTCCCACTTGTTAGTACCTCTCAGACATGATGTCACACCCGACAGTTCAGAACTAGAAAATGGGTGGATATGAGAAAGACTAAGTGCCTGAAACATGATGTGGGGGTAGATAACGTAACCATTCCCAAACAGTACCTGATTGTAGTGACTTTTGGAGTTGTGAGATAGTAGGTTGGATGGACAGGTTGTGGGCAGTGGGTGTGACAGGACACTACCAGGTGCCTCTAAAACTGGGTACCCTAGGCAAGTGCACAGTCTGAATATTGGTAAATCCAGCCCTGGTCCCGGACCCAATGCTTTTTAACTTGTTTAGTGATGATCTCGAAGTGGCTATTGAAAGTAGTGTAGCGAAATTCATACAGAGCAGGTTGTTTATTTTTCTGCAGGAAAATTTGGATAAACTAAGTGAATGGGCAGAAAAGTGATAGATGAGGTTTACTATAGATAAATGTAAGGTTTTGCAGTTGGGCTGCAGAAACAAACACAGTCACCTATATAAAATGGTAAACTACTTGGGGAATCCTCATTAGATAAAGATTTAGGAGTACTGATAGATAATAGACTTCACAGCAGTGTGCAGAGTCACTCCGCTGCTTCAAGAGTCAGTAGGGTACTATCATGTGTAAAAGGGCATATGCGATGTGAATATCATTCTACCTCTGTATAAATCCTTGGTTATGCCTCATCTGATTACCACCCTCTCACTTCTGGGAAATGACTGACGTGTCTTTTGTAGTATAAGACATGGGCAGCTATAAACTACCAAATACAGCAGAAAAATCAGTTAATATCCATACTAATAGTAAACAAGGGGAATATCAACTGGGCTCTAACATTTTTCAAAGAAGTGACTTAGGCTATATCAGAGATTGAGGAAGGTAATGCAAATATACTTTTTGAGGCATTCTATTAAAGTTCATGATTTGTAAAAAAAGGACAAATTCAAGGTAGAAGAGCTAGAAAAAAAACTTCTGACAAACATTTCATGAGTTGGAGTAATATTTTCACCTCTGGTGGTTTTCCACAGCAGATAATGAGTTGTCCGTCTCTATGTAATAAACAGAACTACTTCATCTCGTTCACTTTTTTCTCCCTTAAAAGTTTAGTAATGTCTATATATATATATATATATATATATATATATATATATATATATATATATTTAAAAATCATATTGCAGCTATTAGAAAAAGAAACTAAAGGACCTCAGTCCCATCTCTCAAACCTTTATGGTTTGAGAGATATAGACAGCTAAAGTTCCCTACTCCCTCCGCCTTTCCCTGCTGTCAGAGATTCGAGTCGCCGATTCGAGGCGGCTCTTCAGCAGAACCAAAATAGCTCAATGTAAAAAGAAATACTTAAAGTGGAACTACCATATCACAAAATGTTTAGCTTAACTAAGTCCCCTTCTGGCGACTAGCTGCTTAGTAGCTCTAGTCACCAGAATTATTACCTGATTTAATAGATATATGCTTTATTCCCCAGCTGTCAGTAGCATGGAGCATGGACATCTTGCCAGAATGACGTCCTCGTGCCTACGCTGTCAGTCACAGCTGGGTCTAGGAGGCGTTGCTAGGAGCCATTCAGCTCTGGATGGGACTGACAGCGCAGGAGCACGGACGTCATTCTGGCAAGATGTTCGCACTCCGTGCTACTGACAGCTGGGGAATAAAGCATATATCTATTAAATCAGGTAATAATTCTGGTGACTAGCACTACTAAGCAGCTAGTCGCCAGAAGGGGACTTAGTTAAGCTAAACATTTTGTGACATGGTAGTTCCACTTTAATCGGAACGGTCTGCAAAGTATGCCTGGTTTGCAAGCACACTTTGTAGAGCATTCCAATGAAGAATTTCTTTTTACATTGCGCTGTTTCGGCTCTGCTGAAGAGCCGTCTGCTTGTCCCGGGACCAGGATATCCTGCTGTCAGCTTACATCTGACATCAGGGAAAGCGGAGAGAGCAGGGAACTTCAGCCTTCTATATCTCTCAAACTATAAAGGTTTGAGAGATAGGACTGGGGTCCTTTAGTTTCTTTTTCTAATAGCTGCAATATGATTTATTTTTATTTATATATAGACATTAATAACCCTTTAAAATCCACTGCCCTTCATTTGAGACGGAATGCACAAGTTTTATGTAACTTTTCAATCTTCATATATAAACAAAGGTGAAAAATCCTAATCACATAATCCTTGTGATGTTAGAAATCTCACATTGCTCTTTGATAAATAATGTCTTAAATTATTGCTGCTCAGTAATGAGTGTGTGAAATGAGAGGCGAGTGTGTTCAACACTGCAAATGTTGCCACTCTGTACATGTACAGCCTCATAAGAAATGAGACTTACTTTATTGATTGGTAATTTTATTTAGTGGAAAGAAATCATAAAACTCAACCATAGAAATGGAAATATCATATTCAATAATGCTTACTGTCGACGTTATACATTCCAGGTTCTAATATATGTAATTTATGTTCTTCAACCGCACATTCGTATTTAATAGTGAATTAAAGGAACAGGGCCATGGTGAAAATATATTAGAATTGTATGTAAAGGTCTCTAATGATATCTAAAGTGTTTATGTACTTAAAAGGGCACTATCACCTGAATTAAAGTTGGCTTTATTTGAATGCTCATTTGCAATGCATCTGTAATCCTTGTATTTTTTTAAATATAATTCGGTATTCACAGAGATACTTGCATCCCATTAAATAACTTCATGACAGGCCGCTGGTCATTCTGCCCCACAGCCTGTCAATATTGATCTGTTCCCCTTCCTAAGTAGGGCCTCGTTCCAACCTCCTCCTATGACAGAGGATTTCTTCATGTAATCTGGAGCGCTCTCATTGGCTAGAGAGTGCTTCAGCTTACATGGAGAAATCCTACGTCACTGGAGGAGGTTGGAACGAGAAGCTACATGGAGAGGGAAGCAGATGAAGCAGACTGCAGGGCAGAATGGCCTGCGGCCTGTTCTGAACTGATGTAACAGGCTGCAGTTTAAAAGCAAGTATCTCTGTGAACACTGAATTATATTTAAAAAATACAAGGATTACAGAAGCATTGCAAATGAGCATTCAAATAAAGCCAGCTTTAATGCAGGTGATAGTTCCCTAGTTCCCCTTTAAAGTGTGATGAGTGTCATAGACTTAGGATCACATGCACAAAACAAAAAAGCAGCAATTCTGGAGTAAAAACCAACTCTACCTGGTGTAAGCAAATGTTGGTTCTACAGTACGGGGAGAGTGGAGACTACAACTCACATCATCCCCAAAGAGCCGATGGCCTCAACAACAGGAAAGCCAAAGATTGCTACACCATATGGAACAGATAAAAAACACTGTTTATTTAAATGTAGCATTTAACCTTTCAGTGCCAGAGGCACTCGAATTGTTAACCTCTTAAAAGCTTTGCAATTTGAGGGAATATTATTGGGGCATTGGGGCACTTGGTGCATATAGCCCTTACTTGGTGTATACAGCCCTTACTTGGTGCATATAGCCCTTACTTGGTGCATACAGTCCTTACTTGGTGCACATAGCCCTTACTTGGTGCATACAGCCCTTACTTGGTGCACATAGCCCTTACTTGGTGCATACAGCCCTTACTTGGTCCATCAGCCCTTACTTGGTGCATACAGCCCTTACTTGGTGCACATAGCCCTTACTTGGTGCATACAGCCCTTAATTGGTGCATATAGCCCTTACTTGGTGCATACAGCCCTTACTTAGTGCATACAGCCCTTACTTGGTGCATATAGACCTTACTTGGTGCATACAGCCCTTACTTGGTGCACATAGCCCTTACTTGATGCATACAGCCCTTACTTGATGCATATAGCCCTTACTTGGTGCATACAGACCTTATTGGTGCATACAGCCCTTACCTGGTGCATATAGCCCTTACTTGGTGCATACAGCCCTTACTTGGTGCACATAGCCCTTACTTGGTGCATACAGCCCTTACTTGGTGCATATAGCCCTTACTTGGTGCATACAGCCCTTATTTGGTGCATACAGCCCTTACCTGGTGCATATAGCCCTTACTTGGTGCATACAGCCCTTACTTGGTGCACATAGCCCTTACTTGGTGCATACAGCCCTTACTTGGTGCATACAGCCCTTACTCTGAAACTATGGAACTGCCTCAGCTCCTCCACAGTGGAACCAATCCAGCTTCGTTGAGCTATGAAAAGATCTGTCTACAAGTAATTTACAAAGCGGACTGCCCCAGGCTGCTTGTCATAGCTGGGAACAGATTTGCCCCAGACACTTTATGTTGATAATTACCGGGTCGCCGGGCTAGAGGCTGATTCTGCAGATGTGGTTAGTTTCTTCTGCTCCTTCCCAGTCTGTTCCTCCCACTCCCTGCCCTCTTCTCCTCCTTCCCCAGCCTATTCATCATATTTTTTCTTCATTATATAAGCTCCACCCTCCACTCCTGATTAAGCACCACCCATTTTTGACACAAATTGCATATTTTTCACCCGCAGCGGCACAACAGGACTCCCCTCTGGGGAGTCCACAACAATAAGTTCTCAGGTATGCTGCTTGTCACCATAATAATTTTAAAAGACTGGACTATTTATTTTTTGTTTTTATGATAGATTTACTTTATATAAGGTACAAAAGGGGCAAGCAACTTGATCAGTCCTAAAGTCAAGCGCATTGCTTCTCTGTTTAACCCTTTGAGGGTCAGAGGATTACACAACGCATTGCAAAACAATGCATTGCGTACCACTCTGGCACTCAAAGAGTTAAAGACAAATCGAGGTATCGGGTGTCACCGAATATATTCTAGTGAGAAATTGTTACAAGGAAATGTTTAACCCTTTTGAATCAATCTTGTATGGGCTGATTCTCCCAAATGTATATTTAACTATTATTGGATATCCATGCCTGTTGACATCAGCCCCCAGAGTGACAAGTGTGTGTGTGTCTCTGTAGAGTGTCCAAATGACACACGTGGGTGGGGCATCATAGAAGTGTGTGGAACTGGGATAAGGGAAGGTGGGGGCTTGTCCCAAAATGGGAATAGCAAGGCAGGGATTGGGCAGAAAGGGTGATAAAGTGGGCTGGGTTTCCACAGCAATTGCCTAGCTGGCGAATCACCCTTTGTCCCCGGAGACCTGGTAATTAAGTTAGAAAGCAGGAATCTCCAGGGCATATCTGTAAAGTTTGAAGGTCTGTGGTTATTATGTCCACAGAGACACATATGATGTCTTCTAATTAATCCTTTAGTGGGAGGAGTTTGAGGTCCTGGATTCCTAATACAAAGAATCACGTGCACCATAAGAAAAGGGTGATTTCTGTGTTCAGGGAAGCTTGCACGTGTCCCGGGTGACATCTGTTTATATAAGACAGCTGCTCTCACTACCATCTGCTGCTACTGTAGGTGCTTCTAGTCTTCAGTATCCTCCTCTTCTAACTAGCTATGTTTATAGCTTACAGCTATAATATATATATATTGAGTTGGATACCCATCTGGCATTCAAAGGGTTAATATGGCCCACAGTGATCTTTCAGTGTCCCCTGGTGTCATCTGTAACAGCAGCCCACACCCCCAATAAAAAATGGTTTTACTCTGGATATTGTCCCTCTGATCCAGGCCTGATTCCCCAAATAACCACATCCATCTCACTTTTGCAGGGCCAGACCCTAGTCGGCCCTCATTTATAAGACCTTTGGTAATCCCCACTCCCCCCTCCTTGCAACCCTCTTTTCAGCCTCAGCTAAACAACAAGGCCCCAAAACCCAATGCCTGGAGTAGAGAAACACTGAGGTTTTTCTGGCCCCTGGAGACCACTGCAGAGAAAAGATATATCTGGACATCAAAAACAAACAAACTTGCGCTCCTCCAGTCTAATGGTGACTAGTGTGCCCTGTATTGGGCGTGTATAATAACATTGCTTGGCAGTGGGCAGGGCACACTTTCATACCTCCCAAGTGTCCCTCTTTAGGAGGGACAGTCCCTCTTTTGGACCCAAATCCCTCTGTCCCTCTTTCCCACCCTGATGTCCCTCTTTTTAGGAGATCGGATTGCATGGTGTGTATATAAGTGTATCACATTGCTCTACAGCAATAAAACTCACATTAATGTTTATTTAAATGTCAGTCTATGTATTTATAAATTAGTCTGTGTAAATAAAATACTTAGATCTTGTTATGTCATTTATGTTGTTACACAAGGAGGTGTCAATAGGTCATGAAATAGCCTAAAAATTCTCAGTAATGTCCCGCCCACCAGCCACGCCCCTAGAAATACCGCCTAAAACACAAGTGTCCCTCTTTGGCAATTTGAAATGTTGGGAGGTATGCACTATTCACAATTAGAGTGGAGGAGCGCAGGTTTGTTTGTTTTTATATTTGTACTCTGGGCTTTTGCCTGATGTTTGGGGGACAGAGAACCCTTTAATTCCTTGCTGCACACTTCAGTAACGCCATTTCTTTAAAAAAAAAAAATATATATATATATATATATATATATATATATATATATATATATGGGGATTTAGTCCTGTGAGCTATTTTCCACAACTGGACATCCATTAGTAGTAGTAAGACGAAGAGGTCCATGGTATATTGCAGTGGAACGGTGGTAATTTATCAGTCCCTGCTCCTCCTGTATGTGTATCACGTGCCAGCCACAGCAGATGTCTGTGTGAGGTCTGGGGGACAAAATTGGCACCTTGCCTTGCGCCATACTGTATCTTAATTCGACTCTGACATCTCATCCATAAAGGGTTAATGTAAGAGGAAGTTTATTATTAGGGGGTGTAAGTGGGGGCTATTTTGGACTGGAAATATTTTCCATAATATCATTAAGCATTCTATCCCAAAATACAAATAAGCAAGTAAAAATCACATTATGCTGTCAGCTGGTCCATGCAGAGCAAAGGGGAAGAAGGAATTATGGATCCTGATCTGGAGAACTACTGTTGCTGACATTGACAGGAAGAGACAGATAGATAGGTAGATAGATAGATAGATAGATAGATAGATAGATAGATAGATAGATAGACAGACAGACAGACAGACAGACAGAATCTATCTATACCTATCTAAGTAAATACGTATGTCAGAGGGTTATCCACACATTGCTTTGGGTAACCCTCTTGCACTCAAAGGGTTAAAAGATCCCATTATCAAATACTGACCTTAAAATTTTGTCACTTAGCACATAAAGTCCATTGACTCACCACAGTGAATTTACATAACATTCCAGAAATAGGAGGAAATTACTCCCATATGGTCCGATCTGGGCTCTTACCCAAGGAAGAGAGAGATATACCTCTAATTGTTTTCTTCAAAGTCACAGCGTGTTTCCAAATGAAAAACCAATTACCCTACTTCCTTGTCTATCTTATTCTTTATCCCGCCTGCATCAGCTCTGCACCCATAGATGGCAAAACTATTTTTGACAAAAAAATGTTCCTTTTTCATGGGATTTGCGAGGAAAGAATTTGAAAAAAATTTCACACAAACAATTTTTTTATGCATGGAAAAAGAACATAAAAAGCAGATCTGCTGATTGCATTTAAATTGGGCCTGCTACCTACACAGCTTTTATTCTCATTAAATGTATCTATTTAAAGTGATAGTAACACTTAAAGGGGATCTATCACCCCTATACAAGTTAGGCTTATTGGTTAGATTATTTAGCGAATATGTTTCAAATATTATTTATTTATTTTTTTATTAAATGCTATTTGGGTGAAAATTAATGTTTAAAGAGTGCCCTGCAACCTACTTCCATATAGACTACAGTTACCTGCTCTGTAACCACAGTCCGTCACTCTTCCTCTGCTCCCCTCCCTCTATCCATCCTCCTCCAATGGCAGAGGCTTTCTGTCTGTAAGCTGGAGCGATCCCATTGGCTAGATATTGATCTCTGCCAATGAGACTGCTCCAGCTTACAGGCAGAAAGCCTCCAACATCGAAAGAGGTTGGATAGAGGGACGGGAGCAGAGGTAGAGTGACGCACTGTGGTTACAGAGCAAGTAACTGCAGTCTATGTGGAAGTAGGGTGCAGGGCACTCTTTAAAAATTTATTTTTGCCCAAATAGCATTTAAAAAAAAAAAAGAATAACGTTTTAAACATATTCGCTAAATAATCTAACTAACTAAGCCTAACTTATATAGGAGTGATAGATCCCCTTTAGTGTGTAAAAATATATATCTTGTAGGGTTTCTCCTCTTGAGTAAAATAAGGGTACTCCCACTCCTGAGAGGCATTGAATACAAGATTTATAGCAGCTTAAACATGATTATTTTAGGTGCAGTAACTCAATGGCCTCAAAGTGGCGCTATTGCAACACCATCTTATGGAGGTTTATGTTCAATAGGAAGAATTATAGGTCATATGGAGAGATAGGGGAAGTTATAGGAAAGGGTCATACTCAACAATAGGAGGCGTTATGGAGAGGTCACATAGATATACAGGAAGAGTTATAGGGAGATATTATATGGAGCAATAGGAGTTATTGGAAGGAGATATATAAGGCAAAAGGACGCAAGGAAGAGTTATAGGAAAAATGTATATATATCAACAGAAGTTATTGTGAGAAGTTTTATAGAGCAATAGGAGTAGTTAAAGGGAGATGACATGGGGAAATAGGAAGAGCTATAGGGAGAGGTTGTATTGAGCAACAGGATGAGTTATATAGAGGTAATTTTAAGCAATAAGAGGAGAACAGGATGAGTTATATAGAGGTAATTTTAAGCAATAAAAGGAGAACAGGATGAGTTATATAGAGGTAATTTTAAGCAATAAGAGGAGTTTATATGAGTAATAGAGATTATATGTTGCAGTAGGAGGATTTACACAGAGGGGTTATAAGCAGCAGTAAGAAGTGTTGTTTAGCAATAGGAGGAGTTATAGGGAAAAGGTATAGGGAACTATAGGAGGAGTTATAGAGAAATGTTAAATTGAGCAGTAGTAAGTGTTAAATTCAACAGATATAAGGATTGATTAAAAATTAATTGGGATAGGTTCTATTGATCATTAAGAAATGCAATAAATTATGACTAATTAAATAAAGATGTATTATATAAGCCTGATGAGCAATTCACATTACTCTGAGTGTTTACATTCCTCCCATATGATGTATCCAGATAAGATGACGCTGACATCCCCAATGGAATTCTCTCTCACCAACTGCTCACAAAGATTAAAGAAGTTCCCTAGTAAACACATCCATCCTGCTTCTGTGAAACACACTCTTGTTCTAGCCCCCTTACCCTATGCACTTTAGGGACAGGAAATTCTTGAAGAACAGCTGGGGCGGGGGTCCCGGGCACTGTGATTGTGCCAGGCCAGGATTTCATAACTCAGTGACTGAGTGACAGGATGGACAAGCACAAATACAAACAAAGAGAAGAAAGGGCTAGAAGAAAGCAGGTATCCTATATAATAATTCGCTAGGATGTTTGTCACGATGCAGTCATGTGCAGTAGAGACTGCCAGCCTTCGGGCAGTCTCTTCTGCGCATGATTGCATCATGTGAGTGAGGCGACACAAGACAGCATCACATGGAGAAGTGAGAGCAGCCTCTTAACCCTTTGAGTGCCAGAGGGGTACGCAGTGCATTGCTTTGCAATGCATTGCACAAAGGGTTAACATTAACCGGACCTTGGCCCATGTACACAGGCTTTTACACTAGTATATGATAAACTGGGGAGGGTACTCTTAACTTTTTCAGTGCCAGAGTGAAATGTGCTCGATATCTCTCTGGCACTGAAATGGTTAAATTAACCCACCTAAAATCTCTCACTGACACTTAAAGGGATAGTAATGTTTCATAATAAAAGCAGCTCTAATTAATGTTCATAGTATTTTGGCCATGGAGAGTGTTATTTCAATTCTGTCAGAGTTGTAGTAATTGAGTAATTCAGTGATAAAGTATCCCCCCCCCGCCCCTTTTACTGATGTAACACTGCTCAGCCAGAGCAGAAGGGATGTGCCCAGAAAGACTGCAGAGAGGGACAATCTTTAATCAAGATAAGAGAAAAACCTGAAAAACTTGTCAAGGGGGTATGGCTTTCATTGTTCTCATAGGAAGAAGATTGTCCCCTGCTGTTATCTGTCTGGTCTATGGACTGCATTCCACATCTGAGAAAAGATATCTTACACTAGGTAAAAGGGGTGGGAGGGGAAACTTTGCTTGTGAATATCTCTCAAACCATAAAGGTTTGAGAGATAAGACTTATATCGTTCTTCGTGTTTTTTAATGCCTACAAAATAAAATAAAGATAAAATGAAGTATTACTATCCCTTTAACTTTCAGTGTTATGGGAGGTGGGCAATGTAATGCTGAGCAGTGTCAGTGAGTTGGTGGAGATAATATTGGGCAAAGACAGGAAGAGTCAGCATGATGTGTCTTAACTAGCATCATAAATAAATCTAAACAGCTCAAAACTAATTTTCTAAATAAAAAATGACTAATATAACAGGTGATTTTTAATTCACTTTCAAAATCCCTCAAGTTATTTTCAGGTGATTGGATCTCTTTAAAGAGACCTCTGACTGAATCACTTCCAGTGGAGAGTCAAAAAGTGATTCAGTGAGAGGTCAGCAAGGTCACAATCAATGTGGGTCTGTTGTCCCAGGCCCTGATCAGAAGGGGGCCCCAGCCCAGTCCAGGCTTGCGCTTGTGCAAGAAATCAGGAGCTTCATGACATTAAAATATAGCAAAGAGTAAAAGGATTTTTCTCACTGTTTGCTTCATATTAGTCCCACTGTTCTATACTAACACAAGTATCCTGGAAATGGTGGGCAAATGTACCTGGGCCAGTCTAGTTTTAATTCCTTAGGACCAGTCATTCACAATATATTTGAAGTATGTGTTCCATTTTCATGGCAGTTCCTCCCCTTTTCACATACATCATCTCTGTGGCTGCATGAAGGGGCAATACTGAGAGTACATTTATGGTAAAAGGAGGAGACAGCATGCATAGGCAATGCATAGTTCAAGTATATTGTGGCTGGAAGCACTGACGAGCTGACCCAAGGGGTAATGAGTGTGGTCTGGCAGGTTTCTAGCAATGGGCAAGTCATAGTAGGTCAGAATGAGGTCTGGGGGGAGACATTCTTCTTTCATTTGTAAGCTCTGTGGTATCGCTATTGTAGCTATATTTCAGTTGTAAATCAGCTGTATCACTAGTGTAGCTATATTTTATTTGTAAGCTTTGTGGTATCACTAGTGTAGCTCAATTTCAACTTTAATATCTGTGGTATAATTAATATAGCTCCATTTCAGTTGTAAACTATGTGGTATCACTAGTGTAGCTCCGTTTCAACTGTAAGCTATGTTGTATCACTAGTGCAGCTCTTTCAGTTGTAAGCTCTATGGTATCACTACTGTAGCTCCATTTTAATTAGTATCAAGTGGTATCACTAGTGTAACTCCATTTCAATTGTAACATCTCATAAGTAATTACATCAAATATTAAAAATAATTTAAAGTTAATACATATTACCACTCATGAGAAAAAGCTACAGAAGAAAAAGCACACTTCAAGGTAACCCTGCTCGAAATGTACATATGAGTAAATTACTGATTGATTCTACATCACATCAGTAATACCAATTAAAGCGGAACTACCACCCCGTAATAAGATAGCATCACATCATTGCCCATCTGGCAACTAGCTGCTCAGTAGCGCTAGTCGCCAGAATTCTTACCGGATTAAAGAGAAATCTCTATTCTTCATGGACTGAAATCAAGATGGAGCGCGGACATTTTGCCCTAGTGACGTCCACGGGTGGTAATTCCGCTTTGAAATTGAACAAAAGTTGATTTTCCATGTATCTGTATTACCTTCGATCTCTAATAAAGCTGTTTTAAAAACAAAACAAAAAAATTAACAAAAGGGGGTGGGCTAGGATTTGGGCTGGAGAGACAGTAGAAATGGGTCACATGATTTTACTTGCCCTCCCCCAAGCCAAAAGTTGCTAGACCTCCTCTGTCTCTCTCATTCCCTCTACCCATGTGTCTCTCTTACCCGCTCCACCATCCATGTACCCATTTCTCTCTCACCACAACCCGTGTCTCTCTCACCCATTCTCCCTCCATCAAAGTCGCTTTATTACTCCTTCCACATATGTCTCTTTCTCATTCCCTCTTTTTCTACCCACATCTCTCTTCCACACTAAATTTTTTCCCCTCTCTCTTCAATAGGCAGGTATTGTTCCCCCATCTTCCACATGTCTCCCCCCTTCCCAATGCATGAAAAAAATCAGCTTCTGCCTTCTAATCAACTCCCCACAAAGACTGACAACACTTGTTATCAGATAAGTGGGTGTGACCTAGAATCAAACTTCAACAAAGATCACAGTATACACAACACTGCAAATATATCTTAATGTAAAAAACAAATGTATAAACCGTTAAACCTGACTGCTTTATGATGCATACCTTTCTATATAAATTAATCTGATAAACAAATTTAGAGCCATTTATTCCTAGAGAAATGTTCCTCTTTGATACTCCAGCAAGTAGAAGTCGCTGTATCTTGACAAACCCTATTTGAGATTACATTTGCTGCTATTTAGTAGGCTTGGCTGTAGTTTAGCAAGATGCTGCAGTTTTTTAAAGACACTTCCCAGATTTGTGGCCCATTCATTATTATCTGTTATTAGTCAGATAGGACGTACTGTTGATAACATACTTGATGAATGGAAGTGGTTAGAGCAGTTTGTATATTGATTCTGCAGGCATGCCAAAGACCATTGTCCTTATAAGTCATTAGATAACACCCAGAAATCATAATTCAGTAAGAGAAAAAAGTACAATTCAGGAACAGTATGCCCTATCCCTATCCCTATTTAAATCAAAGATATTCCTTTATCCCATATGGTACATTTGGTTTGCTCCAGAAAAGTGTTAACTTACTGAATTTTACATCAAGAAGTTAAAAGGATTGAGAATTAGGGACTTCAAAAACATACATCCTTACCTGTTTTACAGAAAAAAAAATATTTCTTGTGGAAAAGTTAATTCACAGAAATTGGGATCAATTCTATGGAGCAACAGTATAATGAAAGAGGTTATATGGAGAAACAAGAGGAGCGGCAGGAAGGGGTTACAAAGGGGGGAGTTACATTGACCAATAAGGAGATTTATATGGAGCAATGGGAGGACTTATACAGTTATACAGTGCCTTATGCAAGTATTTGTCCCCTTTTACTTCTCCATGTTTTGTTGTGTTACAGCTTTGAAGTAAAATGTATTTAATTGGGATTTTTGCTATTTAATTTATACAAACATAACATTTTAAAGACGCAAAACATTTGTATTGTGAGTGTAACACAAAAGTTAAACAAGAAAAAAACTAAATTTGTTGGTTACTTAAATATTCTCCCAACCTGAGTCAATACAAAAGGTATAAACACCTTTGACAGCAATTACAGCTGTCAGTACTTGTTTACACATCTGGATCCTGCATTTTTTCCCATTCTCCTTGGCTAAAGTACTCAAGTTTTGCCAGGTTGTATGGAAGCCATTAATGAATCAATTTTCAAGTTTTACTACAGATTTTTAGTCGGATTGAGGTCTGGGCTTTGACTTGGCTATTCTAAGATGCTCAGGTCCTTGCTTTTAAACCCCTCCAGGATAATTTTGCCTGTGTGTCTTTATGGTCATTGTCCTGCTAGAAGGTGAAGTTTTGCCCCAGGCAAGGGTCCATTTGTGGACTAAAACAGGTTTTCCTCTAGATTCACAGTGTATTTCACCTCATCTATCTTGTTCTCCATCCTGACCAGTTTCGCAGTCTCTACCGATGGAAATCATCCCCACAACATGATGTTGCCACCACCATGCTGACCCATAAGGATGATGTTCTCAAAGGAATGAGCAGTGTTAGCTTTGTACTACACACAGTGTGCTAAGACCAAAAAGTTGAATTTTGTTTTTTTCAGATCAGACAACTTTCCATAGGTTTGCAGTTTCTCCCACATGCAATTTGGTAAAACCCAAATGGGATTTGACATGGGTTTCATTAAGCAATGACTTTCTTCTCAACATTCTTCCATTCAGCCCAGTTTTGAAGAGTGTCTAGCTGATAGTTGTCCCATGCATGGTTTCCCCCATCTAAGCTTTCGATCATTCCAGCTCCTTCAGAGTAACCAATGCTTCTCAGACTGATGCCTCATACCCAGTCACAAAATTTTGATGAACGGCCTTATCTAGGTGGAACCTCATACCCCTCTGTCTTTAGGTCTACCCAGAAATCTTATCTTCTGGAGCACTAGGACCATGCACTACCTTCAGTCAAGCACTTGTAATCTCAGCACTTGACACCCTCTTACCCTGTTGTCTGTCTCCTTTTACCCATAAACAGATGTATAAAAGATACAAATTATCTGTATCATTAGAAATACTGCATACATTCATATAGCTAAGCTGGCTATACCTCAAACATAAAGTGAACATCTCAAAGATCCCTCCTCTCAAGCAACTACACATACCAACGCTTATTGCCCAAAGGCTTTGTCAGGGGATTTTCTTTATCTCCTGACGAAGCCTTTGGGCAATACGGTTTGGAATGCTGTGGTTGATAAGTATATACCTCAATGGTTGGATTTGAATCACTTTATTTATAGTATAGTCACTTTAATAATCTGTTTACTTGATTCTCTTTTGCACGGTCACTTTATGTGTTTGAGGTACAGCCAGCTTAGCTGTGTGAATTTATGTAGTATTTCTAATGATAACATATTATCGTGTAGCCTCTTATTATGCCCTCCTCTCTATGCATATTCTTTTTCTGCCTCATGCACTGTTTATATTTAAATCAATTACTGTAGACTATTTTAATTAGTACTTATTTTAAAATAAACTTGTCACTTTGATTCAACTTTGAATTGTTGAAAACTATTAAAATCTGTCTATGTGTAATGTGAGCCACAAAAATAGCTAATGTACAATTAAGGAGATTTTTTTTTTTACTTGATACCATATTCTAATGTATACTAATTGCGGTACCAGTGATGTTTCATATGCTAATTAAGCATTTCACTGATTGTTTACATGCTAATTAAGCCTTTTCAAGGATTTCTCATGTGCTTATAAAGGTTATCAGTGATGTTATGTATGCTGATGAAGCCTTTTCATATGCTAAATAAGCACTGTGCTGTAGCAGGAAACTTTGACTTTCAGTTTTTCCAGAAATCAGTGTGAATATTTCCTAAACTCTACATCTGCAGGACTTTTGGTTAATATGACACATAGGTAGCTTTTAATTAAGTTTTCAAGGTTATAGGTGTACTTTAAATTCTGGAGCATACTTAGAATCCACCAATAGCTCCCTGCTGTTGGGGTCCTTACTTTGGGGTTTTAACAGTCCTAGTTTTAATAGAAGAAAACCTTTGGTCAGATCATCAATGAGGTGCAAGGTTGTTTTGGTGATACAACACATAAATGTGGCTGTCTCTCCCACAGATAGGTAAGAAATAAAGGGAGGCCAAAACTAATCTTTCGGATGTTAAACATTTGCCTATATTTTGGGGCCTGCATTCACAGTTCTGCACAGGGGCCTCAGGGGTTCTTAAAACCCTGCAGTTCAGGGGAGGGCTGGCAACTTTTGGCCTGGGGGGCAAATACAATTAAGTGGCCTATTTCTATTACCGCTCCAGCCCAATGTCCCAACCCACCCCCTTTTGTTAATGTTATAGCTGGCATTAATGTTATGGATTAAGTCAAGTGATACCTCAGAGCTTATAACTGAAATGGTAGTACACAATTGATATCACAGAGATGACAATTGAAATGGATCTACACTAGTGATACCACAGAGCTTATAACTGAAATGGATCTACACTAGTGATACCACAGAGCTTATAACTGAAATGGATCTACACTAGAGATACCACAGAGCTTACAACTGAAATGGATCTACACTAGTGATACCACAGAGATGACAACTGAAATGGAGCAACACTAGTGATACCACAGAGCTTATAATTGAAATGGATCTACACTAGAGATACCACAGAGCTTACTATTGAAATGGAGCAACACTATTGATATCACAGAGATGACAACTGAAATGGATCTATACTAGTGATACCACAGAGCTTATAACTGAAATGGATCTACACTAGAGATACCACAGAGCTTACTATTGAAATGGAGCAACACTAGTGATATCACAGAGATGACAACTGAAATGGATCTATACTAGTGATACCACAGAGCTTATAACTGAAATGGATCTACACTAGAGATACCACAGAGCTTACTATTGAAATGGAGCAACACTAGTGATATCACAGAGATGACAACTGAAATGGATCTATACTAGTGATACCACAGAGCTTATAACTGAAATGGATCTACACTAGAGATACCACAGAGCTTACTATTGAAATGGAGCAACACTAGTGATATCACAGAGATGACAATTGAAATGGATCTACACTAGTGATACCACAGAGCTTATAACTGAAATGGATCTACACTAGTGATACCACAGAGCTTATAACTGAAATGGATCTACACTAGAGATACCACAGAGCTTACTATTGAAATGGAGCAACACTAGTGATATCACAGAGATGACAATTGAAATGGAGCTACAATACTCATATAGCACCTTAAATTCTGTTTACTCTATTTACAGCAGCAAATGGGAAATTGAGGGAGGCAGTGGCCCACTGGCCCATATTCATTACCAGCCGGGGGGGCAATTGCCCCCTTGCCCCCCAGGCCAGCCCTCCCCTGCTGCAGTTATAGGTCAATAGGTGGCATTATTGTGAGGAGTTATATGGAACAATAGGAGAAAGTGTATGGAGATGCTAAATGAAGCAACAAGAGAAGTTATAGGGAGATGTTTTACAGAAGAATAATAGGCATTAGGCATAGGTTATATGGAGCAATAAGAGACACTATAAGGAAAGGTTATATGGAACAATAGAAGCAGTTATAGGGAGATGTTCTATAGAGCACTAGGAGTCATTATATGGAATAATGGAAATGGAATAACAGTGGGAGTAATATTGATACGTTATATGGAACAATAGAAGGAGTTATAGTGAGGAGTTTCATGGAACAATAGGATCAATTTTAACAATTGTATGAGTTATGGGAAAGTGTTATAAATTGATAATAGAAAATAACTGTATAGTTGTCATATTAAATCATTTTATTTCACACATTCTTCACTCTTCTCTCTTTGCTGATTTAGCTTATATGGAAAGAAGTTAGACAATTTCAGTTAAACAGGAGCTATAACTGTTCATTATTTGTTCAAGCCATATCAGTACATTTATGTGCATATCTACAAGCAAGAAACTTATAGAAATATGTATCATAGCTTATTCCCACTGATTTTATATAGCTCGTGTGTAAAGCAACCCATCCATATAGAGCATTTCCATACTGTTGACCCTCTTTAGTTTAGGGCTACATGACTGACTCATGCTAGCAAATCTACTAAAGGCAGATTACAAAATACAGTACCTACATACTGCATTGTGTACATGTATATGTAAAGTGGATCAGAAAAGAATCCAAACCTTACTTTTTTTCCATTGCTTTCCCAGAATTCCTTGAGACAACAGGCAAATGAAAGCACACACTAGGTAGGTTGATTGTTGGACACCATAAATCTGATACTAGGACTCTAAAACTGACTGTTTTTAGGACACTATAAATCTCCAGTTAGAGCCACTCGCCATTATAAAGTGTAGGGGCTCTTTAAAGGGATAGTAATACTTCGATTTATCTTTATTTTATTTTGTAGGCATTAAAAAAACATGAAGAATGATATAAGTCTTATCTCTCAAACCTTTATGGTTTAAGAGATATTCACAAGCAAAGTTTCACCTCCTGCCCCTTTTACCTAGTGTAAGCCATCTCTTCTTAGATGTGGAATCCAGTCCATAGAACAGACAGATAACAGCAGTGGACAGTCTTCTTCCTATGAGAACAATGAAAGCCCTGCCCCCCTTGCCAAGTTTTTCAGGTCTTTGTCATTGAATTACTCTTGAACTACAACTCTGACAGAACTGAAATAACACTCTCCAAAGTCCAAATACTATGATGATTAATTAGAGCTGCTTTTATTATGAAACATTACTATCACTTTAACAAAGATGACAGAACTGTTGCAGCCCCTTGCTACAGTTTTGTCACCTGGGTTGTCTTACTCACTTTCTCAAAAACTCCACTTGTGTGTCTAACAGCCGGACTAATTTTGCTTTTAGTTATTTGGCCAAAATTGTTTGCTCTCTAGATATATTGCAACACCATGAGTTAGATACCCCTCTGGCACTCAAAGGGTTAAAGATGTTTGTGTTTGTTTGTTTGTTTTTGTGGGGTTGCATGTTTACCACAACCTGGACTGCCTAAGCTAATGTACACGGAATTGGACACTAAAAAGTGGTTTACTGTAAAGAGACAGTACTTCGCTACAACTGGTATGTAATCATTGTTTAAAGGGATAGTAATGTTTCATAATAAAATCAGCTCTAATTAATCATCATAGTATTTGGACTTTGGGGAGTGTTATTTCAATTCTGTCAGAGTTGTAGTTCAAGAGTAATTCAATGACAAAGTATCCCCCTCCGCCCCTTTTACTGATGTAACACTGTTCAGCCAGATCAGAAGGGAGGTGCCCAGGTAGATTGCAGAGAGGGACAGTCTTCAATTAAGATAAGGGAAAAACCTGAAAAACTTCTGAAGGGGGGCAGGGCCTTCATTGTTCTCATAGGAAGAAGATTGTCCCCTTCTGTTATCTGTCTGGTCTACGGACTGCATTCCACATCTGAGAAGAGATGGCTTACACTAGGTAAAAGGGGTGGGGGGTTTTTAATGCCTACAAAATAAAATAAAGATAAAACAAAGTATTACTATCCCTTTAACCCAATGAGCGTTAGCGACCTCTCCAACACACTGCAAAGAGGCCACATTATCATTCTAGGGGGTTAAAGGTAATTTTGTGACTCTTTAGCGGTAGCTCAAAAATAGAACACCACTAAACCTTTATTTAAAAATGATAACTTTAATACTTTGAATAACGTATCTCACTTCAACAAAGACTACTGTTCAGAACTGAAGCAATATTTCTTTAGAGCCATAACTAGTTATGGGCATCCATACAAACATTTTAAGCATGTGGTACACCACAGAATATTCCCTTATAAATGTAAATATTTGGAAAGATATTACAAAATAATCCAGATTAATTTTCACTACATTTTTGTCCTGTGTAAGATAGTTAGTTTTACTTTACAAAGCACTAACAAATTGTTAAGAACCCATAAGACTAAACAGCAGGATTTGGAGATGGCTCCACATCTGTTTATGGTCTACAATTTATATATATACTAGTGTAAAAACCCGTGTACACGGGCCAAGGTCCTGGTAATGCTAGCCCTTTGAGTGTCAGAGGGGTATGCAACACATGTACATGACTGCATCATGACAAACAGCTTAGCGAATTAATATATAGGATTCAAGGCTAGTTCAAAGCATTGCTGAGCAAAAAATTAGACTAACTTTCACTACTGTTTTGTCCAGTCTCAGATATTTTTATTTTACAAAGCACTAACAAATTCTACATTTGGAAATATGTGGCCTTACAGATGTTGAAGAACCACAAATTTAAAATAACAATCTAGTGAATTATGACAGCTGGTTTCAATACAGATAAGATGTTGATCGAGGGAGATATACAATTGGCTATTGGAGTCAGGAAGGACATTTTATCCCCATAATTATTAACACAGTAGTATTATATATGTCCAATACACAGCACACATTGGCACCTTGTATAGAGAAATGCAAGTTTGCCTTTTTTGTCTTGCGTTTGCACTTTAGGTTTCAGCCAAATACTTGAGGGACTGGGGAACCCTCTCATTCTCTGCTGCTATCTATATATTCACAACATTATTCTTTTTTACACTTTATTAATTAAAATAGGATTTTAGTCTTACCTGTTAAATCCTTTTCACTTAGTCCATACAGATCACTGGTACACTGGGAGGCGATCCGCCCCTTTAATAGGCAGGAACATTCATTCAAATGTATGCAGGGGGTGGAGCCTCCCCTCCTACTTAAGCTGCCTTCAGGCCAGAGCCAAGCTAGATTGATTTGAGACACTTAAACTGACCAGAGGTAAGAAGGAAAAAGGAAGACTCCTGTGAGCATGCCCCGAAGGTCTCCCACTGAATGCCACAGGAGAGCCAAGCATGGTCCCTTGACAGGGTGGGAGACCAGTGACCTGTATGGACTAAGTGAAAAGGATTTAACAGGTAAGACTAAAATCCTATTTTCACTGTCGTCCAATACAGGTCACTGGTACACTGGGATGTACAAACATTGAGCTGTCCCAGAGGCGGGAAGTAAGGCAAGGACCAGGCGTAAGGCCCCAGTCACTAGAACTGCTATGAACCAGTTAATCATATAGCCCAGTAACAGAAGTGTCAACGGACACCAACCAGGGGGGAAAAGTATAGACCCCCGAACTAACACAGCACACTGAACTAGAGCCAACCGGGCTCAACAGTAAGGAAGCACTAGGAATCACAGAGTAGAAGTCCTAAACAGGCAAAACTGCCTCCAGGACCTTCCTCCCAAAGCTGGCATCAGCCGAGGCCAGTACATCAACACGGTAGTGCTTCAAGAAGGTGTGCACAGAGGACCAAGTGGCCGCTTTGCACAGCTGATCAGCAGATGCCTGATTCTTATAGGCCCAAGAGGCCCCAATAGATCTGGTGGAATGAGCAGTAACCCTGAAGGGAACATGCTTATTCCGCAATTTGTAGGCTTCACGGATGGTAGATTTAATCCAAGAGGCAATAGTTACCTTGGATGCCGGTCTCCCTGCCCTAGGCCCCTCAGGAATGACGAACAGGGCGTCAGACTTCCTGATAGACTCAGTGCGATGAACATAAAATTTAAGACAACGCACAACATCCAACAAATGGAGATCTCTTTCCTTGTCAGAGGAAAGGTTAGGGCAGAAAGAGGGAACCACAATCTCCTGATTGATGTGAAATTCAGATACAACCTTGGGTAAAAACTCCTTGGAAGTGCGAAGCACTGCCTTATCTTTGTGAAACACCAAGTAAGGAGGTTTACAAGACAGAGCTTGTAACTCTGCTACCCGGCGAACTGAGACAATAGCCAAAAGAAAGGCCATTTTCCAGGTCAAGAGACGCAAAGGAATAGAAGCCAAGGATTCAAACGGGGGTCTCTGGAGAACCCCCAGCACCAAATTGAGGTCCCACTGGGGAGCAGGACTCTTGAAGGCAGGCCGAACATGAGCCACACCTTGGAAGAAAACCTTAACATCAGGAAGAATAGCCTGGAAAAACACAGACAGAGCTGAAGTCTGAACCTTGAGAGAACTCAGGCTGAGTCCCTTCTCAACCCCATCCTGTAAAAAGGCTAGGACTGTGGGAAGATGGAAATCTAGAGACAGATCCTTAGCAGTACACCATGCTACAAAGGTGGACCATATGCGATGATAGATCTTGGAAGACACAGGTTTGCGAGCTCTAAGCATCGTAGATACCACTGAAGAGGAAAACCCTTTCTTCTTTAGAATTGAGGATTCAACCTCCAAGCCATCAAATGGAGATGCTGAACATCCTCCTTCCACAGATATCCCTGAAGAAGCAGATCTGGACGTGCAGGAAGCGGGACAGGATCCGTCACAGACATGGCTAGCAGTTCCGGATACCAGGACTGACAAGGCCAATTTGGAGTGATCAGGATGACAGGACAATGCTCCACCTTCAGCTTCTGGATGACTTGGATCAACAGAGGAAGAGGAGGGAAGATATAAGCCAGAGGAAACGTCCAAGGGATTGACAAGGCATCCACTGCCAGAGCAAGAGGGTCCCTCCACCGGGAGCAAAACACTGGCTCCTTCCTGTTGTGTCTGGTTGCCATCAGATCCACTACTGGCACCCCCCACATCTGGGTGAGAAGGTGAAACACTTCTGGATGAAGCGCCCATTCTCCGCTGTCGACTGTGTGACGACTGAGAAATTCTGCCATGACGTTGTCTACGCCTGGAATGTGAACTGCTGAGATGACGGGCACATGATCCTCTGCCCAAGACAAAATGGCCTTGACCTCTAACCAGGCGGTGAGGCTTTTCGTGCCGCCTTGTCTGTTGATGTAGGCCACTGCCGTGGCATTGTTGGACTCCACTCTGACTGGACAACCTTCCAGCTGAGATTCCCAGTGCCTCAGGGCAAGAAAGATGGCACGAAGTTCCAGAACACTGATGGAGAGAAGAGATTCTTCCAGACCCCATTTCCCCTGAGCACTGAAATGACCCAACACTGCCCCCCAACCCCGGAGGCTGGCATCCGTCGTGACTGTGGTCCAATAGGGAACTCGAAAGGATCTCCCTTTCAGGAGATGAGACAGGTCCAACCACCACTCCAGGCTCAGCTCTACATGAGGGGGCAACGATACAGAGAGATGCTGGTGATCTGGATGAGATCTGCAAGTCTGAATCACAAACCTCTGAAGCTCCCTGGTGTGTGCCATGGCAAAAGGCACCGCCTCTATCGTGGAAATGAACTTCCCCACCAGAGAAGACAACCTTGGTACTGGAACCCTGTCCATTTCCAGGATCCTGGCCACCCGGACAGCAATCTGATGAGCCACTTCCTCCGGCAAAAACACCATGCACTGCTGAGTGTCGAACAGGAGACCCAGGAAGAGGAGCCGTTGAGATGGGACCAAGTCTGACTTGTCCAGATTCACAATCCAGCCGTGGCGATTGAGTGTCTGTATGCACAACTGCAGCTGCTGGTGAAGGATCTCCGCAGATGAGGCTTTCAGGAGCAGATCGTCCATGTAAGGAGTCACCCTGACTCCATCTCGATGAGGCACAGCAATCAAAGCTCCCAATACCCTCTGAAAGACCTGAGGAGCTGAAGTCAGACCAAAGGGAAGAGCTGAAAACTGAAAGTGGCCTTTGTGACAGGCAAATCTGAGATACCGTCTGCTCTCTGGATGAATAGGGATGTGAAGGTATGCATCCTGAAGGTCCAGGGAGGCAAGGAACTCCCCTGGAGACATTGCTGCTATCACTGAATGCAGAGAATCCTGACGAAAGTGGGAACTCACAACAAAGGAATTGAGATCCTTGAGATCCAAAATAGGACGGGCACCTCCGTCCTTTTTGGCCACAACGAACAGGTTGGAATAGAATCCTGAACCTGTGTCTTCTGGTGGAACCAATTCCAGGACCTCTTTGTCCAAAAGATCCTGAATAGCGTCGTCGAACAGACGTCTTTTTGTAGGTTCCTGAGAAGGACGAGTAAAATGGAACCGAAAAGGAGGAAGGGAAGAGAAAGGGATCCTGTATCCCTCTGATACCACCTGAACAACCCAAGGGTCCGCCACAGACTCCTCCCAAACCCGGCGAAAGATGTGGAGACTTCCACCTACAGCCGGATGCGGACCCGGGTTCGGCAAGTCATGCCGAAGCAGTCTTGGAGGTCTTGGCCTTAGGGGCAACTTTGGGCTTCCAGGACTGTTTGGGCTTGGAGGAGGAGCTCGTGGAAGACGGACCTGTTTGGGGCGTGGAACGTGTCTCAGTTTGGAAAGAACGAAAGAACCGATTGCGTTTGGCTGGAAACTTCTTCTTGAACACCGATGGCAGAAGAGTACTTTTGCCACCAGTGGCCTCACTAATCATCTCCTTAAGTTCAGATCCAAACAGTAAGGACCCCTGAAAGGGCAAAGAAAGCAAGGCTTTCTTAGATGCAGTGTCAGCAGACCAAATCTTCAACCAAAGAGCACGTCTAGCTACTATGGAGGAGGTAGAGGCCCTCGCCCTCATGCGCACAGCATCAAAAGCAGCATCAGCAACATAATTTTGAGCTTCTAACATATTAGCAAGAAGCTGCAACTGCTCAGACACCGGAGCATCCTGGCGAACCGCCTCAGCCAATTGCTCAGTCCAGGCCGCAATGGCCCTATTAACCCACGCCACTGCAAAAGTTGGAAGCATGGCAGTGCCAACAGAGGCAAAAATGGATTTAAGACAAATCTCTAACTTTTTGTCCGTCCAATCTTGCAGGGCCGAAGCATCAGACACAGCTAAGGCAGTAGATTTGGATAACCTAGAAATAGGAGCATCCACTTTAGGAGGATGAACCCATTTTGCCAGTTCAGTCTTAGGAAAAGGATAAAGTTTAGCAAACTTTTTGGACACAGAAGAGGATTTTTCAGGGTTCTTCCATGCGTCTGAGACTAAACGGGCAAGGGTAGGGTTAGTAGGAAAACAAACCACAGCCTTTGATGGTTTTTGGAAAACATCAGTAGGATCATGAGTAGATTCCTGAGTCAAAGGAAGGTTGAGCGTAGTAAGTACAGCTCTGATCAAACCCTCAGCCGAAACTTCAGGGTCACATTCATAAGGGTCACCAATGGACCGATTAGATTCAATAACAGTGCCTTCCTCAGCATCAGAATCTTGTAAAAGTTCTTCTTCAGAAGAATCAGACACATCAGGAGCCCCCTGTGGCTTAGGCAGGGAGGTCCTGATTGAGGAGGGGGTCTGCCAGACTTGCAGAGCCCCCTGAACCTAAGAGGGAAAGAGTTGAAGAGTGGATCTGAGATCCCTAGTGGCAGCTTTAAACTCTTTTACCCAAGTTGGCTCAATAGCATGGCTGGGAAGCCCAGGGTTGCTATCCTGACTTTCTGCACATTTTGGGCATAAATTACCTGAAAATTCTCTAGGCAGCCCAGAGTGACAAGAGGAGCAAAACGCAATGGGGGAAATGGTCACCCCAGCCTCTTTGGTCTTGGGTCTAGCCCCTGACTCCAGTGGAGCAGACATGCTCACAGCGTCAGATATACACCACCTAATAAAACCACCCAGTAAAAGTGTTAAAGATTAAAGTTTCACCCCAGAAATGCCTAAAATCGGACTTATCTGGCCAGCGAAGGGTTAATCTGCTGAGAGGAGAGAAGGCTCTGTCCCTGCGTAGTATACTCGCTGAGAAAAACACCACAAAATGGCTGCCGCGACGGGAGCCAATCAGAAAACGAGCGCGAAGCGGGCGCTCATGGGAAACGTAGTTTTCCTCAGAAGTACCCCTAAACAGTGCCCGAAGCCCCCCCAAACCCCCAACACACTGAATCTAGTCACCGGATGATAGAGCAGGGGAAGACCAACAAAATGAGCCCTCTCTGAAGTTGCTGTGACAAGCGGTTCCAGAGAAACGTCCCACACTGTGAAATCCCATAGAGAGTAAAGGAGCAATGGCGTCTATGCGGGAAAAAGTGCGCTTAAAGGCGCGGAACACTAAATCTGAATAAAGTATACTAAAAGTAAAAAGTACACCAAACACACTTTTGACATAGAAAACATGAGAGAATAAGGACCCAATGCTCCAAAACCCAGGGAATACCACAAACATTGCATAAATACAAGCAATATAAATAAAAACACCCTATGAGTGCTGGAGTGCAGAAAGCTTAAACTCCCAAATACAAGCCCAGAGAAGGGACACTGTGGGGACAAGTGGACCTTCAGCACTCAAAGGGTGGTTCACCTTTCTGCAGGACTTCTGTCTTCAGGTAACCATGTTAAAAGGAGATTAACCAGAGGAAAATCCCCCCAGCAGGGAAGCTGCTTGACTCAAGCTGCTCCCTCTTCAGGGCATAAGGTCCACCAGAAAATCCCTGGAAGCTGCACTAGCCACTTTGGAGAGGGCAATTCACAGCCATGGTCACCTGCCTAATGGTGGTATTCCATATTTGAAAGAAAACAATAAAAAACTAAAGTTGAATGAGAGATGGTCTCCACCTGGTGTGCACAGCACACAGGAACAAATCAATCTAGCTTGGCTCTGGCCTGAAGGCAGCTTAAGTAGGAGGGGAGGCTCCACCCCCTGCATACATTTGAATGAATGTTCCTGCCTATTAAAGGGGCGGATCGCCTCCCAGTGTACCAGTGACCTGTATTGGACGACAGTGAAATGTATGTATTATGGTGCATTAACGCTGAGTTATTCTTTTCTTCTTGCTTTTGCATATCCCCTCGGCTCATTCTAGCTGCTTCTTCGCTCATTCTACTTAATCACTATATAACACACATATTTTATCGCACTTTTCTCTTTTACATATTAAAGGCCTTTAACCCCTTAACAACCCTTGACGGTCATAGTACGTCAAGGGTCGATTTGACTTAACGACCGATGACGTACTATGACCGTCATCGAGTTCCGGGCTCCCCCCGCGGCTGCACGCCGTTCGGGGAGTCCGGAACGCAACAGAGCAAAAAAAAAAATTTGCTCCGTGGTCGTTGAGTCGCGTCCGCGACCGGATTCCCCGGTCGTTAAGGGTTAAAGACATGGCTATTGGCCTGTTTATGGCTTGCATATACCTTGTATGTTTGTAATTAATAATTCCTCATATGGCCTGTAGGGGTGGGAACATTTTGCCTATAAGTAGGGCTGGTGGATCCACAGTCCCCTTGGATGGGCACTCACTGACTGCAGACCTACAGAGCTTTCTTTATAACAGTCAAGTCCTTTTCTACTCCCTTTTAAAGTGTTAGTAATGTCTAAAAAAAACTTTTTTGCATTTAGAAGAGCTTAAAAAGATGATCTAAATGCAAAAAACGTATCTCTTAAACCGCTATGGTTTAAGAGATATGGGCGTTTAAAGTTTGACTTCTCCTACTGACAGCTGTAAAGCTGTCAGCGGGAGATCTGTGTCGGTCGACACGCTGGCGCTTGAGAAGTGCCGAGATCTCGTTACTTACACAGAATCCCTTCATTGGAATGGTCTAAAACGTGTGCCTGAACACTAGGCACACATTTTAGACCATTCCAATGAAGGGATTCCGTGTAAGTAACGAGATCTCGGCACTTCTCAAGCGCCAGCGTGTCGATCGACACAGATCTCCCGCTGACAGCTTTACAGCTGTCAGTAGGAGAAGTCAAACTTTAAACGCCCGTATCTCTTAAACCATAGCGGTTTAAGAGATACGGTTTTTTGCATTTAGATCATCTTTTTACGCTCTTCTAAATGCAAAAAAGTTTTTTTAGACATTACTAACCCTTTAAACTGTTGTATGTAAGCATCAAAAACACTATATGTAAAGGGTCCCCCACCAACGCATTTAATATAACATCTCTCCAGAGAATGTTTTTAATTTAGAGAGGGCTTTACAGGTGTATTAGAGTAGGTATTTGCCATATATAGAGGTACCTTGATGAGGTTGGCAAGCTTAGCAATGTTTGGCCAAATTTTGGAACGAAACAGATTTATTAACACAGTAGTATTATATATGTCCAATAAAGGGCACACATTTACCCCTTGATTATAGAAGTGCAGGTTTGCCTTTTTGTCTTGTGTATATATATATATATATATATATATATATATATATATATATATATAGATATTAATCTTCTACTGCATCAACAAATGAGATCTGGCTAACACTGACATTGATGGACTTGTGCCTTCTTTTGAACCTCAGCAGCTATGTTACTTACATCATCCTCAGTAATTGTTTCTGCTTCTATGAGGAAGTAAGCAGCAACCTAGATAATGGTAAGGCAGTTGATGTAGTATATTTAGATTTTGCAAAGACATTTGATACAGTGCCACACAGACGGCTGGGGTATAAAATAAGGAAATTGGAGCTAGATAACCTTTGCAATTGGATACTAAACTGGCTGAAGGATAGGGAACAGTGTGTGGTTGTAAATGGACAGTTCTCCAATACAGTTAAAGTGGAGGGTGGACTCCTTCAGGTTCAGTATTAGGTCCCCTGCTTTTTAACATGTCTATAAATGACCTGGAAATAGAAATAGAAAGCAAAATATCAATATTTGCAGATGACACTAAATTATGCAGGGTAATAAATTCAGAACAGAATATTCTACAGAGGGATTTACATAAAATGGCAGATTGGGCAAACAGAATATGAAGTTTAATGTGGGGAAGTATAAATCCAAGGCTACTTATAAACTTAATGGAATAATTTTAGGTGACTCATTGCTAGAAAAAGACGTGGGTATCCTTGTCAACTACAAACATGGAAACAGTGACCAGTGTCAAACAGCAGTAGCAAAAGCAAAAAAAACTCCTGTCTTGCATAAAAAGAGGTATTGAAGCAAGAGTGGATAACATTATTTTGCCATTGTACAAATAATTGGTAAGATCTCACCTTGAGTATGCAGTACAGTTTTGGGCACCAGTTCTGAAAAAGGATATACTAGAACTAGAGAGGGTACAGCGAAGAGCAACAAAATTAATTAAAGGGATAGTAATACTTCGTTTTAACTTTATTTTATTTTGTAGGCATTAAAAAAACATGAATAATGATATAAGTCTTATCTCTCAAACCTTTATGGTTTAAGAGATATTCACAAGCAAAGTGTCCCCCTCATGTCCCTTTTACTGATGTAACACTTTTCAGCCAGGGCAGAAGGGAGCTGCCCAGGTAGACTGCAGAGAGGGACAATCTTCAATTAAGATAAGGGAAAAACCTGAAAAGCTTGTCAAGGGGGGCAGGGATTTCATTGTTTTCATAAGAATAAGAGTGTCCCCTTCTGTTATCTGTCCAGTCTATGGACTGTATTCCACATCTGAGAAGAGATTGTTTACAGTAGGTAAAAGGGGCGGGAGGGGGAAACTTTGCTTGTGAATATCTCATAAACCATAAAGGTTTGAGAGATAAGACTTATATCATTCTTCATGTTTTTTTAATGCCTACAAAATAACATAAAGTTAAAACGAAGTATTACTATCCCTTTAAGGGAATGGAGGACTTGACACATGTGGAACAACTAGACAAACTTGGTTTATTTACTCTGGTTATGGTAGATACAATGGATACATTTAAGAGAAGATTAGATAAGTTTCTTTCAAAAGGGAACATACAGGGTTATACTGTATATTAGTAGGTAAATCAGGAAGGTCTGATAAAGGCTAACTTATTTGGTAGCAGGAAAGCTATAAAATTACTGGGGTATGAGGAGAAGGTTGAACTTGATGGACTTGTGTCTTATTCAACCTAATTTACTATGTTACTATATAATTCAATGGACAGTTTAGAATGATGAAAATTGCATTCCAAGAAAAGCTAGTGGTCTGCAGATTTGCAGCTGCAAGGGCTGGATTTACATCTCAGGAGCCTGTAGGCACAGAAGTTTGAAGCGCCCCCCCCCACCGTGGGCCATCTGCACTGGATACCTCCACAATGCTCCTAATCTCCACGTTGCCCCCCACCATCTCCATATTGCCCCTCACATTGTCCCCATCATTGCCACATTGCCCCCCATTAGCTACAGCTTGCCACCATCATCTCATATATCGCCCTCACATTGCCCCCCATTATCGCCATATACCATATTGCCCTCACACTGCCCCCATCAGCCCCATACTGCCCCCATCATCTCCATATACCATATTGCCTTCACATTGGCCCCTATCAGCTCCATATTGCCCCCATCAGCTCCACATTGCCCTCACAATGCCCCCCATCAGCTCCATATTGCCCTCACAATGCCCCCCATCAGCTCCATATTGCCCCCATCAGCTCCACATTGCCCCCCATCAGCTCCATATTGCCCTCACAATGCCCCCCATCAGCTCCAACTTGTCCCACCATCTCCATGTTGCCCTCACATTGCACCCTCCTTGTCCGTTTCCTACCTCCCTGGTAGGAGATCTGTCATCTGTGCCTCCTTTGGCACAGTCTTGTACCTGATGGCACTCCCGCGAGGTCTCCTATTCAGGAATGCAGAGCGCTGGGAGATGATGTCATCTCCCAGTGCTCTGCATTCCTAAAAAGGAGACGAGGGAGCTCAGCACCTACAGGACTGTGCCAAAGGAGGCACAGACCTGTCCTGCCGGGGAGGTAGGAAATAGACTACTGGGGGGGGCGCAATGTGAGGGCGACATGGATTGGGTGCCGCCGGCGCAGCCAGCGAGGTGGCTAGTTTTTTTTTTTTTTTTTTTAAAAGAATATTTAAAAAAAAAATCCGAATGGCAGGTGCCCCTCTGTGGTGTGCACCTGTAGACAGGTGCCTACTTTGCCTAATGGCAAATCCGGCCCTGGTAGCTCCTATATCTGATAAACCATACCGTAGACTAGCTGCCTGTTACCATCTTTCACCAAAGTGTAAACTTATTACATACTAGCAATAACAATGCCTGTTAATTAATAATGAATTTTCTATTATACCAGTTCTAAATCTTAAAATAATGTATTGCAATAACATCTGAGCTGTCCAGAGAGTGGTAATTGAATAAACAAGTTTTAAACAGAATGTCTCTTCTGCATGAATTAGCTTTTTTTTGCTAAATTCGAGTCTTTGTTATTTTATTAAGCAAAACTGCAATTGCTAAATTCCTTTTTGGAATGCTAATTACATTTCTAAATTTAGGATCTACAAGGCAGGGAAAAACAGTTGATCACATAATCCTTAACAAATGCATATTGGTAGATTAATTTAAAATGTAATTGAAGCATTTCAAATAAACTGTTGAAAATCAAATGCATGCAAATGCAATTTATTTAACATCAAGTCTCAAATCATTTGGTCATTAAATTTTTTTTCCTGCCATAGCTTTTCATTATTATAAATGTTATACATTTCGCTAGCATCTTAGGCGTTAAACCACTGCATCTGGCAATTTTAAAACCATAGCCAAAACGTCAAAAAAAAATCTTATTACAATGTATTATAATTACTTATTCTAGTTACAGGAATTGCTTTGTCTAGACAATTTTAATGCGTAAGCATACCCCTCCTTATACCCAAGGCTCAATAATGGGGGAGATTTATAATAAGTGCTCTTGTTTGATTTTGTGAATGGATCCTTAAAATGTCCTTATTATTTATTATGAGTATTGGTATTTATAAAGTATTCTAGTTACATTTATAAACATTGAGACAGCAAAAAAAATAAGAACAGGTCAGATATGGCCTTAAATATTTGCCAAAAATTCTGTCGCAAAATTGTCACTAATATCGACATTTCTAAATAAATATGCTACTTGACTTTTTACAAACTTCCATACGCCATTTAAATTTAAAAAATGACACAAAATGGCTGCAGGGACCTGAAGCCCATGGCGTTATCTGAAACGGTCCTTAAAACGTAACTTTCATCCGCTATAAATTCGCCCTGCAATAATTAAGCAGGTAGCGACTAGCTTTGTAATATATATATTACCTGTCAAATGTATCCGATTATAAAGAAATCCTTTATTTTAGGAGACTGACAGCCAGGTTAGTGCAGTCTCACGCCTGCGCAGTCAGTCCCTTCCGGTTACCATGTGGCACACTGCAGTGCTTCTCAATGGAGACCGAGACTGACAGCGCAGGAGCGCAGACAAGGGGCTCGATTCTATTACCAGCGCTAAAAATAAAACAGGCGGGTTTTTTTTAAGTTAGTTTTTGCTATTCTATTACTGAACTTGTGAAAACAAAACCAGCGGTAATTATACTTACCGCCAGTCTAAAAAAGCCCATAGGAAACAACTAAAAACAATGCGCAATTAGTATCCTATTACCCACGCTCAGTATTAGCGCCTGTTTTGTGGTTACATTTAAGGCGGAAATTCTGAGTCTCAGAGGTTGAGGTATAGAAGCCATAACTACAGTTTCAAAACCATCGTTGTTCGAACAAAAGCAGTATATAATACAGTATACAGCATAGAAATCTGACATGGAGTGCCCCCCTTCCACATATTAACCCCCCCTTTTAAAAGTCAACTTGCAGTGCTTTCTTTTACCACTTTAATTTGACTAATATTGTTCACATTCCACATTTTAACCCTTCCCCTTCAAAATTTGACTTACAGTGCTTTCTTTCACCACATTAATTTGACAAATATTGCCCCCTTTATTAATTAAAGAGCATATAACCTATGTGAAACATAAGTTATATGCTCTTTAATTAATAAAGGGGGCAATTGTCGCCCCCATGCTACCCCCATGATACCCCTCTTGAGGTCTGAAGTACTTTTTTAATACAAATTACATATGTAATTTTAAAAAACAAAATCATTGTTACACATAAATTAAATATTTAATTACATTTTCACACAAATTACATATATAATAAAAACAAACACTTTTTTAATACATATACAGGTTGTCTATTAACCCTATGAGTACCATTACAATACCTCTCTGGTACTCATAAGGTTAATCTAGCAATACAAAATATGAAGGCATGTCGAATATAATAGGAGAAGAAAAATGTCGGATAAAAATGGTGAAAGAAAGTCATGGGAGCACTGTAGTCGACTTTTAAAGGGGGAGGGGGGTTAAAATGTCAGATGTACAATAGTCGTCGAATTAATATGGTGAAAGAAAGCACTGTAAGTCGGATTTGGAAGGGGAACGGTTAAATTGTCGACTATGAACAATATTTGTCGAATTAATTTGGTGAAAGAAAGCACTGTAAGTCAGATTTGGAGGGAGAGGAGTTAAATTGTCGACTATGAACAATATTTGCTGAATTAATGTGGTGAAAGAAAGCACTGAGTTGACTTTTAAATAGGGGGTTAATATGTTGAAAGGGGGCACTCTGTCGGATTTTGTTATGTGGAAAACACATCTAACACTGAACTTGATATTTCTGTCGTCAAATGTACGCCTATTTCCTTGGACTTTGACATTTTGCGTGATTTTTGTAGGCGGTAGTTGTAAAAAAGCAGAGAGTTTTGTTACTACTCTGAAAAGTGCTGTCTACTCCAGTTTTGTTTTACCGTGGTTCTAGAATAGAATACCGACGTAACACATGTTTGCAAAATTCACGCACGTGTTTTTTTGTAACGCCAGTTTTATCGCGGGTAATAGAATCGAGACCAAGATGTCTAAGCTGATGCCTGACTTCTGGTCTCCTAAAATAAAAGATTTCTTTATAATCAGATACATTTGACAGGTAATATATATATATTATAAGGATAGTCACTACCTGCTTAATTATGGCAGGGTGACTTTATAGCGGATGAAAGTTCCGCTTTAATACTTTTATAACTACCGCTGCAATCTTACAGCCATTTTAACACTTGTTTTCAATTAACTTCATTTTTATAAATCTCCCCAATGGAGTTATTCTGAAGTAAACCAACTGCACCATAGGGGACAAATAAAAATCCCTAAATTCCCATGCACTTGCATAGAGATTGTTAACCTCTTGAATGTTAGAGACATCTCCAATGCATTGCGAGACCTCTCTATCATTGAAGAGGTTAAAAGCACAATTTAAATTAACAGCAATTTGTATTTGTCCATTGTGGTGCAGTTCATTTACCTCAGAATAACTCCACTTTCCTTCTATAAATATGGGTCAAAGTTCCCTCTCATCTAATCTAGCATCCAAGGGGTTACAGGCTGCTACTGGTTAGAAGATCATTTTGAAAATTGATTTTCATGCATTAACCTCTTGGATGCCAGAAAAGTCGCCAACACATTGGTTCATGGCGATATTTTTAGACCTTTCTAGCGCACAAGGATTTACATACACACACACACACACCACACATTTATGTAAACACATATACACACACACACACACACATTTCATGCAAACACACACATATATTTATATATATATATATACTAGGTTGAAGACCGTCATTCGACGGCGGGGGGGGGCAGTGGCGTTATTGCAGTGATTCTCGGAGAGTGCCGCTCTATTGCTGCTTTTCCCTCCACCACCGCCATCCCGGGGAGCCATGTACAATTTGCTAGGAGGCATCACTCTCTGTGTCCTGCGTGTTTTATATATATATATATATATATATATATATATATATATATATATATATATATATATATATATATATACACTCGCATATCATGCGCATATATATGTATATGAATATATAAATATCATACATACATCACACACAAACATACACACACACACACAAACATATATATATATATATATATATATATATATATCTAGTTACACACATACATACATTTGTGTGTATGCATGTATGTATGTATATATATATATATATATATATATATATATATATACACACACACTCACATATACACTGACACAACATACACACACAGAATGTTCAGGTTTGAGTAGGGTACATTACACAATGTTCCCTTCAGTTAGTCACAATAGCAGATACATTATGTCACCCTATAACGTATGTCCTTGTCTGTCAGTTCTGTCCTGAGTGGGAAGTACAAGAGACAGAGCCAAGCTTGAAGGAAAAAACTATTGTTAGCAGAGATGGGTGTACCATTCCTGTGCCAGCTTATAATTGCTGTTTGCCAGGTTTTTTCTTTGAGGTCTGGTAGACACAGATGTCTGGAAGTACGCACTACCCTACTTCTTAACATAAACATGAGTGCGAGCCAAAAACCATCGGACCACTCTTTATCTGTACATCTGAGGCACTGGCATACTTTGTTTCTTATCTCTTGTTCACGGATCACAGTCTGACATAATCACAGTGAAAATCAGTTCTTTTGCACAGAAGACGCCAGGAACCCAAAATGGGGAATTTGTTAAGCAATCAAGTGGTTTCAGAACCATGAAAAAGCAAAGTGATCTATTGCCAGTGAAGTCTTTAAATGGTTAAATGGGGACTGGCTATTGTGGACATACAGTGAATTACTTACAGTGACATGTTTAACCCTTTGAGTGCCACAGGGGTAAACAATGCAAAGCAATGCATCGCGTAGCCCTCTGGTACTTAAAGGTTTAACCGTTTCAGTTCAAGAGGGGCTCTGGAACACAAAAGATTAATAGGTTAACTTTCCATGTACCAACACGGTGACCTAATATCAGTGGCACGAATGTACGAATTCATCAGCGTAGCCACTGCCATTAGCTTGTAACACCAGTGGCTGCACTCCAGGGTATGTACTAGTGTGTGTGATCACAGTAGTACATACTGGTGGACACTCTACACATCATAAGAAATGTAACCATTTGAGTGCCAGAGGGGTGCACAGTGTATTGCTTTGCAATGTGTTGCTCACCCCTCTGGCACACAAAGGGTTAATGCCAGCAATCCTCATAGTGTGTGCATGACATTACCTTAAACAAGGTTTTGAGCAAAGGAACGCTCTGAAATGAACAAAGAAATGAACACAGACTGTTGTATTGCAGTCCCCTTTGTTCAAAAGGCATTGAATGGAGGAGTCTTGTTTAACGTAGGGTAGTAAATTGACATTGGGCAGGCATAGGGTTGAAAAAAATAGGTATCAGCTCCTGATTTATCTCAGAAATGCAGTTATACATTCACCCCACTCATATATTTAATAGGTTATAGAAGAGACAGTACATTGTTGGATTTCCAGCTGCTGGGGACTTCAACGCCCGTCATTCCCATCCAGGTGCTGGCTGCTTGGGGACGATGAGGGTTGAAGTCCTAACAGCTGGAGGTCCAACAGTTGACTATGTCTGAGTTAAAGGGGCAGTCCCATGCACAAATAAATTAAACCTACTATTTAATGGGTTAACTCTGTGAGTGCCAGAACAGGTGTTCCTTGCATTTTTAAATGAGCTGTAAACCACTCTGCAGGGCCGAATTTCGCCGGTGTTCCTAGGAAAGGCACGCTAAGCTCCATTAGCTGCACCCAGCACCCCACCCCACTCCTTATGGGACCGCACTCCCAGTCCCTTCCACTGTTTCCTGGCATAGAATATGCCCTTGGCCTAGAACAATAAAAGATTAACTGCTTGGTTACTAGAGAGATCTCCACCCTATTGCGCTACAATGTGTTGGAGATCTCTCTAGCATCCAAGGGGTAAAATAATAGCCTGTAAAGTGTTTAAACCCCTTAAGCACAGGTGACATGCCAGGACAGTCACCTTTAAGGACTGGATATGGTCCTGGCACGTCATGTACTTTTTACTTACAGTGTTCTAAGGGAGCGCGCTATTAATAAAAACTAGGTCTGAAATTGACCTCTCCAAGAATGGTGTAGGGGCGCTTGACAGGGCTCAGGATGGAGAAAGTCTGAGCAGTACTGAGGGCATTGTGGGAGTAAAGCTTCTTCAGGATGTGACCAGCTGCAGGGGCTTCTGGTCCCTGCAGCCATTTTTTGTCAGAGCATGAAGAATGAGGAGTTCCCCATCCGGCCTCCCTTGTCCTGCTCGTCAGCACACATTTTGGGAGCTGGTGGTACATGGATTCATGGTTGGGTTTGGTGTTGATGGTGCACCAGTAGGCATAATGTATATTTTCGGTAATATGGACCTGCTTGCTCTAACCCAGTGGTGCTCCAGTCAATTTGCAAGAAACCTTTAACATGCTAGCATTTAGAGATCTCACTGCTTAAATAGAAACATGTCAAACAAGGGCAGGTGTCCTGTCTTTCTCGTATAAATATCACCAATTTAGAGACTAAAGAAGTATCTAATTGGGGCAAATCATATAGTATGTAACAGAGAACTCTCTCACTCTGAGAATTTGGCCCTTCACCCTCAGACCCCTGGGATTTGGGGCTAAACCCTGAGAGTTCCGAGGTCTGGTAATAGTATTTTATTGGATGTTAATGGCTCTGAGCTACAATATTAGTCTTTCTGAAAAGAGGATTAGTGGGTACGTATGTACAAATTGCATTGTAATGGAAGCTAGGGACGCCAGGTTGTCCTCAGCCGTCGTTCCGGGTTTCCCTCTGCTTGAAGCTGCTACAGGATGCAGTAAAAGACACCACGTAGTTCTGTTCCACAACAAATTCTCTTTATTTGGGGACATGTGATGTATACAAAAACAAACGGACAAAAGAGCATAATTTAATCTTGCCGCACTGATCTCCAACTAATGGGAATCAAAGAGACAAATGAAAACACAAGTAGTGAGCAATCCAGGCCTGGCTACATTGCATACAAACTTTAATTTCATTACCCAGGCCCGGCAGACTAATTAAATCTTGTCGCATTGAATCCCCAACCAACGGGAACCAGAGCAGCATAATGGAGACCAGTGTCGGCCTATCACCAAGCCGCCTACTTGTCGAAGCAAAGTAATGCTCTGCGTGGTCTTGTTCCTTTGGTTCTTGTCTTTGGGCTGTAGTAACGGTCTTTACATGCAACTATATAGAACAGCCTACACATGCATTAAATATGAATGAGCATTCTCAGAACATGAAAAAGAGGCTTGTAATAGAAGAAACTTACTGGGCAGATGCAGAACATGAAAATGAGGCTGCTAAACACACACACACACACAGACATGCACGCACACACATTGCATCTGGGGCACAGAAAACATGTGGCCAAATCACCTTGCTGAAAGTAAAAAACACACATGCCCTGCTCACTTTCTCCACTCCATGCCTTATTGCCGGACTCCATTTGCATGCAAGCCTACAGAAAACCAACACTGAATGAGAATAACACCACCTGCTGCCTGTAGGAAATCTATGGCTCATGCTATTGTCTGTCTCTCTTATAGCCCAAGTTATCAAGTGCAGTAGTAGAATAAGCTACTACAGTGTCTGACACTCATTCAGCAGAGGAGGCCACCTCCGCCCCACTATGACTCTCACACACTGTGGCTGCTTCCTCTGCTGCTGTCTGACCACTTAGTACCCACACTTCCACTTCTGGATCATTTTAACGCAGTATAATAATCTGCCTAGCCTCACTCCCACCTCCTGGTTGGACAACGTGCAGCTACACCCTTGGGATGCCAGAGGGGTTGCATCGCATAACCTTGTTCTGTCACACACTGTGCCCTCATCCTCTGCTGCTGCCTTACCAGTCATTACCCACACTTCCACTCTCTACATCACTTTTCAGCTTTATAATAATCCACCTCCTTTTCTCACAACCGCCTGGCACACAGTGCACCTGCTTCCTCCTCAGCTGCCTGCATTACTTGTACAATTACTTTCGCTAAGTGCTTACTGGGAAAGAATCCTGCCCCCTGATTTTCTTTTTCTTAACCCTTTCATTGCCACAGTGGTATGCAACAAATTGCTTTGCAATGCATTTCTTACCTGTCTGGCACTCAAAGGGTTAACAGCATACCTGGGAACTCTACTGGCAGAGGCTGAGTCTCCGGATGTGGGACGTTTCTACTGAAACTCTGCCCACTTCTGCTCCTTCGCTGTCTGTTCTTCCCACTCCTGCCCGATTCTTTTCCATCCCCAGCCTATTTTTACCACGTTTTGTATGCCCGTTAGGCTCCGCCCTCATTCTGCCCTTTTTTTACATGCATTGCATCATTTATCTCCCAGCAGCTGCACAATAGGATTCCCCTCTGAGGAGACTAAATATCAAATTTCCCAGGTATGGTTAACAGTTCTGATAATCACCACATACTGAAATACTGCCTACACAACCTTTACTAATAATTACACACTGAGCCACAAAGAGAAGCAACCAAATTGCAGACATCCTTTTTTTCACACAAGGGAAGCCAAAAACATATCACATGCACACCAGAAAAACACTGCAAGACATCACACACAAACCAGGAAAGACACTGCAAGATATCACATAACACAATGGGAAAGACATTACAAGATGGCACACACTGCAAAACATCACACAAACGGGGACAAACTTCAAGACATCACACACAGATCAGGAAAGACACTGCAAGATATCACATAACACAATGGGAAAGACATTACAAGATGGCACACACTGCAAAACATTACACAAACGGGGACAAACTTCAAGACATCACACAAAGTGTGACGAGACACTGCAGAACATCACACACAGGAGAGCAGACTGCAAGACATCAAACACAGGAGGGAATACACTGCAGGACGTCACACACAGGAGGGCATACACTGCAGGACATCACACACACAGGAGGGCAGACACTGCAGCACATCACACACAGGATGACAGACAGCAGGACATCACACACAGGAGGGCATACACTGCAGGACATCACACACAGGAAGGCAGACAGCAGGACATCACACACAGGAGGGCAGACACTGTAGGACATCACACACAGGAGGGCATACACTGCAGGACATCACACACAGGAGGGCAGACAGCAGGACATCACACACAGGAGGGCATACACTGCAGGACATCACACACAGGAGGGCAGACAGCAGGACATCACACACAGGAGGGCATACACTGCAGGACATCACACGCAGGAAGGCAGACAGCAGGACATCACACACAGGAGGGCAGACACTGTAGGACATCACACACAGGAGGGCATACACTGCAGGACATCACACACAGGAGGGCAGACAGCAGGACATCACACACAGGAGGGCAGACACTGTAGGACATAACATCCAAGAGGACACACACTGCAGGAAATCACACAGCGTGTACTGCAGGACACCACGCAAAGACATGAGCAGAACATCAAACACACATACACATACACATGCGAGAGGACAAACACTGCATAGACTATACAAAGACACACCAAAGAGGGCAGACAGTGTAGGACATAATATACATGCAGGAGGGCACACACTGCAGGAGATCATACACAGACACACGCAGGAGGTCAGAGACTGCAAGAGATCATACACACACATCTGCAGGTGGACAGATCCTGCAGAAAATCACACACACACACACACCTGCAGGAGGACAGACACTGCAGGAGATCACAAAAACACAGAGGACAGACACTGCAGGAGATCACAAAAACACAGGAGGACAGACACTGCAGGAGATCACACATGCAGAAGGACAAAGACTGCAGGAGATCACACACACCCAAAGGAGGACACAGACTGCAGGAAATCAGACACACACACACACACGCAGGAGGGCAGACACTACAGGAGATCACACTCAGGAGGACAGACACTGCAAGAGAACATAGACACACACAAAATGCAGCAGGACACAGACTGCACCCTTTCAGTGCTACAGTACATAATGCATTACCTATGTGTTACCTATCTCTCTACCGCTCAAAGGGTTAAGCATTGCTTAAGATAAAAAGACAACCACACTGTGTATATATATATATATATATATATATATATATATATATATATATATATATATAGCCATACACCTCTATACTCTATTTTGTAATCTCCCCTTGCCAAATATTGCCCCCCCCCCCAAGTACAGGTTACTACCATCTATACAGAAATATATCAACCATCGATCCCAATATTGGTCCATATCTCTTAAAGCTGTAATGGCATCCAGTAATAAAAACTGAAATGGCAATAATATCATAGAAGTAAAGAGGAGTTTGTTTCACACCCTAATGTCTAGTTCAAGAAACCGAATAGCTCCACATCAGAGTTCAGCCCATATGGTTGGACTGTATTCATACTGAAGATGCACTCATCCTCTCTCCTGGACATCTGTCAGATGTAGTCACCCCCTCTCCAATTCCTCTTCACAGTGTCTATGGCCATAAACGAGAAGTCACTTACATTTGATCCATGTAACTCCATGAAGTGAGAAGATACACTGTGGTTCCTACATTTTATTTTAATATTGTAAGTGTGTTCCTTGACCTGATCCCATAATCTCCTTTTTGTCCTTCCTATATGCTGTTTCTTACATGTGCATTCTAACATGTAAATCGCCCCTTTGGTATTGCAGGTCATTACTTCCCTCATCTTATATGATTCTCCTGGAACCACAGAGGAGAAATTCTTAATATTCCTTTCGATATTGCAGCTCTTGCAATCAACACATTCCCCACATTTAAAGAAAACCTCCCTGTTCATCTAACCAAGTACTCATGTTCTTTTTTATTTTGCCCAAGCTTGGTGCTATCCAGATTGCCAGATTCGGTGCTCTACTAAAAACAATTTTGGGCTCTGTTGCTAGTAGATTGTTCAGAATTCTGTCATTACATAGAATCCCCAAATGTTTCTTGATAATTCTTTTGAAATCTCCAAAGCCTGCACTATAGGGACAATTAATGACTAATTGTTCCCATGTCCTACCTGTAACAGTTTTTTCCTTTATAGATCAGTTTTTCTTTCCTTTCAGTCTCTTCAATTGTATTATCTAGTTGTTCTTCATTATATTCCCTTTCTTTAAATCTTTCTTTAAGATTGTTGGCTTGTTCCTCATATATTGCAATATCTGTACAATTGCTTCTCACCCTGGTGAATTCTCCCTTAGGTATATTTCTCAACCATGGTGAAAAATGACAGCTGAAATGTAACTGTTTACATCTGTAGTTTTGAAAAATGTTTACTCTTAATCTCAACCCTCAGAGGCTGGTAAAGACCAAAGCTGGGGAGCATGATTTGAGTACTCGGTAGTCAAAGGAGAGGTTGTGGGCAGGCAGCTGACTGAAACAAGATCGGTAATGTAGCAAAGGTCATGCACAGAAATCATACAAGGAAACTAGAAGGAACTCTATCAGAGAGATTCTATACACTTGCACTCCAGAGCTTGTTATTCTTCCCCTTAGGGGGTTAGCCAGGCAAACAGACAGGAGAACTGTTAATAGCTGAGTAGGAGTAAATTAAGAAAGTGTGTACAGGAAAGCAGGTAGAGTTGCAAATAACAGCAGAGCAGGACTTCTTAGATGAGATACCAACCATCCTCAAGTTGTTCTCAGACTATAACTCCCATCACCCTCATCTGGACATTGGACAATTGAGGATGATACTATCACGGTGCCCGTGATTCCTTTCCTGTCAGTTATCCTGTAGGAGGTCCTCATTCGTTGCCCTGTGTTTAGCCCGCCCAGTATTGCCTTTATATACTGGGCTCCTGCACCTTATCTTTGCCCTTTTGTGGTGTTCCTGTGCCAGTTCTACGTTTGTATTGTGGTTCCAGTGTACTGACTTGGCTAGCCTGACTACTCTCCTGTTCCTGCGCCTGTGTACCGACCCGGACTGCCTGACTACTCTCCAGCAATTGTTCCTGTGTACCGACCCGGCCTGGCTGATGTTACTGCTCCTGTGTACCGACCCGGATTGGCTGACGTTCCTGCTCCTGTGTCTTGACCTGGCCTGGCTGACGTTCCTGCTCCTGGATCCTGACTTGGCAGTTCCCGTTGTGTACTAGTCGCCTCGGCTACATTCTGACTTCCGTTGCCTTTCTACTGGCATCCCAACTTATCAGGCTGGCCTGTCTTCCTTTACGCAGAGCGCGTCTGGCCTAGTCCCAGTTCTATACCGGTTGCTAGTGTTGCCTCCGTGAGCGCACCGGTACTCTGACATTGGTTGCTCTAACCGGTTGCTTTGTTGCCTCCGTGATTGCACCGGTATACTGCACTGGTTCGCTCCACTCTGTTTGCCCGGTTGCAAATGTTGCCTCCGTGATTGCACCGGTATAGTGTACTGGTTTGCTCCACTCTACCAAACCCGGTTGCAAGTGTTGCCTCAGTGATTGCACCGGTATAGTGCACTGGTTCGCTCCACTCTACCAAACCCTGTTGCAAGTGTTGCCTCCGTGATTGCACCGGTATACTGCACTGGTTTGCTCCACTCTACCAAACCCGGTTGCAAGTGTTGCCTCCGTGATTGCACCGGTATAGTGCACTGGTTCACTCCACTCTGTTTACCTGGGTGCAATTGTTGCCTCCGTGATTACACCGGTATACTGCACTGGTTCGCTCCACTCTATTATAATCAGTTGCAAGTGCTGCCTCCGTTTTAGCACCGGGCATTACCATTGGTCTGCCTCACTCCGTCAAGCCCGGTTGCCAGTGCTGTCTCCGCTATTGCACCGGTACACTACCATTGGTTGTGCTCCTCCTTGTCAAAACCGGTTGCTGCGTTGCCTCCGTTTTAGCACCGGTATCCTGTCATTGGTTCCGCTCCACTCAGTCATAATCGGTTGCTATTGTTGCCTCCGTGTAAGCACCGGTGGCCCTACTGAAGCCTTCAGTGGCCTAGTATATTGTGGACTCAAATTGTGGCGTCTCCTGATGCAGCTGGTCGCCCGATCTCTTTGGACTGTTCTCCTTTCCTGTGAACATTAACTCCTGCATTGCTGGAACCTGTATTCCGTATTGCCTGACCCGTGTCAGCATAATTGTTTGCCTTCTATATATACATATGCTGGACCTGTGAGGGCATAAGTAACCCGTCGTGTGTCTGTACTATATGTTATATATATATATATACAGGACCTGTGAGGGTTCTTCATGTATTATTGTATTCAATAAAACTGTGTTTTTATCTTAACTCTGTGTCTGTGAGTCAAACAAACAGTACAGTAATCTGAGAAAAGCTGGAGGAATGATGCAGGTTACCCACTCTTGGTCTATGTCGATATAATTACTTTTGGATACAGATGTCCATAAGACTAGTGCTAGGTATTGGTAAAGGGATAGTAACGTGAAATGTGTAGAAATTATTTATTGAGTAAAGCAAGGGCACATCCACTCCTGAACTAAGCTAATTTGTTTGGGTTTTGAGTCATCGAATACTTAAAGGGATAGTAATATTTCACAAAAACAGCAGCTCCAATTAATCTTCATAGTATTTGAGCCACAGAGAGTGTTATTCCAATACTGTCAGAGTTGTAGTTCAAGAGTAATTGAATGATAAAGTTTCCCCCTCCCGCCCCTTTTACCTAGTGTGAACCACCTCCCCTCAGATGTGGAATCTGGTCCACAGACCAGACAGCTCACAGCAAGGGATAGTCTTCTTACTGTGATAACAATGAAAGCCCTGCCCCCATTGACAGGTTTTTCCCTTATCTTAATTGAAGATTGTCCCTCTCTGCAATCTGCCTGGGCACTGTTATATCAGTAAAAGTGGCGGGAGGGGAACATTTTGTCATTCAATTACTCTTGAACTACAACTCTGACAATATTGAAATAACACTCTCCATGGCCCAAATACTATGAAGATTAATTGAAGCTGCTTTTATTATTAAACATTACTATCCCTTTAATGATGACATACTGTGGTCTCTTTTACTGGTCTTGACCAATCAAGCATGGAAAGCAGGCTTGATCAACACCAGAAATTTCAGTATGTTTTAATTAATCTTGATTGATCAAGCATGCTTCGCAGGATTGATTGTTCAAAAATTTATTAAATAAATTAATTACCCTAAAGAAGTCAGAGGACAACGACCGCATCCTTTTTGCACCTCTCATGTAATAAATTAAAAATTATAAGAAAAAAGGGGAGAATTAAAAGGCAAAAGATTCAATGAAGCAAACAAAAGTAGAGAATTTCACTGCTAATGTTTTTTGAAAATTAACTATATGTCTCCCCTCTAAAGCTACTGTTGTAATTAATATTATTATTCTTTATTTATATAGCTCCAACTAATTCCGCAGCGCTGTACAATGGGGAATAGACATACAGAGGTATTAAATAGTACAATCAGATGTGGAGAACAGGAGGATCAGAGAGCCCTACTTGTGAGAGCTTACAGTCAAGAGGAAGTTAATTGTGATGACAATTGTAATGTCTTCTACAATCTCAATAATACAGCATGAGAGATGCACATATTTAGTGTTCACAAAACATTAACTATGAATTTCCCTGCATTTGTTAATTCGTGCGAGAACTTTAAAATGTTTTCCAATGTGTTTGCTTTCTAAAATCATATCAATACAAACACCCATAAGAATACAAACCAGTGACATCTTAACCAGAAAGCCTACATTTGGTATTATTGGCTCCATCTAGTGGGTGAATATTATATTGCAGTTGTATTTTCCAATTCATCCCCCACTTATTTATCTAGAATTGCAAATGTATTTATTTATTTAGAAAATGTTTTACCAGGAAGAATACATTGAGATATCACTCGTTTTCAAGTATGTCCTGAATAGTTTTCAGTAAAGGGTTACATATTTACACAAATTTTGAAACATTATATATACATACATAAACATATTAATATGCATACTTATAAAATATCAAAATTATATACAGTTACACACTGTTTTTAGATATAAAGAAGCATTTACTTTTAAGGATTTTAGACTAGGAGCAGATTTGATTATTTCAGGCAGATTGTTTCAGATGTTTGGAGCTCCGAAGGAGAAGGCAGATCTTCCTGCTTCTTTCTTGTATTGTGGTATACGTAGTGAGTTGTTAGCAGTGGAGCAAAGGTTATAGTTAGTATGGAGAGTACTAGTAGTCTGGTAGTTTTCCAGAGAAGTGGTTGTGTACTAAGCAAGACAGATGAAGGGCACATCTAGATTTGAGTGTTAGCCAATTTAGGGCTCGATTCAAATGTTGGCGTCGCCAGAAAAAACTGGAGACGCTGGTTTTAACGTCAATTGAGCAATGCAAATGTTCTACTAGAAACAAGCGATGCCAGTTCTGAAACAGACATCGCCCGTCGCCAGAACAGCAAGATCTCACCCATAGAGGATAATGTACAAGCGACGCCAAAAGCGATTCAAATGTTGGAGTTAGGGCTAACGCGAGTTAAATTGCAACATTTCTCTCCAGAAATCTAACGCCTATTTTTTTTGGAGTACAGTCCACAAGTAAGAGTAGAAAACCCACGTCTCCAGTTCTGAACAGCATTCTCTGTGCTTTTCCCTACCCAGCCACTAGGGGAACACAGAGAAGGCTTTCAGCACCATGGACAGCTTTGAATGCCATAGGGATGTGCACTGCTCACCCCTGTGGCATTCAAAGGGTTAAAATCAATAAAACTAGTACACCAAGCACTACACAATGCCCCCTTCCACATCCCCCCCTTAGTATGTCACATATATTGCATATATGGGACATACTAACCCCATCCACATCCACCTCATGGACTTCCATGTAGTGGATAAATCTGCCTTTTATTCCACAATTAACCCTTTGAGTACCAGAGAGGTAGGAAAGCATTGCTTAGCATGTTTCCTACCCCTCTGGTACCCAAAGGGTTAATAGGCAACGTATGGACTACATACATTGCCTATATATATATATGTGTGTGTGTGTTTTAAACTTTTTTTAATTAAAATACTGTGATTAGACAGTTTAACTTAGATCTCATTCATTGTTAACCCCCTACCTCCTGTGTCCCATTGCTATTAGTACTTTTGCTCCACTCTTCTTCAAACTGAGAGTGGAGCAAAAGTACTAAAAGCAAAGGGACGCAGTAAGTAGGGCATGATGAATGGATGAGATCTAAATTAACCCTTTGAGTGCCAGAGTAGTACGCAACGCATTGCAAAGCAATGCGTTGAGTACCACTCTGGCACTCAAAGGGTTAAATACAACTGAGGGAGCAGGCTGCCCTGTGACGGCAGCGCTTCCCTCAGCTTTATTCATACATTTTTTTTTTATTATTCATTATGTATTTATTAGTAGTCTTTATTTCTTTTTATTTATTTCTTATTGTAATGTATTTCTTATTAACCCCCTTGCTGCGGGCGGCTGTGAAGCCCGCAGCATAATAACACAGTGCTCACTAGAGAGCTACTGGAGAAAGCGGGAGGAGGGGCAGAGACATTGGAGGAAGCGGGTGGTAGGCTTGTATTTGCTGCCCGCTTCCTCCAATACCTCTCCTCTTGCGTTGGCATTGTGCCCAGCTGCCTGGCGTCGCGTTGTGCAACGCCTTGTGCAATTCGTCCCTTTGCACAAGGCGTTGCACAACGCGACGCCAGGCAGCTGGGCACAATGCCAACGCAAGAGGAGAGGTATTGGAGGAAGCGGGCAGCAAATACAAGCCTACCACCCGCTTCCTCCAATGTCTCTGCCCCTCCTCCCGCTTTCTCCAGTAGCTCTCTAGTGAGCACTGTGTTATTATGCTGCAGGCTTCACAGCCGCCCGCAGCAAGGGGGTTAATAAGAAATACATTATAATTAGAAATAAATAAAAAGAAATAAAGACTACTAATAAATACATAATGAATAATAAAAAAAAAAATGTATGAATAAAGCTGAGGGAAGCGCTGCCGTCACAGGGCAGCCTGCTCCCTCAGTTGTATTTAACCCTTTGAGTGCCAGAGTGGTACTCAACGCATTGCTTTGCAATGCGTTGCGTACTACTCTGGCACTCAAAGGGTTAATTTAGATCTCATCCATTCATCATGCCCTACTTACTGCGTCCCTTTGCTTTTAGTACTTTTGCTCCACTCTCAGTTTGAAGAAGAGTGGAGCAAAAGTACTAATAGCAATGGGACACAGGAGGTAGGGGGTTAACAATGAATGAGATCTAAGTTAAACTGTCTAATCACAGTATTTTAATTAAAAAAAGTTTAAAACACACACACACATATATATATATAGGCAATGTATGTAGTCCATACGTTGCCTATTAACCCTTTGGGTACCAGAGGGGTAGGAAACATGCTAAGCAATGCTTTCCTACCTCTCTGGTACTCAAAGGGTTAATTGTGGAATAAAAGGCAGGTTTATCCACTACATGGAAGTCCATGAGGTGGATGTGGATGGGGTTAGTATGTCCCATATATGCAATATATGTGACATACTAAGGGGGGGATGTGGAAGGGGGCATTGTGTAGTGCTTGGTGTACTAGTTTTATTGATTTTAACCCTTTGAATGCCACAGGGGTGAGCAGTGCACATCCCTATGGCATTCAAAGCTGTCCATGGTGCTGAAAGCCTTCTCTGTGTTCCCCTAGTGGCTGGGTAGGGAAAAGCACAGAGAATGCTGTTCAGAACTGGAGACGTGGGTTTTGGATTTTCTGACTGAACTTGATACTTTGCAGTGCTGTGATTGGCTGTGGTGCTAGGTAACATTTTTATCGTGTGTTTTTAGGTAAGATTTTCTATGCGACGCAGGTTTAAGATTAACGTGTATTTTGTTGGTTATCGCTCGTTAGGCTTTCTAGGTAAGGAAGATTTGAATCTCACGTTACCTGGTCTTGCTTAACGAGCGAAGGCAGTTTTTTTCTTCACGTTGGTTTTAACGCCAACATTTGAATCGAGCCCTTAGTTCTTTAAGCAAGTCACAGTGATGGGCAGTATAATTACATTGAAGGATAAAGCAGCATAATGAAATATATAGAGTGACAAGTTTACTAAGATGGATTTCTGGTGCTGGAGCATATACTACGTCACCATAGTCTATGATTGGCAGCAACATCTGTTGTACAATACGTTTTCTCACCAGGGTACTTAAACATGATTAGTTTCTAAAAAGAGTACTTATTTTGGGATAAATTTTGGAGGTTAATTTGTCAATATGAAGACCAAAAGTGAGGTTAGGGTCAAGCCATATACCAAGATATTTGTAGGAGTCTACTGGGGCCAAGTTACGATTAGACTCTGTTACAATGGATAGATGGATATTGTTGAGATTACGCAGTTTGTGCTTTGTGCCAGAAATCATTGTGACCATTTTGTCTGTGTTTAAGAAAAGTTTGTTCTTTGTTATCCATCTTTCAGCTTTGCAGAAATCATGTTTTAATATGGTTTCAAGTTGTGATATGCTTGAGTTTTTAGCATAGATTATGGCGTCATCTGCATACATGTGTACTGAAGATGATTTGCAAACCGTGGACAAATCATTTATAAAAAGATAAAATAGAAGAGGGCCAAGAATGAAGCCTTGGGGAACTCGACTTGTTACTTTGAGTGGAAGGGAGTCATTGTTTGCAACTGATACATACTGCATTCTGTCCGATAAATAGGATCAGAAGCAGTTTAGAGAATTATTACCCAACCCTGAGTTTTGGAGTTTGCTTGCAAGAATGTATTTCTATAGTTGCACGTGTACACATTTCTCTAGGATTTTAGATAAAGTGGGGAGGAGGGATATTGGTCTGTAATTTGATACTACATTTTTATCCCCATTTTTGTGGATAGGCACAACTCTAGCCACCTTCCAGGATTTGGGCATATACCCTGATGTCAAAGAGGCATTAATTAAAGATGCAATCTGTTGGGCTGTGACCATGGCACTGAGCTTTAATAAAATTGCTGGTAGTTGGTCAGGGCTAGATTGAGATATCAGTTTTGGGTTGAGGAGGTGATCAAATGTTTTTTTAATGCTCTTCTGTTAACCCCTTGGAGACCAGAGGTTGTACTTCCCACTGGTTTGCAATAGGTTAAAATCATGGTAGTCTAATTTATACTACTCTTTTAAAAATGTATTTGCTGTATTAGTCATTGCCTTTGCTGAGTAGCTAATCCAACCTATGCCGTAATGCTAGGCAGGGACGGATTGTAGGGGAATACCAGCCCGGGCATTTGTCTTTAAAGCAACCCACTAGCTGCACCGACGTCCCTATCGACACGCCCTTGTGGTCCCTGTGCACCATGGGAGAGCAGGCGCCAGGATATTATGTCATATCCTGGCTCTCTGCATTAACAAGGAACGTGAAGGCTGTCACAGGCAACACAGACCTCTCCTTCAAAATATCGTGGGATGGTGAGGTGAGATCCTCTGATCTCCCTCACTAGCCCATGATCTAGCGGCCCACCGGGGGATGCCCAATCCCCCGATAGGACAATCCGCCCATGATGCTAGGCAACTAAAAACAAAGATGTACATACATTTCAAGAATGTTGTTCTTTAAGCAGCAGATAATTACATATACTGCTTTAGAATTGTACAGATATGTCATCTTTTTGTGTCAAGCTATACTGAAACACATATTTATGCCAATTAAGTCATCCTCCTACCTCACTTTGCTACAGAAGTCTGTAACACAAACACTTTATAAAGAAACTTTTACTTTTGGATTTTATAAATAAACAGCTTTACTTGTATCAGATTTAGAGGATATTAGTGGCTATATACCAGTGATTCTCAACCAGGGTGCCGGACATCACCTTAGGGTGCCCCACATTTTCTATGAAGACTAACAAAAATTGACTTTTAAATAAAGATTAAAAGAAATTATTCAGCACCATATGTTTATTTTTGTTACTATGATTTGTAAGACCTAATAATAACTGTATATTTATGCATTGTACCCTTCATTATGCCCTTGATAAAGTACATTAAATATTTTAGGGGTGCCCCGAATGTTCTAGATTATGGGTTAGGGGTGCCTTGAACAAAAAAAGATCGAGAACCACTGCTACATACATAACAAAAAAGTGGAATGGTTCTGCCTCACGGTGCTTCCTAGAGAACAAATAAGAAATGCCCCACATCAGGACAATGGGGGAGATGCACTAAAGGTCGATGCTGTGGCAATGTGATTTTGTTTACATAGTCAAAGCAATTCAGCTTTTCGATGTAGACACACATTGCCATAGTCACTAAAATTTAGGGATGCAAGGGGAGAGGAGAGAAGGTCCCCATTAGCATATAAGGTTGTTGAACTGCTGTCTGTGTGGAAGAGATGACACCAGCAGTACAATAATCCCGAAGTCAGAGAGCTTCCCCACTTGGGGCTTGATTCAATTACCCGCTCTAAAATCGTCTTTACACGAAAAACAAGTAGCGCGAATTTTGCAAACGTGTTACGTCGATATTCTATCGCAGAACCACAGTAAAACAAAACTGGCGTAGACAGCACTTTTCAGAGTAGTAACAAAACTGGCGCTGTCTGCTTTTATTCGACCACCTCCTACAGAAAACACGTAAAATGTCAAAGTCCAAGGAAACAGGCGTACATTTGATGACGGAAAGATCAAGTTCAGTGTTAGATGTGTTCTCCAAATAACAAAATCTGACCGAGTGCCCCCCCCTCGACATATTAACCCCCCCTTTTAAATGTCGACTACAGTGATTTTCTTTCACCACATTAATTTGACAAATATTATACTCGACACTTTAACCCCACCTTCCCCCTTTAAAATTCGACTTACAGTGCTCCCATGACTTTCTTTTCATCATTTATATCTGACATTTTTCTTCTCCTTTTTTTTCGACATGCCCTTGTATTTGGTATTGCATTATTAACCCTATGAGTACCAGAGAGGTAGCAACACATTGCTACCCCTCTGGCACTCAAAGGGTTAAAAGGCTTAGTGGAAACAGTGCTCCTCAATATTAAATAAACCTATACATTGATTCTTTTTTTATAGTCCTGTTAGAAGTTTATTGTAACATTAAATCAGCATTCCTGTGGATGCTTTGTGAAGGAGTGATTGAGAGCACATCTGTGTGGAGGCAGTCATAATATCCCCCACAAGCATGTTTGCTACAATATTGATATTAGCAGCCAAAGAGGAATGTGAGCAGTATATCTTCCTATATTTCATCTCTTTCCAGGTTGCAATTGATACACTATGATGTGCTCCCCCTTTCTTTGTCTTTTGATAACTGTGACAGCCACACATTTCTACAAGCATGGGATGGGAAGTACATTCCACTTCCCCAGCGGGTCTGAGATGGATCTTGTGGAGGGTTCAGAACCATCTCCTCAAGAAGAGGAAGACCAGGAATGGGCTCCATACCACCCCAGGGACCTCCCCAACATTCTCCTAACACAAGTCCACATCCAGCACTGGAGCAGAGAGGCATCAGCCCCTCATGGATGTCCCCCAAAGAATAGCACCCAATCAGGTGCACCAAGACGATGTCCTCTCCCTCAGCTGCCTCCCATGTCTACCCTCCACTGTCCCCAAAATTTGTCTGTTCAGTGAACACTATGGACTCTTTTTTGGGTACCTCTTCTGCTGTAACAGAGCCAATACAGACAAATCTGGGGGCAGGAGAATTGTCAGCTCCTTAGAAGAGTATGAAAAATAGCTCCAACCCAGGTACAGAATTTGTGTTAGTTGGCACTGCCCCACATACTGAGCCTTTTAACCTGTACAATGTGTAAGAAGTTGGCAGCCCAACCATAGTGTCTTTGGGTTCAGAAATGTGGGTTAAATTCACGCTTGTTGTTTCCATAAATGAAATAAATTATTGCTTGATCATGTTAAGCGGGACGCAAAAATAAGCATTGTGAAATTATGTATTCATCCTAATGTTTATATAAAAAATGTACTATGCAGTTTGGAAACTTGACCTACTATCCTTAATATTCTGGCATTTTTCCCATTCTTCTAAAATGATATAATGTCCAGCATATTGCTAAATCTATCTAAAGCCATCGCTTTATAGTAATAATAATAATGAATATATAAAAAATGTGTATATATCCCTGAGTAGAACAAGGGTACTCCTACTGCTTAAAGGTATTTTATTCAAAAGTTATTACAGCTCAAAGTTGAATTGTTTAGGTGCAGTATCACAATGGCCTGAAATTGTACAATGGCGCTGTTGCTACACCATCCTATGTACAGTTTGGGTCAGTTGACCGTAAATCTCCATAGGATGGTGTAGCAACAGCGCCACTGTAATATTTTATGCCACTGTGATACTGCAACTAAAAAATTTCAGCTTTGAACTGTAATAAATTTGTAATAAAATACCTTTACGCAGTGGGAGTACCCTTATTTTACTTAGGAGGATAAACCCTACAGCAGTTGTTTTTTGTTTTTTTTACATTTTAAGTATTGCTATCCCTTTTAAGGAAAAATATTTCAGCATATACATTTGGTGTTTTTTGAAAAAAAAAAAAGTCTCCACCAATCACATCCCTTTTTTCAAATTAAATTATTTTTGTTTTAAAGGAACACTAAACCTTCCTAATGATAGCCCCTGATTTACCTTAATCTCAGCAGAAAATCAGCATGGACACAAATGTTGCATTTTTGGAGCAATCCAAATGTACCATGGGGATGAAATAAAAATTGCTGCAGAATTAAATGGGGCTTTTAACCCCTTGAGAGCTAGCAAGGTCCTTCTAGAGCACATGACCTGGTGCGCACTGCAGAGAGGCGGACTATGGGCAGAGACTCTGGACCTGATTGACAGGCAACGGAGCAGGCAAAGCATGCGCACTGGGGCACACAAATCAAGATGGCTGCGGTCTACATCTTCTTGGGGCTTCTATTATCGGTAAAATTAAAGATTAATCTAAGCCTTCATACATGTTTAGCATACACTTTAAGCCTTACAGTAGGGATACCTACTTCTATAACCCAAGATGATATGATACGATAGTTCCGTTTTAACCCCTTCCCGCCCGAGGATGTACATGTACGTCCCGAGTGGATGTCCCAGGTGAACAGAGGATGTACATGTATATCCCAGAAGTCTTTTAAAAAATGAAAAAAAATGTTCGGCGGGTGTTAAGTGCCGGCCGCTAAGGGGTTAAGTGTATCTGTCATCCAATGACCACTTCAGTATGTATTAGTATTAAAATGATAATCTTTTTTCCTTTGAGGCACCTCTTACACGCAAACTGGAGTTTTCACCCCTAACATCCTATATAATAATTTGCTAGGATGTTTGTCAGAAACTGTCATGAGCAGTTGAGACTGCCCGAATGCACAGAATGCTGGGAGTTCTGTGCTGGGAGCATTCTGTGCTTTCGGGCAGTCTCTACAGTACATGACTGCGTTGGCGGCAGGACACAGAGCAGGACCGGCCTCTTAACCCTTTGAGTGCCAGAGGGGTACGTAATGCATTGCAATGCATTGCGTACCCCTCTGGCACTCAAAGGGTTAACATCACCCGGACCTTGGCCCGTGTACACGGGCTTTTACACTAGTTTTATACATATTTGTCAAGGGTGTAATGAGGGGTACAATTACATAATTATAGTTATTCTTACATCTTATAATCAGGACACATATGATAATATTGTGCATAACAATTTCCATAAATACATATTTTAAATCCCAATATTACCATTTTTATCAAAATGGTAACCTCATATGGTGCCCACAGCACCCTGAGAGCCACTGCATTAAAATCTGCCTATAAATTGTATTAGCCTTTTTCTGTCAAATAAATCCTTTTTGAGATATTAAAGGGGAACCCTCATCTCTAGTAAACTTATCTTCATCTTAAAGTTCCCTTGTACTGACACAGTCATCCGTTTTTTTTTCCCCCATATAATTCTTTATTTCCTGAGATATTGTCTTTTAAATTTAAGTCAGTGATGTCAGTTCTGTACAGTCTGTGGGACAAGTATTGCCTGCTTCACACCTCCTTCAATGACGCTCAGTCTGTGCCTGTACAATGACCGTGACGGGCATTTGCAAGTGAGTGCGCCAGGTCATATGCTAGAATCCTCCATCATCAGAGGAGTTAGGAAGGAGGCAATACTTGAGGAGGGGAACAGAGGAAGACTGACAGGCTGTACAGAACTGACATCACTGGCTTAACTTTAAAAAGCAACATCTTGGGAAATAAAGAATTATATTGAAAAAAAAAAAACAGATAATGCTTCAGTACAAGGGAACTTTAAGATGAAAATAAGTTTATTAGAGGTAAGTGTTCCTCTTTAACTATTATGTTTTATTTTATGCAGTGCGGCACTTTATGCAAATTTCATACAGAGTATTCAAATTAGCTCTGATCGAGTCCAAGCTAATTGGTCACTGTGATATTAGAAATGGCTCCAGCCTAGATTCATTCCTAGCACAGTAATCACAAACTGATTAGCATTAGGTTCCATGCAAAGGCTGATTTATTATAAAGAAGTAGGGGGGAGATGTACTAAGGTGTGATAAAGAGGTAATAAAGTTATTCTATGGAGCCAACGAATTTAACTTTTTTCCAAATATGGAGATTGTAGTGCATTGACTCTATAAAATAACAAGAACTGGATAAGTGATATCATTGGAGAAGTCATCTCCGCTTTATCACGCCTTAGTGCATAAACCCGCCCGGAGTAATTCTTGGGCAAACCAACTACACCATAGGGGATAAAAAGAAAATCCCCTTTATTTAAATGGGGCTAGATGTTCCTTCACAATGCACTGGAGAATTATCTCTACAAATATCTAAACATATCTTAGGGTGATGGGTCCCCTTTAAAACATATGCAGCTGCATGTGCTGTTTTTCAGCAAGTTGGAGATATCAAATTCCTTTGCACTTTGCCTTCCAGGGAGAGAGCTGTGTACTTTACTATACAAGACATGGCAGGAAGCAAAGAGTGCACTGAAAACTCCTTCCCAGTTTGCTAAAAAGTAGCTCATGCAATATCAGATATCCTAAGTTCTACATGGTATGAAAACTTTCACATATATGCCTGTGAAAGGCTATATAATAATCTTTGATATAAAAGCAAGTTTAATTTTAGCTTTAATGTTCCTTTAAGTATCACTGTTACTTTAATATCAGATGTATAGGCATGATGTAAACGTCAAGGAATCTGTACAAGGAAGTAGGATCATGTAAGTTCAACTGCTGATGTGGAACTTAACTGAGCAAAACCGCACACTATACAGGGACTTTACCTTAAAAAACCTGACTTCAATATAATGTTCAGAAAACAAACAAACATATGCAGTCCTCATCATGAAATTGTTTTAACACCTTAACCCTTAAGGACCGGCCGATCTCGCACCAGGCCGGCACTTAAGGACCACGGACCATTTTTTTTTTTTTTTTTTTTAGAAACCGATTCAGGGCTCCCCGACCAGCGTGCAGACGTGCAAGGAGCCCTGAATTCCATGACAGTCCTGGCACGTCATGGGTCCTTATCCCTCCCCAACCCATGATGCGCCAGGACCGTCAAGGGTCCTTATGGGTTAAAGACAAAGGAAGCACATATATATATCATAGGGAAAATGTGCATTTATGACCCATGATGTATATGTACATCATGGAATTCAGGGGTCCCCGTGCAGCTGCATGCCATTTAGCAGAGGCGTAACAATAGGGGTCGCACCGTGTTCCTTAAGTGCCGGCTGCTCGGCATCGCGGCTGGTCCTTAAGATCTCATTCACTTTGACAACAGCAATTAATAGCCACTACATTTAAACCCTTTGAATGCCAGACAAACCTTTTGCAACTGTCACATGAATTGCACCCATTGGCAGATCTGCTGTGCTGGGAGCAGACCTGCTGATAAATCTGGGACTGTACTGTGAAATCCAGTACACCTACTGGGTGACACAACAGGCATCTGAAAAGGGACCTACGTGGCTGCCTTATGGTTCCCATGAAAATAGATTGAACTAAGAGACTGAAGTCTTGCAGTTCAGTCTCACTGCATTGTGCACACAGTCCTCATACACCTTCTACCAACCCAACACAGAGGGGCTGTGGTGGATGTGCACTCAACCTGGGAACAGTATGCCTAGGGTCCAATAGTTTCAAGTTATGACCATGGGAGAATATTTTTGTTTTAGGGGAACCCCTCGAATGTTTGCCCTGGGGCACTCCAATGACTAGTTATTCAAGTGTCCGCAACATATTTCTGGCTTGCGTTCCAATTCACTGTCAGGAAGGAGTGAAACAAAGCAGAAACAACAGGAGGCACTCCTAGTGTAATAACATCAAATAAAATCGGACCACCAGTACCCTTCATTGGTAGGAAATCTACTCACAAATGGAGTGTTCAGTGTAGCACATATGTGCACACTAAGATTCAGACGGGACGGATTTTTTATACTGCTCCAACCACAGCATGCATGATAAGCCGCTGGCACACCCTCAAACAGGCAGCTCTCTATACAATTGTCAGGAAGAAAAACACGTGGAAAAACACAAGATAAAAAGGTCATCCAAAAGTGCTTGTTATCCAAATAAATATGGTTCAAGATATATGGTAATACACTCTTAGACTGTAAGCTCCTTGGGGCAGGGACCTCTCTCCCATTGTTTCTATGAATGTCACACTTATTTCAACCCCTCTTATTTATTGTAACATATGTCTGTTGTAAGGCGCTGCGTACACTGTGTGGCGCCATATAAATAAAGATATACATATACACACACACACACACATATACATACATACATACAATTGTAGTAGTTGGGTAGAGGCATATACCATCACCATACCTGGGAACTTCCAGTTGAGGGCTACCCGGAGGGTAGTCCTCTGTTCACCAGGGGGTGACAAAAATGACGCTAATCGCGTCAAAAAGGGGCAGGGCTTGCCGCGAGCGAGGGGGGGGGACTTAACCCTTTGAGTGCCAGAGTGGTACGGAATGCATTGCAAAGCAATGCATTCCTTACCACTCTGGCACTCAGAGGGTTAAAGGTGTCACACAGAAGGCTGGGGACTGAGGATCAGCGGGAGAAAAAGCGGATGTGGCAGAGTTTCAATAGAAACTCTCCACATCCGGAGGAATCAGCCTCTGCCCCGGAGACCCGGTAAAGCTCTGTCAGAACCGGAGTCTCCGGGGCAAATCCGGAGAGTTCCCAGGTATGACCATCACCCAAATAGTAGGCTTGCAGAGAGGATAAACCTGTCTCTGCTCAGCTAACCAGGGGGTGATACTGGCAAAAACACAGTACTGCTTCAAATCCTTTTGTTAAAATATTTAATATAAAAAAATCTATATAAAATGTAATACCTTAGAAAATGGTAATAGTACAATAACAGCTAAAAAGACATACAGTATCTTACGTTTCTCAGTATACACTGCTTCTTCAGAGTCTGATGGCTAAACATACAACATTTTTGATGGGTATGAACAACTGTTCAAATCTTTTTTACAGTATTTATAAAAAATTAACCAAGTGGGCACAAATTATCGCAAGAGAACCTTGTTTGTTTGTTTTATTTGTATTATTAATAAAAGAAATACTGGGTTATCCATATACAAAGTTAGCCCTACTTGTGCTTAAAAGTTGTATATAATTAAGGAGTTAATGGAAAATATTTCTATATCACAAAGACTCATCCACAGATCCACCAACTCCCAACTAGCCAATCAGCTATTCCATGTAAATAGTACAGAGGAACTATCTGCCTACTGATGTAAACAGTACAGAGGCAACTATCAGCTGATCAATGTAAACAACAAGCCAACTACTAACTGATCAATGCAATCACTGCAGAGCTGTGTCTGCTTCTGGGAGTGTCAATCAAATTACAGTGCAGTTGTGTAATGTGTAATATGAGATGGAAATATTTGTGGAGCTACAAGGTAGAGTGTAATTACAACATAGGCAAACTATCATTGGAAAGCAGTGCCATCTAGTGGCTGAGTGAACATTTACATATTGACACTCCACATAAATGATTGTAAGAGCAATTTTGTTTTCATCATATACATACATATAATGAAGAGAACAAATAATGTAAATTCTGAAATTGTCTAGGTGCCTAAAAAAGTTACTGTATAAATAATGACACAGAACATTCTCACTGGGTTTTAAATACAATTTGAGGTAGACCTCAATTGAAATTTCCCAGGTATGCTAATGTATGCAACAAAACCATGCCCCACGCCATCACACAACGACCACCAACCTGCAATGTTGACATCTGGCACTATGGATTCATTGATTCTTGCTGCTGACATGTTACCCTTGGCCCTTCTGTCAGTATGAAACAAATGGTGCTGGGATTTGTCAGTCCAGGCAACTTTTTTCCAGTACTCACGTGTCCAGCGTCAGTGTTCTGGTGCCTGGAGTGGGGCCTGGTGAGATTGTCTGCTGTGTTGTACTCTTTACATGATAGGATATGACATAATAGGATGACCCCTTTCACACCACTCTTGTACTTTATTTATTTTATTTAGAAAATGTTTTACCAGGAAGAATATACTGAGATTTCTCTCCATTTCAAGTATCTCATGGAGAGCTTTTACAGTAAAGAGATACATATTTACACAAATAGAGAAACAATTATACATACTCAAATAAACATGCATACAAAAATGTATTTGACTGCTAGATAGAATGATTTTTTACCCCCGGCATCTCTCACATCAACAAACCATCTCTGGCTCTAGAGTTGTCACTGACTGATGCAGGTTGTTTGACCACTCTCAGCACACTCTAGGCCAGATGCAAGCAAATACTGCCCACTGGCCAGATATAGCCACCTTCATTAATTGATTAGCCCTGTGGGTCTTCCCCTCCTCTTATATGCCTCTAGCTTCACTCGAGTCTCTTTCCAGCTCCTTGGTGACATTTAAACATCAGAGATTGTATGTGAAACTCATGGAGATACTTCCTAGTGATTTAACTAGTTTGTCCTTCCAACAGTGCTCTGAGCCTAAACATGCATGTGCTGTGTTGAACAAATGACTGCAGCTTTTTTAAATTAGAAACACATTTGTGAAACTAACATAGTTAAAGCCCTTATAAGGGCTCAGGGAGTTCCTTCTAACTCTGCCCACTTCACTGTCAGTTTGGGTCACTCTCCAATGCTCCATCATGTTCTTCCCACTTTGCTACTGATCTTAAGGGCTGTAAAGAATAGGATTGAGAGAGACATGTATCACAGTCTCCCTTTGAGGCTTAAGTGATCCTGTGCTTTTACCTCTGTATGGCTGCCGGCCGGCATGGTCTCCGGCCACTTCCTCATTGCTATGTCATGTTACAGGCACTGGCACGGACACCTGTTTATGGGCCTATTCTGTTGGGCTTAATTGGGTCCTGCCTTCTTCTGCTGCTTTATAAACCTCATTGAGGCTAAGACTTGTTGCCCTTTCATGGTGTATCTGTGTGTTTCTTCAGTGTTGCTCATGTTTGACCCTTGCTTGGCTGCCGTGTTTACTCCTGATCAATCCTGTTGCTTTGTCTGACTACCCGATGTGTGTATGACCCTGGCTTGACCGACTACCCACTCTGTTTTGACCTTGGCTGTAGCTGACTACCCGATTTGGCTCTCGACTGTGGCTTGTCTGACTTACTGTTACAGCTTACCTTAGACTCAGCTTCATCTGCAGGCGCGAGGCTTCAAGCATGCAGCAGGCCTCTGTTTTATGTGTTTGCTTCCTGTAGCCTCTTCCTACCTACTTCCTCCCTCTGAGCTGCTCCTCCTACCTACTTCCTGAGGAGAGGTTTAAAGGGCTGACTGAGTCCTGACTCAGCTGCTCTTGCGTTGTTGTACAATACAGTTCTGTTTCCCTTGGGCTCTGTATATGACCTGGCTTGTCTGACCATCCATTCTGGTGCTGACCTGTGGCTCTGTCTGACTACTCTTTTGCCTGCTCCCATTGTGTAGTGGACACCCAGTCTGGTGTGGACCTGTGGCTCTGGCTGACTAACTGAACTGTGTATGACCTGGCCTGTCTGTCCTTCCATTCTGGTGTTGACCTGTGGCTCTGTCTGACCATTCTCCTTGTGCTTTCCGATTTGGCTTAGATATCCTTTCTGGAGCAAACCTGTGGCTCTGGCTGACTACCCGCTCCGTGTATGACCTGGCTTGTCTGACTACCCACTCTGGTTTTGACTTGGGGCTCTGTTCACTGCCCTTCCAGCATACCAACACTTCAGTGGATATCCTATTTGGTGCAAAACTGTGGCTCTGACTGACTACCCGTTCCATGTATGACCCGGCTTGTCTGAATATCCTGTCTGTTGCTGACTAGGGGGCTCTGTCTGTTTCCTCTTGTGTTGGTCCCCGCTCCACAGACACCCATCCTAGTGCGGACCTGGGGCTCTATCAGACTCCTAGACTCACTGCAGGCTGAGTCACTGCTAGTCCTTTGGGCGTTCCGAATTACCTCGAGGCTCCAGTGGGCTGAGACCTAGTCTCGGACAGTGTGGTGGATCTATTGCCGGACTGCTATTTCTGGTACAGTGCTTGCCTCTTTGATCACCCTCTGTGTGTTATTTGTTTATGTGCATTACTGGTATTATTCTAATAAAAGATTGTTTTATTTTACCATACTGACTCCTGGTTTATTCCTGGGAACCGTGACACTTACTCTCTGCGCTGTCCTTCGCTCCAGTCTGACTACCACCTATCTGGGCTAGTTGTGGGCACACTCCATGGTGTAATGCAACTGCTACCTCCGTGGTAGAGTTGCTGGTTGCTTTTCGTTCCATTGCCTCCATCCTGTGCCACTGTATCCATTGCCTCCTGGGCCTATTGCTTAACCCTCCACTCTGTAGCCTACGTACAGTATTGCCTTCACATACTTACCGGTGTTGTGGCTGGCTATGTTTCCCTCTCTTGCCTCCACCCTTTGCCTACCTAGGAGACCGGTTTTGTGTCTCTTTCGGAGTACTAGTTACTGTCTGTCTTGCTCCTCCTACCACTCCATGGTAGAGTCACTATTTCGAGACATCTGTCGCCTGTCTCATGTCTGGGAGTTTAGCTGTTGCTCCAGTGATCAGGTTTCCTGATGTTCCAGGTTTCCATTTGCTAGGTATAGAACCAAGCCTGGTTCTGCTCCCATCTATCTCTATAGGCTACGGAGAACCGGTTACAGTTCAGTGTCAATCCTTGGGTACTGTCCTCACGCCTGTTCCTACTAAGCTTGGGGAATAGCTTACTCTTGCTTATCTTAATAAACTGGTTAAAGTTCACTGTACCTGTGTCATGTGTATTATTTACTCTGATGTCCGTGACAGTACAAAAGAGCCATGAGTACTGAAGGTACAGGTGAATCAGCGCAGAGCATTCTAGCCAGAATGGACTCTCAAGATCAGCTGATTGATCAATTGGCTTTTGCTATGCAGAGGCTCCTAATCAGCACTGCTCACATTGGTAAGGTTCCTCGTCAACCGGTGGCTTCCCCAGACTCAGCACCGGTGGTATCCCCTAATCCCTAGGCCAGTACTAATCGAGGATTGTTGGGTACCGCTCTCCTTTCTCAACACTACGAGGGGGAGCCTACTCTCTGCAGAGGGTTCTTGAACCAGGTGGGCATATTTCTGGAAATGGTACTACATGCCTTTCCAAGTGATCGAAGCAAGGTCGGTTTTGTTATCTCCCTGTTGTCCGGTAGGGCACTTGCATGGGCCAATCCCTTGTAGAAGACAGGGAGACCGATTGTTGCCAATTACACTGAATTTGTGGATGAGTTCTACAGGGTCTTTGATGTTTCTAGCCAGAACAGTACCTGCAGCGGAATGGTTTATGACTAGTGATGATCGAGCACCCCGATGCTCGGGTGTTCGGGTGCTCTGGCCGAACGCCCCCGGAGGCTCGAGTGCTCGGCCGAGCACCCGAGCCCCATTGAAGTCAATGGGAGGACTCGAGCATTACACCAGGCACCCCCTGCTCTGATGAGGGGAGGGTGCCTGGTTCATAGGAAAAGGTCAGAAAATGATGGAAACACCACAGAAATGGTTCAGGGACAGCATAGGGAGGATGTCTGGATGCATCTTGGACTCCAACGTCGCTGCTGGGAAAGATGTTTCGCCCGTAGTACGCCATTTTTACAGACTGACCGTAAAACACACAAAAAGGAAGATATAAACGACTTTAGGCGAAAAATTGTTACCAAACAGTATTTGCTGTATATTTACTTGTATATCATCTGCAAATTCTGCAAAAAATTTCATCGATTTTTCGGAACTGGGGCCATGATTAAGAGGGAAACGTGCGCAGCATAAAGCAGGTGTTCAACGTGGTTATGGCCCGGATAAGGTACAGCATTCAGGAACGGAGGCCGCAGCTACCACAGGTTTTACAACATGTCCGTTTGCCCTTGTTAAGTCCAAAATTTATAGTCGGAACAGTGGGGTCTGATCCATTGAGTAAAAGTGACGAAGTGACTTAGTGGATGAAGCCAAGAACTACCTTCTACTCTGTCGAACACCCCAGCCCTATTTAATTCAATGGGAGGACCTGAGGCACTCCGATACAACCTGTATATAACAAAATGGACGGCCTCAATCACATTGTGGTACAATAGTTCAGGTAGTGGTCCAACACTCATAAAGCCTATGCACTAAGTGAAAGGGCTGCCAAAAATTAGACTGAAATGTCACTCCAATACACCCTTTATTACACATAAAGGAGGGCATCATACACACCCTTGAAAAATTAGGATTAATGGCCTGCTGGTGACCCTCTAAAACATTAGGGGCGAGGGCATGCCGCTAAGCTGACCATCTAAAACATTAGGAATGAGGGTCTGCTGCTGAGCCGACCATCTAAAACATTATGGGTGAGGGTCTGCTGCGGAGCTGACCATCCTAAACATTATATGCGAAGGCCCGCTAGTGAGCTGACGCTATAAAACATTATATGAGAGGGCCCGCTAGAGAGCTGACCCAATAAAACATTATATGAGAAGGCCCGCTGGTGAGCTGACCTATACAAAAATTGTCAGGGCCCGCTGGTGAGCTGGCCCTATATAAAAATTATATCACAGGGCCCGCTGGTGAGCAGGCCCTATATAAAAATTATATCACAGGGCATATGGAAGAGGAGGAGGAGGATGAGAAGATTAAGAGTCAACCATATACCAGTTTTTTGGGTGGAAGGGGTGAATGGGAATACAGAGTATTCCCATCATTGTAAATAACATATCTAAAGTGACTTTATGTTCACCTGGGGCTTTCCTCCAGTGGAGTGGAGAAGTCAGGGGAAATCCAGGCCTTGTTCATTTTTATAAGTGTCAACCTATCAGCATTGTCGGTGGAAAGGCGGATACGCTTATCTGTTATGATGCCACCAGCAGCACTAAATACCCGCTCAGACAGAACGCTGGCGGCAGGGCAGGCCAGCACCTCCAAGGCGTAGAGTGCCAGTTCATACCACGTGTCCAGCTTGGACACCCAGTAGTTGTAAGGCACAGAGGGATCATTGAGGACGCTGACACGGTCTGCTACGTACTCCTTCACCATCTTCCAAAACTTTTCCCTCCTTGTGACACTAGGCTGCGCATCAGGGTGAGGGTGCTGGCGGGGTGTCATGAAGGTGTCCCACGCCTTGGAGAGTGTTGCCCTGCCTTTGTCGGAACTGCTGTGTGCTCCCCTTTTCTCCCCTTCTCGGTTGGCCAAGGTAGCACGTACTCTGCCGCCAGCGTTGTCAGATGGAAAATTTTGGAGCAATTTTTCGACAAGAACCTTCTGGTATTGCACCATTTTGCTTGTCCTCTCCACCGGAGGAATGAGAGATGAGAAATTCTCTTTGTAGCGGGGGTCCAGAAGGGTGAACACCCAGTAATCCGTGTTGTCTAAAATGCGTATAATGCGTGGGTCACGGGAAAGGCAGCCTAACATAAAGTCAGCCATGTGTGCCAGAGTACCAACAGGCAAGATTTCGCTGTCCTTACCAGGAGGATGACTCTCAATCTCCTCATCCTCTTCCTCCTCTTCTGCCCACCCACGCTGAAGAGATGGAACTAAAGTTCCATGGCTACCCTCTGTAGCGGAGGCAACCGTGTCTTCCTCCTCCTCCTCCGCCTCCTCCAATTGTCGCTGAGAAGACGAAGTGAGGGTGCTCTGGCTATCACCTTGTGTAAGCTCTTCCTCCCCCATTTCCACCTCTTCCACATGCAAAGCGTTGGTTTTAATTGTGAGCAGCGAGCGTTTCAGTAGACACAGAAGTGGGATGGTTACACTGATAATAGCGTTATCGCCGCTCACCATCTGTGTTGATTCCTCAAAATTGCGTAAAACCTCACAGAGGTCTGACATCCATTCCCACTCCTCACTTCTGATTAGAGGAAGTTGAACGGAGAGGCGACGACCGTGTAACAGCTGGTACTCCACTACTGCCCTCTGCTGCTCACAAAGCCGGGCCAACATGTGGAAGGTGGAGTTCCACCGCGTGCTCACGTCACACAGCAGCAGCCGGTGAGCTGGCAATTGTAAGCGCTGCTGCAGCTTCAACAGGCCGGCTGAAGCTGTAGATGACTTAAGGAAATGTGCACACACGCGGCGCACCTTCGTCAAGAGATCATGCAAATTGGGGTAGGTTTTTAGAAATCGCTGAACCACTAAATTAAATACATGCGCTAGGCATGGTACGTGTGTGAGCTTGCCGAGCTCCAAAGCCGCCACCAAGTTACGCCCATTATCACACACAACCATGCCTGGTTGCAGGTTGAGTGGCGAGAGCCACTGCTCGGTCTGGTGACTAATCCCCTGCAACAGCTCTGAGGCCGTGTGCTGTTTGTCCCCAAGGCAGATCAGCTTCAGCACGGCCTGTTGACGCTTCCCCACTGCAGTGCTACACTGCTTCCAGCTACCGGCTGATGGGTGAGTGGCGCTGCGCGCAGAGAATTCGGAGGTGGAAACGGAGGAGGAGGAGGAGGAGCCAATAACGTAGGTGCTGGCGGAAACCCTGATGGAGGTAGGGCCCGCAATCCTCGGCGTGGGTAGCACCTGTGCCATCCCAGGGTCCGAATCGCTCCCAGCCTCCACGACATTCACCCAGTGTGCCGTCAGGGAAATGTAGCGTCCCTGGCCACAAGCACTTGTCCATGTGTCAGTCGTTAAGTGGACCTTCCCAGTAACTGCGTTGGTCAGGGCACGGGTGATGTTAAGGGACACATGGTGGTGTAAGGCGGGGACGGCACACCGGGGAAAGTAGTGGCGGCTGGGGACTGCGTACCGAGGGACAGCTGCTGCCATCAGGCTGCGGAAGGACTCAGTGTCCACAAGCCTAAATGGTAGCATTTCGATGGCCAGTAATTTGGAAAGGTGTGAGGTTAGTGCTATGGCCTGTGGGTGGGTGGCTGGGTATTTTCGCTTGCGCTCAAATGCCTGGGGTAACGACATTTGGACGCTGCGCTGGGACAGGGAAGTGGATGTGGTCGCTGATGGTGCTTCAGATGGTACAGGTGCAGGGCGGGAGGTATGCGGGCCTGCGCCTTCGACAGGCGATTGGCCGGCACCGAAAACAGGGGAAGAGGAGGCAGTGGTGTGGCCTGCAGACACAGATTGGCGATCCGGGCGTTCCTCCCACTTATTACGGTGCTTGGATGCCATGTGTCGGATCATGCTGGTGGTGGTGAGGTTTCTAGTGTTCATGCCTCGGCTCATTCTGGTGTGGCACAGGTTGCAAACTACAATTTTTTTGTCGTCCGCACTTCCCTTAAAAAAACGCCATACCGCGGAACACCTAGCCCTTGGCAAGGGAGATTTACGCAAGGGGGTGCTCCGTGGAACATTTGCGGGCCGGTTTGGTGCGGTCCGCCTTCTTTCTTTAGCCACACCACTGCCTCTTCCAGCCTGTTGCGGTGCTGCAGATGGCTCACCCTCAGGACTGCTGTCATCGCTCGGCTCTCCACCTTCCCAGGTGGGGTCAGTGACCTCATCGTCCACCAAGTCCTCCTCCACTTCCTCACTCTGATCATCCTCCTCATTTCTTGATCCCACCACATCCTCAGTCATTGACAACTGTGTATCATCCTCCTCATCAAGGTCTTGAGACAGTAATAGTGGTTGATTTGATGGCAACTGTGTCTCATCATCATCATCCACTTCCTTTGACCTTAAATGCCGTTCCCCTCTGTCATCTTCTTGTGATTGGGTACCCTCTAGAGGTTGTGAATCAGGGCACAAGATCTCATGTTCCTCTGCAAGCGTGCTTGGAGAGAGGTTCAAATCAAGGATTGGTGATGAGACGAGCTCCTCACTATATCCCAGTGTGGGATCACTTCTTTGGCCAGACCCTCTATGGTGGGAGGAAGGATGATCAGGGTGAGGATTATGTTGACCAGACTCTTGGCTAGTGAGAGTGGACTTGGTGGAAGACAGGGTGGTGCTTAACCGACTGGAAGCAGTATCAGCTGAAATCCAACCGACCACCTGTTCGCAGTGGTCTGACCTCGAGAGTGATGTCCTGCGACGCCCTGTAAACTGAGACATGAAGCTAGGTATGGTGGATGTCTTTCTGTCTTGTGCTCTGGCACCAGGCACAGTTTCTACGCGTCCTGACCCGCGCCCTGAACTATCAGGATCACGTCCACTTCCCCGTCCCTTTTTACCCGCCTTCTTCATATTAAACGGAATATATTCCGGTAATCTGCGGCTAGGCACACGAAACAGAATGTGACGCTAATCTGCGGCTAGGCACACTAAACAATATGTGACGCTAATCTGCGGCTAGGCACACGAAACAGAATGTGACGCTAATCTGCGGCTAGGCACAGTGAACGGAATATGTGACGTTAATTTATGAATTTGCACACTAAACAATATGTGACGTTAATTTGTGAATTTGCACACTAAACAATATGTGACGCTAATCTGCGGCTAGGCACACTAAACAATATGTGACGTTAATCTGCGGCTAGGCACACTAAACAATATGTGACGCTAATCTGCGGCTAGGCACACGAAACAGAATGTGACGCTAATCTGCGGCTAGGCACAGTGAACGGAATATGTGACGTTAATTTGTGAATTTGCACACTAAACAATATGTGACGCTAATCTGCGGCTAGGCACACTAAACAATATGTGACGTTAATCTGCGACTAGGCACACTAAACAATATGTGACGCTAATCTGCGGCTAGGCACACGAAACAGAATGTGACGCTAATCTGCGGCTAGGCACAGTGAACGGAATATGTGACGTTAATTTGTGAATTTGCACACTAAACAATATGTGATGTTAATTTGTGAATTTGCACACTAAACAATATGTGACGCTAATCTGCGGCTAGGCACACTAAACAATATGTGACGTTAATCTGCGGCTAGGCACACTAAACAATATGTCACGCTGATCTGCGGCTAGGCACACGAAACAGAATGTGACGCTAATCTGCGGCTAGGCACACGAAACAGAATGTGACGCTAATCTGCGGCTAGGCACAGTGAACGGAATATGTGACGTTAATTTGTGAATTTGCACACTAAACAGAATGTGACAATAATCTATGGCTAGGCACACGTTTAAAATGGCCCTTTTTGTCGCTGCGTTGTAAAATAATTGCCCCTGTGCACCTAACAGAATATGTCAGCTTGTCACTGCACTGTGAAATATTTGTCCCTGTGCACCTAGTACAATGTCACCTTATAAATATCCCCCCCCACAAAAAAAATGAAATTGTGCCCCCCCAAACAAAATATAAATGCTGCCCCCACACACAACAGTCCTAAAAAGGACTTTTGGGTCTTGAAAGAGTTCCAACAATTTTATTCTCCCTACACTGACTTTCCCTGCCTGATCGCATCTCTCCCTGGCTAAGAATGAGCCGAACTCGCGCGTCGGGTGCTATACAGCACCCGATCACGGGTTCTGGCCAGCCAATCAGTGTAATGCCAGCAGCCAACATGGCTGCTGGCATTACACTGATGTCAGAGCCTCCCCGCAAGGTTATTGGCTGCGCAGCAGCCGCGAAACGTGCGGGGAGGAGACCCGAACATGGCGGGCGAGCACATGCGGTACTCGTACGAGTACCGCCATGTGCCGAGCAGAGCGATGCTCGAGCCGAACCGAGCTTCGGCCGAGCATGCTCGCTCATCACTACTTATGACCATACAACAGGGCACACGCATCATAGCCGATTACGCCATTGAGTTTCGCACTTTGGCTGCAGAGGTGGGCTGGAACAATGAGGCACTCGTAGCAGCATTCTCTCAAGGGCTGTGTGACTCCATTAAGGATGAGATGGCAGCCCGTAAGCTGCCGAAAGAGCTGAACGAATTGATTTCCTTTATGATATTGATCGTTACCAGGTTGAGAGAGAGACCTTCGTTCAAGAGTCCAGGGGCATAAGGTCACAAAAAGATTAGCTCCTAGTTTTTCTCTCCCACCCTATCCTCTCTCACCTCCCATTCCTCCTGGTTCTGAATCTGTCAAGAGTGAACCTATGCAATTGGGTTCACTCGCCTGTCTCCTCCAGGGAGGAGAGGGAGTTCCGAAGGAGAGAGGGTCTCTGTTTATATTGTGGCAAGGCTGGCCACTTGCTGCATTCCTGTCCTACACATCCAGGAATCGCTCGCACCTAGGGTTAGGCTTGGGGCAGACCCTAGGTGGTGTTTCACAGTCCCCTAATTCCCATCAAGAGAGACCCATCCTTGAGATAGTAGTGTCCTGGTCCACATCCTCTGTTATGGCTCCGGCCTTGGTGGATTCTGCAGCTGCTGGATATTTCATGGATGCTGACATTGCGGCCATGCACAATATTCCACTGCTGGCTCGCTCCTCTCCTCTGGCTATTGAAGATATAGATGGTAGACCTCTGCAGCAGTCACATGTGACTCATGAGACTTGTCCACTAGTCCTAAGGGTGGGGTGCTCCACATAGAGACCCTACAGTTCAAGATTATAAAGTCTCCTCACTTTGCATTTATTCTGGGGTTTCCTTGGCTTCAGACTCACAATCCCAGGATATACTGGCAGACTTGTTACATTGTGTCCTGGTCACCCTTTTGTGCTGAGACTTGTCTACAGCAGCCTACCAGAATTTTAGGTACCTCTCCCTCGCTACCTGCTATGTACCAGTCTTTAAAAGAGGTATTCAACAAGGTTGAGGCTAGTACATTGCCGGCACACAGGGCCTACGACTGTACTACTGATTTGATTCCGGGAGCCATACCTCCTAGGGGTCGGGTGTACCCTCTGTCTGTGGAGGAGTACGTGTCTGATGCCCTGTCCAGAGGGATCATTCGCAAGTCCTCCTCGCTATCCGGTGCTGGTTTCTTTTTCATGAAAAAGAACGATGGGGAATTGAGACCTTGCATCGACTACAGAGGGCTAAACAAACTGATGGTTAAGAACGCTTATCCTGTGCCGTTAATTACAGAACTGTTTGACCAAATTAAAGGTTCAACAATATTCACTAAGCTTGATCTAAGGGCTGCGTATAATCTGGTCAGAATTAAAGAGGGGCACGAGTGGAAATCGGCATTTAACACTTGTATCAGTCATTATGAATATTTGGTGATGCCATTTGGCTTATGCAATGCTCCAGCAGTATTCCAAGAATTTATCAAGGATGTATTAAGAGATCTACTACAGAAGTGTGTAGTAGTATATTTTGACGACACTCTCCAACCTTGGAAGCACATCAGGCAGATGTGACTCGGGTTCTACAATTACTAAGAGAAAACAAATTATTCTGTAAGTTGGAGAAGTGTGAGTTCCACAAGTCCCTGGTGACATTTCTGGGATACGTGATATCCTCTGTCGGACTGGCCATGGATCCACTCAAGTTATCGGAAGTTCTGCAGTGGCCCCGTCCAGTGGGTTTAAAGGCCATCCAGAGATTTTTGGGGTTCACAAATTACTATAGAAAATTCTAAAAGAATTTCTCCTCTGTGGTTAAACCACTCACCGATATGACACACAAGGGGGCAGATGCATCCAACTGGTCCCCCAGCGCTATCCGGGCATTTCAGGAATTGAAGGCAGCATACACCAGGGCTCCTATTTTGTCTAATCCCAACCCCGCCCTGCCCTTTACTTTGGAGGTTGATGTGTCTGAGTCAGGAGTAGGCGCCCTCCTGTCTCAGCGCTCGGCTCCTGGTAAACCCCTACTTCCGTGCGGGTATTTTTTAAAAAAATTGTCTAGGGCACAGAGTCTGTACAATATAGGGGATTGAGCACTTCTGGCTATTATCCTCACACTTAAGGAATGGTGTTCCCTGTTGGAGGGGACAAGTTCCCCCGATACTAATCCTCACTGACCACAAAAACATGACGTATCTGTCTGAGGCCAAGAGGTTGTCACCCAGACAGGCCAGATGGGCATTATTCCTCTCTAGGTTCAACTATGTAGTTTCGTATTTGCCTGGTACCAAGAATGTCAGAGCCAACACTCTCTCTAGACAATCTGAATTGGATCCTGAGGTGGATAGCCCACCGGTTCCCATCATTCCTTCCGATCATATTCTGGCGACTGTTCAGACTAGCATCGCCTCCCCTTTGAGGGAGGAGATTCTGTCTTGCCAGGCTAACGCTCCAGAGGACAGACCCAATGGTAGATGTTTTGTTCCCGAACCACTCCGTCCCAGATTGCTGGAGACATATCACTCCTCGAAGGCAGCAGGGCATTTCGGCCAGGATCACCTGATTTGGTCCATTTCTCGCTTATTCTGATGGCCCAGTCTGAGAGCTGACTGCTCTGCCTTCATAGCAGCATGTGCTACATGTGCTCGTAGAAAGACTCCCAGGCACCTTCCTGTGGGACTACTCCAGCCAGTCCCTAATGGCGAGCGTCCTTGGTCACACCTATCAATAGACTTCATGGTCGAATTACCCGCATCTAAGGGTCACGAGGTCATACAGATGATTGTCGACAGATTCTCTAAGATGGCTCACTTTGTGTCACTAAAAGGGCTTCCCTCCTCCAAAGAGCTGGCCATGATATTCACCAGAGAGGTGTTTAGGCTCCACGGCATACCCAAGGTACTGGTTTTGGATTGAGGTAGCCCGTTTACTTCCCGATTCTGGAAGGCCTTCTGCGGGCAAATGGGCATACCATTGTCATTCTCCTCCGCCTACCACCCCCAATCTAATGGTGCCGCTGAGAGAGCAAACCAAGGCTTGGAACAGTTTCTACACTGTTTCATTTCGGACCACCAAGACAACTGGGCAGATTTGTTACCATGGGCGGAGTTTGCCAGGACTTGTGCCATAAGCTCTTCTTCTCAGAAATCTCTGTTCCTGATCAATTACAGGTTCCAGCCTGCTCTACTACTTGAGTCTTTCAAAGCACAAGATATTCCGGCTCTGGAGGAGCATCTTAGGTAGCTCCGCTCCTCTTGGGTACAAGTTCATAGATCCCTGCAGTGGTCCGCTCAGTGCTACAAGAAGCATGCTGATTGTCAGCAAGGGCTAACTCCGGTGTTTCGAGTGGGGGAGAAAGTGTGGCTGTCCTCCCGTCTCTGAGTGCCTTTCAAGAAACTGGCTCCTTGTTTCCTAGGCCTCTACGGGTTCTTTGTTAGATTAACCCTGTCTCTTATGCTCTAGATCTCCCTGCGGGTATGCGCATTCATAATGTATTTCATGTCTCCCTGCTCAAACCCTTGACTTGTAATAGCTATACCACTGTAATGGTCCGGCCTGGTCCTGTCCAAGTTGAGGACCATGAGGAGTACAAAGTCCAATCCATTTTGGACCCCAGGAGAGTCAGAGGTCGTCTTCAGTATTTTGTGCATTGGAAAGGGTACGGTCCAGAAGAGCGCTCCTGGGTGCAGAGTGGTAATGTTCATGCTCCCACATTGCTCCGCTGGTTCCATGCTCGCTTTCCGCTTAAGCCTGGTCCTCTTCCACAGGGAGGAGGTCATTAAAGGGGGGGTACTATCACAGTCTCCCTTTAAGGCCTAAGCTATCCTGTGCTCTTACATCTGTATGGTCCCGTGCCGGCATGGCTTCCGGCCACTTCCTCATTGCTAACTCATGTTACAGGCACTGGCACGGACGCCTGTTTATGGGCCTATTCTGTTAGACCTAATTGGGTCCTGCCTCCTTCTCTTGCTTAATAAGCCTCATTGAGGCTAAGACTTGTTGCCCTTTCATGGTGTATCTGTGCGTTTCTTCAGTGTTACTTCTGTTTGACCCTTGCTTGGCTGCCGTGTTTACTCCTGATCGATCCTGTGGCTTTATCTGACTACCCTATCTGTGTATGACCCTGGCTTGTCCGACTACCATCTCTGTTTTGACCTTGGCTTGGCTGACTACCCGATTTGGATCTCGACTGTAGCTTGTCTGACTTATGCTCTGTGCTGACCTTCGTTCCAGTCTGACTACCATCTGTCTGGGCTAGTTGTGTGCACGCTCCATCGGTGTAGTGCAACTGCTACCTCAGTGGTAGAGTTGCTGGTTGCCTGTCACTCCATTGCCTCCATCCTGTGCCACTTTATCTGTTGCTTCCTGGGCCTGTTGCGTGACCCTCCACTCTGTAGCCTAAGTACAGTATTGACTTCACATACCGGTGTTGCGGCTGGCTACGTTCCACTCTCTTGCCTCTGCCCTTTTCCTACCTAGTAGACCGATTCCGTGACTCTTTTGGAGTACTAGTTACTCTCTGTCTCGCTCCTCCTACCACTCCATGGTAGAGTCACTATTTCGAGACATCTGTCTGCCTGTCTTGTGTCTGGGAGTTTAGCTGTCGCTCCAGTGATCAGGTTTTCTGGCGTTCCAGGTTACCATTTGCAAGGTATAGAACCAAGCCTGGTTCTGCTCCCATCTATCTCTATAGGCTACAGAGAACCGGTTACAGTTCAGTGTCAATCCTTGGGTAGTGGACTCGGCACTGCCCTCACTCCTGTTCCTACTAAGGTTGGGGAAGTGCTTACTCTTGCTTATCTTAGTAAACTGGTTAAACTTCACTGTACCTTTGTCGTGTGTATTATTTACTCTGGTGTCCGTGACAACATGATCTGGCAGTGAAGTGGGTGGAGTTACATGGAACGCTCTGAGACCTGAAAATCAGTCTCTTCCCCTGAGACTTGGTAATTAAGTGTAAAATCCAGAGTCTCTAGGTCATATCCAGAGCATTCTCAAGTATGGCCATATGGACAAAGGTCCCAATACAGGGTATAGTCAGCTGTGTGCGCTCTCTGTAACATTTTTATTACAATTCCTCATGCCAGAGATAGCCATTATTTGGGCCTCCCAGTGTTTAAGAATACAACTCCCATGATCCCAAGCCAGTCAAGAGATGATTGAGGATAATGGGAATTGTAGTTCCTAACAGCTAGAAGTCCAAAGATTGACTGCCTTTGCATCATGCTGTTACGGCTACAGACTATGGAAAGGAAACAGTTATATGGAGTAGAAGGGTTGCATACAGTAACAGGAGGAGGCATCATGGGAGGGTATACGGAGCAATAGGAGGAGTTATAGGATATAGGTTATTTGATGCAACAGCAGGACTTTTACAGAGGTTTGCTATAGAAAAAGGTTTGCGTTTTAGGGAGGAGGTATGTACTTTAGCAGAAGAAGTTTTAGGTGGGACTCTATGGAACGATATCCTATTGAAATGTAGCCATCTATTTGGCATCCATCAAAACGGTGAGATCATATTGTTACCCACATCAAAAGGACGACATTCTGATGTTACAAGCTTAAGGGTCATCCTGTACGGCCATGTAGAGTTTTGGAGAACATTCAGTACTAAACCCTTTATATTTAATATGAGGGGGTATAGGGCAAATTGTATTATTTTATTTTAAACTACCACCTGAAAAAAACTTTAGCTTAAATAACTCCTCATCTGGCGACTAGCTGCTTAGTAGCGCTAGTCGGCGGAATTATTACCTTGTTAAATAGATGTATCCTTTCTTCTCAGGCTGACAGCAGGACGGAGCTCAGACATCTTGCTATAGTGACGTCTGCGCGCCTGTGCTGTCAGTCCCTTCCAGAGCAGAACGGCTCCTAGCAACGCCTCCTAGAGCCTGCTGGGACTGACAGCGCAGCAGCGCAGATGTCACTATAGAAACATGTCTGCGTTCCATCCTGCTGTCAGCCCGGGAAGAAAGGATACAGCTATTTAACAAGGTAATAATTCTGGCGACTAGCGCTACTAAGCAGCTAGTTGCCAGATGGGGAGTTATTCAGCTAAAGTTTTTTACAGGTGGTAGTTCCGCTTTAAAATAAAGTTCTCCAGATTTGAGATGGCGACATCAGAATACCTCTGAGATTCAATACTGAAAGTTCTCTAAAGTTCTATATGGTCGTGCAGGGCGATCCTTACTCTTGCAACATCAGAATGTCACCCTTTTGATGTGTTCGACATTATGATGTCGCCCTTTTGATGAAGGTGACATTATGATCTTACCCTTTTTATGGTCGCAAAATAGAGGGAGAAATTTCAACAGTAAAACATATGGAACAATAGGAGGGCTTATAAGGAGAAGTTACAGAGAACAATATGAAGAGTTATAGGGAGGAGTTATATGAAGCAATGGGAGGAATCATAGGGAATGTTTATATGATGCAATAGGCTTTAAAAGTAGAATTTATATGGCATAATAAGTAGGCTGCCATACCTCACCTTTAATAAGGGACACACATGAAAAATGCATGCTACAGGGTTGCTTTGATTTTGGTGCACACTTGAAATATGCCTATTTCCTATGTGTCCCTTTTTAAAGGTGAGGTATGGTCAGCCTAATATTAAGAAACATGAAAATATGCAACATTAAAAGCGCTAACAGTAAAATTGGTTTGATAGGTATGTAAAGATTTTTTTTATTTTTTTTTTTGCATATAACATTTCTCACACACATTTGAAACCGTTTGGTCCTTTATCAATGCAGTAATGTGTTTGGCTACAACAGTTTCAACATAAAACATTCAAATTTTTATCTTATTTCTTAACAAGCTCTATAACTACTAGTTAACACAAATACACAGTCCTGATTCTTGATCAGAAGGGTACTGTGCTGCCTCATAACAAGTAGCAAATCACATTTTTTGCATTTATAAATCTACCCCATCATCAAATACTATAACCCAGAAATACAGAAGATGTGTGTTATTTTGGATTTAATATATATGCATCAAAACTAGCCAATAAGAGCTCACTGTTTAGGGAGACAATGGCTGGCTATGAGTTGTATAGCTAGGCTGATCGTATGAACTGTTTTAAACTTTCTTTCGTCACACTAGTGGTTTTTCTATACACATTGATTATCATAGAGTCTTATGACTCCAGTGACTCAGAACTGTCTAAGAGTCTCTTGGACAGTGATATGACGACGAGTCATAAGACTCTATGGTAATTAATGCGTACAGCAAACACAGTAAAACCACTAGTGTGAGTGATGAAGAGAGGAAGGTTCGATTTACTTCAGGGGCAGGCTTTTTGGCCAGAGAGAGAGAACACTGATAATAAGAGACGGAGGAAACACATTCTTGCTTCTTGGCGCTTAGTACAATTGGACTCGGAGTGATGGAGTCCCACTATCCGCCTGTCCCACACCCCGTCGCATTTTTCTCTCAAGGAAATATGGTCAGCCTATGTATAGCACAACTGAATACGCCCTGTATTGTGCCCATAGTGCATGTGGCCTATCACTGAATTACAGGCAGCGCAAAAATCAGAATGAAGCTGGCACTGCTTGCTTGGCATGTTCTAACACTGAGAGCTGCCAGGTCACCCGTGTGAACACAGACTTACGCTTTGGATTACAGATCAATGTCTTCCATTTTGAGTTTCACCACCGGGATTTTACAGTCGATGTTGACTAGAAAAATGTATAACCAAATGGATGAATCTATGCCAAGATCCGTATTCTACATATCAAACATGGTATCATTCCCCCATAGAGGAAGCTTGCCTGACTTTTATTTATATTTATCTCTGTATATCTTTATTCCTATTTTCTTTTGTCAGATTTTAGGCAAAATTTGCAATATACTGTTATTCATAATTGAGTAGTGATCAGGAGAGTGATATGTGGTCCTATATATAAATCTTTATCTTAGATGTTAGATCACTATTGTGAAGCAATGTATTGGATATCTCTCCAGCATTCAATGGGTTAAATGTCCCAGTTTAAACCTCTCTAGTAGTGTTGAGCGAGCACCCCGATGCTCGGGTGCTCGGGTGCTCTGACCGAGCACCGCCGGAGGCTCGAGTGCTCGGCCGAGCACCCGAGCCCCATTGACTTCAATGGGGCGACACGAGCATTACACCAGGCACCCCCTGCTCTGATGAGGGGAGGGTGCCTGGTCAATGCCCCCTTCATCTCCACAATGTCCCCCTTCATCTCCGCAATGTCCCCCTTCATCTCCGCAATGCCCCCTTCATCTCCGCAATGTCCCCCTTCCACAATGTCCCCCTTCATCTCCACACTGTCCCCCTTCATCTCCGCAATGCCCCCTTCATCTCCACACTGTCCCCCTTCATCTCCACACTGTCCCCCTTCATCTCCGCAATGCCCCCTTCATCTCCGCAATGCCCCCGTACCTCCAGTCCCTGGTGGTCCAGCGGAGCGTCTTCAGATCTGTGCCTACTTCGGCACAGATCCCCGCCACCCGAACATGGCGGGCGAGCACATGGCGGTACTCGACGAGTACCACCATGTGCCGAGCAGAGCGATGCTCGAGCCGATCCGAGCATCGGCCGAGCACGCTCGCTCAACACTACTCTCTAGCATTAAAGGGAAAATATTAATTTCCCCCTTCGGTGCACTTGGTCTGTTCCAGAACTGCATCCCTTTTACTGATGTAACATTGCTCAGCTAAGAGCAGCAAGACTGCTCGGATGGATCACAGAGAGGGATAATCTTCAGTGAGCATAAGGGAAAAGCCTGTCAAGGGGGGCATAGTTTTCACTGTTCTCATAGTAAGAAGATTGTCTCTTGCTGTGACCTGTCTGGTCTTAAGACCAGAATCCACATCTGAGGGGAGATGGCTGACACTAGGTAAAAGGGGAGGGAGGGGGATACTTTATCATACAATTACTCTTGAACTACAACTCTGACGGTATTGAAATAACACACTCCATTGTCCAAATACTATCAAGATTAATTGGAGCTGCTTTTATTTTGAAACATTACCATCCCTTTAACTCCCATCCCCATATAAATGTGTGTTGCTAATCAGCTGAATAAGAAGCCTCACTTTTCAAATTCATAAGGGTCTAATAATCACTAATTTGGAAACATGATAACCACTTTTGCACGATACATTCCAGACCCTTTGGCTCTTAACCATCTGAGTGCCTGAGAGGCAAGAAAAATATGTTACCTTGAGGTAACAGGGCTTCACAAAGTGTTGATTACCCCTCTGGCACTCAAAAGGTTACCTCTTTAAGGACCAGAAAAGTGTCAAGTACATTGTGGACCCCTATGGTTCTTATATTGTTTTTAGTGAAAAAAATAAGGCCCTAAAAAGCAGAAAATATTCATAAAATAAAACACACAATCCTATGGACAGCTCTGATCCCGGGACCATAAATCTCCATAGGATGGTGTAGCAACAGCGCCACTATACAATTTCAGGCCACCTAAAAAATTCAACTTTGAAAATTAATAACTTTTGAATGAAACACCTTTCAGCAGTGGGAGTACTTTTGTTTTACTCAGGGGGATAAACCCTACAACATATTTTCTTTTACATTTTAAGTAGGGAGGAGTTATATGAAGCAATGGGAGGAATCATAGGGAATGTTTATATGATGCAATAGGCTTTAAAAGTAGAATTTATATGGCATAATAAGTAGGCTGCCATACCTCACCTTTAATAAGGGACACACATGAAAAATGCATGCTACAGGGTTGCTTTGATTTTGGTGCACACTTGAAATATGCCTATTTCCTATGTGTCCCTTTTTAAAGGTGAGGTATGGTCAGCCTAATATTAAGAAACATGAAAATATGCAACATTAAAAGCGCTAACAGTAAAATTGGTTTGATAGGTATGTAAAGATTTTTTTTATTTTTTTTTTTGCATATAACATTTCTCACACACATTTGAAACCGTTTGGTCCTTTATCAATGCAGTAATGTGTTTGGCTACAACAGTTTCAACATAAAACATTCAAATTTTTATCTTTTTTCTTAACAAGCTCTATAACTACTAGTTAACACAAATACACAGTCCTGATTCTTGATCAGAAGGGTACTGTGCTGCCTCATAACAAGTAGCAAATCACATTTTTTGCATTTATAAATCTACCCCATCATCAAATACTATAACCCAGAAATACAGAAGATGTGTGTTATTTTGGATTTAATATATATGCATCAAAACTAGCCAATAAGAGCTCACTGTTTAGGGAGACAATGGCTGGCTATGAGTTGTATAGCTAGGCTGATCGTATGAACTGTTTTAAACTTTCTTTCGTCACACTAGTGGTTTTTCTATACACATTGATTATCATAGAGTCTTATGACTCCAGTGACTCAGAACTGTCTAAGAGTCTCTTGGACAGTGATATGACGACGAGTCATAAGACTCTATGGTAATCAATGCGTACAGCAAACACAGTAAAACCACTAGTGTGAGTGATGAAGAGAGGAAGGTTCGATTTACTTCAGGGGCAGGCTTTTTGGCCAGAGAGAGAGAACACTGATAATAAGAGACGGAGGAAACACATTCTTGCTTCTTGGCGCTTAGTACAATTGGACTCGGAGTGATGGAGTCCCACTATCCGGGAAAAAACAAGGCCCTAGAAAGCAACAACTATTCATAAATCACAATCACCTTGATTCTTTATCAGAAAGGTAATGTACCAAGTCGTAACAGGTAGGACAGCACATAGCATGCAACTGCATGAACAACCCATTCATCATATGAAAGAACCAGAAGGATCACCAGTATTGGTCTCTAAAGGATGACCCAGCTCTGTGATCCCCTGTTGTAGGTTATGGCAACAATGAGCTAGCTCTCAAACAGCCCATCCTATGGGCTGAATTCTTTATAAAAAAAAGTGTCATATAAAGAGTGTCTTTGTATGTTTTGGTAATATTTTATCCCAATTCCCTATGCCAGAGACAGTCAATCTTTGGATCTCCAGGTGTTGAAGAGTACAACTCCCATCATCCCAAGCCTGCCAATGACTAATTATATGGAGGAGTGATAAAGAGGTCATATACAGGAATAGGAGGGGTTATAGGGAGGGGATATGTGGAACAATAGGAGGAGTTAGAGGGAGGGAATATGTGGAACAATAGGAGGGGTTATAAGGAGGGGATATGTGGAACAATAGGAGGGGTTATAGGGAGGGGATATGTGGAACAATAGGAGGAGTTATAGGGAGGGGGAGGAGTTACAGTGATGGGTTTTATGGAGCAATAAGATGAATTATAGGGAAAGTTTATACAGTACAATGTGAGGAATTATAGGGAGAATTTGTATGGAGTAATCAGAAAAATTACAATTTTGCCTCAAGTAAAATGTAACTAAAGAACTATGATTACTAGAATATTCACCAGTAAAAGGATTCAAACTGATGGTTAACACACAAAACAATGTGATTGTTATATAAAGAGATTTGTTTTGTATTCAACCCCTTAATGCCCACATATTTTTTTTTCGTATAACATTTCTCACACACATTTGAACCCGTTTGGTCTCTCCAGCATTCAGTGAGTTAAATGTACCAGTTTAACCCCTTACTGACTGGCCATGCACACGGGGCCGTCACTTAACACCTGGCAGCCGCACGGGGATACAGACTTCCAGGACGTACATGTACATCCTCTGTCACTAAGTGACAGTTTCTGTGGGACGTACATATAGGTCCATTGTCGGGAAGGGGTTAAACCTCTCTAGCATTAAAGGAAAAATGTTCATTTCCCCCTATGGTGCACTTGGTCTGTTCCAGAATTGCATCTTTTAAGCTGGATAAATAAGTTCCTTGATCTGGAGCAAACCAACTGCAATATAGGGAACAAACAATCCATCAAAGTATCCCCATTGATTTAAACGGGGTTTCTAATCCCTCGAATGCAAAGCAACATGTTGGAGACCTCACGAGCATTGAAGGGGTCAAATGACCCATTTAATCCAATGGGAATTTTTATGTATCCCCCTTCTTGTGCAACTGGCTTGATCCACCTTCCTTCTGCATACCATCCTATATACATTAAAGGGATAGTAATGTTCAAAATAAAAGCAGCTCCAATTAATCTTCATAGTACTTGGGCCATGAAGAGTGTTATTTCAATACTGTCAGAGTTGTAGTTCAGGAAAAATTGAATGATAAAGTATCGCCCTCCCACCCCTTTTCACTAATGTAACACTGCTCATCTCAGAACAGAAATGTGGTGTCCAGATGGATCACAGAGAGGGACAATCTTCACTTAGCATAAGGGAAAACCTGTCAATGGGGGGCAGGGTTTTCATTGTTCTCACAGTAAGAAGAATGTCCCTTGTTGTGATCTGTCTGGTCCCAGGATCAGATTCCGCATGTGAGGGGAGGCGGCTTACACTAGGTAAAAGGGGCGGGAGGGGGATATTTTATCATTCAATTACTCTTGAACTACAACTCTGACAGTATTGAAATAACACTCTCCATGGCCCAAATACTAGGAAGATTAATTGTAGCTGCTTTTATTTTGAAACATTACTATCCCTTTAACCCTTTGAGTGCCAGAGGGGTACTGGTACTCAAAGCGTTAACTCCCTTCACCATATAAATGTGTGTTACCTATCAGCTGAATAAGAAGCCTCACTTTTCAAATTCATAAGGGCCTAATAATCACTTATTTGGAAACATAATAACCACTTTTGCAAAATACATTCCAGACTCTTTGGTTCTCAACCCTTTGAGTACCCAACACATTGCTTCATAAAGTGTTGATTACCCCTCTGGCACTCAAAGGGTTACCCCTTTAAGCACCAGAGAAGTGCATAGCACATTGTGGACTACTCCATTACTTTTATTATTATTAGTTTTTTTTTTTTTTTTCTGAAAAAAACAAGGCCCTAGAAACTAACAAACATCCATAACTCACAATCACTTTGATTCTTTATCAGAAAGGTAATGCGCCAAGTCGTAACAGGTAGGACAGCACATATCATGCAACTGCATGTACAACCCATTCATCATATAACAGAACCAGAAAGATCACCAATATCTTCTCTAAAGGATGACCCAGCTCTGTGATCCCCTGTTGTAGGTTATGGCAACAATGAGCTACCTCTCAAACAGTCCATCCTATGGGCTGAATTCTTTATAAAAAAAAAAGTGTCATATAAAGAGTGTCTTTGTATATTTTGGTAACATTTTATCCAAATCTTTGGCTCTCCAGGTGTTGAAGAGTACAACTCCCATCATCCCAAGCCTGCCAATGACTAATTATATGGAGGAGTGATAAAGAGGTTATATACAGCAATAGGAGGGGTTATAGGGAGGGGATATGTGGAACAATAGGAGGAGTTATAGGGAGGGGATATGTGGAACAATAGGAGGAGTTATAGGGAGGGGTTATGTGGAACAATAGGAGGAGTTATAGGGAGGGGATATGTGGAACAATAGGAGGAGTTATAGGGAGGGGATATATGGAACAATAGGAGGGGTTATAGGGAGGGGATATGTGGAACAATAGGAGGGGTTATAGGGAGGGGATATGTGGAACAATAGGAGGGGTTATAGAGAGGGGATATGTGGAACAATAGGAGGAGTTATAGGGAGGGGATATGTGGAACAATAGGAGGAGTTATAGGGAGGGGATATATGGAACAATAGGAGGGGTTATAGGGAGGGGATATGTGGAACAATAGGAGGAGTTATAGGGAGGGGATATGTGGAAGAATAGGAGGAGTTATAGGGAGGGGATATGTGGAACAATAGGAGGAGTTACAGTGATGGGTTTTATGGAGCAATAAGAGGAATTATAGGGAAAGTTTATACAGTACAATATGAGGAATTATAGGGAGAATTTGTATGGAGTAATCAGAAAAATTACACTTTTGCCTCAAGCAAAATGTAACTAAATAACTATGATTGCTAGAATATTCACCAGCAAAATGCTTCAAACTGATGGTTAACTCACAAAACAATATGATTGTTATATAAAGAGATTTGTTTTGTATTCAACCCCTTAATGCCCACATATTTTTTTTCGTATAACATTTCTCACACACATTTGAACCCGTTTGGTCTCGACAGCATTCAGTGGGTTAAATGTACCAGTTTAACCCCTTAATGACTGGCTGCGCACACGTGGCCGTCACTTAACGCCTGTCAGAGTTGTAGTTCAAGAGAAATTGAATGATAAAGTGTCCCCCTCCCTCCCCTTTTCACTAATGTAACACTGCTCACCTCAGAACAGAAAGGTGGTGTCCAGATGGATCACAGAGAGAGACAATCTTCACTTAGCATAAGGGGAAACCTGTCAATGGGGGGCAGGTTTTTCATTGTTGTCACAGTAAGAAGATTGTCCCTTGCTGTGAGCTGTCTGGTCTTAAGACCAGATGCCACATCTGAGGGGAGATGGCTTACACTAGGTACAAGGGGCGGGAGGGGGATACTTTATCATTCAATTACTCTTGAACTACAAATCTGACAGTATTGAAATAACACTCTCCATGGCCCGAATACTATGAAGATTAATTGGGGCTGCTTTTATTTTGAAACATTACTATCCCTTTAACCCTTTGAGTGCCAGAGGGGTACTGGCACACAAAGCGTTAACTCCCTTCCCCATATAAATGTGTGTTACCTATCAGCTGAATAAGAAGCCTCACTTTTCAAATTCATAAGGGCCTAATAATCACTTATTTGGAAACATAGTAACCACTTTTGCAAAATACATTCCAGACTCTTTGGTTCTCAACCCTTTTATGGAGCAATAAGAGGAATTATAGGGAAAGTTTATACAGTACAATGTGAGGAATTATAGGGAGAATTTGTATGGAGTAATCAGAAAAATTACACTTTTGCCTTAAGTAAAATGTAACTAAATTACTATGATTACTAGAATATTCACCAGCAAAAGGATTCAAACTGATGGTTAACTCACAAAACAATGTGATTGTTATATAAAGAGATTTGTTTTGTATTCAACCCCTTAATGCCCACATATCCAACACATTGCTTCACAAAGTGTTGATTACCCCTCTGGCACTCAAAGGGTTACCTCTTTAAAGACTAGAGAAGTGTGCAGCACATTGTGAACTGCTCCATTACTTTTATTTTTTTTTACTGAAAAAATAAGACCCTAAAAAACAGCAAATATTCATAAATCACAATCACTTTGATTCTTTATCAGAAAGATAACGTGCCAAGTCGTAACAGGTAGGACAGCACATATCATGCCACTGCATGTACAGTCCATTCATCATGTAAAAGAACCAGAAGGATCACCAATATCTGCTCTAAAGGATGACCCAGCTCTGTGATTCCCTGTTGTAGGTTATGGCAACAATGAACTACCTCTCAAACAGTCCATCCTATGGGCTGAATTCTTTATAAAAAAAAAAAAAAAGTGTCATATAAAGAGTGTCTTTGTATGTTTTGGTAACATTTTATCCCAATCTTTGGCTCTCCAGGTGTTGAAGAGTACAACTCCCATCATCCCAAGCCTGCCAATGACTAATTATATGGAGGAGTGATAAAGAGGTTATATACAGCAATAGGAGGGGTTATAGGGAGGGGATATGTGGAACAATAGGAGGGGTTATAGGGAGGGGATATATACAGCAATGGGAGGGGTTATATGGAGGGGATATGTGGAACAATAGGAGGGGTTATAGGGAGGGGTTATATAGAACAATAGGAGGGGTTATAGGGAGGGGATATGTGGAACAATAGGAGGAGTTGTAGCGATGGGTTTTATGGAGCAATAAGAGGAATTATAGGGAAAGTTTATACAGTACAATGTGAGGAATTATAGGGAGAATTTGTATGGAGTAATCAGAAAAATTACACTTTTGCCTCAAGTAAAATGTAGCTAAAGAACTATGATTACTAGAATATTCACCAGGAAAAAGATTCAAACTGACGGTTAACTCACAAAGCAATGTGATTGTTATATAAAGAGATTTGTTTTGTATTTAACCCCTTAATACCAGGTTTTTTTTTTACATATAACATTTCTCACACACCTTTGAAACTGTTTGGTCCTTTATCAGTACAGCAATATGTTTGGCTACAAGAGTTTTAACATAAAACATTACATTTTTTATCTTATTTCTTAACAAGCTCTATAAATAATAGTTAACACAAATAAACAGTCCTGATTCTTGATCAGAAGGGTGCCGTGCTGCCTCATAACAAGTAGCAAACCACATTTTTTTCATGTATAAATCTACCCCATCATCAAATACTATAACCCAGAAATACAGACGCTGTGTGTTATTTTGGAATTAATATATATGCATCAATACTAGCCAATAAGAGCTCACTATTTAGGGAGACAATGGCTGGCTAGGAGTTGTATAGCACAACTGAATATACCCTGTATTGTGCCCTTAGTGCATGTGGCCTATCACTGAATTACAGGCAGCGTAAACATCAGAATGAAGCTGGCACTGCTTGCTTGGCATGTTCTAACACTGAGAGCTGCCAGGTCACCTGTGTGAACACAGACTTACGCTTTGGATTACAGATCAATGTCTTCCACTTTGAGTTTCACCATTGGGATTTTACAGTCGATGTTGACTAGAAAAATGGATAAACAATTGGATGGATCTATGCCAAGATCCGTATTCTACATATCAAACATGGTATCATTCCCCCATAGAGGAAGCTTGCCTGACTTTTATTTATATATATCTCTATATATCTTTATTCCTATTTTCTTTTGCCAGATTTTAGGCAAAATTTGCAATGTACTGTTATTCATAATTGAGTAGTGATCAGGAGAGTGATATGTGGTCCTATATATAAATCTTTATCTTAGATGTTAGATCACTATTGTGAAGCAATGTATTGGATATCTCTCCAGCATTCAATGGGTTAAATGTCCCAGTTTAAACCTCTCTAGCATTAAAGGGAAAATATTCATTTCCTCCTTCAGTGCACTTGGTCTGTTCCAGAATTGCATCCCTTTTACTGATGTAACATTGCTCAATTAAGAGCAGCAAGACTTCTCGGATGGATCACAGAGAGGGACAATCTTCAGTGAGCATAAGGGAAAAGCCTGTCAAGGGGGGCATAGTTTTCATTGTTCTCATAGTAAGAAGATTGTCTCTTGCTGTGAGCTGTCTGGTCTTAAGACCAGATTCCACATCTGAAGGGAGGTGGCTTACACTAGGTATAAGGGGCTGGAGGGGGATACTTTATCATACAATTACTCTTAAACTACAACTCTGACAGTATTGAAATAACACTCTCCATTGCCCAAATACTATCAAGATTAATTGGAGCTGCTTTTATTTTGAAACATTACCATCCCTTTAACTCCCATCCCCATATAAATGTGTGTTGCTAATCAGCTGAATAAGAAGCCTCACTTTTCAAATTCATAAGGGTCTAATAATCACTCATTTGGAAGCATAATAACCACTTTTGCACGATACATTCCAGACTCTTTGGTTCTTAATCCTCTGAGCGCCTGAGAGGCAAGCAAAATATGATACCTTGGGGTAACAGGGTTTCACAAAGTGTTGATTACCCCTCTGGCACTCAAAGGGTTACCACTTTAAGGACCAGAAAAGTGTCAAGAACATTGTGAACCCCTCTGGTTCTTATATTGTTTTTAGTGGAAAAATAAGGCCCTAAAAGGCAGAAAATATTCATAAAATAAAACACACATCTAAAATAAATTTCAGTCACTTTGATTCTTTATCAGAAAGTTAATGTGCCAAGTTATAACAGGTAGGACCACACATCACACACACACTCATCATAATATAATAATAGAAAAAAATATAAAAATAATAATTATTATATAAAATATAAACAATCCATCCTATGGGCTGAACTCTTTATTAAAAAAATTGTCATACAAAGAGTGTCTTTGTATGTTTTGGTAACATTTTATCCCAGTTCCATATGCCAGAGACAGTCAATCTTTGGATTTAAAGGTGTTGAAGAGTACAACTCCCATCATCCCAAGCCTGTCAATGACTAATTATATGGAGTAGTGATAAAGAGGTTATATACAGCAATAGGAGGGGTTATAGGGAGGGGATATGTGGAACAATAGGAGGAGTTATAGGGAGGGGATATGTGGAACAATAGGAGTTATAGGGAGGGGATATGTGGAACAATAGGAAGAGTTATAGTGATGGGTTTTATGGAGCAATAAGAGGAATTATAGGGAAAGTTTATACAGTAAGACTTAATCAAACAAAAAGCAAAAAAAAGGGGACAATGGAGAAGCAAGAGAGAAAGGATACTAATGTAAGGGATGTTTTTTTTTGGTGATCTCCTCATGGTTAGTTGGGGGTTAATTATTTGCAGTTTGACTGGCAACAGCAGAGGGGCAGGCGATGACGTAGTGTTAATGAGAGACAGTCAGTGATATCTCCACTATTCAGCCTTCTGTAACCAAGCACATACGCATGCGTAGTGTTAGATATCTGTAATCAACACAATAGATTCAGAGAGCCGTTGTTGGGACGAATGAGGGCGACTTGATTTTCACCTCTGTCCGCGCACCTGTGTCTTATTATGAGGCTCTCTCGTCGATAAGTACCCTTTGTTACCCTTTGTTACTTCTTATCTTCTTATCTGTCCTATCTTTGCGTATTGTAGAGTTGGTTAAGCTCTGGCAATAGTTCTTGTACGTTTAATCACCTGTTAGAGGCATGTCTCTCATACGCTTGTGAACTCTAGCAGGATGTTTATTTCATAACCTATTTAATTATTGCATGTTTTAATAAACTGTAGTTTTATAGTTTTCACTGCAGTGTGTTTGTCCTTATTTTTATTCTGAAATTCCAGTCAGACCTCTAATTGTAACAACTAATATCACCTTCCCCCCTTCCTTCTCCACCCAAAAAAGTAGATAATTTATGGGGCAAATGATGATATAAGATAAATTTTTAACCCACTGGTTCCATGTTTTGCACAGGTGAAATTATTTAAAACTTATACTTTTATTAATACAACTAAAAACTGAAGAATAAATTTTAAAATAAAAGTAGGTTCTGCCAGATATTATCATACTAATCAGCAATCTTCTTCCTGTAATCTATACGTGAATCTCTGTTAGTATCCCTAAATAGCTACATCAATGATACAACTGCTATTTATAGGTCCTCATTCGATCTCCTATGTACCTACTACAGCTTACTCCTCTAGATTATACTAACAAAAATAACATAATAACTCTTCGTTTACCATACTTAGTGATACGATAAATCCTCTAGTTCTCCTCCTATTATTAATTATAGAACCTTCCTATAATATCGTGCTGATCCTCCATAGGTTTTTTCTTTTGTGTAGTGAATCAACTCCCTGTGTAAACATAAACTTCAATCATATTAATTCCTTCATATAAAGAAATAATTCCTACTCCTAAATAATCTTAAACTATATAGTGTTTCATCAAATATTATTAACCCCAGACCAATAAACTGCCGGAAAGCTAATTCACCAACCTCGTGATATCCATGTGACATAAAAATCAAATAGAATCTTCATCTACCCAAAACAAATATCAATTATTAACCCCTAATTATCACATAACCCCCAAACAAATATAAATTCAAAAAAAAAATCCAAACACCAAGTGATATCTTTCCTACTAACGTCTCCGTATATTAAGGAAGGTAGAGCTAAATATGAATACCGGTATAAATCCAGATACTTGCTTCAAAATGCACGAGGAGGGAGAGTGCACACCTCACATCAGTCAGACTCCTATCTTTGATGCTCTATTACCATCTAAAAGTCTCCGTATACTAAGGAAAGTAGAGCTAAATATGGATACCGGTATAGATTCAGATGCTTGTTTCAAAATGCACGAGGAGGGAGAGAGCACACCTCACGGCAGTCAGACTCCTATCTTTGATGCTCTATTAGCATCCAAGACTAACTAAAACCCTCAGTAAGGCTACCGCAGGATTCGCCATCACCGAAACCCCTCATGCATTACTTAATCACCAAGTAGTTTAAACTAACATCAAATATATTTTACAACTGAGGTCTGACAACTCTGGAGAACACTACTAATTAAGATCACCGACAATGTTACTCATGTATGTCTATTACTAGCTAATGCTTCTATTTTTTGAACATCGTCTTAATTAGTATCCTTTCTCTCTTGCTTCTCCATTGTCCCCTTTTTTTTGCTTTTTGTTTGATTAAGTCTTACATATGTAGATAAGGGAGCATGGTCATGAAGGAAGAAGTGAATCCTCAATTACATGACCTAGATGATATTTATGTATATTTGGTGCTCTAGTTCTACTTTTTTGTGTTTGTATATATTGTGTAAAGTTTATACAGTACAATGTGAGGAATTATAGGGAGAATTTGTATGGAGTAATCAGAAAAACTACACTTTTGCCTCAAGTAAAATGTAACTAAATAACTATGATTACTAGAATATTCACCAGTAAAAGGCTTCAAACTGATGGTTAACTTACAAAACAATGTGATTGTTATATAAAGAGATTCGTTTTGTATTCAACCCCTTAATGCCCACATATCCAACACATTGCTTCACAAAGTGTTGATTACCCCTCTGGCACTCAAAGGGTTACTTCTTTAAAAACTAGAGAAGTGTGTAGCACATTGTGGACTGCTCCATTACTTTTATTTTTTTTTTACTGAAAAAATAAGTCCCTAAAAAGCAGCAAATATTCATAAATAACAATCACTTTGATTCTTTATCAGAAAGGTAATGTGCCAAGACGTAACAGGTAGGACAGCACATATCATGCAACTGCATGCACAACCCATTCATCATATAAAAGAACCAGAAGGATCATCAATAGCTTCTCTAAAGGATGACCCAGCTCTGTGATCCCCTGTTGTAGGTTATGGCAACAATGAGCTACCTCTCAAACAGTCCATCCTATGGGCTGAATTCTTTATAAAAAAAAAAAAAGTGTCATATAAAGAGTGTCTTTGTATGTTTTGGTAACATTTTATCCCAGTCTTTGGATCCCCAGGTGTTGAAGAGTACAACTCCCATCATCCCAAGCCTGCCAATGACTAATTATATGGAGGAGTGATAAAGAGGTTATATACAGCAATAGGAGGGGTTATAGGGAGGGGATATGTGGAACAATATGAGGGGTTATAGGGAGGGGATATGTGGAACAATAGGAGGAGTTAAAGGGAGGGGATATGTGGAACAATAGGAGGAGTTGTAGGGAGGGGATATGTGGAACAATAGGAGGAGTTATAGGGAGGGGATATGTGGAACAATAGGAGGGGTTATAGGGAGGGGATATGTGGAACAATAGGAGGAGTTATAGGGAGGCGATATATGGAACAATAGGAGGTGTTATAGGGAGGGGATATGTGGAACAATAGGAGAAGTTATAGGGAGGCGATATATGGAACAATAGGAGGAGTTATAGGGAGGGGATATGTGGAACAATAGGAGGAGTTATAGGGAGGGGATATGTGGAACAATAGGAGGAGTTATAGTGATGGGTTTTATGGAGCAATAAGAGGAGTTATAGGGAAAGTTTATACAGTACAATGTGAGGAATTATAGGGAGAATTTTTATGGAGTAATCAGAAAAATTACACTTTTGCCTCAAGTAAAATGTAACTAAAGAACTATGATTACTAGAATATTCACCAGCAAAAGGATTCAAACCGATGGTTAACTTACAAAACAATGCGATTGTTATATAACAAGATTTGTTTTGTATTCAACCCCTTAATGCCCATGTATTTTTTTTTCGTATAACATTTCTCACACACATTTGAACCCATTTGGTCTCTCCAGCATTCAGTGGGTTAAATGTACCAGTTTAACCCCTTAGTGACTGGCTGCGCACACACGGCCGTCACTTAACACCTGGCAGCCGCACGGGGATACAGACTTCCGGGACGTACATGTACATCCTCTGTCACTAAGTGACAGTTTCTGCGGGACGTACATGTACGTCCATTGTCGGGAAGGGGTTAAACCTCTCTAGCATTAAAGGAAAAATGTTCATTTCCCCCTATGGTGCACTTGGTCTGTTCCAGAATTGCATCTCCTAAGCTGGATAAATAAGTTCCTTGATCTGGAGCAAACCAACTGCAATATAGGGAACAAACTATCCATCAAAATATCCCCATTGATTTAAATGGGGTTTCTAATCCCTCGAATGCAAAGCAACATGTTGGAGACCTCACGAGCATTGAAGGGGTTAAATGACCCATTTAATCAAATGGGAATTTTTATGTATCCCCCCTCTGGTGCAACTGGTTTGATCCACCTTCCTTCTGCATACCATCCTATATACATTAAAGGGATAGTAATGTTCAAAATAAAAGCAGCTCCAATTAATCTTCATAGTACTTGGGCCATGGGGAGTGTTATTTCAATACTGTCAGATTTGTAGTTCAGGAAAAATTGAATGATAAAGTATCACCCTACCTCCCCTTTTCACTAATGTAACACTGCTCATCTCAGAACAGAAATGTGGTGTCCAGATGGATCACAGAGAGGGACAATCTTCACTTAGCATAAGGGAAAACCTGTCAATGGGGGGCAGGGCTTTCATTGTTCTCACAGTAAGAAGAATGTCCCTTGTTGTGAGCTGTCTGGTCCCAGGACCAGATTCCACATTTGAGGGGAGGCGGCTTACACTAGGTAAAAGGGGCGGGAGGGGGACATTTTATCATTCAATTACTCTTGAACTACAAATCTGACAGTATTGAAATAACACTCCCCATGGCCCAAATACTAGGAAGATTAATTGGAGCTGCTTTTATTTTGAAACATTACTATCCCTTTAACCCTTTGAGTGCCAGAGGGGTACTGGTACTCAAAGCGCTAACTCCCTTCACCATATAAATGTGTGTTACCTATCAGCTGAATAAGAAGCCTCACTTTTCAAATTCATAAGGGCCTAATAACCACTTTTGCAAAATACATTCCAGACTCTTTGGTTCTCAACCCTTTGAAGACCAGAAGAGTATCTAACACATTGCTCCAAAAAGTATTAATTACCCCTCTGGCACTCAAAGGGTTACCTCTTTAAGAACCAGAGAAGTGTGCAGCACATTGCGGACCACTACATTGCTTTTATTTTTTTTTTTACTGAAAAAATAAGGCCCTAAAAAGCAGCAAAAATTTAGAACTCACAATCACTTTGGTTCTTTATCAGAAAGGTAATGTGCCAAGACATAACAGGTAGGACAGCACATATCATGCAGCTGCATGTACAACCCATTCATCATATAAAAGAACCAGAAGGATCACCAATAGCTTCTCTAAAGGATGACCCAGCTCTGTGATCCCCTGTTGTAGGTTATGGCAACAATGAGCTACCTCTCAAACAGTCCATCCTATGGGCTGAATTCTTTATAAAAAAAAGTGTCATATAAAGAATGTCTTTGTATGTTTTGGTAACATTTTATCCCAGTCTTTGGATCCCCAGGTGTTGAAGAGTACAACTCCCATCATCCCAAGCCTGCCAATGACTAATTATATGGAGTAGTGATAAAGAGGTTATATACAGCAATAGGAGGGGTTATAGGGAGGGGATATGTGGAACAATAGGAGGGGTTATAGGGAGGGGATATGTAGAACAATAGGAGGAGTTATAGGGAGGGGATATGTGGAACAATAGGAGGGGTTATAGGGAGGGGATATGTGGAACAATAGGAGGAGTTATAGGGAGGGGATATGTGGAACAATAGGAGGGGTTATAGGGAGGGGATATGTGGAACAATAGGAGGGGTTATAGGGAGGGGATATGTGGAACAATAGGAGGAGTTATAGGGAGGGGATATGTGGAACAATAGGAGGAGTTATAGGGAGGGGATATGTGGAACAATAGGAGGGGTTATAGAGAGGGGATATGTGGAACAATAGGAGGAGTTATAGGGAGGGGTTATATAGAACAATAGGAGGGGTTATAGGGAGGGGATATGTGGAACAATAGGAGGAGTTATAGGGAGGGGATATGTGGAACAATAGGAGGAGTTATAGGGAGGGGATATGTGGAACAATAGGAGGGGTTATAGAGAGGGGATATGTGGAACAATAGGAGGAGTTATAGGGAGGGGTTATATAGAACAATAGGAGGGGTTATAGGGAGGGGATATGTGGAACAATAGGAGGAGTTATAGGGAGGGGATATGTGGAACAATAGGAGGGGTTATAGAGAGGGGATATGTGGAACAATAGGAGGAGTTATAGGGAGGGGATATGTGGAACAATAGGAGAGGTTATAGCGATGGATTTTATGGAGCAATAAGAGGAATTATAGGGAAAGTTTATACAGTACAAGATGATGAATTATATGGAGAATTGGTATGGAGTAATCAGCAAAAAGTACACTTTTGCCTCAAGTAAAATGTAACTATGATTACTAGAATATTCACCAGGAAAAAAGATCCAAACTGATGGTTAACTAACAAAACAATGTGATTGTTATATAAAGAGATTTGTTTTGTATTTAACCCCTTAATACTAGCTTTTTTTTCCTTTGCATATAACATTTCTCACACACATTTGAAACCGTTTGGTCCTTTATCAATGCAGTAATGTGTTTGGCTACAACAGTTTCAACATAAAACATTAAAATTTTTATCTTATTTCTTAACAAGCTCTATAACTAATAGTTAACACAAATAAACAGTCCTGATTCTTGATCAGGAGGGTGCTGTGCTGCCTCATAACAAGTAGCAAATCGCGTTTCTTGCATTTATAAATCTACCCCATCATCAAATACTATAACCCAGAAATACAGACGCTGTGTGTTATTTTGGAATTAATATATATGCATCAATACTAGCCAATAAGAGCTCACTATTTAGGGAGACAATGGCTGGCTAGGAGTTGTATAGCACAACTGAATACGCCCTGTATTGTGCCCATAGTGCATGTGGCCTATCACTGAATTACAGGCAGCGTAAACATCAGAATGAAGCTGGCACTGCTTGCTTGGCATGTTCTAACACTGAGAGCTGCCAGGTCACCCGTGTGAACACAGACTTACGCTTTGGATTACAGATCAATGTCTTCCATTTTGAGTTTCACCATTGGAATTTTACAGTCGATGTTGACTAGAAAAATGGATAAACAATTGGATGGATCTATGCCAAGATCCGTATTCTACATATCAAACATGGTATCATTCCCCCATAGAGGAAGCTTGCCTGACTTTTATTTATATTTATGTCTATATGTGTATTTCTATATTCTTTATTCATATTTTAGGCAACATTTCCACTGTACTGTAATTCAGAATTAAAGGGATAGTAATGTTTCAAAATAAAAGCAGCTCCAATTCATCTTCATAGTATTTGGGCCATGGAGAGTGTTATTTCAATACTGTCAGAGTTGTAGTTCAAGAGTAATTGAATGATAAAGTATCCCCCTCCCGCCCCTTTTACTGCTGTAACACTGCTTACCTCAGAGCAGCAAGACTGTCCAGAAGGTATGCAGAGAGGGACAATCTTCAATTAGCATAAGGGAAAAACCTGTCAAGGGAGGCAAGGTTTTCATTGTTCTCACAGTAAGAAGATTATCCCTTGCTGTGAGCTGTCTGGTTTTAAGACCAGATGCCACATCTGAAGGGAGATGGCTTACACTAGGTAAAAGGGGAGGGAGGGGGATACTTTATCATACAATTACTCTTGAACTACAACATCAATACTAGCCAAAACAAGCTCACTATATAGCAAGACAATGGCTTGCTAGGAATAGTATAGCCAACAGCTAGAGAGGCCACAGCTGAATAGACCCTGCACCATGCCCTTTGTACATATGGCCTATTATTGCAGTTCAAAAAACATCAGTATTAAGTTACCACTGGTGGCTTGGCATTCTCTAAAACTGAGAGCTGCCAGGTCACCTGTGTGAACACAGACTTATGCTTTGAATTACAAATCAACGTCTTCCACTAAGTCTCTCCATTGGCATGTTATAGCTGACAATGACTAGGAAAATGGATAAACAATTGGATGGATCTTTGCCGAGATCTGTATTCTACATATCATACATGGCATCATTACACCACAGAGGCAGCGTGCATAACTTTCATGTTTATTTATGTCTATATAGGTTTATTTCTATTTTCTTTTTTCAGGTTTTAGGCATAACTTGCAATGTACTGTTATTATTAATAAAGTAGTGATCAGGAGAGTAATATGTGGTCCCATGTATGATTCTTTATCGTTAGATGTTAGATGACTATTATATCTCACCAGCATTCAACGGGTTTAGAGCCCCAGTTTAAACCTCTCTAGCACAGGGTGACCAGACCTCATCTTTAACCGGGGACACTGAAATATGCCTATTTACTATGTGTCCCCGGTTAAAGAAAAGGCCTGGTCAGCTTACACTAGCATTAAAGGGGAATTTTAATTTCCCCCTATGGTGCACTTGGTTTGTTCCAGAATTGTACCTCTTAACCCCTTAAGGTCCGGCCAGGCGCGCTCACGGCCGGCACTTAAGGACCATGGAGCATTTTTTTTTTTGGATCCGATTCAGGGTGTGCACTCTCGCAGGGAGCCCTGAACCCCATGATGTGACAGGATTGCCACTGGTCCTTTTGGGCTTTAGCTTGATGAATAAGGTCCTTGTTCTGGAGCAAACCAACTGCAATACAGGGGACAAACAAACCATCAAAATATTCCCATTGATTTAAATGGGGCATCTAACCCCTTGAATGCAAAGCAATACGTTGGAGTCCATACAAGCATTCAAGGAGTTAAAAGCCCCATTTAAACCAATGGTTATTTTCAGATGTCCCCCTTTGGTGCAATTGGTTTGCTACAGAATTGTTCCACCTTTCTCCTGCATACCGTCCTATGTACATTAACTCCCCTCCCCAAATAAATGAATAAGAAGCCTCACTTTACATATTCATAAGGGCCTTATAATCACGCATTTGGAAAGATAATAACCACTTTGAAGGTACATTCCAAAATCTTTGTTTCTTAACCCTTTGAGAACAAGAGATGTGTGCAATGCATTGTGCACCCCTCTGGGCCTTAAATGGTTAAACAAAAGATTAATGTAACTGAAACATAAAGTTATATAGAGTAAAATGACCAGCTCAAAGCAAGGTGATACAAATCCCTCAGCAATTAAATGGTTATGTAAGGGTTTTAGATTCATTAGACTAAAGCAGTGGTTCCCAGTCCTGTACTCAGGGGTAGCTAACAGGACAAGTCTTTAGGATTTCCCTATTTGTCACAGTGAGGTACTTACATGACTGGTCTTTTTATGAACTCACCAGAACTCAAGCAGGAAAGTCCTAGAGGCCTGGCCTGTTAGGGGCCCCTGAGAATAGGATTGGGAGACCTCACATAGAGAGATGCAATTCTGGAGCAAGCCAAGTGCACCACAGGGTTAAAACTCCATTTCTGCAATATCCCATTGATTTAAAGAGGAACTACCACCCAATAAAAATATTTCCCCACATAATTGCCCATCTGGCAACTAGCTGCTCAGTAGCACTAGTCACCAGAAGTATCACCACATTAAAGAGAAATCACTATTCTTCCCAGACTGACAGCAGGACAGAGCTCAGACATCTTGCCATAGTGACATCCATGCATCTGTGCTATCAGTCCCAGCCAGATCTAGAACACATTGCTAGAAGCCAGCTCAAAAAGAGACTGACACCCCAGGCACACAGACATCATACAACTACATGACCAATCAATCCATCATACATACATACATACATACATACATACATACATACATACATACATAAAAAAAAAAAAAAAAAAACCCACAGAAGGATCATCAATATCAACGCTAAAGGATGATCCAGCTCTGTGATCCCCTGATATAGGTTATGGCAACAATGAACTAGCTCCTAAACAGTCCATCCTATGGGCCAAATTCTTTATTAAAAATTGTCATATAAAGAGTGTATTTGTACATTTTGGTAACATTTTTATCCCAATTCCTTAAGCCAAAGATAGTCAATCTTTGGCTCTCCAGGTGTTGAAGAGTACAACTCCCATCATCCCAATCCTATCAATGACTAATTATATGGAGGAGTTATAAAGAGGTTATATATAGCAATAGGATGGGTTAAAGGGAAAGGATTTGTGGAACAAGTTACAGCGAAGGGTTATATGGAATATGAGTTATAGGGAGGGTTTATGTGGAGCAATAGGAGGAGTTATATGGAATATTTATACAGCTCAATAGGAGGAGTTATAGGGAGAATTTGCATGGAGTAATTTGCAAAAATGACACTTTTGCCTAAAGTAAAAATGTACAATAGCTACATAACTATGATAGCCAGAATATTTGCAAACAAAGGGATTCAAACTGATTGTTAACTTACCAAACAGTGTGATTGTTATATAAAAAGATTTGTTTTGCATATAAAGAACCTTAACAGCAACAATAACCCTTTGTGCCAGAGAGATGTCCAACACATTATATTGATACCTCTATGGTACTTAAAAACTTTATCATACACTTTTTTTTTTTATTTTAATTTACACTTAATCCGTTTGGGCTTTTAACCAGAAAAGTAATACTTTGCACTCTTACATCAGCTCAGTACATAATAACACAGCATTGATCTCCACATCACAGGATAGACCCAACTTTATGAACCCTCAATACAATTTATGGCAACACTGAGCTACATTTCTTTCATAGCCCATCGTATTGGCAAAACACTATATAAAACATTTACATATCAAATATTTTTGTGTAGGTTTTTTTTTTTACATTTTCATCTAATTCTATATGCTGTCATGACCATACTCTATATTAAAATGAAGCAGTTATAAGTAGTCTTAGTTTGGAGGCTTAAATACAGAAATAGAAGGGTTATTGGGAAGTTATATGGAGCAATAGGAGGAGTTATAGTGAGAGGTTATATGGCGCACTAGAAGGAGTTATAGTGAGAGGTTGTTTGGCGCAATAGGAGGAGTTATACTGAGAGCTTATATTGAATAATAGGATGAGTTATATGGAGGAGTTATATGGAACAATATGGTGAGTTATAGGGAAAGGTTTTATGGAACAACATGAAGTGTTATACGGGGAGATTATATGGAACAATAAGAGGAGTTATAGGTGAAGACTATATGGAACAATAAGAGGTGTTATATGGAGAGATTATATGGAACAATAGGGTGAGATATAGGGAGAGATTATATGGAGAAATAAGAGGAGTTATAGGGAGAGTTTATATAGAACAATAGGAAAATAGAAAATTTGCATACCCCGTGGCACTTAGATGGTTAAAGGGATAGTAATGTTTCATAATAAAAGCAGCTGTAATTAATCATCATAGTATTTGGACTTTGGAGAGTGTTATTTCAATTCTGTCAGAGTTGTAGTTCTAGAGTAATTCAATGACAAAGTATCCCCCTCCCGCCCCTTTTACTGATGTAACACTGCTCAGCCAGAGCAGAAGGGAGGTGCCCAGGTAGACTGCAGAGAGGGACAATCTTCAATTAAGATAAGGGAAAAACCTGAAAAACTTGTAAAGAGGGGCAGGGCTTTCATTGTTCTCATAGGAAGAAGATTGTCCCCTGCTGTTATCTGTCTGGTCTATGGACTGGATTCCACATCTGACAATAAATGGCTTACACTAAGTAAAAGGGACGGGAGGGGAAACTTTGTTTGAGAGATAAGACTTATATCGTTCTTCATGTTTTGTTTAATGCCTACAAAATAAAATAAAGACAAAATGAAGTATTACTATCCTTTTAAAGAAAATGTTGCAATAGTTGAAGAATTATGTTCATACCTGGGAACTTTTGAAATAGGGCTACCTGGAGGGTAACCCTGTCAGTGCCCAGGGGGAGGAAAATGACGCGAATTGCTTCATAAAAGGGGCGGGGCTTAGTCATGGGGGGGCGGGACAAAACAAACACACAAAACCCCCCCTGCAAAATGGATGTAAGAGGGCAGGGAGTGGGAGGAACCAGGCGGGATGGAGCACAAGTGGGCAGAGTTTCTACTTAAACTCTGCCCACCCGGTGATTCACACATTGCCCCGGAGACCCGGTAATTCACTTTGAAATCAGGAGTCTCCGGGGTAAAACCGGAGAGTTCCCAGGTATGATTATGTTTGACAATATGTGTGTATGCAGCTGACTGATTTGTAAAACTGTGAAACAATTATATAAATAATCTAATTTGGTATACAAATATACTAAGGGCTGAGTAAACTCCATGAAGCCCTGGTACAGGTTAGTACAACTTTGAGCTAGATCTTCATGCTTCCCAAGTGTCTCTATTTGAGATTAAAAACCCTCTGTCTCTCTTTCCCATCCTGGTGTCCTTCTAGAAGTTCAGACTGTGGGGGGAAGGGGTATATAAGTGTATCACATTACTCCACACCAATAAAACTTATTGTTTGTTTCAAATTTGGTATAGTTGATTATAAATTAAGATAAAGCGTACCTCTGTGGCCATTTGAAATGTTGGAAGGTAGACAGCACATAACTTTATAGAACCACTACCATTTGAATGTGCAGTTTGTATATTCTAGAATTTGTGTTCATGTTTAACTGCCCCTATTATGCAGTCGGTTTTCTCCAGAATATAATCTGCATTACAATGTCACGATGAATGTGAAGCACCAAAACCAAGCAAACTCCCAATTATTTGCCTTATAACGCTGACATAGCACAGCCAAGCAACTACACGACAATAAAGTAACATTTATAATTACGTATACTAGTAAATTTCAAACTGAACAGAATCTACAGTTAACAATATACACTTATAAATCCCACTCCCTAAGTTCTTGATCAGAAGGGTACTGTGCCGAGTCGTAACAGATGGGAAGGCACATTTCCTGCAGCCGCAAGAAAACCCACTCATCACGTTCAAGAACCAGAAGGATCAACGACTTTCGCCGTGCAACACCCTACCCACTCCCCTTACGCCTTATACAGGTAATGGCGACTTATGGTTTAGTCTGTTTTGGCTTATTCTTACGTACAATGCCGTTCTTATTCTGTTTTAATTTGTGTTTAACATGTATTAGCTTTTAAAGTAAATAATTTTGACCGAAAATACAAATTATTCATCTTATTTTGAATTGTATTAGATATGCATCAATATGAGCCAATCATCGCTCACTATGTAGATTAGAGGCGTGGTATATTATGCTCGTTCGCTAGCACAGGGTTATGGTGTATCGCTTCTCAGACACGCTGGAAAAGGATGCCTTCTGACATAGTACTGGCGGAAGTGCGTTACGTAGCCAGTTCTCGCGAGAAAAGAATCTTGTTCATGGCCGCTCTGTTAAACTACACGCGTTGAGTGTGTGGTACCGGCTCTGGGAAGAGGCACGGAATATAAGGAGCCACAATGCAGCACGATGACGTGAGCGGGGGTGTTAATAGTTCATTGGGTGTGGAGAGCTAGATATCTTGTTCAGATAAATATATGTATTCCATTGATTCCGAACTCGAGTAATTCATGCAGCCACTTACTTTCGTTCTATGTATACACGCAGGGCCGCCTGTGGCATCTGTTGGTCCGCTCGGTTTTTACTACAGTTGCTGCGTTTTTCGTAGCTGAACACATCATTACTATTCAATATACCATTTTGGTCATCTAAATGAAAAAATCTAAGATTTACACATCTGCTTCATAATATGTTCTGTAGTTGCAACATAGTTAACAGCCCTGGCCACTGTTATGTACAAGTAACCCCATTATATTGATTCAGATCATTAAAGGGATAGTAATACTTAAAATGTAAAAAAAAAATATGTTGTAGGATTTATCCCCCTGAGTAAAACAAGAGGAGTTCCACTGCTGAAAGGTGTTTCATTCAAAAGTTATTAATTTTCAAAGTTGAATTTTTTAGGTGCAATATCACAGTGGCCTGAAATTGTTTGAATGAAACACCTTTCAGCAGTGGGGGTACTCTTGTTTTACTCCGGAGGATAAACTCTACAACATATTTTTTTTTTACATTTTAAGTATTACTATCCCTTTAAGTTTTAATTGACCTTGGACTGGCGACCCTGCATTCGGTTCAGGGAATTTGATGCAAGTATTTAGAGACTGTGTTATTGCATTGGTTGTAATACTATTATAAGTATTGCAGTTGGGTCAAGCATACTATACCTTCCAAGTGTTTCTCTTTACTAGGACCAATCTCTGTGTAACACCCTAAATATCTCATTCCTACTCTGGTGTCCCTCCTTTTAGCAGATTAGCATGTGTAAGTAAGTGTATCACATTGTTCCACAGCAATAAAACTTTAATATTTGTATAAGCTCCTCTATGTGTGTTTATACGTTAGTCTTTGTAAATAAAATACTTGGGTCTTGTTCTAAATCATTCATTCAGCTACATAGAGAGCTGTCCACACATTCTCAGTAATGCCCCGGCAACCAGCCTAGTCCTCAGAAAGACCTCCTAATACAAAATTTTCCCTCTCTGCCCATTTGAAATTTTGGAAGCTATTGTCAAGGGTTACATTGTTGGGGAGGCAATTGAGGACAGGGGGTTGTATTTGTGCATATGTGATTAAGCCATAAAAAAGTATGTTGTAGTATTGGATGGTTTGTTGGGTTTAGGACATTGACTTCCAAGGTTTCAGTTGTGCGTCACGTGATGAGAAATGTATATGTGCAAGGGCTGCATTAATTTTCGATCGATAATGGGGAATTATTGAATAAAGTTTAATACTGTATGTTACTGACAACTGTTCTCTTAAAGTGGAACTACCACCCCATATAAAGGTAAACCCCAAGAATTACCCATCTGACGACTAGCTGAACAATAGTACTTGCTGCCAGAAAAATTACTTCCTTACAGAGAAATTCTACTGCTCCTGGGACTGACAGCCAGGAAACAGTGCAGACTTCTTTGCACAGTGACGTCTGTGCGCCTACACTGTCAGTCCCAGTTTGTTCTAGGAGGCTTTGCTAGGTACCGTATGGTGCTGGAAGGGACTGACGGCACAGGCGCGCAGATTCTTCTAAGGCGCTGTTGCCTGGCCATCAGTCTCGGGAGCAGTAGAATTTAGTTATAAGGAGGTAATTATTCTAGCGACTAATACTATTATTCAGCTAGTCGCCAGATGGGTAATTTTTGGGGTTTAACTTTACGTGGATTGGTAGTTCGACTTTAACTGTATGATGTAGTTGGCAGGTTAGGCCTCATGGGTGGAGGTGCTAACATCAGCACACCCAGCCATGTCATTACTTAGACATGGTTGAGGCAGGATGCCGGATCCTGCATGGCGCAGTGGGCAAGGATTTATATAATGTCGCCCTACTGCAACCACTGAGTGTGTCTGCCAGGGTGCAGGATCATTTAGCCTTATATATTGTGATCTGTAGAGTATATGTATGAAGGCAAAAGTGTAACAGGTCTGGGGCAGTCCAACTGCATTAGTGGGAACAAATATTTCCATTGATTTTAAATGGGGGTTTTAACCGGTGAATACTAGAGCATATTTCACTTTCCAATATGAATTAAATGCTCCCAGAGTCTGAGGTATATTATCACAATATGTTCTTCTTCCTTTTACAGGTTATATGGGATATCATTGGAAACAAACAGTTTTGTTCCTTCAAAATAAAGTGAGTAACGTTTTCGAACTTATCTGAAATTCCTCATCAGGACCAGTAAACAAAATCATAACGACAGTTTTTCCGTCCCTAATATGTATTAACCTTTTGAGTGCCAGTTGGATATCCAGGGCATTGCAAAGTGATGTGTTAGACATTCTCCTGCCCTTCAAAGGTTTAATTTTAAATTGGGAGTAATACTTGAATTAAGCGTGAATTAAGTCTGAGTTTTCTTTAAATGTTTTTAACCACATCTATATAATAATTTGCTACGTGTGTGTTTGTCAGAAGCCGTCATGCACAGTAGAGACAGCTGTGCACGCAGCAGTCGTACAGTACAGTCTGCCCGCGCCGTGGCTGATAACGGAGTGGGGCTCCTAATTCAGACTGTAGTATTCTGCAGAGAGGACTATGGTCTGAATTCGGAGCACCCCACTCCGTTATCAGCCACAACACGGGCAGACTGTACTGTGCATGACTGTACTGCGGCCATTGCTGGGTGGCACTGTGGCCCGTGTACACGGGCTCTTCAACTAGTAACATTATATTTCAATAGGGAAGGATCCCCTGCCAGCCCCTTCTGGCCTCCTGCCATCAGATCTGTAATATGGTTGTGGGACTGGACGGATGTAGCAAGGGACAATCTTCACACAGTAAGTATAAGAAAAATCCTGCCTCCCTTGACAACGGAGGGCATGATTTTCCTTTTGCTTACCGAAGTTTGTCCCTCGCCGCTCTCCATCCAGACCAGACTGAGGCAGAGTGACACAAGGGAAAGGGGCAGGCGGGGGATCCTTTCAGATTGAATTACTTTTGAACTACAAACCTGTAAGTGTTAAAATATAGCTTTATATGTTTAAAAACATATAAAGAAGACTCCAAACTCAAGTTTAATACAAGTTTTACTAACCCTTTAAAGAAGAAGTCACACCTTCTACTAATCTACCGAACTATGGGCAGACATTCCTACTGGCTCCTATGAAGTTATTTTTGCTCAGGAGAGAGAACATTTTCAGTCAGTCCTGGATGTCAGATCCATGGAGGTGCACATAACAGTTACTAGCAGGACCACAGGGCACAAACTCCACCCACTGCACGTGTAATCTTAACCCTTTAAGGACTGTAGGAGTGTAAATGCATTGCTTTTGCAATGTGTAGTGCACCATCCTGGTCCTTAAACAGTTAAGTTTGAAAAAACTGCCTGCAGCTGTCATGTCCATCTCCATGGACATGACATTCAGGATTGATTGAAGATGTTATCTCTTGCACGAATACAAATCAACTGGGGACATTATTATTTTCTGGCTTTAGTAGGGTACGTGTAAATGGATGATATTGGGAGGTATTACTACTTTAAAGTGTTAGTAATGTCTTAACCCCTTAGTGACAGCCGCATTCGTACGCGGCTGTCACCTTAACGCCCGCCGAACATTTTTTTTTTTTTTTTTCAAAGAAGTCCGGAGTCTCCGAGCGGCGTGCAGCCGCACGGAGACACGGACTTCCGTGACTTACCAGGTACGTCCTCTGTCACTAAGTGACAGTTTCTGCGGGACGTACCTGGTAAGTCATATGTCGTTAAGGGGTTAATGTTACAAAAAGTAATATTGTAGTGCAGAAAATAAGAAACCCATTAGTGCTATTCCTATCTCTCAAACTTTTATTGCCTTTATGGTTTGAGAGAGAGCGCGTTCTAAAGTTCCCCACTCCCTCCCCTTCTCCTGAAGTCAGCTGTAAGCTGACAGCAGGAGATCCTGGTCTGGGGACCGACAGGCGGCTCTACAGCAGAGCTGAAATAGTGCAAATGAAAAAGAAATACTTCATTAGAACAGTCTACAAAGTGTGCTTGGTTTGTAAGCACACTCTTTAGACCGTTCCAATGAAGTATTTCTTTTTCATTCGTGCTATTTCGGCTCTGCTGAAGAGCCTCCTCAAGTTGGTCGACTCGGATCTCTGTATGTCAGCTTTACAGCTGATGTCAGGGAGGGGGAAAATTTAGAATGCTCTATCTCTCAAACAATAGAGGTTTGAGATATAGTAATAGCACTGATGGATTTCTTATTTTCTGCACTACAATATTATCCCTTTAAACCTGTTGGCACCAGGGGGGGTACGGAATGCATTATAAAACAATGTGTTCCGTACTCCTCTGGCAGTCAAAGGGATAATCATTGATTACTTTAGGGCCTGACGGGCACTGTTAAAGTCATATCAAGAGACCACAATCTGTAATACTTTACTGCACATCTTTAGAATCAGTTTGATATCTATCTGTAGTTGTCTTCTCAAACTGCATCCATACAGAGCCTAGACAGGCCAGGGATTAAGGATATCCCTTTTTTATTTGCACAGTGACCATCATTTTCTTGGTGATTTTGAATGGTCTATACATAATCAGTGATATCCCAAAAACCTGCACTCTCAGCCCTCCTGAAATGCAGTTTGAGATCCTGGGTGCCAAAGACTTCTCCATCACAATGCTTTTGATACGTTGCTAGCAGCCCCTGAAAATAAGCATAACATACATTTTAAAGCGGAACTACCACCGCTAAAGTTGATGTCTAATAATTCCCCATCTGGCGACTAGGTGCTCAGTGGAGCTAGTCGCCAGAATTATTACCTTATTCAATAGAATTCTCCATTCTTCCTGGGCTGACAGGTAGGACAGAGTGCCGACATCTTTCAATAGTGATGTCTGCACTGTCAGTCCCAGCCGGCTCTAGGAGGCGTTGCTAGGAGCTGTCCGGCTTCAAAAGGGACTGACAGCGCAGGCATGCAGATGTCACTGTTGAAAGATGTCTGCACTCCGTCCTACCTGTCAGCCCGGGAAGAATGGAGAATTCTATTGAATACGGTAATAATTCTGGCGACTAGCGCTACTGAGCAGCTAGTCGCCAGATGGGGAATTATTAGCCATCAACTTGTTTAGCGGTGGTATTTCCGCTTTAACCCTTTGAGTGCCAGAGGGGTATCTAACACATACCCCTTTGGCACTCAAAGGGTTAAACAGACTAAAAAATGTATATGTTATTTATATCCTTGATGAACAAAAGCTCTGCATTAATAATTTGATTGCCAGAGGGGTGAACAACGCATTGCTTTGAAATGTGTTGTGTATCCCTCTGGCACTCAAAGGGTTAACAAGATCTTTTCACAAATCCCTTTAAAATGGATCTTTCACTTTAATTCAAGTTGTTTGCATACTCGAAAACCACATTAAAAATTGTCTGTATGTCATGTTAACCAAAAGGCCAGCAAATGTGTAGCTGAGGAAATATTCACATTTCTTTCATATGCTAATGTATGCTAATTGCAGCGGCATGAGTGATGTTTTCATATGCTGATTAAGCAAATCACTTATGTTGCATATGCTAATTAAGCCTTTTCAGTGATGTCATATGCTAATAGAGGTTTATATGATGTTTCATATGCTAATAAAGCTTTGTTCAGTACCAGGAAGAGTTTAGTTTCACTTTATCCAGAAACAAAAGTGTGAATATTTCATAAACTATACATCAGCTGGACCTTTGGTTAACATGACATATAGGCAGTTTTTAATGCAGTTTTCAAAAATGTAGGTTTTAAAATGAATTTAAAATGTTTTGCTTTCAGAACAAAGACCCAGAACTTCTGTCGGAATGAATACAACATAACAGGGCAGTGCAATCGCTCTTCCTGCCCACTTGCAAACAGCCAGTATGCCACCATTAAGGAGGAAAAAGGTGAGTGGGGGAGATACATATAGATGTGTATATATTTCTTCTTCAGATTTCTTTGGATAGGAGGAGGTTTTATGTAAAAACATCTACCTGATCACATGACAGTGAGCTGTTTACACTGTTGAAGTAGTAGACATTGCAGGTAAGCCAAGAAAATGGGGGATGAAGGATTACCAGACCCCCCTTGTTTTCTCACTATGGTGCTCATTTTAACCCCTTAGTGACCGGCCGTGTGTGCGCGCGGCTGGTCACTAAGGGGTTAATATGAGCACTTAACACCTGGCTAGGATTTTTTTTTTCGCCAAAGTAATCCGTTGTCCCCGAACGGCGTGCAGCCATGCGGGGACCCGGACTTCCAGGACGCACATGTACGTCCTCTGTCACTAAGTGACAGTTTCTATGGGACGTACATGTACATCCATTGTCGGGAAGGAGTTAAAGGGATAGTAATACCTAGATGAAAGAAGATTTAATATTGTTCATATGACGAAAGTAAATCTGTTGCTTAAATATATATATTTTAAGATTTATAAGCTTTTTCAAGTACCCCCCCCCCCTTCTGCCCCTTTTACAGATGTCAGTGATGTAGCTGACAGAGCGAGATTCTGGTCATGTGACCGGCTCTTCAGCAGAGCCAAAATATTGTTATCTACAAAGAAATACTTGATTAGAGTGGTCCTCCTAGGCACACTTTGTAGACCGTTCTAATGAAGTATTTCTTTGTAGATAAAGCTATTTTGGCTCTGCTGAAGAGCCGTCCGGTCAAATGACCAGAATCTCGATCTGTCAGCTAGAGTGCTGACATCTGTAAAAGGGGCGGTGGTGACTTTAAAAGCTTTTAAATCTTAAAATATACGTAATTAAGTAACAGATTTACGTCATTTAATTTTTTTTTTTTTTTAATATATGAACAATATTAAACCTTCTTACATCCAGGTATTACTATCCCTTTAAGCCATCAGCACCTACGATATTGCCTCTAATATGCACTTGAATGGACCCATCTGCCTACGTTAAGCCTCTGGCAGTCAAAGGGTTAACCTTTGCCTGTTGCACCTCCATGCCAGTTTGTGCTTTTTCCTCCTCCTTTTCTGCTTCCCTCTCATCTTTTTCCTCTTCCAACAAAGGAGATGGGGTTGGTCTCCGAGACCCTGTATTTCATTATTTTATTTTTACCATCCTGTAATTTAGAACATAAATGTGAGTGAGCTGGTCCCTGGCAGTTATACATGGCTGTTTTTAGTAAGCTAAATAGGTATAGGTGTGGAACAAACCATCTGTACCATAGGGGACAAATGAAAGTTCCATCTAGGACTCAAGTAGTTAAAAATCCAATTTTAAATCAATGGATGTTTTGGGAATGCTTGTTTATCCTTCTTGGTGCAGGTGGTTTGCTCCTTCCTGGTTATGACCCTTGGTTAACTCATAACAGTTTTATCATGTCCCCTCCAGGCTGCACAAGTGTTTCAGGTTAACGATGTTTAACTTAAAAAATGCCTTCCTAGCCAATGGACCTGAAAATGTATTCTGTTCGCAGTCTGCCCTGGGCAGATATGTCCATAATAATAACTTTGAAATGTTGGCACTTGCACACACTTGCTGTGCGTTCTACAGCATGATATGATCAACTGTTCTTGACGCTTCCTCATTAAAAGTCAGATACACAAAGAAAGTGGAGCAATTTTGGAACAATCCGGCTGTACAATAGAGGACAAGTAACTACCACTGACTTAAGTGGGATCTTATCCTCTTGATTGCTGGAAAGGTCTTCAGTGCATTGCAGAGTAATGAGACCTTTCTAGCACTGGAGAGCCCCCCCTCCCCCCCAAAAAAAAATCTGTGCTATTTGGGAAATATTTGTCACCTGTAATCCAATAGGTTTACTCTGTTTTTGGCCATTAAAATGGGAAATTTGGTTAAATCTTATTTTGTTCCAGAGATGATGAAAAGGGCACTTAGGAAATGTGCAAACACTCTACATGAGCAGATCCCAGCATTCCATGGGGTGAATGAGTTTCCCTTCATCAGGTTTAGTTGTCAGTCCCGCCCTTTATCTCTAGAACCTTGTATTTGCATCGGGCATTAGCCACCTGCGTCTGAGGAGACAAAACAAATGGGGCTTATTTATCAAACTAAAAAGGTGCAATTGTGGAGTAATGCACTGGCGATCTCTAACATTCTAGGGTTGAAAAGCCACATTTCACCCTTTGTGTGCCAGAGGGGCATCCCATCTAGAATTCAAAGGATTGAACAGACTGGGAATTTTCATCCACCTGCACCACCCATGATGAAGTTGACTTGTACCTTAACCCTTTGAATGCCAGAGGGGTACAGAACGCATTGCTTTTCAATGTGTCCCATACCCCTCTGGCACTCAAAGGGTTAATGGCTTGATGCGTAAGTCTCCATGGTCCATATTTATAAAAGCAATAACTGGCATGATTGTGGAGTAAACCAACTGCAACATAGGGAACAAATAAATTCCTGTTAAGTTAGGAATTTAAAGGGCTAGTAATGTCCAATAATGTTATTTTGTATTGTAGATTAAAAAAATGGTTTGAGAGAGATTCGCATCTAAAGTCCCCCCTCCTCTTTTTCTGATGTCAGCTGTAAAGCTGACAGCAGGAGATCCGTGTCGGCTGACTCGAGGAGGCTCTTCAGCAGAGCTGAAATCACATTATTTAAAAAGAAATACTTCATAGAAACGGTCTACAAAGTTTGCTTGCAAACTAGGCACACTTTGTAGACTGTTCCAATGAAGTCATTCTTTTTATATAAAGCTATTTCGGCTCTGCTGAAGAGCCGCCGGCTGGTCTCAGGGATCTCCTGCTGTCAGTAGAGCGCTGACAGCAGAAGATGGGGAGGGGGGAACTTTAGCTGTGAATATCTATCTCTCAAACCATAAAGGTTTGAGAGAGAGAATTTGCTGCACATATTATTATTATTTTTTTTTAATCTACAATGCAAAATAACATTATTATTGGGCATTAGTATCCATTTAACCCTTTGAATGCTAGAGAGGTCTCCAACACATTGCACAGCAATGTGTCAATGTGTTGGAGACTTCTCTAGCATTCATGGGGTTAATAAGCTGTATTCAAGTGCATGGGGATTTAGGGATTTTTATTTGTCCCCTACAGTTCAGTTGGTTTAGTCCAGCACAATTCCAGTTTGCTTTTATACATATGGGCCCATGTGACATATTGTGAGCAAAGCAGAGGAGGGCAGTTTTTCACTTTGTGTCTGATACATTTTTCCATCAGTTCACTATGATGCCATTGGTTTGTCCCAGAACTGCTACACCTTTTGTTTTTCTAGACACGTTCCTAATTCTGTTCTGCACTTACCCACACAGGCCTCTGCTATTTATATATGAAGACCATAGAGAGGGCAGCCTTTCCATCTCGGTTGTGGGAGAGGGTAAGTGATTGATTTAACATAAGCATTTGTAATTCAGTCTGTTGATGCCTGCTGTCTTGTTGTGAAGAGGTGAGAACTGAATGGAGATAGAAAACACAGGTAAGGGCAGATGCTAGGCAGGTACAATAGGTCAAAAACATTGATGAATTGACATTAATTCTTTCATTAACCTTTATAATTTTTGTGCTGTCTCTTACTGATTTTTGCCTCCCTGGTAGGTATGGTATTATGCCTTGATCAGTCAGTCTTTTTACCTGTATGAAAAGCTACTGCCTGAAAAGTAATTCTGTTAAACAAATTAAGAGCCATTTATAGGTCTACTTCCACTTTAACAATTACAATGTGGAGGTAAATGTTACTGACAGTAACATGGTGGAAATGTTTTTGACAGGTGCGTCTGAGCAAAAATTATGAGCGGGCACTGGAACAGATAGACGAGAACCTGATATACTGGCCGCGATTTATCAGGCACAAATGCAAGCAGAGGTTCACCAAGATTACACAATACCTGATCCGCATCCGAAAGCTCACACTGAAGAGGCAGTAAGTGAGAAGCTGACAGCTCCAGCTAGTCAGAGGTGTATTTATCAAGCTAAAGAAATTGTTGTGGAACAAAACAACTGGCCCATAGGGGGAAAATCATATTCCTAATGATTTAAATGGGACATCTAACTCCTTTAACCCTTTGAGTTCCAGAGGGCTACGCAAAGCATTCAAGGAGTTAAACTCCCCCATTTAAATCAGTAGCAATTTTAATTTCAACAATATGGTGATATTTTTTTACTCCACTGATGAATAAGACAGTTGCTCAATTAATGAATAACGTACCATATGGGACAAATTAAAATTCCCATTACGTTTAATGGGGTTTGTAAGCCCTTGGAGTCTAGCGAAGTCTCAAGGCCTCTCTCGCATTCGAGGCTTAAAAAGCTTAAAGCGGAACTTTCAGAGCATACTTAGTCTCCATGCATTCATTTAAACGCATGGCAACTCACTTTGAAATAGATGTTTTACCTTGAAAAAATAGCCCAGTGCAAAGGAATCCTTCCTGTGTGGGGACTGACGGGCAGGTTAGTGTGGTCCGCGCTCCTGCGCCATCGGTACCTTCTGGAGACCATGTGGTGTACAGCAGTACTACTCAATGGAGACCGGGACTGACAGTGCAGGCACGCTTACAAGATGTCTGCACTGTAGTCTGGGTTCCGGTCTCCAAACGGCAAGGATTCCTTTGCACTGGGCTATTTTTTCAAGGTAAAACATCTATTTCAAAGCTAGTTGCCATACGTTTAATGAATGCATGGCGACTAAGTATGTACATGAAAGTTCCCCTTTAATGAAAATGGAGGGCATATCAGGATTTTTAACTAGTCCCTTATGGTTCAGTTAGTTTGCGCCTAAATTTCTACTCTCTTGCTTTACTGAATAAGGCCCAAGACACTTTGAATGAGCTAAAGGGTCAGTCCAATGCAGAAACATAATGGCCTAATGCCCATGACAATCCAATGGGTTAAAGGGATAGTAATGTCTTCCATAAAATAGCTCTTTGAGTCTTTAGTGTAAAACGAACACCTTGCGCTATGTTAAATTACTTACTTTGATGTAGTTCCAAAAATATTACATTTAAAAGGATCCTCCGCCTGCCCCTTATGGCCGCCTCCCCTTAGAGCTGCAATCTGGTCCTGGGACAGGACGGATGCAGAGGGGGACAAACTTAAGTCAGTAAGTATAAGGAAAACCCTGCCCCCTCTACGAAGGAGGGTAAGATTTTCCTTTGCTTACTGAAGTTTGGCCCTCGCAACTCTCAGTCAGGACAACAGATAGAGGCAGTGTGATGCGGCCGGCAGGGGGATCTTTTTATTTATATATATATATATATATATATATAATATATTATATTTGTAACTACATCAAAGTAAGTGTTTTAACTTAGCACAATTTGTTCGTTTTACATTAGAGAAGACTCGGACAGCTACTTTATGGAAAACCTTACTATCCATTTAAATGTCTTTTTTTTGGGGGGGGGCTAAGTTTAACATGATTACGCTAAAGTATTAGTCCCATGCAGGTGCAGAATGTCCTAAAAGTAGTGCTATATTTAAGGGGTTAATGACTTTAATGGTCAGTTACTTGAAGCACTCTTTAATGATATCCCTGCCATGAGGGGGGGGGGGGGGGTTGAGCATTTAACCCTTTGCGTACCAGAGGGGTATTCAACACATTCCACCTTTTTTATTCTAAGTGAATTTAGTAAACTGTCCTATTCTCTCTTCACAGACGAAAACTAGTTCCCCTGAGCAGGAAAGTGGAAAGGAGAGAAAAGAGGAGAGAGGTATTGTCATGTTTCTGATATTGTACAGTGGTTTTGGTTTTGGTTTGAATGTTTAAATCCTATATTCTTGGGCCGATATTTAAGCAAAAGTAGCCTTAACTGTTTAAGGACTAGAGTGGCAAGCAACACATTGCAAAGCAATACTTTGAACGCCCCTCTGGTCCTTTAAAAGGTGGATGTGAATTCAGCAGCTCTTGCTTCAGTGAATGGACCTTGCTTGTCATGCAGTTATATCTCCAGGCCAAACATCCTCTCATACCTGGTCACTCCAGGCAGGGTGAAAAGGACCACTTGATAGGTGGGTGCTGTGAAATAAAGCTTCCCTTCAATCTCTGGTAACTGTACAGAACTGTTGCAGTATCACCCACTTCCACCATACGAATTTGCATGAGTCCATGAATAGAAGCAATAAACTTTATTGATGGCAGTATGCAAATTTGTTTAGTGGATGTGCTTGATATTGCAACAGTTCTTTACCTAAAAAGGTTAAGACATTATTACGAGATTTGTGTTTTTGTTTTTTTTTTCCTTTTCTTTTAAAATCAAATTTTTATAATGTAACACCATGAAAATTAATTTTACAGAAATGGTCTTATAAGGAAGCGTGGTCAAACTTCACATCAAAATCAATCATATATCCAAAAAAACTGAGGTTATCAACTCCAAAAAAAAATTATAAAGAAAAGTGGTGAAATTCTTAACCCCTTAAGGACCGGGAAAATCTGAGGTCGTTTTCCCTTAAGGACCGGAGCAGTTCTGACCTTTTTGACTATATCTTTGTTCAGCAATGTTTTCCCTCTAAGTCTTTTATTCCACCCCCATACATTATATACTGTTTTTTTAAGCACAAATAGGGCTTTCATTTGATACCCTACTTATATGGATAACCCACCATTTACTTTATTAAAATGTAAAAAAAAGGTAAAAAAAATTGTAAAAAAAACACCATTTTTGGTTTTTCTCTTTGGATCAATTGGGCACAAAGGGTTAACATTTTATCGAGACTGCATGAAAGGTATGACCAGTCAGTCATACCTACAAAATGCACAGTTTAAAGTGGCCACTGTCCCCCCTGGGTGAAAATCCCCATGTCTCTTTTTCCCACCCTATTTTGACACTTTTTTTATCCGTGACATTTGGCGGTGTATATAAGTGTATTACATAGCTCCACAACAATCACACTTCCACTTTTGTTTAATTAGATTATTATTTTTTTTTAAATAAAATATTTTTGTAAAAAAAAAACAAAAAAGTGTGTTGTGTTGTTTTTTTTTTAAAGAAAAAAAAAATTATCATTGCAGGTCAGAAATTGACCTGCATTTAGCAAGCCTTTGGCACCAGCAGTGAAGGGGTTAATACCCCTAACTGCTGTATTTTCTTTCACCACTAGGTGTCTCCTGTCTACTTCTGTCTCCGTTACTTTCATAGCAACGGAGCCAGAGGCAGACTTGACAGGCACAGACAGCATGCTTTCTTTGCTGTCTCTGTCTGTCACTTTGCCGGTACATGTGATCGCTGGAACGGCGATCGCATGAACCATCAAAGGCAAGAAGGGCTGAGACTGAACGCCCCGGTCTCGGAGCGCTCAGTCTCAGCCTGGAATTAATGATAGCAGCGTGCACGGAAGCACGCTGCTATCATTTAAGCCATGACGGTCCTGGACCGTCATGGGTCCTTAAGGGGATTGCAACCCATGACGGTCCAGGACCGTCATGGGTTCTTAAGGGGTTAAGCAAACCAACTACTCCATAGAAGATAAATAAAAATCCTAAAGCCTCAGTTGATTTAAATGGGTTTTTAACCTGCTGAATGCAATAGAGACCTTTATATCATTCAAGGGTGCTACAAACTCCATTGAAATCAAGGGGAATTTTTATTTTCTCCCCATGGTATATAGCTGGTTTGTCCCAGAATTGCTCCTTTTCCTGATTCTTTTTGGATTTTGATATGGGCACCGTGACACTCTGTCATGTTATCTGATTTGCTAACCATTTTCATTTCTTCTCATTTATTCAGGAAAAAGCCTTGGTGGCTGCTCAGCTGGACAACGCAATAGAGAAGGAATTACTAGAGCGCCTGAAACAAGGAGCGGTAAGATAGTAGAAAGGGAACATAGCTGTTCTGTGGGATTGAGGAGAAGAAACATAGCTTTTTTTAGGGGAGTGAATGGGAGGGGTGTAGTTGCACTGTAGTTGGGAATGAGAGGTGCATAGCTGGGTGTGGGTTGAAATTGAGAGGGGCATATCTGTGTTGAGGATTGGGGGATGTATAGCAGTGTTTGAGGTGGGATTGGGGCAAGCAAGACTATGCTTTGAGAGGGGTATATCTGTCTGGGGAGGAATTGAAGAGGGTAGGTATTGAGAAGGGCACAGCTGTGCTGGGGTTGGAATGGGAGTGGTATAGGGGTTCTTGCTATGCTTGATGGGAAATTGAGAGGGGCATAGTTGTGTTGTGGGATGAAGGAGGTGGATGATTGTGCTGGCTGATGGCAGAGGAGTATTTAGCTATATAGGGGAAAGGACAGCAAATATAAGAAAGCTGTTGGGTGCAGAAGGCATGTCTGTACATGTGGTGACTGGGCTTGTGTTCATGCCATAACAGGAAATATACAATAGTATATTTACTGTCTTGTGGTGATGTCTATAGCAGTGTAACTGGCCCTTCAAGGCCAGCTTTATCATGTTGTTATGCTGGTGTAATGGTGGGTCTTTTGCATCCATCAGAGGCTCCTCCTGTAGCCTGTTCCTTCTCTGTTACAGTGGTAAGAGGAGATAATTTCTCTCTATCAACAATTTTATATATATATATAATAGATAAATACACACACACACACACACACATGAATACCCTTTCTTTTGCCTCCAAACGTACCTCCCTTTGCACTTGCACTGTTAAACCTTAAAGGGTTAGTAATGCCCAAAGCTAAGTTTATGTTTTATTGTAGATTTTAGAAAAGGAAATTATATGCAGCAAACCCCATCTCACAAACCTTTGTGTTTTGAAAGCTATTCACCTCTAATGTTCCCCCTCTCCTGATGTCAGCTGTAAAGCTGACAGCAGGAGATTGGAGTAGTGCAACTTGAGGTGGCTCTTCAGCAGAGCTGAAATGGCGACCTTTAAAAAGAACTACTTCATTGGAACAGTCTAAAAAGTGTTTGCAAACCAGGCACACACTGCATACCATTCCAATGAAGTAATTCTTTTTAAAATTCGGCTCTGCTGAAGAGCCGCTGTCTGGTCCCAGGACCGGGATCTCCTGCTGTCAGCAGAACGTTGACGTCAGGAGAAGGGGAGGGAGGAGGGAACTTCATCCCCGAATATCTCTCAAACTGTAAAGGTTTGAGAGATGTGGTTTGCTGCTTATTTCTTTTTCTAAAATCTACACTAAAACATAAACTTAGCTTTGGGCATTACTAACCCTTTAATCCTTTGGGTGCTACAGTGGTCTAGTCTCAATACATTGGAGACTCCTGTAGCATCCAAGGGAGCAATCTAGTTTTTTATTTAGAATGTTTAAGCATAATGTGCATCATTTAACTGGCCTTGAGGGTCGCCTATTTGGCCTGTGTGGTGAATCTGGTTGGATGCCATTCTGTTCATGGGTCAGATGCTGGGAATCTACACAGAACAGAACAGAGCTAGGCAACTTGTTGTGTGCTACTGCTTCAATCAGCCATCTCTCATATTCATTTTCCCTAACACAAAATCATAAAAGAAAAGGCTTCATCCCCTGGAGGACTCATTAGAGTTTTTACTCGCTGGCTGTGCCTTACCAACCAGCTATCAGACTCCTTCTGACAGGCTCTTTGAGCTTATACAGATTCTTTTCCCTTTCCTATACAGTCCAGATTACTTTACTTTTCCTTCGTGGGGTCCTTCTTGCATGATGTGTGTGTGTGTGTGTGTGTGTGTGTGTGTGTGTGTGTGTGTGTGTGTTTTTGTGACTCAGATGATTGGCATTACAACTCTCATGTGTTATATCTTCTCTTTCCAGTATGGAGATATTTATAACTTTCCTATCCAAGCCTTTGATAAAGCTCTGGAGCAGCAGGAAGAGGGAAGTGCATCAGAATTATCAGAAGCAGAAGAGGAGGATGAAGATGAAGTAAGTGTCTGCTCAGAGCTGTGTGTTCAGGGATGTGCATAGGACTTGACTGAGGATAAGCTGGAGTGTACAATGATTTATGTAGTGTTTATTCTAGTGTTCCAAATTAGTGTGTGCAGACCATATGATTTAACATTATTTTTATTTACACAGGAGAGTGGAAAAAGGGAGTTTGTGGAAGATGATGAAATTGATGAAAGTGACCTAAGTGACTTTGAGGTATGTTTAGGAGAACCCACAAATGAAACATCTAACCAGCTGTTGTGGACTACAGGCTGGCCTTGGATGGTGGCACTTTTAGTCCAAAACAGCTGGAGGGTCTCAGGTTGTCTGTAAAGAGTATTGCAGGTTTGGGCCCTTGCGGTCTTTGTGCCTAGAGAGATACAGCTGCATCTCTCACTCAGTGCCCAACGAAAGGATGAAATGTATATCTGGACTTCTGCCATTTCTTTTGTGCATGGAAGATCTGCCTGACACTGTGCTGCTGGACTGGATATGAGTGTAACCAGACTAATATGAATGTAGATATTTCCCCTCTAGAGCAAAAAACATAGCATTCTCCAAGAACAAACTATAACATTGTATTTGTTCCCAGTGGGTGCCTGTCACACCCCTTATATTCTTAAAGGGATAGTAATACTTAAAATTACTAATCCCTATATTGCAGTCATGTTAAAAAGAAATTAATTGCCCCCAGTGTCATCTCTCAAACCTTTAGGAGCGATTATCTCTCAAACCAAAAAGTTTCCCCCTCCCCTTTCCCTGAAGTCAGCATTGTAGCTGACTGACGGGAAATCCGGTCTTACGATCAGGAGGCTCTGCAGTAGAGCGTACGACAGGCTTCCCTGCAGTCAGCTAGAACCCTGACTTTGGGGAAAGGGGAAAACTTTAGGAGAGATTATCTCTCAAGCCATAAAGGTTTGAGAGATGACACTGGGGGCAATACATGTATTTTTAACATGACTGCAATATAGGGATTAGTAATTTTGAAGTATTACTATCCCTTTAAAAATCCTGGCTTTAAGGATGTCCTTGCTTAACCAAGTTAAACGCTGGCCTAGTCATTTTGACTGAACCACATCAAACCAGGAAATCCATAAATGCAGGCCTGTTGTGAGCCCATGAAGGAATAATATTATTGTGGAAAAAATTGTGTGAAGGGGTTTTTATATTTTTTTTCATTGAGAAACACAAATGTAGCCCTCTGCTGGGAGATTCATTCAAATGTCATTACTGAGGAAACCTGTGCAGTATTTTCTGTGGCTCTCCCATTTTATGGATGCACTATTGCTTTGTAGGGAGAGCACCCTTGTTTTACTAGGTAGAAGAAGCATTACAAAGTATATTTTTTCCATAATATTTTATTTAGGACCACAGTGTGGAACCCCTGCTGTACCACTTTTTAATACCATTAAAGAGCACACCTTCTCCCTCAACCCTTTATAGGGCAGATTTCCATTTAATAACCTGATTTTGCACACTTTTCCCTTGCAGGACATGGATAAATTAGGCTCTAGCAGTGACGAGGAGAAGTCAGCCAGTGAGGAGGAGTCATCAGAAGAAGAAGAAGCAGAGGGCACAAAAGTAAAGGCAAAGGGCAAAACGCCCTTGAAAGGACCAATCAGACCGAAACGAGCCAGAGTGGAGATAGAATATGAACAAGAGACAGAGCCACAGCAGAAGGCTAAAGTGACTTAATTCAGCTGGATTTCACAGCTCTGTTGAACTCTGTTTTCTAAATAAAGACCTTTTCTCCTCATAAATATTGTCACCTACAGCTGGCTACTTGGTCCCTCCCATTCAAAGCCTGATTCTTATCTCCGGGTACACGGAAGAACTTCAGAAGAAAGGGACACTGGAGAGTTATTTCTATGTGCCTTAGAGCAGGGCTCAAAATTTCCACTTGCCACTAGCCAATGGCGAGTGAAAATTCAGCCCTGGTGGTTATGCTATGGCTTGCAGTGGCGAGTAACTTTTCAGGTCTGGCTAGTAGCAAAGGACTTCAACTTTTAAGCCCTGCCTTAGAGGCTATCACAGATCAGCTTATCTGATATCAGACTTGTGTCCATATACATACACTGCACCACAAGGAATAAATAACAATTATCCACTTGTTTAAATGGGACTTCAAATACCTTGAACGCTAGAGGTTTCACAGCCGTGAGAAACATTGTATTTGAGGTCGCTGTAGAATTCAGTGAGTTTAAAGGTCCAATTAAATAAATGGTTAATTATTTAATTCCTCATGGTGCAGTCACTTGGACTCAGAATTGCTCAACTGTTCATATTGCATATGTCCTTTGGTACACAACAGTTTGTATGTCTTTAATATGGAAGAAATAATACAGTGAGTTGTTTCATCATGTTTTGGATATTTCATGTTTTTGTAACATTTTGTCTCTGTATGTTGCATTACCTGTTACCTACTGATTGGGTCTAGTTCAGGGCTAGGCGTTTAGAAAGCCAAACGTTGCCTTAACCCTGCTATAATGACTCTGTTACTAGACAACTCCTTTACCTACATTAGTACTTGTATGTACAATCTCAGTTGTGAGACCACCCCTAACTCTGCTACTGGGTCAGTGGTGACAGGCCAGGGACAGGGTGGAGACACACAAAATGAGCTGGTGCATCGGAGATGTGGATACTGAGGATACAGAGAATAAGAGCAGCAATTGCCTATGTACCAAGGGCCATGTGCAAAAACAAAGATTCACAATTCTGGAACGAACCAACTGCACCTTAGGGAACAAAAAAAAATTGTTTTAAATTGGATTTTTAATCAATTGAATGCTAGCTAGGTCTCTAATGCTTTGCAAATCCATGTCTTAGAGACCTCTGACATTCAAGGAATTAACATCCCATTTAAATCAAGGGGAGTTTTTATTTCTGTTCTGCACGTGGTTTGCCCTAGAACTACTCCTTTTTGTTTTTGCATATAGCCTCAAGTGTACTTGGAGATCTACAATCAGAGCCACGTCCTCAAACAAAAATTGGAGAGTCTGCCTAACTACCATGAGGACAAATAAGCATTTCCCAAATTGCTATTAACCCAGCTCCAATTAATCTTCATAGTATTTGGGCCATGGAGAGTGTTATTCCAGTACTGTCACAGTTGTAGTTCGAGTAATTGAATGATAAAGTATCCCTCTCCCACCACCTTTTACCTAGTGTAACACTGCTCACCTCAGAACAGAAAGGTGGTGTCCAGATGGATCGCAGAGAGGGACAATCTTCAATTAGCATAAGGGAAAAACCTGTCAAGGGGGGCAGAGTTTTCATTGTTCACAGTAAGGAACAATCTTCTTACTGTGAGATCTGTCTAGTCCCAGGACTAGATTCCACATCTGAGGGGAGGTGGCTTACACTAGGCAAAAGTGGCAGGAGAGGGATACTTTATCATCCAATTACTCATGAACTACAACTCTAGCAGTATTGAATAACACTCTCCATGGCCCAAATACTATGAAGATTAATTGGGGGCTGATTTTTATTTTGAAACATTACTATCCCTTTAATCTGAATTGGGCCTTCTAGAGGTCTTCAATACATTGCAGACCTCTCTAGAATTCTATGGATTAAAAGTTCTATTTAAATTAATGGGACTACTGCCTTGTACCCTATGGTGCAGTTGGTGTGCCTCAGAATTGCACCACTTTTTAAACATATAGCCCTTGGGACAAATGTAAAATTGTAAGCTTTAAAAGTGCAGAGAAAACAAAATACTGGTTGCAGTTGTTTTGTCATATTTAATTACTAGCAAATGTTGCATAGCATTGTCTGTCTGTGCAGTGAGCCATTTGGTTTTTTCTTATATTTTACTTTTTAAATCATACCTCTTTCTGGGTCACCTTTTTTCAGGCCCACTGGCTGTGAGAATAATCTCAGCTGGTGGGCAGTTCCGAACATTTACTTTAAGCTTCAATAATGCACTCAGCAGTCTACTGCCACCTCCAACCAGAAGCATGTCATGGAGCGATACTGTTATATCTCCATAATGAGCAAAGCCTTTCTAGGTCTTGGAAGGATCTTTCTGCATTGCATGTCCTCAGCATGGAGCCAGACTGCACTCCAAGAAGACCACTGGATACATTCATTATTTTAAGCATGAAGGTAGAGGGAAGGAGATGTTAAATCTGCTAGATCAGAGGATCCCTCCTTCCAGGTTGAGGGCTCACTTGGGAATTTGTAAGGCTTTGGTTATTAAGATCAGCATAGTTTATAGAATGTTGGAGTCAATAGGAAAGAAAATCTATAAGAGGGTTGCCTTATTAGGGATTTTTTCCCCCTCACCAAGATTTGGGAAGTTACAATCTTGCTCAAACTGTATGCAGGCAACTACTGTAACTGTCAAACTTCTTAAAAGATTGAACAGATGACAAAAGTAGCTGCCTTGCAGCACTGCTCAGCAGATCATTAGTGTTTCAAAGCCCAATAAGTGGAGTTGGCAGTAACCCCAAAAAAAAGGAGCAGGAAGGCACTTGAGAATGTAAGCTTGTCTGATAGTTTATTAACAGAACACCAAAAGCAAGTAGTATCACTACTCCTTAGGAACAGACTGCTCAAAAGTTGAAGTCACAGTATTTTATTTACTGGTGGGTAAGACCACTCATAAATAAGAATCACTCATGCAAAATGGCAATGCTGTGTCACTTAAGTCCTGCAAGCACGCAAGAGACGTCGGAGGGGTGATATGATTAACATTTACAAATATATTCAAGGTCAATACAAATAACCCTCCAATGATTTATTTACTCAAACAGTTGAGAAAAGAACAAGAGGTCATCAATTAAAGGGATAGTAATACTTCGTTTTATTTTATAGGCATTTAAAAAACAAACGATAGAAGTCTTATCTGTCAAACCTTTATGGTTTGAGAGATATTGACAAGCAAAGTTTCCCCTCCCGCCCCTTTTACCTAGTGTAAGCCATCTCTTCTCAGATGTGGAATCTGGTTGTAATATACATAAAGAAGAAAGGAGTAGGACTGGCTCACTAGAATATGAAGCTAACTTCATCTACTTATAATGGTGGGGTGCTCTCAGGAAATCAAATGAACCATACTCCAAAGAAAATCCTAAAATATCAGTATATTACAACTGACACTTGAAGAAAAAGTAGTCCCCTAATTGAGGCACACAAAGTCAGCGAAATAGTAAAAAAATATAATGTTTATTAATGGTACAGAAAGTACACACATACAAAATCAACAGGAGACAATTAAAAAACACTAAAATCAAATCATAGGGCACACCCTGCTAGTATCTAGTTGTTAATTATATGGCTAAAGAACTAACAAATAATTGGATAAACATCCTAATAACCAATAATGTCAAATATCCCGTTCTAAGCCAAAGACATACGTATAAGCAGATGAATAAACAACAAGTAGCTTAATTTAATAACAGCAGGGGACAATCTTCTTCCTATGAGAACAATGAAAGTCCCGCCCCCCTTGACAAGTTTTTCAGGTTTTTCCCTTATCTTAATTAAGATTGTCCCTCTCTGTAGTCTACCTGGGCACCTCCCCTTCTGATCTGGCTGAACAGTGTTACATCAGTAAAAGTGGTGGGAGGGGGATACTTCGTCATTGAATTACTCTTGAACTACAAGTCTGACATAATTGAAATAACACTCTCCAAAAGTCCAAATACTATGATGATTAATTAGAGCTGCTTTTATTATGAAACATTACTATACCTTTAAGAGTAGAGGAAAGGAGCTTTTGACTAAAACAAAAAGGTAGGGATTTTTTTTTTTTTTTTAACACTGTGAGGGTAATAAAGCTATGGAATTATTTGCCTCAGGATGCTGTGCTTGCAGATACTGTAACCGCTTTCAAAAAGTAATAGAAACCTATCTGGCACAAAACAATATTAAGAATAACAGGTGGCGTTCTAAGCAGATAGGTTGTTGATTCAGGGAACAATCTGACTGCCATTATGGGGTCAGTAAGGACTTTTTTTTTTTTTTTTTTTTTACCCACTTCGGACTTAATTGGAAATGGCTTCAATGTTTTTGCCTTCCTCTGTATCAGCTGGGGCGATTTGGCATGGGCTGGACTTCCAGCCTCATTAACTATGTTTAAACAGTGACTACTTCCCTATTACTATAAAAGGAAAATCAGAGAAGTGTGCCAAACAGGACAGAGAGACAACAGACAAAGATTGCTGTATTCCCCTGCAGTCTTGTCCAGAGCGCGAAGAGTAGGTCTATACCCACATCTGGTTCAACCAGGGCTTTCTGGGAGCCCAGTAGAGATACACAAACTGCCAATATAAAAAATATCCCTGTGAAAATAAATAGTACACAAAGTGAGACATCCATGGCAGAAAACAAACATATGAACCTGCTTCAGTTGTTATTTTATTATGGAACATAGAAGTACTCACTGTGACCTAGTACCATGGTTGCTGCCCTAGTCCTGGTTCTTCCATCAGAAAAGGGACTACAGGCACTCCATAGAGAAGCCAATTAGTTCCAAAGGAGTAGTCAGAAAATTTACCAAGCCACACCCACTGATATGTGTGAAAGACATAAGGAAAATGAGAGTCCATCCAAAGCAGAAGGTGATGAGTGGGCTTGACATTGACAGGAAAACTACATATGCTTTTTGCACAAACGTGCTGCTAAACCTTACTTGTTATTACCTGTAGTAACAGGTTATGTATTGTTAAAAGCTGGAATCTTATGTATAGACTCTCTCTTTTGGTACTCTGTACATATAATCAAAATATAGATTTTGCTGCTCTCCTAAGCACAAGGACATATGTAAGTATTTTAACACTAGTGATAAGCAAGGTAGAGCTAACCAGTTTGTTGCATATTTTTTTTTTTTTTTTTTTTTAATATATTTTGGGAGGTTTTCATTCCTCCCACCTCCTTATTTAATAGCTCCCTGCACACAGGTGCAGCCTAGCCCAGTGTAGTCAATCTCCCAGAGTTCCTTCATCCTCCTCCCTCAGCCCAGTAAAAATACTGTCTAAACCCCCAACCCTCCCTCCTGCCTCAGTATAATCACCTTCCCACCAGAGTCCAACAACCCTCCAAAGCCCAGCATAATCACCAAAACATTCAAATCCCCTCACCATCCCTGTCTCCCTCCTGCTCTGTTCAGAGTGCCCTCACCCTCTCCCCTGCTCCCAGCCAACATACTCACCAATCTCTACCTCTCTCCTGTTCCCCATTGAGTCCCTTAAAACCCCCTCTTTGCCCAGTATAATCACCATCCCTGCCTCCCTCCCTCTCCCAATATAATAACTATTCCTGCCTCCAACTCCCAACCCAATGTAATCACCATCGTCTTCACTCATCTTTCTTTCCAACATACTCACTATTCTCCCTATTGCTTCATCCCAGCATCCTGCTCACAGTCATTATCCTCCCTCCCCATTTCAAATCCAGCACCTTTCTGCCGTATAGCAGTGGATGCAAATTCCCACTTGTACGTACATTGTGCATCTAAGTACCTGAGTGGTTGGGCTCCCCAAACTGAGGCCACTTTGGCCTCTTCTGAAAAGTGAGCAAGTCAGAGAAGGGCAATGGCTCTATTGTTCAGTCTGGAAATCAAAATTAAGCATTTTTTATTGTTTTAAATCATGCAGAGACTGATCATAGACGTGTGAGCCTCTGGAGGATGTTAATCCTGTATGCCTTTTGTGGCAATATGTAAATGACAATATTTATAACACTGTGTTCTAAGTGTATACTACTACCCTCCTGTGCAGCATATGGTTATTTCTGAACCCAATGTTCTTTAAGATACGACATCCACTGTATCTTTGTTCCAATGTATTGCCACTGTTTCAAAGTAATACCGATTTGTAGGGCCATCTACTACCGGTCATAAATATATATATATATAGAAAGCCCATTAAAGTGTCTGACTCTTACTTGCAGGATTGAAAGTGGGTTAGAGTGAAGACATATTTACTTCCAGCTGACTGTATTGATACTAAAGTTATGTGCCTGTCATTGTACAATAAAGATGATAAACCTAAAATGGCATTCTTAGGCCCTGAGCTTGGATCGGCTGTGATTAAGCATTACATTTTTTTATTGTCTTTTAAAGGAAAAAACACACATTTCACTTTGAGCCAAAAAATAAAGGTTTGTTTTTTTTTTTTGGAACAATGTGCCTAAAGTTGCCATCCATGTTGCAAAATGAATGTGTTTCTAGAGCTAGGAGTCTATGGTTAGTGCAGCTGGAGGAGGATGTTATTATCAACAGATTAAAGGGGAACTTTCACCCCGCAATAACTTAAGGTTAACTTATTGCACACCTGGCGACTAGCTGCTTAGTAGCGCTAGTCGCCAGCAATATTACCCGGTTCTTCAGATATCGGCTTTTTGCCGATGGTGACAGGAGCAGGAAGCACGGACGTCTCTTCACAGTGACGTCCGTGCGCCTGCGCTGTCAGTCCCTTTTGCACCACACGGTGGGACAGGAAATGGGTTCAGTATGTGCACTGTAGAAAAACCGCATCCATTTTCTCCACTTCCTTCTTCTTAGGAGAACTTTTTCACCCATCCCTAGCCAAGATAGTGGATGTCTAGCCTAGGATTACAGCCAACTTGGATAGAGGTAGTGACCTGGGCCTGTCTCAACATGAAACCTTTACAACTCATTTTGCAGTGATGGAACAGAAATCTACATTTTCTCCAACATCAGGTGATCATTTCTCCTGCTGGTCCAGGATAATTACCTCCTAAGGTCTCCCCCATACCAAGTTCCCCAGTGATAAGAACAGACGCAAGAAAGCAAGGATGGGGAAGCTGTTCTACAAGGTAGTCATTCTAAGGCATGTGAACTCCTTCAGAAAACAAACACTCTCCTTTCCAATCATTTGGAACCTCTAGTGATATGGCGAGTCCTCAAAAAAGCCATGATTAGGTGAAGGGGGCAACTTTTTCCCAAATGGTGGAAACAGCATTCAAATGTGGGTACAGAAGCACAGTGACACCAGGTCCTTAATTAAGAGTGGTATACATGCAAAACACATTGGATCTTTACAGTGTTTCTCAGTCTACTACTATATCACATCAGTGATCACTTATTTAATACAGTCATTTTTAGGTTTTACATTTTAAAAGGTAATGAACGGACTGATCATTCTGGTGTGCAATATTCTTTTCTTTCGCTTTGACTGTACACATACAGAAGAGGTATTTTATTAGGGGTAGGTAAAGCGAGGCCCTCCAGCTGCTGCCATACTATGATGGGAGATGTAGTGACACAGTGCTCTCCACTCTGTTATACTGGTTGGAGTGGGGGACATGCACACTTTGGCTTTCTCTGCAGAGAGATGACCTGGTATTGCCAATGGAATAGTAGTAATTAACGAACGGTGAGCCAAGATTTATTATATTCATAGTGGTTGGCCTACAAAGGGGCAGCAAAAAAAGGGTAGTGATGGTGAATTCAAAAGTTATTACATATAATTTTCCCCCTACTACTGAACTATCCATATAAAAGTGATAGCAACCACTCTACTTCAGCATGACAGTTGGAGCTGTGATGACGTTTGAATCATCTCCTAGCCCCTTGAGTACTTTTTTATTCCGCAGGAAAAGACCTACAAATTTTATACTATACATATATAAAAATTATTTACCTCTCCCCCCTCGGCCCCATAAAGAAACATGAGTGTACAAGCGCTGTCTGAAATTAAGACGTCTATTATATAAGACCAATGGCTGCATTCATCAAGCTGAAAAGGTGCACTTCGGGAGGAAAGCATCATTGAAAGCAACCAGGAACCATGGGGTGAAGTTACCTCTGCAGGAGTGCAGAGCACTTCCAAAAAAGCTCTGAAACTGAGACTCCCATCCTGCATCACTTAATCTCAACCAGACATGCTCAGTAAAGACAAAAAATAGAAAAGGAACAAGACAGGGAATCCCTTGAACAGAGGAACCAAGAGGTGCTGCCTTCCCAGGACCCGTACCAGTTGTTTTTCTACAGGAAGTCCTATGTTCTACATGGACTAAGAGAAAAGGACTGATTGTTAAGTACATAAAAATCATCTTTTCTCGATCTTCTAATATGGAACACTGAAACCATGGCAATATAACAAAGCATGGTAATGTCTGACAAAAGTGTGTCGAGACAACGACATTCGTGCCTTATACAACGCCTCTGAAGATGCCTGATTCTTATAGGTCAAAGATGCACCCACCAACCTGGTGGAATGCACAGTGACCCTAAAAGCAACGGGCTTCTTCCTTAGAATGTTTGACTGATGAATGCTCACCTTGATCCAAGAAGACAATGCAGTCTTAGAAGCAGCCAGGCCACCATGCGGGCCCACAGGGAATCAGATTTCTGGAAAGGCTGCGTGCGATGAATATAATACTTTGAGCACCTAACCCTATCTAAGAGATGAAGTTCCTGCTCCTCTGTAGAAGATGGAGCTGGACAGAGAAGGAAGAACAATTTCCTGGTTGATGTGAAACTGAGAAACCAGCTTAGGGAGAAGCCTTTCAGGAGTCCTCAGAAATACCATGTTAAGAAGAAATACCAAAAGGGGAATTTTTTCAAGATGCTGTCTTCAAGAACACGGTCATGAAAGCAAACTTCTCCATGTGTGGATGACAAAGCAGGCCCTGAGGCAGGAGTTCTGGCGAAGAGGAAGCAGCAACAGCTCTGCCACAGAGTGAGAAGAGCCAAAAACTAGGTCTGAGGGGGCCAAAATAGGGCAAGCAGAATAACATGAGCCTGCTCCATTCAGAGGTTTCCTCAACACCCTGGGAATGGAGGAAAAACATACACCAGAAGAAAATGCCTTGGAATGACCATCGCGTCTACCACAATAGCTAGAGGGTCCCATGACTTGGCACAGACCTATGGAACCTTACAGTTCAGCCAAAAGGCTATTAGGTCTGCTGATGGGACGCCCCATAGTCTGACTATCACATCAAAAATACTCTGACTGAGCTCCCAATTGCCAAGATCCAAACTCTAAGAAAGTCTGCCACGATACGGTTTACACCTGGAATGTGAGTTGGCACGTGATCCTCCACCCAAGTGGGAATCAACTGAACCTCGGTCCATGTGGCCACACTCCTAGTCCTTTCTTCGTGGTTGATGTAAGTAACCGATATTGCATTGTCTGACTGGATCTGCTCTAGGGTTCACTAGAGATAGTGAGACCAATGTCTCAGAGCTAGGTGAATTGCCAGAAGCTCCAGAACACTGAAGGACAGAGTGCTCTCTTCCTAGGTCCAAAAACCGTGCTCAGTCAGGTGACCCAGAGTTGCACACCAAACCACCAGGCTGGTGTTCATCATAACAATAACCCAAGCAATAATGACCAGGGGTCATGCCAAGGTCAGGTATGGGGAGTTGAAGCCACCAATGACGGTTTGCCATTGTACTGGCAGATAGAGACAAAAGTGGGAAAGGTGACACTGTTGTCGGGACCAATTCTTTTGCAGTGTAGGAACTGGTACTAGAACCGGCATGTCTAGTAAAGAAGTCACTGCATCCAAAAATAGCTTCTCTCAGGATCGCAAGGAACACTGGACATAAACAAAAGGACTGGAGGAAGGGACTTGAAATATAAGACAGGTCCTCCTTAGGTGCTTCTGCGTGGATAGCATCTAAAAGAAATTGGCAAGAAGGCTGAGTCAACCTCTGGGAAGTTGCCCAATACACATGAGCCACAGCAGAAAAGGAATATAAAATGGAAATATAAAGATTAAGGAAAAACTTCCTGCCGAGCATATTCTCCAACAGCAATTGGTCCAAAAATTTGTGGGGTGGAAAAACTGCAACCTCTTTCTTGCATCTTATAAAACATTTCTGGGGAAGAAGATATAGAATTGGAGGCCTCAGACACCTTAAGAATCTCTAGGACCACCTGAAAGACAGGTGTTCCTCATATCAGTACCAAAGCAGGAAACAACTCTAAATTTGTCCCCATCAGTTTCCCATTCCTCAGCAGAAGAGTCCCCAGTGGAGTATCCCCCACTGTAATCTCATTTAAGTGCCTTTTGAGGGGCACAGGGGTATCCCATGGACCAGTAACCTAGAACCCCCTTGATTGAAGAGGGGTAAGTACTGAGGAAGTGTGGGGCTAGACCTGTGCAGGCTCCTGTTCAACAGGTGAAGACCCCCCCAAGTGATCAAGAGGGACATAGACTACCAGAAAATCCCCTAAGAAGCATGAGCTGGAATGAGAAGCAATTGGTTAAAAGGGGCCTTTGAACCCTTTGACTTGTGAATGGCTCCCTTGGGATATGACAATCAGCGAACTCCCAAAGAGCAAGTAAAAGCAAGAAAAAATGCAGAGAAATTAGGACAACATTACTTAGATAAGTGCTTTTGAAGTCTTTTTAACTGTAAAGGGACAATGTAGCAAGAAGGAAGGAGTAGGCAGCCTCAGCGTAGCCAGCAGGGTTCCAAAAAGGAAAAGAGTTTGGCAGGTACCACCTCTTCCTCTGCACTGAAGCCCAGGAATAACAGGCTGCTGGGAAACAGTTTCTCATAAAAAATGGTGTGATTGGTCTCCAGTTGCCACTGTGCCACGTTAACCAGAAACAGAATGGGGATGCCCATAGAGCCAGATTGATGCAGAGTAATCATATAGACCAAACATACATCTGTCTCTGAAAATGCAATGAAGGCAAGAGAAGTCCCAAAATAGCAGATATGCTCAGACCAAAATGGTCACCAAGATTACCTGTTTTTAAAGGCACCTCTGCCTGAAATAGCAATTGGTTTACCTAACAAATTAAAGTCATGTTAAAATAAATAAATAAAAAAAAAAAAAAAAAAAGAAAATTCTCACATCAATAAAAAAAGGTCACACACTGCCAGTCAGAAACGGTGCCCCATTAACTCAGGAAGTGCAAGGGATAAGATGCCACAGTAAGTATATGAATGCACTAGGAATAGTACTGCTGCTTGTACTAAGCCAGTCTTAGAGTACACTGAAGGCTATTGCCATACAAAGAAATACTGACATACTTACAGGATCTGTGCACTCAAAACAGACTTCATTTTGTCTCAAGACTCCCATTAAAATAGGATTTTAGTCTTACCTGTTAAATCCTTTTCTCTTAGTCCATATAGGTTACTGGTAACTTTGGGTAGACTACCTCCCCTTTAAGTAGGCAGGAATAATTCTAGAAGTGAATGTTGGGTGGAGCATATCTCCTATCCTTAGCTGCATATAGCCACTTCCTCTCCAGAAAGATTTGAGCATGAACCTGAAAGGACTCCCACGTTCAGTCACAGGAGAGCCAAGCATGGTCCCTTGACAGGGTGGGAGATCAGTAACCTATATGGACTAAGAGAAAAGGATGTAATAGGCAAGACTAAAATCCTCTTTTCTCTGTCGTCCAATATAGGTTACTGGTATGTCCAACCACTGAGTTTCCCCAGGGGTGGGAAGTAAGGCAAAGACCAATCACAGGGCCCCCAAAGTCACCAGAGCATATATGAACCATCAGATCATAGACAGCCCAACAATAACAACAAAGTGTCAATGAACACAAAAACAGGGGTACAACACCCCAGGAACTGTTACACAGCACACAAAACTAGAGCCAACTGGACTCAAAAGTGAAGGAGTACTGTAGAGATGAAGGAGATCCTAGACAGGCAAAGCTGCCTCCAGGATCTTCCTCCCAAAGCTAGCATCAGCCGATGCCAGCACATCAAACACGGTAGTGTTTAGAGAAAGTGTGCACAGATGACCAAGTGGCGGCCTTGCACAAGTGATTTGCTGAGGCCTGATTCTTTTGACCTCAAGATGCCCAGATGGATCTTGTGGAATCCCCCGAAAGGGGACGGGCATCTTCTTCAGTTTGTAAGCCTTACAGGGATGCGGGTCTCCCTGCCCTGAGACCCTCAGGAATAACAAAAAGAGTGTCAGACAGATGAATAGACTGCACATAGAACTTAAGGCAGCGCACCACATCCAACAAGTGAAGATCCCTTTCCTTGTCAGATGTAGGGTCAGGGCAGGAAGAAGGTACCACAATCTCCTGATTAATGTGGAATGCAGAGACCACCTTCGGGAGAAACTCCTGAAAAGTGCGAAGCACTGCCTTGTCTTTGCGAAACACCAAAAAGGGTGGTTTACAAGATAGGGCATGCAACTCCGTAACCCGGTGAACAGACACGATCGCCAGGAGACAGGCCATTTTCCAAGTCAGCAGGCATAGAGGACTAGTAGCCAAGGACTCAAATGGAGGGCGCTGAAGGACGCCCAAAACCAAGTTAAGATCCCATGGAGAAGCAGAATTCGTAAATACAAGGCGAGTATGAATAACTCCCTGGAAGAAAACCTTGACATCAGGAAGAACAGCAATGTGTCTCTGAAAGAAGACAGAGTGAGCGGAAGTCAGAGCCTTAAGGGAACTCAAGCTGAGGCCCTTATCCACTCCGTCCTGCAGGAAGGATGGGACCACTGGAAGATCAAATTCCTGGAAAAGATCCTTATCAGCACACTAAGAGAGAAAGGTAGACCAGACTCGATGGTAGGTCTTAGAGGAACCAGGCTTGCGAGCATTAAGCATAGTAGCCACCACACCAGAAAAGAAACCCTGCTTCTTCAGTATTGAGGATTCAATTTCCATGAAGTCAAACCCAGATGATGGACATTTCCTTCCACGGGTCAGACCAGATCTTGAGAACGCTGGGTGAAAGGAAGTATCAGCTGTAGCAAAAGTCTTAAACGCCTTGTCAGTCCAGTCTTTAAGGACAAATGCGTCTGCCACAGACAAAGCAATGGACTTAGAGAGTCTAGAAACATGGGCGTTCACCTTGGGTGGATGAGCCCACTGAGCTAATGCCGCTTCAGAGAAGGGACACAGCTTAGCAAACTTCTTAGATACAGAAGGGCTTTTGTCAGGAGACTCCCACTCAGACACCAGACGGTCAAGAGTGGGGTTGGGTGGAAAACAAGTAGACAGCTACTTAGTCTCCTGAAACACGTCAGAGGGATCCGTGGGGACCTTCTGAACCAAGGGAATGTTTAGGGTATTTAACACAGCCCTGATAAGGCCCTCAGCTGAGGGATCAGAATCAGCCTCACAGGGGCCCCCACAGAATTGTGAAGAGACCACTGCAGAACATTCCCCTTCATCAGAATCCACCAACAATTCCTCCTCAGAGGAATCTGATACTTCAGGTACTCCCTGCAGTTTCAGCAGGGTAGACCTGACAGGAGTAGGAGACTGCCAAGACTGGAAGACCCCCTGCAATTGTGATGGAAGGAGTTGTAAGGTAGACCGCAAGTCTCTGGTAGTAGCCTTAAACTCTTGCATCCACATTGGCTCTAGTGCATGGCTGGAGGTCCCTTGAAGAGACGCAGGAGTAGCAGAGCATGCTGGGCATAAACAACCTGAGCATTCTCTTGGTAACTCTGATTGACATAAGGAGCAATGCGCAATGGGGGTCACAGACACCCCAGTATTCTTAGTCATAAGTCTAGTCCCATGTTCCAACAGTGTTCACATCCTAACAGTGTCACAACGTTACAAGTATAAATCAACATAAATACAGTGTGTAAGATTAAAATTTCACCCCAGAAATCGCAAATCTGCACTCATCTGGCAGGCAAAGGGTTAATCTGCTGAGCAGAGAAGGAGTGTCCAAGCCCTGCATACGATACTCATGAAGAGAAAGCAGAAAATGGCTGTCGCGACAGGAGCCAATCAGAAACGAGCACGCGAAGCAAGAGCTCATGGGAAATGTAGTTTTCCCAAAAAAAAAAGTACCCCAACAGTGCCTGAAGTCCCCTGAACCCCGCAAAACACACAGAACATTGACCGGATGATAGAGCAAGGGCAGACAAACAAAATGAGCAGTCTCTGAAGTTGCTACGTTGAGCGGTTGCAGAGATATGTCCCAAACTGTAAACTCCCATGGAGGTGAATGGAGCATGGCGTCTATTCGGTAAAATGCACCTTAAAGGTGCAGAACTCAATTTTACACCGAAGTTGTAAAAACACTACAAAACATGTTAAGAGTTAAATAAACACTATACCCTAAAGGGAAAAGTGTGAAAACCACCAAAGTGATGCCAAATCGGCAGACAAAGGGTTAAATTTAATACAGAAACTTGTTTCAAACCCCCAACAGACATACGGACAAGCCCATTGAGTGCAGGAGTATGTAATAGGAACTCCAAAGGAGACCTCTGTGCGGAGAGGAAACATGGGACAAGTGGACCTCAGCACTCAAAGGGTCACTCACCTTTTCAGCAGGTCTTCTGATTACCATTTGTAAAGAAGAAGCCTCAGTGGGCAACTCCTGAGGAAAGAACTTGGAGTACAAGATTTTCCCCTCCATGGCTTAAGGTCCACCACAGAACATGGAAACGGAGCTATCCACTAGGTAATTGTCAGTGATGGTACTCCGGCTAATGGTGGCATTCCATATCTAACAGAAAACAAAAAATAAGCTAAAACTATAGCAGAACTGTTCTCTTGCCTGTATCTTCATCAAGGAACAAGTGTTTCTGGAAAGGAAGTGGCTAGATGCAGCTAAGGATAGGAGGTAGGCTCCACCCAGCATTCACTTATAGAACTGTTCCTGTCTACTTTAAGGGGCAGTTGCCTACCCAAAGTTACCAGTAACCTTTATTGGACGACAGAGAAATATGCATAGAAGCCAAGAGGGGGGGAAAAAAAGTATATGGATTTAAGCCATCCTTCACAGAACTGGTCCTGAAAATTCAGTAACTGGCTAATCCTGAAATAAGGAAGCCAGTAATCGGAGTCCACCTAATGTGTGATTATACAGTCCCATATTTGATCAGAAAAAAAAAAAAAGGAAAATCTAGTAAAGAGCTTTACCCTGCTTCCGAGAGGGTGGGGTGATGTTTTAAGTGGAGGCTAGGAGTCTCCACTTCAGAGAGTTCTGTTTTTTGTAAGTGCCCTGTCCTCCAGAAGAGGGGACTTCACACCATGTTCCACATAGGACAAAAAAGAAAACAGTTACATGTGAAACCAAAACTTTTGTATGATTTTATTACAAAAGTAAATTAAAATCCATTTATAATGTATTTAACATAACCATCCTTGGAATTATCTTTTTTGTGATTTAAATCTGCTGAAGGATGCTATGTGGTACCTGTGTTCTGGAGAAGGCTCAGTGGGGAAATAGATGAAGTTGATAGCGGATCATTTCTAGGTTAAAACAACTACATCACAGGAACCAAAAATCCCCACAGATTCAAAAATGGCTTTAAAGGCATACCCAGCATTTATAGAGTCAAGGGAAACTTTCATTTGTTCCTCACTGATCAAGTGGTCTGCACCAGAACGGCTCCATTTTTGTCTTTTGTTGGAAAGGTCACGTCTGAAAACCTCCAGGAAGATACTGTGTGACAGCTTATTGTTCAGGTGTCCTCTTGCACTTTTCTGATACATTGTATGACTCTGGCGTCAGTACAAATGGAGGGAATTCCTTCCAATGCAGGCTAAAAAACACAGAAAAACACTATTTACTTAAAAAAAAAAAAAGTAATCAAAGCTTAGCAATCTAGGAGCTTACAAAATGCCATTCAGTTTGATAAACTTTCTTTTTTGTTTAATGTACAAAAGAATTAGACAGTTCCTGTGAGTAATCTTAGTTCAGTGAATTTCAAACTGTATTCCGTGCAACCCAGGGTGACCTGGAGTAGTAAAAATGATTATAAAGAATTAAAATAATAACAGTGGAACAAGGCAGGAGTGACCACCACTGTATGTGTTGTTTTCAAACTCCCAGCGGACTTGTGGAATTCAGAGTGCAACTGATTTAGTTCTCTGCAAGGTTTCTCTCAAGCATTATAACCTACCTACATCTAAGTTAAAAAAACAAACAAAAAAAAACACACAATTATCCGTTAACTGGTACGGGATAAATTTTAGCCAAATAATGGAGCCTTTCCGATATGTTTGATACAGATTCTGTGCTAACCCCCCTTGGATGCAAGAGGGATCTCCACCAGACAAGGGATTCATCGTTAGGGTTACACTGGGATTTCATTTGAAACTAACAAGTTCCACCACAGCAAAAATAAATAAATAAATAAATAATCATAATATACAAAATTATAAGAACCACGGCATTAGTAAATAAGTGGATATAGAAATTCAGCAAGAATTGTGTTTACTGAATCCCTATAACATAGATATTATGTAATATGACTAGTCGTCCACTTCAGAAAGCATATGAAAACATGCACTGCAGGGCTGTACTGGTTCCTATGCAGCCCAGCACAGGAACCAGTATAGGTGACCGTAGTTATAATTTCTTGTGGAAACAAATGCATTTTTTAGAGCTTACCCACAAGTGCTTGAAATCAACTGAACCACAAAGCTTACATTGAGACAGATTAGAAAACAGAATTGATAGAATACAAACAGAACTTGCAAATCAACTGTGTATTTTTTTAACTGTTTATTTTGCTTATTTATAACATTGAACACCTAGGGACTTTATCAGCTATATCCCTAGCGGTTCTCTCATTCATGGGGAGCCTTGATGGGTCTAAAAGATTTGCAATGCGTTCCGTGCCCCTCTGGCATTCAAAGGGTTACATAATAATAATTAAGAAAAATAGTAATAATAATGAGCAGTACAGCAAGCTGTTCAATATATACTTTCCTAACCCAAAACTAATTGCCTTCTATTATCTCACCTTCACCTGTCCCATGGAACATCTGTCCAGCAACAACAGACACTCTGTGGCACTGTGGAGTAGTGCTGTGGTCACATGCTCAGGGTTCTGACAGGTGTCACATGAAATATCATATATTAGTTTCACAAGGGCTTTCAGGAGCAGGGGCAACCTGCAAGGAATTCTGGGAAAAGAAATTATACAATGGTAAGTCACTTCAGAAAAGGCCCATTAGATACGAGGGTTAACAGAGCCATGTCCTACAGGCTTAAAACAGAGAGAGGTCAATGACAGGCAAATGAGACTTACCGGGGCCATGCATGTTTTATAGTCCCCTGTAAAGTTTCCAGGATGCAGAGTCTGGCTACCTCTTCTGGCCCATCATAAACCTCCAGGTACCCGACTATCACTCGTAGCAGCCTTTTCATATGACGGGCCACCCTCACCCCGAGCCTGTATGAAAACAGTAGTCAGCATAAGAAAGACAGCATGGGGCATCTGTGCAACGTTATGCCATTCTACACCAGAGGTGGGCTACATGAGGCACTACACTGGCACCAAATAATGCTTCCAACACTTAAAGGAGAACGCCTCCTAATATTCACCCTCATCTTCAATCAATCAATCCTGGATGTCATGTGCATGGAAGCGAACATGACAGCCACTAGCAGGACCAATTCTGGGGCAAACAACCACACCATAGGTGACCACACAAAAACAGATATTGATTTAAATAGAGATTTTAACCCAGGGGTCTCCAACACTTTCCTTAATGGGAGCTACTTGTAATCGTTGCAATATGTACTGAGCTACTCTAAAACATTTACAAATGTATACCTATATGTATTAAACCATGTCCAAAAGCTGCTCTTACCTACTCTTTGTCTTTCCCCACACCTTCCAATAACAAAGTGCTGCACGGAAAAAGTGACCTTCTTAACAGCTGAAGGTGATAAAACTCTTGTTACAAGATGTATACTGTTTAGCAGAAAAAATCCATATGCACTGTAGAAGACAAAACCTGTTGCTCTTTAGTGAGCCACAGATTTTCTGACTGATGGTACCTTTACATCCTGAACAACACAATCCAATATTACTATGTTTGTTTAACATTTATAGAGTGGTTTATTAAAACATTTATTACAGCGAATGTGGAGTCACACTGTGGTTCTTAGCCACTAATTCCCAAAACACTATAGAAGTTATCTTTACAAAGTATATGGAATAATATGTGACCAGCTATAATGACAGTGCAACAGGAAAACCATGAAAATGCTTTGAGGCCCTCTACCTGCATTACAGTCAACTCTCTGATGTACCCAGCTGTCAGTGGTCAAGCAGATGAAAGCTGTGCCTAAACTGGCTGTAGCCAATTGGGGAGCAGATTTCAACCAAGATAGCTTGCAACCTGACTGAAGTGGAGAGAGATACGCATAGGTAGCAGAAGTGCTACAGTGGGCTGACTAACTACTTGTTGAAGAACCTCATCTTAATCCCTTCAGTGCTAGCATTCAAGTGGCTTAAAGTCTCATTTAAATCAAGGGGAATGTTGGGAATATTTTTCAACTATAATGGAGTTGGTTTGCCCCAGAGTGGCTCCATTTTGCCCCTTTTACATAAGACCCATTATAATCCATTTCTATGGTTATCAGGCCTCCTTTTGCCCACCTGATATACAGTATATCTATATTATGATGTGTTTATTGATACATGGTATATACTGACCACTCCTGGAGTGCTGGCAGGTTGCGAGAATACACTCTGCGCAGTGCAATCTTGTGCTCCATTTCCATGTGTGTGAGGACCAGCTGCATTATTTGATCAGAAGGATTCTCCCCTTCCTTTTGGTATTCCCCAAGAGCTGGAGAGGACTTCTGCAGTACAGGGAAAAGGTCTAGAAGGCAGGGGAGGACAACCTGGTACACAGAAAATAACATGGAATAACTCACTATGGGGCATATGTATCAGTGTCATCAAAAGGTATGTGTCCCTAATAGGTAATTTGCTGCAAGTTGGACGTGTCCATTTGTATGTTGATAAAGACTTAAAGGGGATCTATCACCCCTTTACAACCTTGCCTAAATCGTTTTGTTATATATCATATATAATGAAAAGTGTACAATTTTTTTTTTTTTTTTAAATGCTTGTTTGGCGAAATTAAAAGAATAAATACAGTTCTGTACCTATTTCTGGGCAGACTGTGGAGAGCTGATCTGTGCTGCAGGCTGCTGCTCTGCCTCTCTCTATCCAGCCTCCTCCGATGATGAAGACTGTCTCTCTGTAAGCTGGAGCGCTCTCATTGGCAGAGATCAATTTTTTTTAATTTTTTTTTTTACAGACAGAAAGCCTCAGTCTTTGGAGGAGGCTGGATAAAGGGAGCGGAGTGGAGGCAAAGCGTCAGACTGCGGTACAGATCAGTTAACTGCAGTCTGCCCGGAAGTAGGTACAGAACTGTAAATTTATTCTTTTAATTTCTCCAAACAAGCAGGTTTTTTTTGGTTTTTTTTAAATGTATACACTTTTCATTATATACGATATATAACAAAATGATTTAGGCAAAGTTGTAAAGGGGTGATAGATCCCCTTTAATAATAAACCGCTATTTAGCAAAATTAGAACTGGCTTTGTTAGATCTTTCCATCTTCAACAGCCTTGTGTGATTATAATCACAAAACAATGATAAATTCTTAGTTGTCGTCCATTTCTTCTTCTTTTTTTTTCTTTTTTTTTTTTTTAACGGAAAAAAAAAATTCTGAAACTCAAACTGGTTGCTCTTTTCAATCCTACAGAGCTGTTACCTTTGCGTCTGGATATCAAAATACACAAAGACAGTATAACGCTTTACAATATGTTCATACATATACTCAGTGCATAGTTATCATCTATTAGGATGTTAAAAACCTTTATTAAATACACAGGGTCAACATTCCATGAAGTAACCATTTAAAGCGGATGTATCACCTCATACATTTTTTTTTATAATAGCTTTTGTTAATAAAGTAGTAATAGGAAGATTGAAAGTAGGTACATTAAAAAAAAAAAAGTTATTTAATCTTCTGTGCTGTGCACTTCATCATAATGTGCACAGAACAGCTCCTCTTCTCCTCCCACCTCCTTCCCAGCTGCCCCAGGGAGCGCGTTCACATTTCCCTTCGGTGTGCTGTGAATGGCTTCTATTGTTATATCAAACTCCAGTTAGCATTATACTGATGTTTCAACTTCCACATAATGCTAAATGGAGCTTGATATAACGATAGAAGCTATTCACAGCACACCGAAGGGAAGCATGAACGTGCACCCTGGGGCATCTGGGAGGGAGGTAGAAGGAGAATTAGAGTCAAGGAGCGTTTGGCTGAAGAATCAGCATGGCACATTATGCTGATCAGTAAAGTTTGAAGAAGCAATATCTTTAGAAATACTTCCTGACTTCTACAAAGATGTTATGTAGGAAAACTAAGTTGAAAAGCATAGTATTTAGACTGTAAACTCTAATACCTATTGTACTTCCTATTAGGTCTATATAACTATTAAACTTATTGTACCTACCCTATAATTGTAAAGAGACAAGTCCACCAGTTGGTGCTATATAAAAAAAATTATACAAACATAGCAAAAAAAATATGGTGAAGGGGATAAAGGGAAAAAAATGGTGAAGGGGATAAAGGGAAAGGGAAATGGTGTGTGTGCGCACGTGGGGTGGGGGGAGAAAGAAAGGAAGAGTGGGTGGGAGGGATGGCACAAATGAGAAAGGGCCTGAAACCAGCCCTCTAAACTTGAGAAAAACACAAAAATATTTTAGGAAGATGATTAGAGGGGGACACAAGTAAACTACAGGGACCAAATCTTATAAAATGGAACAGAGCCAAAAAGAAAGGCAGTAGTTTTCCCCATAGAGATTGCGGACCAAAGTATATTGATTATTTCTTGCCCAGTGGGAACTCCTATCTTCCACTGTTTATCAACACAGCACTTTGCAACCAAACAAGTGCGATTACTAGCATTATTAGAGGGAAAGGAAAATCTTCAGCAAAAAAAAGCTAACCAAGGATATAAAAAAGGATTTTTCCCCAGAGCTTGAAGGACTGGGCCCAGACCATATGGATCTGAGGGCAGGTCTACCACATATGTAGACAATAATATTCTGATAAGCAAGCTCAAAAGCTCAGGATATGGTAATTATTCTCTAAACTGGCTCCAATCATATTTATCAGAAATATGTGTCTATTGCTGACAATACTGCTCTCTCTCTCTCAAAGTAACAAGCGAGGTTCTCCAAGGCTCCATTTGTGACCTTCTTCTATTTTTTCCATCTATAAATGATCTGCCCATGGTTTGTAAATCATCTTCTGTGCACATGTATGCAGATGACACTAATGTACACTAAAAATCCAAACATATCACAACTTGAGGCAGTGTTCCAGGATGATTTCTCTGAAGTTGAAAGATGGACAGCTAAAAACAAACTGTTCTTAAATACTGACAAAATGGTCACAATGGTATTTGGTACAAAGCACAAACTACTTAAACTCAGCAATACCCATTTAACCATCGTAACAAAGTCTAATCGGAACTTGGCCCCGGTCAACTCCTACAAATATCCTAGCATGTGGTTTGACCCCAACCTCACTTTTGGTCTTCATATTGCTAAATTTAAATTCAAACTATCTTCTGGTTAGAAACAAATTTGATTCCCTTGTAAAGAAAAAAAAAAAAAAAAAAAAAAGTATTGTTCAACATATGCCAATGCCAGTCAAACTATGGGGACATAGTGTATGCTCCTACACCACAAATCCACCTTGCTAAACTTGACACTTGCTAAACCAGAGACTTAGTATAATTTACTATGTCATTCTGTCCTCCAGTGTAATTACACAACCCATCACTGTGAAATCTTTAAAGAACTAAAGTGGTTAACACTCAAATCTAGACGTACCTTTCACCTTTCTTGCCTAGTTTATAACCACTTCTCCAGAAAGTTACCAGACTACCTGAGAAGTATGCTCACTCCAGCTTTCCATACTAACTATAACCTCTGACCACTGCCAACAACTCACGGAGTATCCCACTCTGAAGGAGAAGGCAGATCAACCTAGAATAACCTAGCTGGGAAAAAAAAATATCCGTAAACAAGGTACAGCAAGGTATTCGTAAAGGCCTAGACAAACACTGAAACGTGTCTGCATTAGATCCAATTCTTTGGACAAAGGGATATATGCAGCAAGTAAAGAGGAGGGGAGGGAGGTGCAGTCTTGGCGGATACTTCCCAATACAGGGTGGTTTAAGAAGTAGCTTGAAGAACAAGCTCTAGCTGAGAGGTGAATATATAAAGAAGAAAACCTGCATTCATAAAAGGGGACGATAGACCAAACAGCCATGTTAGTTGGAGATACGTGAACCTGACCCCATCAGATGCCTTTTTTGGCATTTATGCATAACAGCATGAGGCAAATGGAGATAGCTGAAGAATGATGAATTTGTTAAAAGAAGTGTTCTAACATTATCAGTGGATTGTCTAAGAGGAACAAAAAATTCCTGATCTCGTGAACCAAGCAGGAGAAATGAGAATAAAGCAGATTAGCCAAAAAACTTTAGCAAAGATTTAACATCACTATTAATGGGATATGGGTCTTTAGCTTGTACGATTAGTGAGATCTTGCCAAGTTTAGGTAGAACCACCACGTTTGTTTGAAAACATGGACTCCCCAGTCATAATGTGATTAAAGAGAATACAAAAATGTGGGGCAGAACTTCTATACAATGTCATGAGGCTTTAGGAGATTTTAGGAATTTAATAGTTTTTATGAGTTACGGGTTGTGTAAGGGATTCCCCATCTTCACTGCAAATATAAGAGTTTACATAACATCAGGAAGTTTATAATGTTTTGGAGAAGAAGCCAGGGTAGGAGAGGGTTTAGAACCATAGTAAAGGTTACTATAGTATTTTTGGAACCATTTGACAATTGAGGGTCATATTTTAGGCACCAAGATTACTGCAATTATGATGTATTTGCCTGAACAGGATTATTTAGATGTCTAGCTAGAAAGGAACCTGGCTCATTACCCTTTCAAAATGCTTTTGTCTGGTCCATTTAAGAGCATAAGGAGCCTAAGCTCGCTTCTAGCCTTAGTTAATTAGCACAAAGTAGTGAGATCACGGGAGGATTTATAGAGATTCCAGCTCCTGAATTTGAGTCTGGAGTGAAATGATTTTATCAGTTCTATGCTTGTGTCATCTACCAGAGATCGGGATATGAGACACTTTCACTTCAAACTGTCAGTGTCAAGAGAAATGCAGGAGACTAGTAGAGTAAAAATGATATCTTTATTGGCTGAGTGGCTCTAGGATGCAAGCTTTCAAGACAACGAGGTCTTTCAGGCACAACAAGAATGAAGGTTGAATGGACAATACATGACTTTCAAACTCATGCACATTAGTTTACCATTTAAATACTACTGGCATTGTGTATTCTTATCAGCTTGGACCATAATGCATTCCCTAGTATCTAGTAAAGTCTCTCTTGAAGTGGAGTAGAAAATGCACACAAGATTAATTTTTTTTTTTTTGATGCCCCAGTGAATTTTCCACTTTCAGGAGATTTCCACTCCTCTGTAATGTTTATGCAAGAAAGGTAGTGGGTTTTTTTGTGTAATTGAATAGATGTTTAGAGGGATCCAGGGTCTGCCACTAATTAAGTATTGTACAGCAATAGTCTGTGCCCTCTGTGGTATCTAGTTCCAGTACAGAACTAAGAAAAACCTCATTGTCCTTTTCCACACTGACTGCCTCGCACTGCTCTTTAGAGGAGGTCTGAATGGTAATCATAGCAGAGCATGAATTGGGTTTTGGAGAAGATATCTTTTTTCTTAGGATGGGACTCAGAAGGAGAAGAGGAAGTTTGTCTTTTTGACTTTAAACATGAAGTGCAATATTTGGAATGCCTGAAGTTTAGCCATACATTCATGGTCTCCCTCCCTGGACATGCCAACTTATCCCCCCAAGAGAAGGAATAGCAGACAGAAATACCAACAGAGGAAAGTATTTATCAAGAGAGCTATAAAACCACACAAGCTATAAACGGACTAAGATGCCAAGGTAGAAAAGATCAGGGAAGAAAGACACTATTGGCTTCACACTGTGGAGCTCTAGCGAGAATATGTCATGTAGGGAGAAGGTCGCAGACAGCAACAGTTATGTCTGCCGACTTCCACTGATCAAAAAAGCAATGCATTGGAGTCAAGGGGTTCAAAACCACATTTAGAATCAATTGAACTTTTAATGTCTCCCCTACTGTTTCTGTTTTATATGGTATATAAGGCTCACAGTGTCACAGTACTTCTCCACTGACTGTTCATCTGCCCTTTGCCATTGGTCTACCCACACTGTCATTCTGGGGCATATTTATAAAACAAAAGTGGTGAACTACCACTGAGTCATGGATAGGCAACCTTTGGCACTTCAGCTTTTGAGAACTATAACTCCCATCATACCCAACCAGCTTTTTGGATGATGGGAGTTCTAGTCCCCAGCAGATGAACTGCCAAAGGTTACCTTTACCTGTAGGTAAACCATATGGACATACAATTTCTCTGAGTCAAATGGAAATTTCAACTGACTTGGTGCTAGAGGTATCTCTGATGCATTGCAAAGCAATGTGTTGCAGACTTCTCTACCACTCAAGGGGTTAATGTGGAATGGTTTAAGTGTAAAATGAAGTATGCTTCGATGCATGTTTTTTTGCTGTGGAAAATGTGGTATTAAACAGTAGAGAAAAATTCTCTTTTCTTCTCACTGTACCAGAGCAACAGGTGACCTCAAGACACCTGTTATCTACTGGCGTTCTACACCCCTTACTGCTGAGAATCTTGCCAGCAATTGCTGCTTTACTCACCTCAATGACCTCAACATCTGTAGTATACAGGTGATTGCGCAGAGCGTGGTATATAACCTGTGCTCGGTTATACTGCCGTAAGTCTGCTGCCGGCTGAATAGAGGAAAAAGGTAAATGTTAAAAAGACTGCTACGAACACAACATCACAGAAAAACAATAACCAGACCACTTGAAAATAGTTGTGATGGAATTGTAGACCACCAGAAACAGAGGCTATGATATTAACTCAGAGTATCAGAGGGGGTATCCAATGTATTGGATACCCCTCTGGCACTCAGAGTTAAATCACAGGATCAAATCAAAAGGCATTAAATTATTAGAACTAGTAACTTTTGATTAACATCACTACAGAACTCATGTCTTTTCTCCAACTTCAACTATGTAACTATGGGGGGTAGTATATTAGAAACACATTTGGGTTGTATCTCAGAATTATCACTAAAATTTGCAAATATCAATAGGCCATATTTATAAAGATGCAATGTTTACAGAATATGTTGCTGTGAAAATGATCTAAAGAGAATTGCTGCATACTTATCACTTACCATATATACATGCATTAAGCATGTGTACACCTGGCATTTAGGTTTAACAGCTAAAACTGCCTTTATTGATGTCACAAATAGCTATTTATACAGACATTGTGAAAATTCTTATTTGGATCATGCCCAGTTATACTCCACTTTTAAGAGTCCACCGACTGCTAGCAATACTGAGAAAAATGTTCATAAATTGGAAATCAAAAGTCTATACACCCTTATTTATATTGTAGCTTTTGTTGATGTAAAGGTTGAAATCAAGACAAATCATGTCAGACCTTTTTCACCTTTAATATGATCTGGTAACCAACAATACTGAAGTAAAAAACAAATGGATCATGTCTTGGAAAAATAATTAAAGGGGAACTATCACCTTTAAATATGTTGCTCCCATATGAAAATGGAAGCAAAGAAAATGTTAAAAGGCTATGTACATTTTTTTTTTTTGCTTTGTGTTTATTATAATTTTACTTCATAAATCCTGCATACAGCGCTGGCTTCGGCATGGCAGCACCACTTGTGGGAATGTAGTTTCCTCCAGCAGTTTGTCTAACCAGCTGTCCGCAGGCAGTATCCATGTTAAGGAGCAAGCTGGGCAATGAATACACAGTAAACGGCAACATCCTGCTCTGATAAGCACTGGAAGTTGCTTTTTACTGGGTATTCATTGCCCGGCTTGCGCCTTCACTTCGATGCTGCCGGCGGGCAGTTGTTTAGAAGAACTGCTGGAGGAAAAAGGGAAGGCAAATGGTGAGGAGGGCGTTCACATCATCTTATACAGAGGAAAGATGGCTGCACTCTCCCTCATCTCAGATCCACATTTGGCTGACAGTTTCACCTTCAGAGAAAAACTATAGTAGGGGATACTGTCCTCTGTATGACATTTAATAGATAAGCAGTTGATTTCAGGGGGGGGGGGTGGGGGGGTTGGTAGTTTTTACATGGTGACACTTCCACTTAAAAAAAAAAAAAAAAAAAAAAAAAAAAAAAAAAAAATACTGTCAATGCCTAGGTTGCATAAGGATGCATGTCCTTTACAATGGGGGCTGTAGCTATGTTCAAATATAACCAATCACACTCCAAAATCACATACAAGGGTAATTTTCCTTCACCTGACATCAACTGGAGTGATTCTATATACACCTAAATAAAATCAGCTATTCCTGTAGGATTCCATGAAGGATTCCTGGTTGCATACTTCAGGAGATTGTTACCCATGGTCCACAAGGAGTTAACTATCTAGTGATCTTACTGTTGAAAGATACAAATCAAGGGAGTACTATAACAAGATTTCAAAAAGTATTACATATATCATGGAACGTCGTGAAGACCATCATTAAGAAGTGACAGAATATGGCACCACCAGAACATTGCAAAAGATCAGGGCATCCCACCAAAACTGATGACTGGGCAAGGAGAAAGCTCAGCAAGGATACCAAGATGCCAATGACAATGTAAAGGAGATGCAGACGCTTATGGCAGCAACCTACCACTCTCTGCATATTACAACCATTTCACATACTCTCCACAAGTCAGAGCTATGGGGTATGGTGGCAAGATGGAAGCTACTGCTCACAAAAACAGCCCCAAACATTTTCTTCCTACCTCAGTTGTGTCATACTGCACTTACCACATTCTTGATTATGTGATGCAGGCAGTGTATACCCAACACCTTATTCTCCAACTTGTAGTCATCAGAGAAGAGGAGGGATGGTGGCATGACAATGCTGAGAAATTCAGAGAGCCAGGGACGTGTCACATGGTATAACATCCAGGAAAAGACAAACTTGGCATCAGGGTGGGACTCCCAAGTATCCCTAGAGGAAAATATCCTTCATTACCACTTGTGTGTCTGGATTGAACCCCTGACCAAACACAAACAAGGTTAACGGACAGGCTGAAATTGAAATTCTACAAATTCCATTGGATATAAATGTGGACTTGAACCCCCTTGAGTGCTAGAGACATCTCCAACGCATTGTGAATTAATGAGTTAGAGCTCTATCTAGCATTCAAGAGTTAAAAAGCTCAATGTAAATCTATGGGAATTTTCATTTCTATCCCCACAGGGCAGTTGGTTCATTCCAGAAATACACTTTTTTAGCTTGATTAATAAGGTCCTTAGTTGCAAGTAACACCTTATGATAACTTGGGCTCATCTGAAATGGTCCAAAGCAACCTATATGTTTTATTAGCCTTTTTTGTTTAAAATAATAAACTGAGATATTTAGCTGTATTTCTCAGTTTCTGCAAGTTAGACAGAACTAGCTGACACTACACTAACATTGCTGATGAGGTCAGAGGCAAGCGTCCAGCAAGCTCAGCCTTTTCTATATCCCCTTTACTGGTCCAGAGGAAGGGGGGGGGGGGGGGGAAGGGAAGAACAAACCCTTATTGAAGTCCTTTCAAATTATGCCCCGATTTGCAATGAGTTGGCTACCCCTTTGGCACTCAAAGGGTTAAGAACTGTTGCCCAAGACTTTACTGCACTTGCTAGATGAGTGCCTACCAAGGATTTATAACTAGGTAAAATAACATGTATCTTTACCAGTGGTTCTCAACCCGTGCCCTCAGTGGCTACTAACAGTCCAGGATTTGAGAATTTCCTTTTAAGAGCACAGGTCAGTTAATCAATATGACTGAGCCTCTGATCAACACACTTGTGTTCTAGCAGGGAAATTCCCAAGTCCTGGCCTGTTAGTGGCCACTGAGGGCACGGGTTGAGAACCTCTGATACCCTTTTTAAAACACAACAGTACCCTACTGGCTCTTGCTGCAGCCTGACTCTGCACATTGTGTATTCCTTTGAGGGGTATCCAACACATTGCTTTGTAATGCATGGAAAAACCCTCTGACAATGGTCCTAAGTTTTCCTAACAAGCATTTCCAGAGAATGAATATTCCACACTGCCTCTCTCTGCCAACTGCCTCCCTCTCATGCTCTCTTTCTTCACTCCTAATTATTTTAGTAACTAGAGAAAGGGGGTTTCATAAGACACCTGAAAAGACAAAGAAAACAATTGGACTAGGTTTAATGTTTAACCCTCTGAAAGCCAGAGCATGTGGTAGTTGTGAAGGAGAGTAGTGTAGCAGGTTAGTGTTTGAAACTTGGCTGTGCCAACTAGCATGGTCTAATCTAAACAAAAGCTAAATACCTCAGACTGTTTTAGAATAAAAAAAAAAAAAAATTAAAAATTACACATATACCTGGTTTTTAAAGTGATTCCGAAATGAGCCCAAGGGGTCATAAGGTGTTCATTCCATGCTGATTCCATATGCACACACACACACAAAAAAACTTCCAAATTAGTAATTTATAACACGGAAGTAGTTAATTGTTTGCCCTCACGCTGTTGGTGACTACAAGTGCAATCATACCCAACCAGGAGTTAGGTGCTTGTAGAAGCCGAAATGAGTAGGGTGGGTGTAAATATACGTGCCTGGGAGAATTATTAATTACTATAAGGAGCCTTTATTTATTAAATAATCTTATGTAGTAAACAATAAGTCAATTAGCGATGTAGGTAACAAATACAATACAGGTCCCATAAGGTCCTGTGAGACAGTAGAGAACCTTGAGGGGCTATAGGACCTTTGCTGAATGAAGGGATACCGCCTAATAATAACCACTCACCACTTACCTTATTATGACCAGAAAATCCTAAAGGCTTCTGTGAATTTTGCAGATGTGCCTTGGTTCAAAAGAAGACATCTTCTAATTAGTCCTAGAGGTCATTAAGGAGGCGGACATGAGAGTTACTTGAAGAACCACAGGACATTACGCTCTGCTCACTGCACATGGCAAAAATGTTTGTACTACTGCGGGCAGAATACAATGCTTTGCACACACCTCCAGTTTTTAACCTCTTAAAGACCGTGGATGTGCCAGGACCATCACAACTTTTGGTCCATTAAGGACCAGTGACAATCCTGTAACGTCAGGAGTTAAATAATTACAGCATGCCAGAGGGCACTCTGTGATCATACCAAGAGGATGAACCCAACTGCTCCAAGATCAGAGCAGTCAGTTTCAGACTTGCCCTCAGCGAGCTGGTACATGTGATCGCTTACATGTGCAGTGAGCAGAGTTTGTGTCCTGCTAAGAATTGTTATCTCCAACTCTATGGCCCTGACATCCAGAACTGATTGAAGATATATCTAGAACAAAGGCACAGGAGCAAAACAGAGAGGCCATTAATGTTGTCTGGACATAGTAAGGTGGGTTATTAGCAAGGTTATTTTTCTAATATTTTTCTATAGTGCAGCTAGTTTGCTCCAAAAGCAGGGGAGGTCATGCAATTGGTCATGGACTGAGAGCCTGACGCCAAGGGTCCTGAAAGAGAAGCTATGAAGTTGGTGGAAAATTCAAGCATGTTTACTGCACTGTTGGTCGTGGGGTTAAAAAAGGGGGGGGGGGGTTGTGTGATACCACATACCTTACAACTGAACCCACAGAACAACTTTTTACTATTATTACCTCTCTCTTGCAGATCAAAATTCACTTAGTTGGGATTAGAAATGTTAGTTTATAGGTAGTTTTGTGTGCTTTATATGGGAGACAACCAAGAGACAAATCAATGTGAGTTTTACATAACGCATATTAATATTAGTTTTTTTGCACAGGTTACACCCATTCATACTGGACCTTTTCCATATGACCATATCTAATGTGACCAGACTGATATCTATGTAGGATGCTAATAAAAAGCACACATCACAGGATTGTTCTGGTTCCTATACAATGTTATATAAAAATGTAACAAGCATCCGGTATTAAAATAGCAATCTGTTCAAATTAACAGTTTGGTTATAGGAAATGTTACAGCGAATGTAAGGCAAAGGCATCAGTGATTAACTTGCAGTTCTGCAGCTGTTACTAAACGGCAGTTTTTATCATGATGCCGTTTGCAGCCGAACAACTGCTGGAAGGCCTTCAAGCTTCCCAACTAATACTTTATGTGCTCCTTATTAACCCTTTGGATGCTAGAGAAGTCTCCAACCTCTGAACTGTAGTAGAAACGTTTCTAGCCTATAGTGGTGTTAACTCTTTGAGTGCCAGATTGAGATTCTATGTATTGCTTCTCTAGTATATGAACCAGGGGAGGGCTGGCAACTTGTGACCCAGGAGGCAAATACAATCAAGCAGCCCATTTATATTATTGTTTGAGCCCACTCTCAAAGCTCACCTCCTTTTGTTAATTTTAAACGTGGCATTAATATCGTGACGTAAAGAGATACCACATAGCTCACATTAAAGTGGGCTAAACTACTGATATTACAGAGCTTACAATTTAAGTAAAGCTACACTAGTGATACTAGAGCAGTGGTTCTCAACTCCTGTCCTCAGGACCCACTAACAGGCCAGGATTGGATGATTTTCTTGTTAGAGCACAGGTGAGTTAATCAATGTGAACGAGCCTCTGATCACCACACCTGTGCTCTAGCAGAGAAATCCCTAAGTCCTGGCCTGTTAGTGGGTCCTGAGGACAGGAGTTGAGAACCAATGCTATAGAGCTTACAGTGGAAATGGGTTTTGTAACTAGTATAGCCTCATCTGGATTGTAGCTTTGTGGTATCATTTGTATAGCACCATTTCAATTGTACGCTCTTTGGTATCACTAGTGTTGCTCCATTTATAGCAACAAGATGGAGATTAAGTGAGACATATGACCAGCCCAGGGGATAACTGCCCCCTGGCCAGCCCTCTCCTGATATGAATCCCCTTGTGGCATTCAAAGGGGTTAACTCCGTATTAATATAATGAAACGCACTTGCGAAGCCGAGGAATCAGCAATCCCAATGCCTCCCTGAAAGTCCCAAACGGTGGATCCTGGTCCCTGGGACCCCGTAGAAGATCAGCCAAAGTGTGACAGTCAGAGACTTCCAACAGGGAGTGTAGGAGCTTATCGGTCAGGTCCTGGGACTTAGCATCTGTCCAAGGCCTGTCTTCAGAATGTGCACCACACAGAACAACAAGAGGAGCAGCAGCACAATGCAGGATGCGATGAGGATCAATGGAACCCAGACATGAAGAACCAGGGGGTACTAATGAGGTGCCTGGTTCCTCCCCTAACAAAGGAGACTCATCTTCTGTACCAACTGCAACATAGTCCTCCTGTGAAACCGAGATATCTTCCTTACTCGGCCCAGACTCATCCCTAGTGCACTGGAGCCCCGCCCCTGCGCTGCCATACACGTTTTCTTTACGAATTTCGTTGGTAGGAGGTCCTGCCCCTGAGCAAATGCTCAAAGTTTCAGCTACGGTTCCGTCACGTAACGAGCTCCTTAATGCCTCCAGCAAACGAAGGAATGCTCTAGCAGCAGCCGCTGCTTTTTCTGGTACCTTCTGCTCATTCACCGGTTCTGGGCCAGGCGCTGCCCAGGCCACCACCTCCCGTATCAATTCCGCACAGCCTGTAGGGTTCTGAGGGATAGAAGCACGGCCAAGGCAAAGGGAGAGCTCAGTTAGCGCTTGCTCTATAAGATGTTTCTGAGCTTCCATACTAACGCGGGAGGCTTTAATGCGAATAGAACACCCGAGTAGCCATTTTCATTGCTGGCAGGAAACACGAAGATCACGTGTAATTGGCTTTGCAGGAATGTCGACGGCCATTTTACTTATGGGCATGACACGCGGCTGCCAGTTTTTCGAGCGTTAGTAGGGGTTTGATTTTATGTAGCAGCGATAGAGGTTTTACCTTATATTAAGATTTATTTTTAGTTATTTTATTTAGAAAATATTATTTAGAAAACGTTTTACCTGGACGAGTACATTGATATTTCTCTCTTTTTCAAGTATGTTCACGAGAGCTTTTATAGTAAGAAATTACGTTTATACAAAATAGAGAAACGATAAATACACACATACATATTCATACAAAAAATAAATACAGTTGCATTTGTTTTTAGATACTAAGTTATTTTTAGGGGTAGGGATTCATTAAGCAGTGATAAACAAACCTGGGAACTTTCACAAATATAGTTCACCCTGAGATTTCCAAATAAAACAATTTTTGCTACCTTATTTACTGCTGCCCCTGGCAGTGTCAGGCTCGCAAGAAAATGGACCAAGAGTACTGATAACTGTTCATCATCACTGATGAAGAATGAAGAGTTATCAGTATTTTTGGTCCATTTTCTTTAGTTTCCCAATAGATAACTATATTATGTTAAAATAGACAGTGGTTAGTATATGTGTGTGGCCCTCAGCTGTCTGCAATGAACATGCCTAGCTTAAAGGAACAGAACAGTAAGTACTAATCTCCACATAGCACCCTGTTAAAAAAACAAGTTGTCTCCCTGTCTAGTTCCAATTTGTTCAAAGGTTCAACTTCCCCCATGATCTGGCTCTGACATTATTAAAAAGCTAATTTATGAAAAATAACTTACCAGACAGCACTGGCTAGACTGAAGGGGTGCACTGGTTTTCTCTTCTGGTCTGCCTCCACTGCTTCTCCGCGCCTCGTGCCCTGCGACACCAACACAGCATGGTCATCATCATGCTGTTGTCACTCTTCCCAGTCCTCATGCCAATTGGCTGGCCAGCTCATTAGATCATATTCTGCCTTATTGTGTATATTGAAGGGCCGGTGTCAAGGTTTGGCTGAGCTGCTCTAATTCTGTTATTGATTCTGCTGTCTGAGCTAATCTAGAGCTCTGTTATCCATTACTGCTGCCTTCCTGTTCTGGGTCAGACAGAATCAGCTGACCTCTTGTGATTTTTCACCTGACTGTTATCAGCCAACCCTCCCAGGGTATTTAAAGTAGCTCACTTCCTGATTGCCTTTGTGTCTGCTTCTGGCTGCAAGAGTGTTCTACTGAGTTCCTGATTACCTGTGCATGACCTGACTTCCTCTGACGTCCCTTCTGACTCCTGGCTCGTTCCTGACATCGCTGATCTCTGTATTCCTAACCCCGGCTTGGCTGAGTACATGTCTTGGTTCCTGACCCTGGCTTGTCTTTTGATGTACGCTTCTTGATCACGATTTTGCTTGATTTGCTTTTGTTATTTTAATAAAGGTGTTTTACATTTTTGTGTCTGTCTGGCTTCTGTTCCCTAACAGCTGGGATGCGACGCAGGCATCAGTCTCATGCTGTCACACTACTGCACATCGCCTCACGCCAGTACAGGAGTGTAACGGTTTTATGGACACTCAGACACAGTAGGTTTAGCTAAAACACAGTTTTATTGAAAAAATACAGAAAAAGAATAACTCTCGCGGGTCCAGTAATATATGTACACAATATAGTACTGACACAGGTCAGGTTACAGTAATCAATACCCACACGGTTCCAGTATATATATAACAATACAAATATAATACTGACACAGGTCAGGTATAGTTTGTGTGATTCCCAAAGGAGACAGCAGTGAAATGGTTACTATTAGGCCAGGAAGACAGACAGGCCCTAATAGCGCGAGGCCCACAGGACACTCACTACGCAGAGAGTGACACAATAGCGAGTAATGCCACAAGAGTAAACAGAGGCCCAGGACAAGTGGTAGACTGCCGTAGCAGTAATGGAGGACTGCAACTGTAGGAAAAGAGGAATACCCAACTGAGACTGCAATGACTGTGACCCAATGGAATATGGCACCAACCCCGAAGGGGTTAATGAACACTCAGACCTAGAATTGCACATATTTGATGTTGCTATTTCCCAAAGGAAGGGATTTTGAAACAATATTTTACTATTGTGTGACTGCTGGCGAAATCTAAGCTTAGTTAATATAAATACACAAAATGATTTACCAGAGACATGAGTAATGCTTTTTAAAAGCAGCGCTACTAAAACATAAATTATCAACCTTTGGCTCTTCATCTGCTAGAGACTATCCCCATCATCTCCAACCAGCCAATAGCCAACACAGCTGAAGTTCCTATCAACAATTGAAGTGTTAGGTGATTGCCTGTTTTGCCTAATGAGAAATATTGCACCAATTAGATTATTTTTTTAGAAACCGTTATATTTCAGGTATCTTCCTGAATACCATGAAGAGGTGCTTCATTCAAAACTTAATGCAGCTCAAACTGGTGTCCAGATTCCATTTTCCCCATTGATATCTATGGGAGAGACCAGCCTTAGACTAGAACGCTCCATATAATTTAACAGCTCCACCTTTATTGTCATTTAACCCCTTAGCAACCCTTGACGTACCAGGACCGTCAAGGGTAAATGTGATCGAACAACCCTTGACGGTCCTGGTACGTCAAGGGTTAAACTCTTCCATCGCGGCCGCACGGAGCGATGGAAGAGTTCAAGCCGCTTGTTACTAAGTGTCCCGGTATCGGGACACTTAGTAACAAGCGGCAGAAACATTGTTGCAACATGCGATTCGCTTCAAAAGCGAATCACATGTTGCAAAACCTGAATGACAGGGACAGTATTTGTAAATACTGTCCCTGTCAGATCTCTCTGCCTCCCTCCACCTTGCATACTGCTAAGGTGGAGAGAGACAGAGGGAGATGGTGTTCCAGTGTGCCTGTAAAAAAAAAAGTTTAAATAAAGAAAATTAACCCTTTGATCACTGTTCTGCAGTGATCAATAAGTGCCCCCCCATCTGATCACTCTTGGAGTGATCAATTTGCTGCAGATCAGTGTTTTCTGATCTGTGGGACACCCCCCATCTCCCTTGAATTTTTTTAGATTTTTTAAAAAAAATTTAAATTTTTTTTAATTTTTTTTTTTTTTTTTTTAAATAATAAATATAGTTTAGGTATTTTGGTAGGTAGTTGGGTAGGTTTAGTGTAGACATGTGTTAGGGAAAGTTTTAGGGATAGATTTAGGTTTAGGGAAAAAAAAAAAAAAACCAAAACCCCCCCCCAAAAAAAAAAAATATATATATATAATAAGTGCAGTTTAGATAGGTAGTTCACTTGGGTTAGGTAGGTTCAGGATATACGTAGGTTAGGGTAAGTTTTAGGGTTAGATTTAGGTTTAGGGATAGCATAAGAAAAAAAAAAACCCAAAAACCCCAAACCCCCACAAAAAAAAAAAAAAAAAAAAAAAAATATATATATATATATATATATATATATATATATATATATATAATAAGTGCAGTTTAGATTTAGGGTTAGATTTAGGTTTAGGGATAGCGTAAGAAAAAAAAAAGCTTTTTTAGTGGGCAAAATGCAGCGCAGGTACAGCGTTGAAGAGGCATATGCCTTTTTGGCGTCTGACTCTGAGGCAACAGACACTGCGTCAGATTTTGACATAGCGCAGTTTTCAGAAAGTGAGAGCAGCTCTAGTGATGACGCTGGGCCTTCTGTCAAGAAAAGACGCACTGCCCCAAAAGCTGCTCTGGCAACTGCCCCAGCACCTGCCAAAAGAACTGCCCAAAGACCTACCAAAATACCTACCCAAAGAAATGCCCCAAGTGCTGCCCCAAGAGCTGCCCTGGCAACTGCCCCAGCACCTGCCAAAAGATCTGCCCAAAGACCTACCAAAGAAATGCCCCAAGTGCTGCCCCAAGAGCTGCCCTGGCAACTGCCCCAGCACCTGCCAAAAGATCTGCCCAAAGACCTGCCCAAAGAAATGCCCCAACACCTGCCACTCCGGATCCTAATGAATGGGTATCAATTTATGCCCACAAATCTCAGAATTCACAGGCAACCCAGGGATTCAAATTGATGTGGAAGGATTTACCCATGATCATTTTTTTGATTTGTTTTTGGGGGAAGACATTTTAGGTGAAATTGTTTCCCAAACCAATTTGTATGCAGCCCAGTATACTGCCGCCAACCCTAAGTGTGAAAAACGCTGTTTTTTTTTTTTTTTTACTTACGTCATGGTTTACGAGGGATTGGTGGTAAAATGGCTGTGTATAAAATTGGAAAACACACCTAAAACGAGAGCCTGGGGTGTCTACTTTCCAAAAATATACACTTTTGGGGGGAAATCTTAAAAAAGAGCACTGTTACACAGCCCCAAATGAGACATGGCACCAGTAACGCAAGCTGTGAAAATTCAAAGTGTGAACCTGGAAACGTGCATGTTCCAATTTGGCCCCCGTAGCTCCCCCAAACCATGAGAAAGCTATGCATATGGGGTATTGCCGTACTCAGAAGAAGGAGCTGAACACTAATCAATTCAGTTTATAAAATCTTCACCTATTCTGTGCTTGAAATTCACATCAACATTGAAGGCAAAGTGTGAAAAATGCTGAATTTTTTTACGTACGTAAAATTTTCACAGGATTGGTGGTAAAATGGCAGTGTATAAAATTGGAAAACACACCTAAAACGAGAGCCTGGGGTGTCTACTTTCCAAAAATATACACTTTTGGGGGGAAATCTTAAAAAAGAGCACTGTTACACAGCTCCAAATGAGACATGGCACCAGTAACGCAAGCTGTGAAAATTCAAAGTGTGAACCTGGAAACGTGCATGTTCCAATTTGGCCCCCGTAGCTCCCCCAAACCATGAGAAAGCTATGCATATGGGGTATTGCCGTACTCAGAAGAAGGAGCTGAACACTAATCAATTCAGTTTATAAAATCTTCACCTATTCTGTGCTTGAAATTCACATCAACATTGAAGGCAAAGTGTGAAAAATGCTGAATTGTTTTACTTACGTCAAATTTTCACAGGATTGGTGGTAAAATGGCAGTGTATAAAATTGGAAAACATACCTAAAACGAGAGCCTGGGGTGTCTACTTTCCAAAAATATACACTTTTGGGGGGAAATCTTAAAAAAAGAGCACTGTTACACAGCCCCAAATGAGACATGGCACCAGTAACGCAAGCTTTGAAGATTCAAAGTGTGAACCTGGAAACGCGCATGTTCCAATTTGGCCCCCGCAGCTCCCCCAAACCATGAGAAAGCTATGCATATGGTGTATTGCCGTACTCAGAAGAAGGAGCTGAACACTAATCAATTCAGTTTATAAAATCTTCACCTATTCTGTGCTTGAAATTCACATCAACATTGAAGGCAAAGTGTGAAAAACGCTGTTTTTTTACTTACGTCAAGTTTATGAGAAAGTGGTGGTAAAATGGCCGTGTAAAAAATTTGAAAACACACCTAAAATGAAAGCTGGGGGTGTCTACATTCCAAAAATATACACTTTTGGGGGGAAATTCTAAAGTGCAGCACTGGAACATAGCCCAAAATGAGTAATGGCATCAGTTAACCAAGATGTGAAAATTCAATATTTGTTCAAAATTGGGCCCCGTAGCTCCCCCAAACCTTGAGAAACCTATGCATATGAGGTATTGCCGTACTCAGAAGAAGGAGCTGAACACTAAACAATGCATTTTTAAAAATCTTCACCTATCATGTGCTTGAAATTCACATCAACATTGAAGTGCAAGTGTGAAAAATGCTGTTTTTTTAACTTACGTCAAGATTTACGAGCGATTGGTGGTAAAATGGCTGCGTAAAAAAATTGAAAACATACATAAAATGAAAGCCTGGGGTGTCTACTTTCCAAAAATATATACTTTTGGGGGGAAATCTTAGAGTGGAGCACTGTTACACAGCCCCAAATGAGACATGGCACCAGTGATGCAAGCTGTGAAAATTCAAAGTGTGAAACTGGAAACGCTCATGTTCCAATTTGGGCCCCGTAGCTCTCCCAAACCTTGAGAAACCTATGCATATGGGGTATTGCCGTACTCAGAAGAAGGAGCTGAACACTAAACAATGCATTTTTAAAAATCTTCACCTATCATGTGCTTGAAATTCACATCAACATTGAAGTGCAAGTGTGAAAAACGCTGTTTTTTTAACTTACGTCAAGATTTACGAGCGATTGGTGGTAAAATGGCTGCGTAAAAAAATTGAAAACATACATAAAATGAAAGCCTGGGGTGTCTACTTTCCAAAAATATATACTTTTGGGGGGAAATCTTAGAGTGGAGCACTGTTACACAGCCCCAAATGAGACATGGCACCAGTGATGCAAGCTGTGAAAATTCAAAGTGTGAAACTGGAAACGCTCATGTTCCAATTTGGGCCCCGTAGCTCTCCCAAACCTTGAGAAACCTATGCATATGGGGTATTGCCGTACTCAGAACAAGGAGCTGAACATTAAACAATGCATTTTTAAAAATCTTCACCTATCATGTGCTTGAAATTCACATCAACATTAAAGTGCAAGTGTGAAAAACGCTGTTTTTTTAACTTACGTCAAGATTTACGAGCGATTGGTGGTAAAATGGCTGCGTAAAAAAATTGAAAACATACATAAAATGAAAGCCTGGGGTGTCTACTTTCCAAAAATATATACTTTTGGGGGGAAAATCTTAGAGTGGAGCACTGTTACACAGCCCCAAATGAGACATGGCACCAGTGATGCAAGCTGTGAAAATTCAAAGTGTGAAACTGGAAACGCGCATGTTCCAATTTGGGCCCCGTAGCTCTCCCAAACCTTGAGAAACCTATGCATATGGGGTATTGCCATACTCAGAAGAAGGAGCTGAACACTAAACAATGCATTTTTAAAAATCTTCACCTATCATGTGTTTGAAATTCACATCAACATTGACGTGCAAGTGTGAAAAACGCTGTTTTTTTAACTTACGTCAAGATTTACGAGCGATTGGTGGTAAAATGGCTGCGTAAAAAAATTGAAAACATACATAAAATGAAAGCCTGGGGTGTCTACTTTCCAAAAATATATACTTTTGGGGGGAAATCTTAGAGTGGAGCACTGTTACACAGCCCCAAATGAGACATGGCACCAGTGATGCAAGCTGTGAAAATTCAAAGTGTGAAACTGGAAACGCTCATGTTCCAATTTGGGCCCCGTAGCTCTCCCAAACCTTGAGAAACCTATGCATATGGGGTATTGCCGTACTCAGAAGAAGGAGCTGAACACTAAACAATGCATTTTTAAAAATCTTCACCTATCATGTGCTTGAAATTCACATCAACATTGAAGTGCAAGTGTGAAAAACGCTGTTTTTTTAACTTACGTCAAGATTTACGAGCGATTGGTGGTAAAATGGCTACGTAAAAAAATTGAAAACATACATAAAATGAAAGCCTGGGGTGTCTACTTTCCAAAAATATATACTTTTGGGGGGAAACCTTAGAGTGGAGCACTGTTACACAGCCCCAAATGAGACATGGCACCAGTGATGCAAGCTGTGAAAATTCAAAGTGTGAAACTGGAAACACGCATGTTCCAATTTGGGCCCCGTAGCTCTCCCAAACCTTGAGAAACCTATGCATATGGGGTATTGCCATACTCAGAAGAAGGAGCTGAACACTAAACAATGCATTTTTAAAAATCTTCACCTATCATGTGCTTGAAATTCACATCAACATTGAAGTGCAAGTGTGAAAAACGCTGTTTTTTTAACTTACGTCAAGATTTACGAGCGATTGGTGGTAAAATGGCTGCGTAAAAAAATTTAAAACATACATAAAATGAAAGCCTGGGGTGTCTACTTTCCAAAAATATATACTTTTGGGGGGAAATCTTAGAGTGGAGCACTGTTACACAGCCCCAAATGAGACATGGCACCAGTGATGCAAGCTGTGAAAATTCAAAGTGTGAAACTGGAAACGCTCATGTTCCAATTTGGGCCCCGTAGCTCTCCCAAACCTTGAGAAACCTATGCATATGGGGTATTGCCGTACTCAGAAGAAGGAGCTGAACACTAAACAATGCATTTTTAAAAATCTTCACCTATCATGTGCTTGAAATTCACATCAACATTGAAGTGCAAGTGTGAAAAACGCAGTTTTTTTAACTTACGTCAAGATTTACGAGTGATTGGTGGTAAAATGGCTGCGTAAAAAAATTGAAAACATACATAAAATGAAAGCCTGGGGTGTCTACTTTCCAAAAATATATACTTTTGGGGGGAAATCTTAGAGTGGAGCACTGTTACACAGCCCCAAATGAGACATGGCACCAGTGATGCAAGCTGTGAAAATTCAAAGTGTGAAACTGGAAACGCTCATGTTCCAATTTGGGCCCCGTAGCTCTCCCAAACCTTGAGAAACCTATGCATATGGGGTATTGCCGTACTCAGAAGAAGGAGCTGAACACTAAACAATGCATTTTTAAAAATCTTCACCTATCATGTGCTTGAAATTCACATCAACATTGAAGTGCAAGTGTGAAAAACGCTGTTTTTGTAACTTGCGTCAAGATTTACGAGCGATTGGTGGTAAAATGGCTGCGTAAAAAAATTGAAAACATACATAAAATGAAAGCCTGGGGTGTCTACTTTCCAAAAATATATACTTTTGGGGGGAAATGTTAGAGTGGAGCATTGTTACACAGCCCCAAATGAGACATGGCACCAGTGATGCAAGCTGTGAAAATTCAAAGTGTGAAACTGGAAACGCGCATGTTCCAATTTGGGCCCCGTAGCTCTCCCAAACCTTGAGAAACCTATGCATATGGGGTATTGCCGTACTCAGAAGAAGGAGCTGAACACTAAACAATGCATTTTTAAAAATCTTCACCTATCATGTGCTTGATATCAACAGTAGTATTGAAATGTAAGTGTGAAAACTGCAAAAAAACAAAATATTACCACAATTTTGAAATTTTTTTCTGGAGAAATAGCTGCATGAAAAACTCCAAAATTCTCCTGATTATTTACCTTATGTTGTGTAGTTTTCAGAAACATATACCTTTGTGGGACATTTTTGGTTCTGGCACCGTCAGCTAAGCTATGATGCTCACATGCCAATTGTTGAGAAATTACAAGTTGGAAATAATGGCATCCATCTTGTAATATTTACCTTGTAAATGTGAGGAAGTGATTGAAATACTAGGCATATGGGGTATTCTTATATTCAGGAGAAGCAAATGAATATATTTAGGGGTATTTTTTTGTCATAAACTAATTGTATGCAAATCCTGACACGAAAATATAAGCAAAATGTTGTTTTTTTTCAATTTTTTTCCTCTTTTTTTCTATTTTAATCAAATTAAACAAGGAGGTATTCATATAATTGTGGTATCAAAAGAAAGCCATACTTGTGCTTAAAAAAACAGTATATAATTTATGTGGGTGCACAAAAGGAATTAAAGAGAAAATATGGTTGAACAAAGACATAGTCAAAAAAGTCAAAATTGCTCCGGTCCTTAAGTCAAATCAAACTCAGATTTTCCCGGTCCTTAAGGGGTTAAATGCAGCTTCTCCCTGCAGAGAGCAGAACTATTTTATGCTACAAGAAAATCCCAACAATACTATTTGTTTTCTTAATAATAAACTTTATTGCTCTTTTAAATGCCACAATCCAGAATCCTTCTTGAGACATATAAGGTGGGAATTTCAAACACAGTTTTGCACTTCAAGATATTCTTAAACTGATTTACTAAGCCATTTACGAGTGTTCCTTTCTTCCGCGCCTGGTGTAACGCTATGTATTTACAAGGTGGCAGAGGAGACTGTGTAACACCATGTACTAACAAGAGAGAAGTGGCCATGGCTTAATGCTATGTACTAACAAGGTGATAGAGGAGGCTGTGCAACAGTGTGTACTAACAAGGGGCAGAGGAAATGGTGTAACATTATGTAGTAACAAGGGGCAGAGGACAGGGTTTGTTATTGCATTTCCTGCACATGCAGAAGGGGAGGAGTTCAGGCCTTGCTGCCATTAAAACCATAATGACAGCATTGTGTATGCTGGGGTGTACTAGAACAAATCAAACCCTGAACTGCAGCCACTACATTGGACGCCAACACCAGCAGAGCTGCAGTGGTGGATGCACACAATACCCCATGAGTTAAATGCCTGCTGCACAGTGGTGGGTGAGTAAGTGCAATCTTCATTTCTAGATGTTTTAGTCTACGTGCTAGAGGAGCACCAACTCATTGTAGAGTAATGTGTTGCACACTCCTTTGGCACTGAGGTGGTTCTTGGTTCATATATGTCTACTAATCTTACTTTAAAGATACATCAATTCCAATAGATCATATATTTCAGAAGCTACTGTATTTATGTTATCCATTTTCATTTAAAACAAAGGATTATGAGATGTTTGTCTTTTTTTTGTCAGTCAATGCAAGTCTAGCAGGCATGCATGGGAGATACTGACATTGTATACTGCTCTACAATACCATCTGCCACTTCCTACCAGTTACTTGCTCAGCTCCATAAACTGATAAATAAAACAACCAGCCAAAACTTAAAGGTTCTATGAGAAGTGGAAGCCCAGGTAGTTGCTTGGAAAAAATGGTCATCCAGTCTCCGAACTGGGGGTCCCAGAATACATGCATTGATGGGCCCCAGCCCTAGGCAGCAGGCGACTGATCCCTACCCCCAAATGTGGTCCTCCACAAACATCCAACAGGGCAGGGGGGAAACAGCACTCTCTAATTTGGGTGCCTGGAGCCAGATGGCTCCCAAATTCAAGAAAAGGTAAGCACCACCTTGCAGGAGTCCAAACACAACATACTGCACCTCTTCTGGAACAAGGTGGCTTGCCAGTCAGGAGGAACTGCCAGATTAGGAGGTGGCTGGACTGGATCCAAACATGAGCATGAGTTAGTGTTCATCTTCTCATAGGTCTCATCATTGAAAGTCACTCCTAGAAGGTTGTAAATATCCTGAACATGGTCATCCACAGTTTTATTGCCTGTAGACATCTTGGCTAAAGTCTTATTGCTTCTTCTGGTACTGCCTGATCCCACCTCTAACACCAGTTGTGGAGGATGTTATTGAAGCATACTGCATCCAAAGGGAAACAAAGGAAAATACAACAAACTGTAACACAGGAGACATATAACATGTGGTACATTATAAGAGGGGCATGCCAGCAGGGAGTGCTGGGCTTAATCTTTATTTACCGGGCTCACTGGTTGCCAACTGCCAACACAGTATAAACAATGTACATTACAATACCGCACACTATTATATTATGCTGAACTATATACCCGTAGATAACAAACAATGAGTCTGCCAGGGTGTAGGAAAATTAATTCTTTTGCTGGGAAAATTCATGTCAAATGTTCTGCCTGTAACTCCACAGTCCTCACACATCACAGAGACACAAGAGGTTAACTTCCTGTTTTTCCACACTATCACTTTGAAACAATTGTGTGATGTTGAGTCTAAAATCACCCATATTTATGTTAGATATTTTTAATTTAATTTTTAATTATATTTAATGGTTTGAGATATTTATTTTTATTTGTCAGTTTATGCTGCTGAGCTAGTACTTCCTGATAAGAAGTGACAGTTGGAAATGCAGAGCTATATGGAATGTTTGAGCACTCACTGGCAAATAAATAAAGCTATATCTTATAAACTATTATTTTAAATACAAATGCCTAAGAAATATAGCAACACTTAATATATAGTAACATTTATATTGTAAGGTTTGTAACAGTAGCACTTTTCCTACATCATCTTATGGAAAGTTCTGGTCAATTGACCATAAACTCCCATAGAATGGAGTAGCAACAGCCCCACTGTAAAATTTCAGCCCATTGAGAAATTGCACCTAAAATATTCAGGTATGAGCTGCTATAACTTTAGAATAAAATACCTCTCAGCAGTGGGAGTACCCTTGTTGTACTCAGGAGGTTAAATCTTTCAATATAAAAGTTCTTTCAAAATCACCTAGTTGTTACAAAATGACAGTTCCACTTTAACCTCTTAAGGACTAGCGGTCCTGGGAGGTTTCCAACCCGTAAGGACTGCTTTGATACTTGCCGACGCTCTGGTACATGTGACCTGTTGCGTGTATCGGAGTGCCGCTTTGGGGCCTGAAAGAGATCGCTCTAGTCTTGGAGCGGTCAATTTTAGGCCCTATTTTTACTTACAACGCTCCTGGTGTACTTGACGTACTATGACCGTCATTGGTCCTTAAAGGAGCGGTAAACTTTTTTTATGAAAAAATATATATTGTAGGGATTTTCCTATTGAGTAAAATAAGGGTACTCCCACTGACGAGAGATTTATATTACAGTTATTACAGTTTAAACCCATGTTTTTTTACATTAGCAGTGCCCTCTAGTGGTCAAATTCTAATTAGATTTCCTGTTAGATTCTAATGGAGAGGAAAGTCAGACATACAGTTCTCCACAGAATGTGATAGAAACTGCCTGTCACTTCCTGTCACTTAGAACTATCGGGAAGTAAACACAGTAAATTCACCTCATAATTATTTAAACTGCTATAAATTTTTAATAAAACATCTGACAGCGATGGGAGTGACCTTGTTTTATTCAGCAGGAAATGTTCTGTAAAATATGTGTTTTCATAAAAAGAAGTTTACTGCTCCTTTAAGGGTATAAGGACCATGACGGTCATAGTATGTCATGTAGTCCTTAAGGGGTTAAGGACTTCCTTCTGGATTTTTGAATCTTCACTTTTGAGCAGAAATGTCTCTGTCAGTGATGTCCAGTGTTTTAATGCGAAGGGTCACATACCATTCAGAAACTGGGGGGCAGAAACTATTACATTAATGCTGTTATACAATACAGCCTATAGGTTTTATTTCAGGCATGTCTGGGGCTGTACAACATTTTCAGCACCACACAAGGCCAGGTTGCCAGCTGGACAGCATTGCTTTATGTTACTATCATTCATGATTCAGTTGTAACGGAAGATTGCTAAAAAGAGGCATATATTCCTTTTACAATTTCACGTACAGTGTAGTACGGAGTGAATGCAATAAATAAGCAACACAGTAAGATTAAGTAGTTGTATTTACTTTATTTTGTTTAGAATAATCCAACTTGAACACAGAGAATTCTGATATAATTCAGTTGTTAAAGGGCTAGTAATACTTCTTTTTACTAATGCCCTTTAAGCTTGTTTTGAAAAGGTATGTACAGTGTTACCTTTCAAATTCTCTGAAATGGTCTGGTTTGTGGTAAATTTTACATTAAAATTTCCCCTCACCGCCCCTTTTCACATGTCACAGCTTTACGTCTTGAGTCTGAATTCTGGACGTACGACCAGACGGGTAACACAGAAAGACAAAAGTATTTAAAACCCAGCCCCCTTTATATGTCATGCTCCCTTTTGTAATAAGTTGCCAGCAGTGACCGGAACTTCTTTCTGTCACATGTGGCCCGTGTCTCTCACTTCCCTTCTGCCTATTATCCTTGATCTCTGACATGGTGGGATAAGGTGTAATGGATATTACAAACCTATCTATTTCTAGGTCTCTAGACAGTCTAATTCTCAAATGCAAATGCAAGAGTAGCAGAGATTTGTCTCCTGCTGTAGCTCTCAGGTCACTGAACTCTTTGTCCGCTCCACTGAGACAAAGACCTCAATACCCAATCAATTTGGTGTCTCACCCTCACAACCCCACAACCTGTCCCCCTCCTGAAGTAAAAATTTAATCCTGTTCCCAAATACACAAAAAGATTTGTGTATAAGTTGGGGATACTATGATCTCCATGGCAACTCTGCTTTTTGATGATATATTGCAATTGTCCCGTTGCAATTACTATGTAGTGGAGCAAAAGTAATCTCAATGGGACAAACCACTTTCTTCTGTTTTACTCCGTATATAAAAATCTAAGAATGTCCCAAAACCAGGTTACACCAATCCTATAAGGACTTGCTGCAGGAAAGGGGTTTAACAAGGTATTACTGCTGATTTATGGCAATATGGGCTATATGGAGCAACAGTTATACGGAGTATAATGGAAAAAAGTTGTTTGTCCCGTTGTGATTACTACTTTTGCTCCACTACATAGTAATCGCAACATGACAATTGCAATATATCATCAAAAAGCAGAGTTTCCATGGAGATCATAGTATCCCCAACTTATACACAAATCTATGTGTTTGCACTTTATCTACCGGGATAGCCCCTTCTTGGCAACCGACACATCAGGACCTCACAGTGCTACAGTTGTTCTTCCTGTGCTCAGGGTCAGAGCATGGTACTCTGCCTTCAGTAGGCGTGTACTGTTGGTGTGAGGATGCTGTGTCATCGCTGCCCCTGCACGGAGTGAATATTAGGGTGCCAGTTCTAGCGAGAGCCCAGGTGCGCAGAACACATGAGCTGAGATCTAATACTCTGGCTTCGAGACACCCTTTTGAACCAAATCCGGGGCACACAGGGGGCATATATTTTGCTTTTGAGTGCTGACAGAGATGATTTCAGTTCACAAGTGTGTCATCCTCAGATAGGTCTATATAACTTGATCGTGTTCCTTCCAATGTTGTTGAACGCTGCTCCGGCGTCTCTGCCCTTCTCTGCGTGTTCCGCACCTTCCTTTCATTCTGCAGACAGAGAAGGGCAAAGAGAGACACCGGAGCAGCGTTCAACAACATTGGAAGGAACAGGATCAAGTTATATAGATTTATCTGAGGATGACACACTTGTGAACCGGAATCATCTCTGTCAGCAAAATATATGTCCCCTGTGTGTCTCGGATTTGCTCATGACCCCAGAATGGATAGCAGTATTACAGAGAGGAGACTCTGGTCTCAGACCTCCGGCCCTCATACACCTCTGGACATCTTCCAGTTGGGCCCGATCTCACAGGCTGCACGGTGCTGACGATATTATGTGCAGAAGGGGACAGAGAGATAGCCGGGGCAGCGCATCGATGAGCAAGATGGTAAGGACCCTGTCTCTCTGTCATCCTGTGCAAAAATATGTATAGTTTGAATTGCCTTGCAAAGCAGCTCGCTTGCTATTATGATGATGGGAGTTGTAGTGCTGCTTGTTCTTACATTTCTAAAGGATACCCAAAGCGTCTCGCTAGCTATTTTTCTTATATGCAAATATTATCCAGTCAGGTTTAGGTTTTGGGTATCCTTTTGAAGTGTAAGAATGAGCAGCACTCCAACTCCCATCATCTTCCCATCATCATAATAGCTAGCGAGATGCTTTGCAAGGCAATTTAAACTTTACATGTTTTTGCACAGGGTGACAGGCAGGCAGGGTTCTTGACTGCTGGAGACTAGGACCGGCTAACCTCAGTCAAGTGCATTGATCCATAGGCACCTCACTCTCATTGGACTTCACCTCATCCTCCTCAGTGACCCCCTCCAAAACAGAAAGTCAAAGGATCGTGCACGTTAAGAAGATAATTGCGAGAGCGCACTTATCCTTGGATTAAAAGACATGGCAGACATTTTTGGATTTTGGGGTAATTTGAATGTAAAATTTACCACAAACCAGAACATTTCAGAGAATGGTAACACTATACATACCTTTTCAAAACAAGCTTAAAGGGCATTAGTAAAAACAAAGTATTACTGTCCCTTTAAGACCGGGATACATTCAAGACCAGGAAAACTGCTGGAGAAAATGTATGAAAGAGATAAAAAGCAGTGAGCAAACATTGTAGAGGGTAAAATTGTTAAACTGAGTCTTGATGGGTGGAGGAAGGTCCGCAAAGTCCATCTTGTATGTGCTTATGTAACAATAAAAAAGGGCCTATATTCCATTCAGAAACAACTGAGACATCTGGAACTGCACAGACAGAACAATGTGTACAGGAAAAGCAATAAACTGTGAAGATATGTGAAGTGTTTAGTGCACAGCTTGGTCACAGACAACGATGAAAATGTATCCATGTTAAGTAGAAATTTAGAAGGACCACTCATTTAATGCACGTCCTAGCCAAACACATTAATGTTCCAGAAGTAAAATCTAAAGTCTAATATCGTTCAAATTGTAAAATACTTTATAAAGAATCACTTTCCAACAACGAGAAGAACAAAGCTAACACTCCCACAAAATGTGAGACGGAACTTTCTAGTCAAGTATTTTGAGTAATCTATCAAGCATTGTTCTAAACTGAAGACAAATGTGTGAACAAAATTGTGAAAAAATAGATGGCACTCTCATGGCCAAAGTTCTCAAATTGGATGTTAAAGGAATGTTGAAAACATGTTGAGTACTCTGATGCCAATTTTTGCATCCAGCAAAATGCAGGGAATTAGCTATTTTTTTGCAAATGCTGTGGAAATTTGGAAGGAGCTGACAGATCTTAAAAAGGAAAATATGCAATGACAGATTTAAATTACATGCACTAAAAAATGAAAGGCACAAGCACTATCCAACTTATTTTCTTGTTGATATTCTCAATCCTATGTGCCAGGACCAGGGCCGGATTTAAATTAGGCAGAGTAGGCATCTGCCTACAGGCGCACCCAACAGAGGGGTGCCTGTCACTGGAATCATGTAGCTGCTGCGCTTCCTCATTGGGTTTTTAGTAATGCAGAGCGCTGGGAGGTGACATCATCTCCCAGCGCTCTGCATTACTGAAGAGAAGACCGCGCGGGAGCTCCAACAGCTACAGCTCTGTGCAGAAGGAGGAGGCACAGACCTCTCTTGCCGCTGGGCCACCAGGGAAGAGGTAGGAAATGGACACTGGGGCAATGTGAGAGAACTATGGAGATGATGTGGGCAATGTGAGGGCAATATTGAGCTGATGGGGGGCAATATGGAGCTGATGGGTCTCAATGTGAGGGCAATATGGAGCTGATGAGGGCAATATATATATAATATTATCCTATATAATAATTCCTTAATGTATATTTGTCAGAAACTGTCATGCGCAGTACAGATGGCTGCGCGCACTGCAGTCATGCGCAGTACAGACTGCCTGTGCCGTGGCTGATGACAGAGCGGGGCAAATACGGTCTGAATTCGGAGCGCCCCGCTCTGTTATCACCCGCTGAGTGGGTAGTCTCTACTGTGCATGACTGCACCGCGGCCATTGCTGCCTGGCACCACGGCCCATATACACGGGCTGTCCAACTAGTATATATATATAACTGGGTTGGGTTTGCCATCCTTTCCATTTGTAATCCTCATAAGAGGCGAAAACAAAATTAGTCACGATTTGACAGCTTTTGCCAGTGTAAGTAGCCAAACAATCTCTGATAAATACATAGAAAATAGAGACAAAAAAGACAAAGAGAGGCAGAGGAAAGAAAAATGTAGCACTGATACATGACCCTCTGAAAGAGACCTCAAGAAGAGACAGTATGAAATGTCTGTGCATAATTGTGTGTCGGTGACATACCCCAGGTAACTACAAGCTATTTTTGCTAGTTAAAATGCAACTATCAGCAGGAATGCTACTGTGAGAACAGACCCATGCAGCACTCAGGGGCTACATCTTGCTTACATCTAGGTGACCACACGTCCCGGAATGCCCGGGATTGTCCCTTATTAGGGGTCTGTGTCCCAGGTCACCTCCCCAGCGGGACAACAAGGAGTCCCGGAATGGAGCAACAAGCACCAGTCCAGCCAGTCAGCCAGCCAATGAAATGTACTTGCTATATGATCCTCATTGGCTGGCTCAGCCAGCCAATGAGGACCATATAGCAAATACATCTCACTGGCTGGCTGGACTGGTGTGTGCGAGACAGCTGGGATGGAGCAGGTATGCTGGCGCTGTAAGAGAGACCTGCAACTGTGGCTCCCATCAGCGCTGACCATCTTTCTAAGGCTGACACAGAGTAAGAGTTCCTGGAACTCTTACTCTGTGTCAGCCTTTGAAAGATGGTCAGCGCTGGCGGGAGCCTCAGCCATGGGACTAGGGTGACCACATGTCCCGGAATGGCAGAATGGAAATGTGGTCACCCTAATCTAATCAGCAGATTAGATACAGGGCTGAGCTCTTATTCTCCATAGAATCTATGTGTCAGCTTTTACAAGCTTGAGACTTTATGGCTAAAGGTGACAATATTTGAAAAAGTACAGACTTGGCTTATGCTGCAGGATTCACTGTTTTTTAGCCATGTGCTGGTGGTCAGTTTTATGACCCCCAGAATGAATGATGGTATTTGTTTTCAGCTGCACAGTGAAGTTTGTTCCTAGTCTTTATAAATCGTGATAGCTGTCCTAACAAAGCAGATCACATGGTGTTCTTAGACAATAAAAAGCATTCAAAAGAAAGATTAATGTTTACATGTCTGTCAAGGATGTAATTACTGTTTAATAAAAGCTGCCCTCACTACAGCAGGTGCTCAGTTGATACTATGCAACTGCAATTGTGCAAATAAAACTATTACTTTTTTTTATGCCTGTTCTTCGCTTACAAAGAAAATGTGATCTGCTTCATTATTACAATTACTATTACAAAAACAATCTCTGTATTTCTTCCTGACAAAACTAAACTGCTAGTGAGAACATCTCTCATTGCAGCTACAGCGATGACAGCAGGTGAAGGTGTTTCTTTTGACTCTGAGAGTGACAAATTATAGGTGTTGGGGTTAGGTTTACATCTTTACACAAAGAGCTGAGCTAAGAACGAAAGGTCATCCATTAAGACTAGAGGAAAGGTGGATTAGACTAAAATGAAGGCAGGGATTATTTACACTAAGGGAGGTAAAGCTATGGAATTCTTTGCCTCTGGATGTTGTACTTGCAGATAATGTAACTGCTTTAAAAAAATAATGGATTCCTATCTAACACAGAACAATATTGAGAATTATGACAGATAGCTTCAATGCAAATAGGTTGTTGATCCAGGGAACTATCTGACTGCCATTTGGAGTCAGGAAGGAATTTTTTACCCACTTAGAGGCTAAACTGGAAATGGCTTCAGAGGGCTTTTTTTGCCTTCCTCTGGATCAACAGGGGTATTTTGGCATGGGCTGGACTTGACAGACGCATGCTTTTTTTCAGCTTAGTCAGCTATGTTACTATGTTACTATGTTACTATGTAAGCATAGTGTATGTTTCCTTTCTGAGAATACAAAGGGAAAACTCCACAGCACATTTATCATAAAATAACTGCTGATTTTCCTCTATCCCCTTGAATACTAGAGGTCTCTAATGTATTGTGTTTCAAATGCTACAGTTTTATAATTTACTGAACTTATTTTATCTCCCAATTACACAGTAAACTCCATTTTCTGTTTTTTTTTCATACTTTTGTTTGCTTGAATGAGAATGATAATGTAGTCTTTAAGTTGCCTTTTTTCCTTCTTAAAGGCGCAGTAAAGGTCAGTATAAACTCTTTTAAATTACAAGCTGTGTCCTTACAGTTATTGGAATCAAGCTTCTGTAGCTTAAAAATGACCCATTGCCTGTCTAATGAACCCTGAAGATCTCATTTGCAGGTTTGGGTGATGTCAGTTCCTCACTCGTTAATTATGGGAGATTTCTGTCCTTCCTTAAAGGGATAGTAATGGTTAATTTTAAGTTGATTTAATATTGTAGACATTAAAAAAAGATTCACATCAATGTTTGAGAGATATAACTTGCTAAAGTTAACTTTTCCTGGCTGTTTTACTCAAGTCTGCCATCTAGCTGACAGCTGCAGATTCCAGTCATTTGACCAGACAGAGGCTCTTCAGCAGTGCTGAAATCACGCTATTTAGAAACAAATACTTAATTGGAACGGTCTACAAAGTGTGCTTGCAAGCCAGGCACACTTTGTAGACCGTTCCAAATTAAGTATTTATCTTTAGATATTGTTATATCGGAGCTGCTGAAGAGCCACATCTGGTCAAGCAACCAGAATCTGCTTCTGACAGCTTTACAGCTCGTCAAGCAGAGAGGGGAGGGGCCAGAGAACTTTATTTTCCTATATCTCTCAAACCATAACGGTTTGAGAGAGATGAATAAGTGCAAGTACTCTCTTTTAATTGTATCTACCATATAGTTAATACTTTTTTTCTGACATTACTATCCCTTTAAAAGCCCACTGAGGGGAAATTTGTAGGCAATGCACTTCTGTGGAGAGCATATCAGTGTTACGGCCTCTCTGGCGCATGGTGAGGTGCTGACAACTGTGGTATGTAAGTGGGAACAAGTTAAACTTTATGTGTGTGATCATTTGTTAAATAGAATTTGATTGATCAAGAGTGGTTTGCATGCTTAATTTTATTTTCTTAAGATTGATCAAGTGCGCAACAGACACACAAAGCAACACACACAGGAGTAGTGAAGTGGTGATACACATAAGAATGTGGTCCAGTTGGTTTTCCCTAGGTCTGCTCCTCTTTAGCTTATTAACCCTATGAGTGCCAGAGGGTTACACAACGCATTGCAGAGAAATGTGTTGCGTACCCCTCTGTCACTCAGTGGGTTAAGTATTGCCCAAAATGCCCTTTACTTTAAAGAAAAACTATCACCCCATCTAGAGTCCACCCCACCTTATTAGGCATCTAGCTTAACAATCAAACTGTTGTGCAGACTAAAGATAGCGTTGATCAGAAATCCTGACGGCCAGGCAACAGAGCCTCTGTAGCAGTGGTTATCAACTCCTGTCCTCAGGACCCACTAACAGGCCAGGACTTAGGGATTTCTCTGCTAGAGCACAGGTGTGATCAGAGGCTCATTCACATTGATTAACTCACCTGTGCTCTAACAAGGAAATCATCAAATCCTGGCCTGTTATGGGTCCTGAGGACAGGAGTTGAGAACCACTGCTCTAGAGGCATCTGCGTACCTGCGCTGTCAGTTCCATCCGATACCTTAAAGGGATAGTAATGTTTCATAATTAAAGTAGCTCTAATTAATCTTCATAGTATTTGGGCCATGGAGAGTGTTATTTCAATGCTGTCAGAGTTGTAGTATAAGAGTAATTGAATGATAAAGTTTCCCCCTCCCACCCCTTTTACTGATGTAATACTGCTCACCTCAGAGCAGCAGGGAGGTGCCCAGGTAGATTGCAGAGAGGGACAATCTTCAATTAACATAAGGGAAAAAGCCAAAAAAACTGTCAAGGGGGGCAGGGTTTTCATTGTTCTCACAGTAAGAGGATTGTCCCTTGCTGTTATCTATCTGGTCAAGCAACCAGATTCCACATCTGAGGTGAGCAATGTTACACTAGGTAAAAGGGGCGGAAGGGGGATATTTTATCATTCAATTACTCTTGTACTACAACTCTGACAGTATAATTACTATTAATATTAATTTGAGCTGTTGTTTTTGTGAAACATTACTATCCCTTTAAGGTACCAGGCAACGCCTCCTAGAGGAGACAGGGACTGACGGCGCTGGCAGTAAAGATGTCTGTAAGCAAAGAGGTCTGCACTGTTGCCTGGCCATCATTGTTGGCTGAGGTAGGATTTTTGACGCTGTCTTTATTCTAAACAACAGTTTGATTGTTAAGGTTATTGCTAGATGCCTAATGATGCCTAATTAGGTGGGGTGGACTTTAGTTGGGGTGATGGTTCCCCTTTAATAGTGATTTCACTTGTGACAGAAGGTTTGGAAGCTCTTTAGTAATGTGTCACAGATGTAAAAGTGACATCATTTCGAGCAAAATGTATATTTATCCAGCTCTGCACCCAGGACATATCAAAGGAAGGGAAATGTAAGTGTCTAACTCTGGGGTGGGAACGGTGGGGCCATCCAGCTGTTGTTAACTACTCTCATGATGCAGGCAGCATGTATGAGCCTACTTAGAATGCAAATTAAATTATTTTAATAACCACAAGAAGGCACACAAGGTACAAGCCAGCGAATACTGCAAGATGGGAAACAATCCTTCCCTTGCACAGGTTACTTCAGTCTATTTCAATTACTCAGCATACACCAGTGGTCCTCAGCCAGTGCCCTCAGGGCTTACTAACAGGCCAGGATTTGTGATTTTCCCTCTGTAGCACAAGTGTATTAATCAGAGGCTCAGTCAATTTGATTAACTCCCTTGTGTTCTAACAAGGTAATCTCAAATCCTGGCCTGTAAGTGGGCCCTGAGGGCTCAGGATGAGAATCATTGGTGTGTACTATACCATTATATATACTATATATACTATTCCACTTTGAATAAAGAATACTTAGGCAAGCATAGTCCTTTATAAAAGATTTATTGGTGATGGCATTGTTATTTGTAATGGAGTTATCTAATTCAGGAATTTATAAAATGTTAACATGACCCCTTTTGGTATTGCTTTCACAGCTAACATCCAGAGACTGTCCATTCTAGAATAAGGCCTTACCAAGGATTTATATAGAGGTAGAATTATTTCATTATTTATACCAATTTTTATACAGTATAATACCCTATTATATATATTATATAACACGGTACAGTTTGTACAATATAATTGAAGGAGTTTGGAGTAACCAGTGTAAACCCATGTTTTTTTTTTACATTAGCAGTGCCCTCTAGTGGTCAAATTCCAATACGTTTTTCTGTTACATTCTAATGGAGAGGAAAGTCAGTGACATACAGTTCTCCACATAATGTGATACAAACTGCCAAGTCACTTCCTGTCAGTTAAAACCTTCAGGAAGTAAACACACAGTAAACTCACTTCCTGATTATTTGAATTGTTCTAATTTGTCAAGCAATATGTTGCACACCCTACTGACACTTAAAGGGTTAAACTCAAGAGATACTGTAGGAATAAACATCTCTTTACCCCTTGAATGGTAGAGAGGCTTCCAACACATTCACTGGGTTAATTTGTTTAGCAGAGTTACCTTGATAGATGTCATTTATCTATACATTGTATCTGCACTTTCCTGGATGTAATTAAAATTCAATGCAAATAGATAAGTGATTGGCGTTTGAAGGGCATCTTCCTAGGTAAATCATCCTGTTAACCCCTTGAAGACCAGAGGAGTCTGCAGTGCCATTACCTCTGGTCATCAAGGGGTTAAACAAATATAATAATACTAGTGTAAAAGTCCATGTACATGGGCCAAGGTCTGGGTGATGTTAAGAGGCCAGTCCTGCTCTGCGTCCTGTCGCTGAAGCAGTCATGCACTGTAGAGACTGCCCGAAAGCACAGAATGCTCCCAGCACAGAACTCCCAACATTCCGTGCATTCGGGTAGTCTCTACTGCTCATGACGGATCCTGACAAACATCCCAGCAAATTATTATATAGAATAGTATAATTTATATGGTTCTGTAGCAAAGAAAAGAAAAAGCGTATGGGCTAGAAGGTTTGCCTGGTAATGCTATATTCCACCTGATCTATGGTGACAAGTGCTGCCTGAACTTATAAAAGGCAAGAACCACTCATCAGGTATCCCGGCAGGTGATAAATAGTGAGGACACAGGCACAGCGCCTGGCAGCAGATAATCTGTCACAAACCACTCTAAATCCAATATTTGTCTGCTCATTGTCAAGATTAAATAGGAGTGAAACTAAACATCTGGGGGGAGACTGACTCTTTCACTGCCAGATAATAGTATCTGTCTATATCCAGAGACAGAAAATAAGGAACAATAACACCAAAAAAAGGAAATAAGTCAATATAACTTTAACCCCTTAAGGACTGGCGCATGCACGCGTGTCTGGAACTTGGTGACCACGGGGCTTTTTTTTTTTTTTTTTTTTTTTACTTCCGGTTCAGGAGCGGCGTGCAGCCGTGCCGGGAGCCCTGAACTCCATGAGATTCCAGGACCGTCACTGGTCCTTAAGTGCCGGATAGCTGTGACGGTCCTGGCACGTCAGTGGTTGTGAAGGGGTTAAATATCACGTTCTTACAGCTCGCATTTGAAAAAATTAATTATCCATATGTTACTTCCCTAAATTTATAATCCTAAACTTGAATGTTAACACGTTTAAAGCGGGACTACCACCTCTTACAAACATGGCCCCAAATAATTACCCATCTGGCGACTAGCTGCTCAGTAGCGCTAGTCGCCAGAATTATTACCGCGTTAATGAGACTGATACACTGCTCCTGGACTGACAGCCAGGAAAAAGCGCAGACATCTTTCCATAGTGACGTCTGCACACCTGTGCTGTCAGTTCGTTTTTGGAGGTGAATGGCTCCTAGCAACGCCTCTTAGAGCCGGCTGGGACTTATTCGGTAATTATTTGGAGCCATGTTTGTAAGGAGTGGTAGTTCCGCTTTAAATTACCCAATTTATAGAACATTTATTTGATTGATGTTTGTGCTGAGATAAGACCTAAAGTCAGTTATCTAATTGTGATTAGTGTCAGCTGACCAGACCTTACCTATAAACAGGGAACTCGTGGAACATTTACATATTTCAGGGCGGTACTGAGCTCAAAGCAGCTCTGCAGTCTGCATTTTCATATGTGTCCCTGTTTAAAGGCGATGTGTGGTCAGCATAGGTTAGTCTCCACTGCTCTTTGTTTTGTTATATTATTTTGGCCCATTCACAGATAATCCTGGACAATCAATGAGAGCTCTGGAAAAGTCAGGGATTTCTGCTCCCTCAGATATTATAGGCCTCAGCAAACAAGTAGAACATTTTTAAAGGCGCTAACATTAAGTATAAATCACCCCAATTCATGAGTTTTTGTAACTGTTCCTTTAAACCTGTGAGTGCCAGAGAGGTACACAATGCATTACTCTGCCATGCATTTCATACTCCTCTGGCACTCAAGGGGTTAAGCAGATTCCTGCCAGATAGCGATATTTATTTAGGTCCAGATAGGACAGATATGACCGAACCGTTCACTGCCAGATAGATACACAGTGAACCTGATGCCAGATAGATACACAGAGAACCTGATGCCAGATAGATACACAGAGAACCTGATGCCAGATAGATACACAGTGAACCTGATGTACGAAGAAAACTGGAGTAATTTTGGAGCAAAGCAGCTGCGCCAAAGGGGACAATCACATTGCTTTGCAGTGTGTTGGAGGCCTTTCTAGGATTTGAAAGAGTAAAAGCCCCATTTAAATCAATGCAAAGTTGAGAAATTTGTATTTATCCCCTATAGTCATACCTGGAAACTGTCAGTTGTTGTCAACCCGGAGGGGAGTCCTCTGGTGCTGTAAGGGGTGAAAACAATGACGCAAATTATGTCAAAAAGGGGCGGGGCTTGACACGAGTAAGAGGGGTAGGGATTAAAAGTGTGACCTTAAAAGAAGGCTGGGGAAGGAGGAACACAGGGGTAAAGCATTTCAATATAAACTCCCGACATCCGGAGGAGTCAGGCTCTTCCCTGGAGACCCGGTAAAGCAGTGTCAAAACTGGAGTCCCTGGGGCAGAGTTCCCAGTTACGCCTATGGTGCAGCTGGTTTGCCCCACAATTATACCAATTTCTGTCAACACATCAGCTTCTTTTTGCCACTTTGTCGTTCTCCAGGACTACAAGGAACCAGTGCAACTCTGTAGTGTGTTTTTCCCCTATTAGTGTCTGGCATTAATGTTTGGTTTCTCTCTCTCTCTCTCTTTCTCTCTGTATGGGTATTATGGGGAGTTCATCTGCGGCTACTTCATTGTTACCTACCTACCTTTAAGGCCTACCTACTAGGCCTTAAAGGCCTCACCATTTACAGTTACCAGTGCCCTTTCATGGTGTACCTGAGCCTAGTGCTGTGTTGGTCCATTTGCTAGTTCCTGTGTATTACTCCTGCTTCATCTGACTACCTGATCCGGCTCTGACGCCTGGCTTTGTCTGAGTACCTGATCCGGCTCTGACTCCTGGCTTCGTCTGACTACCCGATCCGGCTCTGACTCCTGGCTTCGTCCGACTACTCTTCCTCTGTTGCGCTTCGGTTTGTTTACTACTAGCCTCAGCTAGCCAGCCCCGGCTATTGAGATCCTTGTTGCCTGGGCCTGCTGTTATCACCGTGCTCGCTACCCCTGTAGCAGTGCTTGTCGATCAGTCCGTGTCACTGCCTCACCTAGCATTCTAGGTGCTGTTTTTCCTTGCCTTTGGTATACTCTAGTGGTAGGGCATAGTTGTGCTGTTCTTAACCTGCTTGGTGAAAGATCGAGGACGTGCCGTGCAGTCCTCCTATCTAGTCTTGTGAAGGTTACTAAGGGCCGTCCGAATACGAGCTACACCTGCCTATTGAAGGGTTGAGGAAGTGTCTTGCACTGTCCCCACACCTGGCCTCGAGAAGGTGCTGTAGTTTGAGTCAATACAGTGTTGCTCCCGTGTTCTGGAGTTCCTCGCTCCTGTTGCCTGGGTTTACCCTAGCTTTAGGGTACAGACATGGGTCATATCACACTTGCCTAGTGAAGGGTGAAGAAAGCATGTGCACTGTTCTTCCCTGGTCTCATGAAAGTGTATAATCATTGCTACTACTATTGTGTTTAAATACATTTTATTTAATTTTATTTGTACTCGTCAAGTGTCTTTATTTCTTTAGTCACTCCATGACACACACTTACTTAACTCTATTCATATTCCAATCCTAGTGTATATACTTTTATGAGGATTGTGTAGGTGAATATTTATATTGTTGCCAGGAAAGTGCTATCCAGGTTGTTGGTACCTGGGTTTGTTCCATTTCCATATACTTTTTCACACTTTTATGGGAAGAGTATATTCCAGGTTGTTGGTACCTGTTTCTATCTTATTCCCATATCCTGGTCCGGGTGATGTTAACCCTTTGAGTGCCAGAGGGGTACGCAAAGCATTGGGCCAGTCCTGCTCTGCGTCCTGCTGCCGACGCAGTCTTGCACTGTAGAGACTGCCCGAAAGCACAGAACTCCCAGCATTCTGTGAGTTCGGGCAGTCTCTACTGCTCATGACGGCTTCTGACAAACATTCTAGCGAATTATTCTATAGGATGGGTCAGGTTGTCAGTATCTTTTCTGTTTGTTTTTCATTTAATTATACCATTTGGGCTTTGGAGTGCCCTTGATTGTTCTATCTATATATTGGTATAGATAATGTTGCGGTAACTTGTGTTCAGGGGATTTTTTTCCTTTTTGCAAATCGAGAGATTGCAATTCATTTACCAATGATATTATGAATATCTATATATGTCGTAATATGTATATTGGTCACAGAGTTGTTTTTAATAAATTAGATATTTTTATTCACATTGTGTCTTTTGTATTTACTGGGTCTACATAAGTGCTTGGATTTGGCAATATACATATTTTTGCTATGTACCTTTGAGATGGAAGTTTTGTATCCAAACAGCTGTGAAATCCAGTGCACTGTATTTTATACGATTGGAATTTCACTCAGCACTCTCCTTCTCTCTTTAACAGTAGTCATCTAGCTGTTGTTGAACTACAAATCTAGTCAGTTATAATCCAGCAATAGTTGCAGAGCTGCTATTGCCCAATGTCCAGCCACTTTGCCCAGTGTCCAGCCACTTAACCCAAACATAAATATTTGTTCCCTTGTTAATAATCTCAGATAGTGGACTTTTACCCGACAACTCCTTTATTTGTTTGCCATTCATCATTAGTTGAATATGTACACCTAAGTTTCAATAGATAGTTTATGCTCATTGTCGTTAGGACACTATATATTGCCTGTCAGAGAGTCTCTCTCCATTAATGAGTAAAGCTGACAAAGATTCAGCTCTCAGGATAAGGCAAATTAAGGTTAGTAAATGCCTATAGTAGGAGAGATTCAGCTCATAAGAATGAGGTACCTTGGCGTTGGTGGCAAGCTTAGCATTCTCTGGCCATATGATATAAAGTCCCCCCCCCCAATAATCAGGCCTAGGGAAACCAGAGAGATGGCTTGGCTGGTTAAGGCACCAGTTGTAGAATCTGCTAAGACCATGAGGTTGTAGGTTCTAGTCCCAGCAAGGTCAGCTCAGCCTCTCACCTTTCTAAGGTAGATAAAATGAGTCCAATTTTAATATAGGGTGATAATTACGCTTTAAGTCTAACTAGTCAAAATGGCCTTGTTTAAAGAGAGGCATCTAAGGGGAGTATGTTTATATTATCTCCATTTACAAATATACATGGCCAATAAAAATAACTCTCTGGGGAAAGTCAAAGGCAGTAATTTTTCACAGTAAGGACAGTAAGTATCTGGAATTATTTGCCTTGGGAGTCTGTGCTTGTAGATACTGTAGATGCTTTCAAAAGTATTGGATACCTGTCTAGCTCTGGCTGGTTTCAGGACTGATAGGATGTTGATCGAGAGAGATATATGAGGAATGATTTGTTTACATGCTCATAGGTGTTAATGGCTTCAATAAGAGTTTTTCATTTGCTTTCATCTGGATCAACAAAGGTTATACAGAAAGGCTGAACTTGATGGATGCTTGTCTTTTTTTCAACCTCACCAACTATGTTAGTATGTATATCAGTTATGAACTGTTCAGTGTAGCCCGTTGCATGCCACTGTGGTTTAAATAAGAAAGGAACTCACATATGTTGCAACCTATTATAATAGCTAATTATCAATTAATAGTGACCCCTACATGAGCATAGAAGTTGTCTGTAAGGCACATTTTTTAATTGATTATGAAAGCCACAAGGTCAGTACATTGTAATTGTGATGATTCAGAAGATCTGTTTTTCAGGGAATTTGTTTCTAATGTTTGGTTCAGTCTCATTGTAATCAAAACCCTTGTTATTCAATTCCTAGTGTTATGTTTGGCATGCTAAAATAAGAGATAAATCAGACATACTGGTTTTAATTAGTTTGAGTATTTAAAACAAGTTTGCTTTAGGCAAATTTAATAGAGTGCCCTGAAATGCGTGGGGATCGTTCCCTCGAGCTGGAAATTATCTTTTGATCTTTCACCCCCTTCAAAAACCTGAACAAGGAAGTGAGGGCGCTAAAAACAGATATAAAAAAAACGAGAAAAAGAGAAAGGGATGCCTCATAGAGTAGTATATCTCTGCAACTTCAAGTATAAAACCCACCCCTTCAAATTCCCTAAAAAATGGGTACTCACAGATTAAGGTGGTCTATCAGGTAAATATATACAAGATAGACATAACTCGCCGGTGGAAGATATTTATTGAACCCACTTCCATTTGGATTTAATCCCAGGCTGTTCAGTTGCTATCACAAATTCAATTGGTGTCCCACTACGTGTTTCATCCGACGAACCCAAAATAGAGAAACAAACAAAGTGCCAGTACAATCCTTACTGGATAGAGAGAAAAGCGCTTGAATCAGCTGTATAACGGGAACAATTGACAGCTATACTGACACAGTATATAACACCGGTGTATCCTTACCACTGGCGTTCGAAACAGCATGCAGGGATATTTGAATTCCTTGTCCCTGCTCAAGTAACAATTTATTGCTCACTTTAAAAAAACATATGTTTGGTACATAGTACCTAAAAAACTGTTTTATAAAACATATGTATATTTAAAAACAATATTCACTATTGTCAATATACATTCTATTACATAAGTGAGCAATAAATTTTTGATACTTTGATGCCACACTCTCTTATTGTATTTTTGGGCTTTTATAAGCCCCTATAACTATATTGAAGGGATTTGTATCATGATTGAGCGCGGAGAAGGAGATTTCCTACATTTACCCCGGAATTTATTGGAGAACCAACACGCAGTGTTACTTGAGCAGGGACAAGGAATTCAAATATCCCTGCATGCTGTTTCGAACGCCAGTGGTAAGGATACACCGGTGTTATATACTGTGTGAGTATAGCTGTCAATTGTTCCCGTTATACAGCTGATTCAAGCGCTTTTCTCTTTATCCAGTAAGGATTGTACTGGCACTTTGTTTGTTTCTCTTAAAACAGATATGCTTTCTTTACACCTCCCCAAAATCTCATCCTTTGTTTATGGTGGTGGGAATAATATAACTGAAGATGGGGTGGATCCACAAAATCCTTCCTTCCACTTATAGTTATTGAAACATCCATTTCTCTTTCACGGGCAAGTGAGAGTGACATCAACTAGGGTAATGAGAAGATACTCCATTTTCCCACTGTTTTGGCTTTGAGGTTGGGAGAAAGTTAATATAAAGGTGTTTATCAGACTTCTAACCCAAACAAAGTGCAGGGTTATATATGTTTCGAAATACCAAGAGGATCTTCTGATCCCATTTTCCTCTCCCCTTGGTGTAACATATGGATCTTGAATCTCTCTTTCCCCTCACTTCTTTGAAGTGGGAAGGTTAATTTAATTAAAGGGATAGTAATATTTCATAATAAAAGCAGCTCTAATTAATCATCATAGTATTTGGACTGTGGAGAGTGTTATTTCAATTCTGTCAGAGTTGTAGTTCAAGAGTAATTGAATGATAAAGTATCCCCCTCCCGCCCCTTTTACTGATGTAACACTGCTCAGCCAGATCAGAAGGGAGGTGCCCAGGTAGATTGCAGAGAGGGACAATCTTCAATTAAGATAAAGGAAAAACCTGAAAAACTTGTCAAGGGGGGCAGGGCTTTCATTGTTCTCATAGGAAGAAGATTGTCCCTTGCTGTTATCTGTCTGGTCTATGGACTGCATTCCACATCTGAGAAGAGATGGCTTACACTAGGTAAAAGGGGCGGGAGGGGAAACTTTGCTTGTGAATATCTCTCAAACCATAAAGGTTTGAGAGCTAATACTTATATCGTTCTTCATGTTTTTTTAATGCCTACAAAATAATATATTACTATCCCTTTAAGGTAATTTGGGATCAATGACACCGTTTAATTCCCCATCCACTTTACTTGCCTAAATATTTATATGGGAGAGGTTAATGCATTGAACCATTACCAGAGCCTTTGGTAACGGGGTCCTTCATTAATTACAATATAAAAATGATAAAATCTTTTTAAAGAGTATTTTACATTTTGCATTTTGGGATCAAACACATGGCAGCAAAAGTCCTTGAACTCTCATCTTTGGCCGACAGAAACTGGACCAGTAAAAAAGAAAAGAAAACCAGCAGACAATGTGGAGATAAGTACACATATTTACACAGCAGATGCATACAGTGCTATTTTTTCAAAGTATATGCCACATACATATTAAAGAGTCATCCATATGAGCTTAGACTGCAAAAATGGAGACTAACATATATCACGTGCCAAGGCATAGAAGCACGGAGATATTTTAAAAATAAATGTGTACCCAGCTTTTGATGGTGCTTTTGTTTCATGGTCATTACCTTAGGTACCGACACATCCCCATTTATTGTGTGGATCCAATTAAGTATTAATGTAAACTGAGGCAAGATGATCTAGGTGTGAATAGTAGTGAAACACCAGCTCATAACAAAGGTGTCACTCTTCCTATGGTGGGTAACATGTGACTCTTCTTTAGACATTTGTCAACAGATCCTGTCATTCTCAGCTAAATGACAATGATGGATTTGGTAGTTTAACAAGAGATGGAAAGCCACATGTTATCCATACACCTACACTAAGAACAAGGAGGGACAACCATAGTGCTTAGAAGAGGAGAGATAGCCCTTTAAGAAATGTTGTTCTTGACAGAGGTATATATTCTTTGAGCTGGATGTATGCATGCATGTTTCCATGGCTGTGTGCATGCATGTGTGTGTATATATATTTATCTATGTGTGTGTTCATGGGTGTGAGTGTGTTTGTGTGTATGTGTATATGCATATGTGAAGCATATACACATACAATATAGTGCATTAAACTGGCACAAGCCAGGTCTTCCAGGAACATACCAACTTCCCAGGGCCTAACTAAACTATGCTCTGCAGATACCTTATGTTTGTGTACAGATTTCTATATCACATTTTTAGTTATTGCTCCCCAATTGCTCAGCACTGCCACATTACTTTGGATCTTTATAAATTACTGACAATAATAATATGTAGAATAAAAACAATGATATTTAAGCAGCAATATGCCATAAAAATTATCCTACTTATGAGCTTAAGAAGGTTTCTTTGCTGAGTGCTTTGAAGTAACTGAATTGACAATTCTGAGAATTTGAATGAGAGCTGGCTTTGACAAGATAAAAATCTACCAGTTCACCTGCACTGGTGTTAGCCTACAACACCAATGGCTGTACAATAGAGTACTACAGTGGATGATCACTGTTGAGCATAACAGTAGACACATTCTGCTGTTCATAGGTCTTTAATTCTGGCAAGCCCCTTATGTTTGCCCCATAGCATTCTCAGGAAAATTAATTAAAGTTACACCATTTCCTCTACACCTTATTTAAAACATGGATTTTAACAAGTCATAGAATGAAAAAAATCCCAGAAATGCCATGTTAGCTTAGTAAATTGATGTTAGGCAAGCAAAGGGTTAGAAAATTGATTCCAGCACCTGTTTCTACGTGGAATCATATTAGTACATTCCCTCCACTGGGTTGGCTCAATATCTGACACTTGCCTAGACACTTAATAAAGTGACTTCCAGTAGAGAACATCCTGACTGCATATTAATTTAATACAGAACATGTCTGCTACCATAAAAAGACTTTTGCAGAGCAATGCTAGAGCAAGAACTAGCATCAACCCATTTCAGTACTTTTTAAACAACAATATTATAAATTTGCAGCAGTGATCCATGATGTGATGCTCTACAGGACATACGTAGGTCAGGCTCATGGGGAAATGCTCTGTAGGCCTTTGGTATGTGCAAGGATAAGGAACTGAAGCTCTGCAAGGCTTCTTGTGTTTTACAAATGGGCACTGAAGCAGGTTATTGATTAAAACCGTCTGTACATTCCTGCATATGATGTGCACTGGTGGTCAATGGGGTATCCCTTTGTTCCTGTTTGTAGGAGAAATAATCTCTTCATCACTGTGGTCGGAGAGAGATAGGTCTGGGAAGCTTCCCTGTGTCATGTAAGTCTTGGTCTGCATTGAACACTCTTGGTTTAAGATGGCCTGCAAGATACAACAACTGGTAAGTCAGAGAGCAGATTCAGTATCAACTTTTCACTGATAAAAGCAAAATAAAGACAGGGATATGTCATGGGGTTTAAAGCAAGGGGAGCCAACTGTGGGTCCTCCAGGTGTTGGGGACTGAAACTCCCATCTCCCCCACTCCAGCCAATGACTGGTTGGGGATGTTAGATGTAGTTCCCAACAGCTGGAAGTTCAACAATTTACTACTCCTTGTTTAAACAGAAGGAGAGATGGAATGGGAGAGAGAGAGAAATAGAATTGCCTGTCCCCATCTTTGTCCTTTCCCTCATGTAATAAAATAATTATTAACAAGGTTTCATACCAGTTTCTCTTCCTTTGCTGGCGGGCTACGCAGGAGGATGCAGAGAGGAGAGTAGATGATATTCAGCATACCAATGATCACCATTAACCAGGGGAATCCAATAGCTCTCGCTATAGCTCCACCCATGGAAGGACCTGTGGAGACATTACGGGCAACAATGAATCCAGGACACAGCTGTTATTCTTCATAATGACATCATTAAGATCCCAGGACCATGAAGGGACTACAACATTAGTTATCAGGTTTACATATACAGAAAAAAATGTCCCAAAGCATGCATGTGTTTATGATAGAGGGTTTGAAAGCTTATGTCACTGGTTCCCAAATGCGATAAATAATCTTGCTAGAAAGCTAAAGTGAACAAGGCAAAAGGCTTTTTTTTTATTAGATTCCTCATCCATTGATTATAGCCTACACATGTATCCAGGCTATGCACTACAAACATCTGAATGTGCACACTTATTTTTGAACCAATAAAACAATGGCATATCAGGACTGAATTACTTTTCCTTATTTTTCTATTCAATTTGGGACTGGAATATCTTAACCAATGTCAGTGTCAGAGAGTGAGACATCACTTACCAATGGAAACAGTCCAAGGGTGTGGTTAATTTGGATTTTGACCAACCCCAGAGGACCTACTCTACCCATAGAAGTCAAAGGTAATTGCACAGGAGGCAAGACTGTTGGGTTTTCTAATAAGGGTTTTATTACCACCAAACCGAATAAAGCACAATGATCCAATTTTATAACTGGAGTTATTCTGGAGTAAACCAACCGCAACACAGGGGACAAAGAAAAATGCCTTTTACGTGAAATTGGGCTTTTAACCCTTTGAATGCTTGAGAGATCTCGAGTGTTCACAATTTATTGTAGACCTCGCTGGCATTCAAGGAGTTAACAGCATTGATTCAGGTACATGACATATTAGGAATTTCTATTTGTCCCCTGTGGTGCAGTTGGTTTACTCCAGAATAACCGCAGTTCGTTTTTATAAATCTGGGCCAATGGGCCTTATCCAGAAAAGAAGAGCAATTCTGGAGCAAACCATGTGCAGCATAGGGGAGAATAACCTTCCCTCTCACTTTCTTTGCTCTAAATGGAGTTTTACAAACACCACTGAAAACACTGGGGAATTGTATTTCTCCCCTATGGTTTAGTGGGTTTGCTATAGAACTGCATTTTTTTTCTACATAAGGCCCAAATTATATAAAGTTAAACCAAAGAAAAGATATGTTATATAAATGCCATGTCATCTGAAGGTATTGGCTCATGAAATGTGATACAGATTAGAAAATGTCCCAATAGTCTTGAAAGATTGTTCCCTTCTCAATACAACTGCAGTCATGCCACAAGCTACTTTTTATATCACAGGAGTGACATCACATGTAGGGAGGAGTGAAATGATTCTGTAATCTTCCTGTTTGTACAAAACATTACATTTTAAATGACACAAAACCTGTCTTGTGAAGAATTTCATTCAGTATTCTTTTTCCCATGTTATGCTCATGTCAATTACAAGCTAAAAATAATTTTTTAAAATGTATTAAACTTTTAAATGTGACATTCTTCAGCAGGCACGTGCACACATAGACACCAAGGGGGGGGGGGGCTTGAGCACCTGCCCTTTTTGTCCAAAGTGCCCTCGTGCCCTTTTAACAAAAAAAAAATAATAATAATAATAATTATGAGAAGTGCCCTTTTTTCATTTAAGCCCCTGCCCCCCAAAATGTCTGTGCACGTCCCTGTGCTTCAGACATGCTGAAAACAAAAAAGTGTAACAAACTGTCAAACTGCAGAATCACTGTCAGCTGTGGAACCAGGGATGAACAACCTGGTGCTTGAGAGCTCTGGTTTGGGTGCATTGCTAGAGAACATTGGCAGATCTGGGGTTATTTTTGCTGCAACCAAAGCTGAAGGTAAAGATGCTGACCTCAAGGCATTCGCAAATAAATTCCCATAAGCAACACGGGCTTTATGCACAATCAACTTCAAGCTTGTTAACAGACATCAGGGTTGCTGGAACTCATAGTCTCACGCGTTTCACGCTTAAAGTGCTTAATCATAGACTTAGCTTGGATATTCCCATCAATCACAACCTTTTGCACTTACATCTTAATGTCAGATGCTACTTCAAGGTCCTCAAAGTTTTACATAAATCCTGTAGTTCCTGTAAGACTCTGGGATTTATTTTGTGTGGAGATGTAACTATAGTCTTTTCAACAATAAAATGTCAGCAGCATATTACTCAAACTTTTTGATCTTCATTGACTTTTCCTTTTCTTGTTACTGTAAGGCAACTCAATAGTAGGATTGTGGGCCGCAATAAACAATAAACAACTCATCCAAAGTCTTCTTCACAACTGGGCCCAGTTGACACGGTACTCATTCTACACTTTCAAAGGGGAGTGCTTTTTTGTTTTATTCTTTATTTTTGCTGATTTTATGGGGATGGCATTAACCGATCAACAATTTCTCATTAAGAGGAAATTAAGTCAAATTATGCCAGTGTCTATCATTAATTACACACAAAGGCTGATGAACATTCCCATTGATATAAATAGAACTAAAGTCATCTTACTCACTTTTATGTTGTACCTAGTCCTAATAGATTAAGAACTTAGAGGAAAAGTAAACTTTTTTTATGAAAAAATATACTTTATAGGGATTTTCCTATGGAGTAAAATAAGGGTACTCCCAATGCCGAGAGATTTATATTTCCAGAGTTATTACAGTTTAAACCCATGTCTTTTTACATTAGCAGTGCCCTCTAGTGGTCAAATTCTAATTAGATTTCCTGTTAGATTGTAATGGAGAGGAAAGTCAGAAAAGTCAGAGACATACAGTTCTCCATAGAATGTGATAGAAACTGCCTGTCACTTCCTGTCAGTTAGAACTATCAGGAAGTAAACACAGTAAATTCACTTCCTGATTGTTTAAACTGCTATACATTTTGAATAAAACATCTGACAACGATGGGAGTGACCTTGTTTTATTCAGCAGGAAATGCTCTATAACATATGTGTTTTCATAAAAAAAAGTTTACTGCTCCTTTAAGCTGGTCCATTAAATTGTATTGGCAACTAGAAAAATCTTTATATCCTTCAGGAGCAATAGAGCTATCAACAGTTTAACTTGGGTTATAATCTTCAACAAAGAAACATTGATTAAATTGGTGTAGAAACAGAGATACACAGCCTGCAGCCAAAACCAGAAATCAGCCAAAGGTTATATCCGTGATCAATACTGACTACCTCTATACAAGAACCTGTGTACAAACATCCACTAAGAATTCTCAGTTATGTTTTCTGGAAGCTAGTTTGAGTCTCAGGGCCATATACACAAAATAAAAAGGAATAATTCTAGGCAAACCAACAAAGGGGACAAGTAAAAATTCTTATTGATTTAGGTGAGGCTAGTAACCCCAAATGCTAGAAAGTCTACAGTCATTGCAAATCAATGTATTGGGGACCTTTCTAACAGGGTTAAAAGATCCATTAAAATCAACGAGAATATTGGGAATTTTTTTGCCCCTGTGTTGCAGCGGGTTCTCCTGCGAATTAGTCCTATTTCATTTTGTATTAAGCCCATAGTAGGGAATTTATTTTGTATTTCTGCACATCTCAGGGAGGTGAGGGATGAATGGTGATAATACCAATGTGACATTTTAGGACATCTTACACACACATACATACATACAAACACACATGCACATACATACAAATAAGAACACGCACATACATATACATACATACACACAAACACACATGCACAAACCTAGAAAGAGGAACAAACACACACATACAAACAAACATGCAGGAAAACACAGATACAAACACACATATCAAGAGGTAGGAAAACAACAGATACAGAGATACAGACTGATAATATACAGAGGGTTACAGACTGATAATATACATAGGGCTACAAGTAGAGATATAGATACAAAGTGATACAGATTAACTGTTGCACTGATGAAGACAGATGAAGTATTACACAGAAAGACAGTCATTTTGAAATAGATAAAAAAGATGAAAGTAAAGAGTTACAAAGCAATTGGTACAGAAACATGCAATTCAAAACAGATAGATAGAAAAATATCGGAATAATTTCATACCCACTGCATATCCCAAACATAAAGCCATGTCAGAGATGGCATATATGCCACCATAGACTGATGTGTGGCGCAGGTCTACCAGGTAACCCATGATGGGCATTATGGAAGAATCCACCATTCCTAGGGCAATGCCTATCCCAGCATTGGGCCCAATGAGCCCATAAATATTAACTGCAAGTGGCACCTGAAATGGAAGAATAGGGTGAGAAGAGTGGGGATTAGATACAGAAATTAATTGTAATCCCAGTTCTCTCCTATCCCTAAGGACTATGTACTAGAATGGATGCATCTGTTCAAATGATAAATGATCATGACAGTTGCTGGCAGTTTATTAAATCTGAAGCAGGCAGCCAACTGAATCATTTAACCCTTTGAGTGCAAGCAATGCATTGCGTACCCCTCTGGCACTCAAAGGGTTAAAAGGACCAAAGTGGTGTGTAATGTATTGTGAAGTAAACATTTAAAGGGTTGGTAGTGTTTAAAAAAAACAGTTCCAATTAATCTTCATAGTATTTGAGCCATGGAGAGTGTTTTTTCAATACTGTCAGAGTTGTAGTTCAAGAGTAATTGAATGATAAATGATCCCCCCGCCCCTTTTACTGATGTAACACTGCTCACCTCAGAGCAGCAAGGGGATGTTCAGATGGGTTGCAGCGAGGGACAATCTTGAGTGAGCATAAGGAAAAACCTGTCAAGAGGGCAGGGTTTTCATTGTTCGGTACTTTCCTGTTATCCGAAACCCTTTTCAAAACTAATTCCTGTCAGAATCTGTTGTTATTTCGTGTCAGAATAAAGTCCATGTAAAACAGTAGAACCATGGGTAAAATATTGAATAAAGATTTTGTTTAAAAATGTTTGAAAATTTTTTTGAAAACAGTTGTTTTGAAAATGGTTCCGGATAACAGGAAAGTACCCATTGTTCTCACAGTAAGAAGATTGTCCGTTGCTGTGATCTGTCTGGTCCCAGGACCAGATTCCACATCTGAGGGGAGGTGGGTTACACTAGGTAAAAGGGGCGGGAGGGGGATACTTATCATTCACAATTACTCTTGAAATACAACTCTGAAAGTATTGAAATAACACTCTCCAAGGCCCAAACAGTAAGAAGATTAACTGGAGCTGCTTTTATTTTGAAACATTACTATTCCTTTAAGATTGCCATGTGCATTGAGCAGAGTCCAAGGTCCTGTGGTCCTGCTACCAGTTTTCATGTCTTCTTCTTCTTCTTCCATGGACACCACATCCAGGTCTGACTGAAGATATTTTCTCTTGGACCAAGGAGAAAGGGGAAAAAAATCACAGGGGCCATTTGGATTTCCTGGTGTGGGGGAATTATTAGGAGGTGTCGGTTCTCCTCTAAATTTGCTCTTTCAGAGTACTTGAAGAAAGCCCTTTTTCTGCAAAGCAGGAGAGGCGGAAACGGTTTTAACGCTTCGAGGGCCAGAAAGGTATCCAACACATTGCATTGCAATGTACTGGATAACTCTCTGCCTTTCAAATTGTTAACCCTTTGAGTGCCAGAGGGGTATGCAGTGCATTGCTTTGCAACTATTCCTTCCCATGGGAATTACTGTGGGTTGATAATTTCTTCTGACATCTTCCCATGGTGATGGGTGTACACATACGTGTGTGATTACATCATAGCTGTTCCTCCTACTCCCAGCCTAGTTTTCCTCCTTCACCAGCATATTTTTACAGCTTTTTTTATTCCAGTTAAGCCCCACCCCCACTCTAGATTCAACCACACCCCTTTTTATGCGAATCACGCCATTTTTCTCATCCTCAGTGGCACCACAGGACTCCCCTCCGGGAAGACCACACATCAAAGTTCCCAGGTATGGATGACATATGTGTGCATTTGACTTGTCTGAGCACTGGGAACATAACCAATGAAATCAAAGGATTCAGCCATAAGGAGAAATTTTGGAAGCCGAAGAGGTGCAGTTCTATGGCAAACCAGCTGAGTATAAGGGACAAATAAACATCACTCCCATTTACACAGGGATTTTAACCCCATGAATGCTAGAGAGGCTTCCATCGCAGTGCGAAGCAATTCAGTTATAATGAAATCAATAAAAATTAGGGGAATTTCTACTTGTTCCCTATGGTGCAGTTGGTGTGTTCCAGAATTATGCGGATGACCCCTTGGAACTTCTGCACAAAATTAAAGTGGAGAAATTCTTGGTCAAAACAACTGCACAATATGGGAAAAATCAGACTTCCCACCAATTTAGCCCTGTGAGTGCCAGAGAGGTACTCGAAGGGTTAATTTGGGGCTTTTAACAATTGAATTGTTAGGGAGCTTTCCAGCGTATTGCTTTTCACTGTTCTGGAGGCAATTCATTTAATGCAAAGGGAATTATGGGAATTGATTTCTCACCTGTTCCACAGTTGTTTTCCAAATACATTGCATGCCTTTTTGGAGCTGAAAGGGCTAAACACTGATAATTCAACAAACCACTAATTAAAGCAGTCATTACTAACCCTTTGAGTGACAGAGGGGTACGCAACGCATTGCACAGCACTCAAAGGGTTAACTGCATGGGCAAAACCGTGCCAATATTGCTAGTGTATATATTATGAGACCCTGTCTCCATGCATCAGGTGGGAACTGTGTGTGTGTGTGTGTGTGTGTGTAATGTTTATGAATAAGGCCGTTACTGTATAGTTTTGCTAAGTATACTGAGTGTGTGTATTAGATTAGAGAATTTCACTCACACACAGAAGACTGATTCCCACCACGATCATTCCGACAAGAGTACACAACCACCTGTAGTTGAAAAATTAAAATTAGGTTACTTGGGAAGACCCTATAGTTTAAATCAAGTGTAGGCAATATCTGGCTCTCCAGCTGTTGGACACTAGGGGCTCGATCCAGATGTTGGCAATATAAAAGCCAGTAGGGCAAAATGGATACCGACAGACAAAAGACAATGTCTAAGTCGGTATTCAAATATCCTACTGGCTAAAAGCACAACGATCGTTAGGCCACAGAAAAGGTTTTGTGAGTTAAGTTCCCAAAATGCGGCTAAATAATGGCAGTATTGGGAACTCAACAGTAAAAAAGCTAACAATCGGTGCCTGACATACTGCCAAGCACAGATCATTATCTCTTATGTGCTACACTTACCTGTCATCCACTGTCCTTCTCCTTCTGTCTTGTCTTCTTTCTTCTGCCTTCTCTTCATAATTCTTTCTTCTTGCTGTAAATAAAAAAAAGTATTACTACAAAGCAGAAACTATGACATCGTTTAACCCCTTGAGTGGCAGAGGTGTACACAACGCATTGCAAAGCAATGCGTTGTGTACCTCTCTGGCACTCAAAAGGGTTAAAACATATATTATTGTGCTGTGAATATGCCTCCATGATTCCGTGAATATGCCTCTATTTAATGCCCAACTAGTTAAAAATGCCATAAATAAATAAATACATAGCTTCTATTCTTCATGTCTCCACTGCTGTGTGCAGCCACGGAGGCGGTAGGGGCAGAGGCACTGATGAGCCTCAGAGTACCCACTCCGTTCCTGCACGGGCCGATGCCTGTTGCACACTGAGGTAATTGGTACTGAGACTGCCTTTATATAGGCAGTCTCACTTCAAATTCCCTCACAGCCATTGGCTGAGATGTGCTTACGCACATCCCAGCCAATCAGATTTGAGCAGCTATTCTTTAACCAGCCAATGGCTGTGAGAGAATTGGAAGTGAGACTCCCCATATATAAAGGCAGTCTCAGTACAAATTCCCTCAGTGTGCAATGGGCATTGGCCCGTGCAGGAAAGGAGTGGGTACTGGGCGGCTCATCAGTGACTCTGCCGCCGCACACAGCAGCAGAGACATGAAGAATAGAAGCTATGTATTTATTTATTTATGGAATTTATTTATGGCATTTTTAATTAGTTGGGCATTAAATAGAGGCATATTCACAGAATCACTGAGGCATATTCATGGCACAATAATATATGTTTTAACCCTTTTGGTGCCAGAAAGGTATACAATGCATGTACCCCTCTGCCACTCAAGGGTTTAAACGATGTCATAGTTTCTGTGTTATAGTAATACTTATTTTTTATTTACAGCAAGAAGAAAGAAGAATGAAGGAAAGGCAGAAGATAGAAGAAAAAAAAGATAAGAAAGAAGAAGGACAGAAGAGGACCAGGAAGCTGAGGACTCCGCTGGACATCAGGATTAATGGTAAGTGTTACTTTTAATGGGATGTTGTTTTTTAACTTAGTCGGGTTAACCCTATGAATGCTGGCAGGGTAATTATACCCCACTGGCACTCATAGGGTTATTCTACTAACTTTTGACAAATTTTTCATACTTTGGATGTATTGATATGGGGCTTAGGACCTCATATCAATACACCCACTAAGGACTTAGTTTTTTTTGCTTTTTTTCCTTCAAGTGTCTGCGTCGGCTATTTGAAGGTCCAGTAAGGGACTCAAGTCATGAAAAAACTGGGTCATAACTTTCCTTATCAGATCTTCATTGCTTTGAAGTGATAATTACGGTGTTTTCATCTTTTTCTATGGGTGAAAACACCTCTTAACTATATATATATTTTGCCAGTATTTTTTCACAGCACAGGCATTTGACTAGCTTACTGTGCTTGAAAAAATGCCATTGGCAAAAAAAACAGCCGTCTCCAACATTTGGATCGGGCCTACAACTCCAGTCAGCAGCTGGATGGGGAGAATAGGAATTATAGTCTCCAACAGGAGGAAACAGTTGCCTACTTCTGCTCTTAAAGCAGAGCTATCACCCCATATAAAGTCCCCCCCAATAATTAGTCATATAGTGATAAGCTTAGAAATAGTACTATTATCCAGCAAAAGTACAGCGTTACTAAGAAATCCTCCTTTTTCTGGGATTGACAGCCAGGCCTCTTGCTTTAGAGGCATCTGCACGCCTGCGCCGTCAGTCTCTTCCTGTTACCTTAAGGTACAATGCAGTGCCTATTAGAAGAGACCGGGAAGGACAACACAACGCACGCAGATGCCTCTAAGCCAAGTTGTCTGCGCTGATGCCTGGCCACCAGTCTCAGAAGAAGTAGGATTTCTTAATAACATTGTATTTATGCTGGATAATAGTACTATTTCTAAGCTCATCACTATATGACTAAGTATTGGGGGGGCACTTTATTTGGGGTGATAGTTCTGCTTTAATGAATCCCAACAATTTTCCCCAGTAATATGAGGATTTGAGTTGATTTAGAGCACACTTACCTCCCCATCTTGTGTGACAGTATCCCAAAAAGGTTGGTGCATACGAGGTAGGAGATACTGGCAGGCAGAAAAGCCAGACCTGTAGAAAAAGAACATAAAACATCAAAAACAACCCAAGAGGGAGTTTCCATTTGTACATGGCACCTTCCATTGCACTGTATTGCTGCCATCATGTCAGAGGGAGAGATACATTTTAGATGAAGGTTGATAATGGGCCCTTAAAACTGACACAAGTGGATTAATTAGTCAAGGTAAGGATATTGCTTGCACCTTAAAGGGATAGTAATGTTTCATAATAAAAGCAGCTCTAATTAATCATCATGGTATTTGGACTTTGGAGAGTGTTATTTCAATTCTGTCAGAGTTATAGTTCAGGAGTAATTCAATAACAAAGTATCCCCCTCCCCTTTTACTGATGTAACACTGTTCAACCAGATTAGAAGGGAGGTGCCCAGGTAGACTGCAGAGAGGGACAATCTTCAATTAAGATAAGGGAAAAAGCTGAAAAACTTGTCAAGGGGGCAGGGCTTTCATTGTTCTCATAGGAAGAAGATTGTCCCCTGCTGTTATGTGTCTGGTCTATGGACTGGATTCCACACCTGAGAAGAGATGGCTTACACTAGGTAAAAGGGGCGGGAGAGGAAACTTTGCTTGTGAATATTTCTCAAACCATAAAGGTTTGAGAGATAAGACTTATATCGTTCTTCATGTTTTTTTAATGCCTACAGAATAAAATAAAGATAAAACAAAGTATTACTATCCCTTTAAATATATTATTTTCTCCTGTATATATGAAGGAAGCAACCATACAGGCTTTGCACAAACAGCATTTCCTTCATCATGTACATGGCTTACTATAGACAAAGTCTAATATAGTCTGGAAAAGGTTAAGGTGAATAAAGATCTGATGACATAAACCCAAGTGTTGTTAAAATAACATTTTCACTAAGTTCTACCTCCAGTCTGCCAACTTTTTTGAAAAATGCAGTAAAAATGGTCATCTAAATAAGAATTCCGTCTCATTGTGTGTATAAAGCCTGTTAGTCTGTAAGTTGAAAAGATCTATCTCTATACAATCTCTATACCAAGATGTTCTATCTATTATAATGGGACTTGAAGCACATGTATATATTTCTTCTGAGACTGGTGGCCAGGCATCAGCACAGACATCTTGGCTTAGACATATCTTCACACCTTGCGCTGTTCGTCCTGGTCTCTTCTAGGAGGCGTTGTGTTGTACCTTAAGGTAACATATATACATATGTATATATGTATATATATATATATATATATATATATATATATATATATATATCTCCTATATAATAATTCGCTAAAATGTGCGTAACGCCGCAGTCGTGCGCAGTAGAGACTGCTGTGCGTGCTGTAGTCATGCGCAGTAGAGACTGCCAGTGATGAGGCTGATACAGAGCGTCCCGCTCTGTATCAGCCGCAGCGTGGGCAAACTCTACTGAGCATAACTGCACAGTGACCGGCTGGCAGTGGCACTGTGGCCCGTGTAACGGGCTCTTCAACTAGTATATATATATATATATATATATATATATATATATATATATATATATACATATATATATATATATACATATATATATATATAGACTAACAGGCTCTTCACACCTCTGTGTTAATTAACATTTCCTTGTTCCCAGGACTTTGATCTAAACCTATGTATATCATTTTGTATCTATGTAGACTGTATATTTACTAAGTTAATTGACCCCCACTGTGTACTCATATATTTTGTTTCAAATGTATGTCATACACTGTAAATATAAATGCAGTGTTATTCTAGCTTTATCTGTTAACCCATTCCTGAAGAAGGGGACTTAGTGTCCTGAAAGCTTTCTATGACCTCAGTTAGCCATTAAAAGGTATCACCTTTATATCACTCTTGTGAGTTTTTTGCTACACTGAATCCTGTCTTTTGTGTATAAAGAAATTTTTCTAATTGCACCAAAAATAAATGCAGTTTTAGTGGTTAAATCTTAACCTGAGTTATAACCTGTCCATAGTGGAAGTATATAAGCTATGTATGCAAACAAAAATTCTCATAGGCGTATTTATAAACTTGTCTTCACTCCTTTATAAATATGACCGTTGCAAATTTTAACGACAACTCTTAAACATACTCTAAGGATGATTTTTATACATTTCCCCCTTAGTACTGTAATAACTAGGCTATTCTGCTTAATATTATCAGGCATAGTGCTCTGTGATTGGGGGCAAGCAGATGTAGTATCATTTTTTGAAAATGGAGGCAAGATTTAAACCTGGAAAATATAGATCCGTGAGTTTGACATCCATAGTGTTTAAAACAGTAGAATAAATACTAACTGATAGTATTTGGTACAATGTGGTGACTAACAATATTATTAATTAGTGTTGAGCGAGCACCCCGATGCTCGGGTGCTCGGGTGCTCTGACCGAGCACCGCCGGAGGCTCGAGTGCTCGGCCGAGCACCCGAGCCCCATTGAATCCAATGGGGCGACACGAGCATTACACCACGCACCCCCTGCTCTGATGAGGGGAGGGTGCCTGGTCAATGCCCCCCTTCATCTCCACAATGCCCCTCTTCCACAATGTCCCCCTTCCACAATGTCCCCCTTCCACAAAGTGCCCCTTCATCTCCGCAATGCCCCCTTCACCTCCGCAATGTCCCCCTTCCACAATGTCCCCCTTCCACAAAGTGCCCCTTCATCTCCGCAATGCCCCCTTCATCTCTGCAATGCCCCCTTCATCTCCGCAATGTCCCACTTCATCTCCGCAATGCCCCCTTCATCTCCGCAATGCCCCCTTCATCTCCGCAATGTCCCCCTTCCACAAAGTGCCCCTTCATCTCCGCAATGCCCCCTTCATCTCCGCAATGTCCCACTTCATCTCCACAATGTCCCCCTTCATCTCCGCAATGCCCCCTTCATCTCCGCAATGCCCCCTACCTCCAGTCCCTGGTGGTCCAGCGGAGCGTCTGCAAGATCTGTGCCTCCTCCGGCACAGATCCCTTCCACCCGAACATGGCGGGCGAGCACATGGCGGTACTCGTACGAGTACCGCCATGTGCCGAGCAGAGCGATGCTCGAGCCGATCCGAGCATTGGCCGAGCATGCTCGCTCAACACTATTATTAATAAGAGTCAGCGTTGTTTTATGAAGAATAGATTGTCAAACAAATTTACTTGCATTCCAAGAAGGGTTAAGCAGTAAGGGTAGTGCTGTTAATATAGCATACTTGAACATCGCAAAAGCCTTGGTATTGTGCAGTTGAAAGGAACTGATATGGGAGATTATATCAATGCATGTATAGAGAAGTTTTAAGTGGAGTCCTTCAGGGTTCAGTCCTGGTCCCAATGCTTTTTAATTTGTTTATTATCCCCTTAGAGATGAGGGCTTTTTGACACCAGAGGACAAGCAATTTTAGCTTTTTTAGTATGCTTTGGTTCAACAGTATTTTTCCTCTAATTCATTTAGTCCACCCACAGAAATTATATACTATTTTTTACCACATTTATATGGATAATCCACCATTTCATTTGATAAACCTATAAATTTTTTTTTTTTTAATCTGTAATAATTTGTTCTCAACTGGGTCATTTTTAATTGAGACTGGATAAAATATCTTGAATTGTTGTCCCTTTTGAGTGGGGTACTGTCCCTCTGAGGCAAAAATCATAATGTCCCTCATTCCCTCACTGTGTCGCTCTTTTAGGCATCAGAATATGTGGTGTGTATAAAAGTGTTTCACATTGCTCCACAGTAATAAATCTCACATTAATTTGTTTAAACTTTATTATATGTATCTATAAATTAAGTTGTGTAAATAAATTACTTTGGTATTGTTCTAAATAATTTATTCAGTGTCTCAAAGATGTGTCAGTGGGTCATGAAGTGACCAAAACTGCTCTTCCTCTGTCATGACAACCGAATCGAGATCACACACCAATCCAAGTCAGGGTCGGCGGGCCCGGTGCAGCTCCCCACAATCGCAGCCACAATTCCACATACTTGAAGACAACCGGAGGCAAGTGCACTCAGGTCCTCAGGAAAATTATCGGCCTAACTAAAATGTTAAAAATATTCTTTTATTGTTTTCTAATTAAAAGCATCCACAAGCAGAATGAAAATCAATCAACAGACACTGGATCGCAGGACCAGTCACCTAACGCGTTTCGTAACCATTAACGGTTACTTAATCATAGGAAAACCTATGATTAAGTAACTGTTTATGGTTATGAAACGCGTTAGGTGACGGGTCTTGCGATCCAGTGTCTGTTGATTGATTTATTTTCGTTCTGCTTGTGGATGCTTTTAACCCCTTAAGGACCGGGAAAATCTGAGGTCAATTTCACTTAAGGACCGGAGCAATTCTGACCTTTTTGACTATGTCTTTGTTCAACAGTGTTTTCCCTCTAAGTACTTTATTTTACCCATGAAAATTATATACTGTTTTTTTACGCACCAATAGGGCTTTCTTTTGATATCACACTTATATGGATAGCCCACCATTTATTTTAGTAAAATTAAAGAAAACAGTAAAAAAAAATGCAGTTTTTTTTCTCTTGGGATCATTTGGGTTCAACGGGTTAAATTTTTATGGAGACTGCATGAAAGGTATGACCGGTCAGTAATACCTACAAAATGGGTGAAAATCCCCATGGCCCTTTTTCACACCCTATTTTCCCACTTTTATTATTGATTAAATTTGGCGGTTTATATAAATGTATTACATGGCCCCACATCAGTCACACTTCCACTTTTGGTAATTGACATATTGTTTTTTTAAACAAAATTTTTTTTGCAAACAAAATTTTTGTTGTGTCTTTTTTTTTTTTAAAAAGTTTATTTTAGCAGGTCAAAAATTGACCTGCTAACAGCCAGCCTCCAGCACATCAGTGAAAGGACCATCATGGGTTGTTAAGGAGTTAATGAGAAAACAATAAAATAATATTTTTAACATTTTGGTTGGGCTGATAATGTTCTGGCAGACCTGAATGTGCTTCCCTCCGCTTGTCTTCCTCTGTCATGGTCTGCCCTTTTTTCTGCCTTTGCTTTTGATTCCTTTTCTGTTTTTTCATTTGGTGTTTATTGTTTGTCGGATAACGGTTCTCTGCCTTGTTTTGTGTTCTCTCTGAGTCTTTATCAAGTGCCAGTACCTCAGTGCTCATGTGCCTTTCTGTTTGATATCCTGTTACCGACCTTGGCACCATTCATTGACTTGTCTCCTGTCTGTTTGATATCCTGTGACTAACCTCAGCTCTGTTATTCGACCATTCTTCTGTCTGCTGCCTTGTACTGCTTTGCTCACCTGATACTGACCTGGCTTGTCTGATTTCTCGACTTCTTCGACCTTTGTGGTTCCGATTCCTTTCTTTCCCAGTTGTGCTTCGTCCACCAGTCAGACTTCTTCCATCAGTCGTATCTTGTGTTGGGGGTCAAGCATTCTGTCTTTCTTTGACTATCTTGTCTGCTGTTCTGGTTTCTTTGGATGAACCTCAACTGATGCTGTCTGCCTGTTCCTGTTCAGTCCCTCCAGCCAAACCTCAAGTTTCTGCATTCCTGTTCAGCAACTGTAACAGGTACTGCAGGTAGCCTGTGTGTTCTTTTTATTCTCCTTTGGCCTCAGTTAGTAGTAGCTGTCCCCTAGGAAGCCATCCGGGTGAGGGCCGGCTCCTCTGGTCAGCACTAATCTGACCTTGCAGCCAGCATCTTTAACTCGGCTTAGGCCACAGCAAGAAACCCTAGGGAGTAGCCACCACCAGCCAGCCTCGAACCCCACTCACCCCCCTCTAGCATCTAGCCCTCTGGAGCCTACCTTGAAGCTTACCCTTGTGTTGTTTGGTTGCTCTATTTCTTGTTTATTCTTGTATATTTATCAATTTATCAGTATTTCTTCTCTTTGTGGGTATTATTCTTCACAGAGTTTAATCAGGCAACTTACATTGGGCACTTCTTCTCATCATAACAATCTCTAGTTCTGCTCCCATCATCTTCAATTTAATTTGTATTCTCTGCTTCTCTCTTCCTCACTATCACTGTGAGGAAAAGAGTGGCAGAGAACACTGACAAAGGCAATGCATAGTATGCATTGTATTTGACATTGGCTCAATAGAACATGTGATCCTTGTATCAGTGATCACATGTACTAGCTCACTGGGAAAAGGCAGAAACTGGAGCAGTCAGTTTCAGCCTATCCTTCATGATCACAACGTGCCCTGAGGCTTTGACGTGCCAGGACTGTCACCCATCCTTAAAGGTCAGAAATGTGTGAAAGGCCATCAAGGGTCCAAACAAATCAGATGTTTGTGGCTGGTGACAGAGGCATATAGCCTAATAGTACTGCTGGGTCCAGAATAGCTGCAGACTCAGTAGGTTTATTATCCCTATCAGGCAGCTTCCTCTCCGCCTTGCTAAAGTCCCCACTGAAACTCGGAAAGAGGCCACTGATATCATTGATATCATTGCAGTACTAGGGAGAACAAGATTTGCCATAAGTCTTCTTGAGTGATCTGATTTTCCACAGGTAGCAGTTTTAGCTCAGGGTTCAAATGTGGCTGTGTGAAAGTGTATGCAGTTGGCCGAATGTTATACCACTTAGATACACTTGCCAACTGTTGGGGTAAAATTGTGGATCTTTGACTACTAGGGGACAGTAGAAAAGACTGGGGTATCAGATAGTATATATATGGTTGTGTGACTTCCAGTGGAACAAGGCTGGCGTGTCAACATTGCACAAAGCCATCTGGTACACAAAAGGTTTACAAAATATAAAAATATTACTATATAGGGGTCTCTTTTTACAAACACGGCGGGTGCCTCAGAGGGTCTTAAATTAGCCCTGATCATTCCTAACATTCAGAGATATTTATATATATGTGTTTACATATAAACACATACACACATACACAGACCCTAGCAGACAATGCTGCAGCCCTCCTTGATGGGAAATAATGCATATGTGGTCCTTGACTGTATTTGAGTTTGACAGACCCATCTTATTGCATAGGTTCCATAAAATAAACTAGGACTTGGAGAGTTTATACCATTGGAGAAGTGATATCTATATCACCTCTTTATCACCTCCATATCACACCTTGCTGCATTTCCCCAGGACTGATGATAGCTCTTAAACAGTGACGTAACTATAGGGGTCGCAACCGCGACCGGGCCCATCACTCCAGGGGCCCGGCTGCCCCCTGCGACCCCCTACTCCTGGCGCCGCAATCTCCCTCTGGCGCTCTAGTAATGACATCATCTCCCAGCGCTCTGCATACAGAAGAGGACAGCAAGGGAGCACTTTGCACCAGCCTGTCTCTCCTGCCACTCCACTGGACCACCAGGGATTGGGAGGTAGGAAATGGAGGCATTGTGGAGGGCCCGGGGGCCAATGTGTTCGGGGGTTGGGGGGCCCATGGCACTTCTTGCACCAGGGCCTGGACCGTTCTAGTTACGCCTCTGCTCTTAAAAAGACACTTGTGCAAAGGGGCCATTAGGATTTATGGTTGTATATTATCAAGAAGTGTTCATTCTCCTTTAAATTGCCTTGCCTTTCACAGTCCCTGGTGCAACCAGGACATCTGACAGCCTACAGATTACATTATCCTAGAGCAGGCCAGGGAGAAATGTGCCTTCTGTAGCAGGAAAATGCTTCTCTGATTAGATTCTCAGTTTGGATACTGATAAAGTGGACTGATTTCTGCTGGTCTCTTACTGTGACACTCAGCAGCTGTTTTACTGTGCTCATTCATAACATATAAAGAACCAGCAAGGCATATGTATAAAGAAAATGGAGAAATTCTCTTAATCCAAAGCACAAAATGGACGAATAAAAATGTTCCCAAATTTCCAATTATTTAAAAGGGGCTGTTAACTCATTGAATGCTAGAAAGGTGTGCAACAAATTGCTGCTCTTTTTTTTTGACGTTGGGCCCATATTGTCTCAGCACAGACCGAGCTCTTCCACTGCTGGGGTCCCATAATGATGGGAGATATTGTCTCTAACAGCTGGGGAACCAAAGGTTGCCTAACCCTTGTTTGTAAAATAAGTCTCTCAGGAGCGGGGTTACTGTCAGCGTCTCTAGTTTGGGGGTACTTATGCACCAGACATCAAGGAGTTATTGCACTAAAATATTGCTAAAAGGGCTCATCCTTTTTTTATAGCTGTGAAACTTAATTTACTAATCACTAATATTAACAGAGCTGTGCAATGTTTATGAAAAATGGATATATTTTACAGAGCTTTCCTGCTGATGTTGAGTCAGACAAGGGTACTCCTTTGAGGGAGATTTTACATTTAAATTTTATTACAGCTCAAACTCATTTTTGAACCCTTTGAGTGCCAGAGGAGTACACAACGTATTGCTTTGCAAAGCTTTGTGTAACCCTCTGGCACTCAAACGGTTAATATACTGAAATGTAATTGTATATTGTTACCACAGGTGGTGCTTTTCCCATTGCTTACAATGGATAGCCAAAGTCTATGATGCAAGCTCTTCCATAGATCGCATTATAATAAAAATTGCCTTTTGGCCATTAGTTGGCACAGTTGCTAACAGTATGATTTAACATTTTAAATGCCAGGAAAATATTGCATTGCAAAGTGTCAGGTACCTACTTGACCCTTAAAGGGTTAAAATGATTCAAGTTTCATCTGTAATTGCTTTTGAATTAACAATTTCCAAGACGTGGTATTAAGTGTTTTAATTAGCAGGAATAGTGCTATAACATATTTTTTTTCATTAAAAAGTTTACTGCTCCTTTAAGAAGAGAATTTATACAACAGTCAGAAGGCAACTGAGTTCTCAGTTCTAGTCCAATAAGAACTCAGAAAGTGGATTAGACTTGCTACATCACTTTAATGGACTGTGTTATGTCAGTGACAGAGAAACAAGATGCTCATAAACAATGTTGTCCTTAGCTGATAATGCACATAGAGGTCATCTAAGGCTCATTATTAGTAAACTAGTTGAAAAGCCCATGTACACGGGCCACAGTGCCACCCAGCAACCTCGGCTGGTGGCAGGATCGTCTCTTGCACTGCAGCCTCGTGCAGTACTGTTTGCCCGAATGCGCTGCGGCTGATATAGAGCTTCAGACCGTAGGTCCCAGGAAGGTGCGCAGAGAGGACTACGGTCTGAATTCAGAGCGCCCTGCTCCGTATAAGCCACTCGCAGCCGTCTCTACTGTGCATGATGGCTTCTGACAAACATCCTTAGTGAATTATCATATAGGATGTACATTTGACTTCTTAGCTTCTAGTTATTCCTTCAAGTCAACTCCTGTATCTTATATGATGTATTGTATCTGGCTTTATTCCTGTTTGTTTTCATATACAGTATACTAGATTATAGCATCATACAGAATATAATGTGTGCATCCTATTCTAGGACACATGATGGAGATGCAGGCCAGAACATACCAAGTTGCCAGTTGGGGGAACACATGGTTTCCATCATCCAAATGGGTAAGGTTGGTTCCATTATGCCAATAGCCATATTAGCAATGCAGAGGGACCCTAAGGGGGAAAAAAACAGCATTAGACCTCTTTATACACTGACTTTTGGTATATTACATTCAACTTATTTCTATGATGCTTCTTGAAACATAATAATGTGGATAAAAATATAATCACTTGGCAAATTATGGTAAAACTATAATAGTTTACTGAAAGGTACTAAAGGGGAGAACAATTTCTCATCACCCTCGAGTTAATTAAGATGTTAGCTGAGCTCTCTGTAATCATGTCCAGTTGGTGAAGAAGACTTTCCACAACAAGCAAATGCAATATTGTATGACTAGTTGAACAGCCCGTGTACACAGGTCACAGTGCTACCCAGCAATGCCAGCGGTGCAGTCAGGAACAGTAGAGACTGCCTGCGCCGCGGCTGATACGGAGCGGGGCACTTCAAATTCAGACCATAGTCCTCTCTGTGCACCAACTATGGTCTGAATTCAGAGCCCCGGTCCGTTATTAGCCGCGGTACGGGCAGTCTCTAGTGCACATGACTGCAGCATGCGCAGCCATCTCTACTGTGCATGACAGCTTCTGACAAACACACAATTAGTGAATTATTACATAGGATATTTCAGAATCACCTATGTGTTAAGTTAACCATGATTTATCAAATACATTCTTATTTACTTCTTTCTGTCTGCTTCATGTCATCACTTCCCTGCCTGGCACTGTATGGTAATTGTCAGTATAGTAAGATAATACATTTCCATTCAGAACCCAAGTGACAGCCCTGTATTACACTAAGATGAACCCTTGTGAGGGATTCACCTTCTGAAATGCAGACACAGAAAGGCTGATATACTAAGGAGAAATGGAGCAATTCTGGAGCAAAGGAACAGTGCCTTAGGGAACAAATAAACATTAGCAAAATTCAATTTAATTTGAATGGGGCATGTAATCTCTTTAACCCTTTGAGTTCCAGAGGGGTATGGAATGCATTGCAAAACACTAATTGCAAGTTCCTTAGAACTGATTGCTGGTTGTTCTCTCTCTGGTGATTTTGCACATATGAACGCAACCTAATGCTGCAGCTCAGCTGCTTTTATTTGTTGTACTCATTGAAGCTGAGCAGCACTGATCTGCTTCGTGTCCTAAGAGTTGCAGTTCAGGTTGTTCTTACTGGCAAACTTGATGATGCCATGAGCATTGTATTGGCCAGTGATTGTCTTTATGGTCATCTGATGCTGGGGGCATCAGCCAATGAGTCACAGCTGATGCCGATGTAGACTGCACCCCACCCAGTTTCGGGATCACTGGGGCAATGGAGGCTTATTGTAAGGACTGTGCAGGTAAATCGTCCTGAAAGAAGCTGTTGATAGAGCAATGCACCTTTAAGTGCCACAGAGGTCCTTGGAAAATAGCTTCTACTTTGGATATGCCAATGGGATTCAACACATGACACGAGTTCTTTAAAGCCACAGTTTATTTTGACTATATTCTATGAACTCAGTAAGGGTTGGTTGGAAGCACATACAATAAATGTGTAACTTCATTGTTTTTTTTAACAACATCAATAGTGATGGTGGCTGGAGTTGGGGCTCTATGACTCTTTTCATCTCCAACTAACTCAGTCATCCTCCTCAATGTTTTGCATTTGATTAACAGCAGCTGGAGCCATGGGTGTTATTATAATTGAAGAAATGTTGTCCTACTCCATGAAACAACACTATATTACATGCCATTCAGCCCTATGATTGCTTAGGAGTGCTTTTACTGCTGCTAGTCATTGCATCTCTGATGTACTGCTGGTGTATCTCCCAGTCAGAAATGTGGTGGTACTTTAGGTGGGAGCTCAATGAACATGTACCTAGATAGGATCCTGCTTTCCCTTTGCTCACATGTTCAATTTTTTTTTTTTTTACAGAGACAACAGATAGCAAAATGTTTAGCTTTTGGATCATGTGAGAAGTATCTCCTTACTGGAGTTTTCAAAGACTGAGGGGTTTGTGACAGACAACTGCTACTGATACTACTACTATTACTACAGGAACTAGCGGTTACAAATTGCTAGAAGTAGGGGTTATTTACTCTACACTTTAAACAGCAGTAGAATCACTCATAGCTAGTGTTGTGGAAGTTGATCTGTGTTGCTGCTTAGTAGCCAATAATAGTGAGTGTGACTGGGTAGCAGTTGGACTTTGATGCGGTGATGATGGTGATGATGACTGAGATGACAGTGTATTTTTATGCATGCTAACTTGTCCAGACTATCAAGATGATCTTTCAGAGTTGATAGACATATTGCTTATTTCTAGTCGTGGAAGACTGAGCCTTTCTTTCAGCTTATTTTTGGCATATCAGCATTATGCTCTGTCTACTTATCTGTAGCTAAAGCTGAAGGGCGGGAAAGTGGAGGGACATATTCAAATCAACATCATCAATAAACAGGTCATTATCAGCAGCACAAGCATCATCCTCTTTCTCCACATCTCCACTACTTTCATACTCTTGTGGGTTTCTTAAAGTCTGAAACAGTTTATATTCACTTTTCCCTTAGGAAGATTTTAGAAGATTGACCACTAGTTTGTGGCAAGGTATTGCTGTCACTATCTGACACACCAACTGGCCTCACAGCTAAATCCTTCTCCACTATGGCAACAATACTAGAATATGGCACCTCATCATCTTTAGGTATAGTGTTACCACTGGTGGTAGAATGTTTCATAGCATTTTTACAATCAGCATCTTCACGAGTAGTAATGGGCAAATGAGAAAAGTGTGAAAAACTGCACTTTTTGCCTGCAGTGGAAATCCCTTCGTAAAGTGTAATTTTTCTGTTTTTTTCCACACATTGTACCACTCTACATTGTTCTGCTGTAATGGAAACCATAGAACCAAACATATAATATATATGTTCCTGGTGAGCTCAAAACAGCATTTATCATAGTGTTCAAATAGTTACCTATGTGTCTAGACAAGAGAACAGCAAGAGCTACATCTTGGCTTCATATACAAACAAAACAAAATTCTGCACATCAAATACTGAACTATATCTTGACTACATACTCAAAGTAGACAAAAAGAAAGTCAAATTCTGACCTTCACAAAAAATGGCCAGAAACACATCCCCCTCTGTTTACTATCTATAGTAGGTTACATGTTTATTTATTTGTAAAGGTCGAGATTTGATGCACATACTTTCTTATAGTTTACAGAGAGCCAAACATACTGACCCCCAAGGGTCCACATATGCGGACCTCCAGCTTTGTCCCTCTGCACTGGTAGCCACTGAACCATACACACTGACTCCCAGCCTTGTACCACTGCAATAATATCCAAACTATAAACTTCATCATCCTCCAGCTAACAACTGGCATGAAATGATGGGAGTTGTAGTCTGGCATCAGCTAGATGGCTTCACATTGCTCAACCCTGGCAAAGAACATAACATACTGACCCCTTGTTACAGCTTACCTTGGTTTCAGCGTCATCTGCAGGCGCGAGGCTTCAAGCATGCAGCAGGCCTCTGTTTTATGTGTTTGCTTCCTGTAGTCTCCTCCTACCTACTTCCTCCCTCTGAGCTGGTCCTCCTACCTCTTTCGTGAGGAGGGCTTTAAAGGGCAGACTGAGTCCTGACTCAGTTGCCCTTGCGTTGTTGTACAATACAGTTCTGTTTCCCTTGGGCTCTGTGTATGGCCTGGCTTGTCTGACCATCCATTCTGGTGCGGACCTGTGGCTCTGGCTGACTACCTGAACTGTGTATGACCCGGCCTGTCTGTCCATCCATTCTGGTGTTGACTTGTGGCTCTGTCTAACCATTCTCCTTGTGCGTTACGATTTGGCTTAGACATCCTTTCTGGTGCAAATTTGTGGCTCTGGCTGACTACCTGCTCCGTGTATGACCTGGCTTGTCTGACTACCCACTCTGGTGTTGACCTGGGGCTCTGTCCACTGTGGATCCAGCATACCAACGCTTCAGTGAATATCCTATCTGATGCAAACCTGTGGCTCTGGCTGACTACCCGCTCCGTGTATGACCCGGCTTGTCTGACTATCCTTTCTGTTGCTGACTAGGGGGCTCTGTCTGTTTCCTCCATGTGTTGGTCCCCACTCCACAGACACCCATCCTAGTGCGGACCTGGGGCTCAATCAGACTCCTGGACTGACTGCAGGCTGAGTCAGTGCTAGTCCTTTGGGTGTTACAAATTACCGCAAAGCTCCAGTGGGCTGAGGCCTAGCCTCGGACAGTGTGGTGGATCTATTGGCGGACTGCTATTTCTGATACAGTGCTTGCCTATTTGATCACCCTCTGTGTGTAATCAGTTTACATACATTACTGTGATTAGTCTAATAAAAGATTGTTTTACTTTACTGTACTGACTCCTGGTTTATTCCTAGGAACCATGACACCCCTAGTCTTGTCCAAATGCACTGGTAGCCAATGAACCACACATAACGACCTCTGAATCCCAGCCTTGTTCCACTGCAATAGTAGTCATAGAACCACACATTTTGACGATCTGACGAACCACATACAGTATATGGACTCCAGTGGAATGTGTCAGGTGTAGGAGGACAATGACAACGTTCATGCAGACATTTTTTTTTTTTGGGGGGGGGTAGAAAAAAGGCAGTAAATTTATAGGGTTTCTATGCAGTCATTTCCATGGGGGGAAAAATTCAAACTTTGTTGTTTACTTTTATAAATTCCCTTAAGAAAAAAAAAGACCTTTTTCCCCATCCCTGCTCATGAGGGGGAAGATCATCATCATCATCACTTACTGCCCAAGCTGCACCAACCATGGTAGCAGTCATCTTCTGAACCACCAACACATCCTTCTCATTTCCTCTTACCCCTGCCACAAGCAAGTTAGGAGATCATAATGATGATAGTAGTAATTTTAATGTAAATTTCACCACGCAGCTGTTAGAGTGATTTTTTGTCTGTCTGAAAATAATAGACTTGTGCGAATTCATTCGGAGACATTCGGATTTCGACAAAAATGGGGTAATTCGGAGACATTCGGCCAATCCGAAACTCAAGGGTCATTCGGCAAAAATGATCTGACTCCGAACAGCCCAGGACCGAAATTCGTCGAAACTTTCGGAAGTTTCGGCATTCGACAAATTTCCAAAAGTTTTGACTACTTTCGACCAGGACATTTTTGTACTTCCTGTGCGCGCCCAATTACTTTCCCTCCATAATTTTCCCTCCATGTGTCTAGTCCAATTCCATTCTCCGTTTCATGCACTACTTCCCTCTTTTGTCTGTATTCCAATAGCCTTCTTTGTTTCATGATGGGGGTTGGACTAATGACACAGTCACACAGACAGGCAGCCTGCATTTCCTCATTGCGTTGTTGGAGCTCAGAGAGAGAAGAAGAGATTAGAGAGTGTCCAGTTGTTGTGTAGGCAGGCAGGTAGCATTAGGCTAGGCATAGGTAGGCAGCCAGCATTAGTTCCAGTTATTGCTACTGCAAGAGCGAGTAATATTTGTTCCTGTGCAAAATATAAAAAAATATTAGGTATTTGTTCGAATAATTTTCAATGTCACATCAACCAGTCTGACAGTCCTATAGGCAGGCAGGGTGCCTTTTTGCCACCGCAAGGGGGTCATCTGTGTTTCTTAAAAAAATATATAAAAAGTACAAGTCATTTGTTTGAATACTCTTCAGTCACACTGCCAGTGTCACAGTTGTATAGGCAGGCAGCATGCCTTTTCGCCACCGCAAGGGAGACCCACATGTGTAGGTTTTAGTAAAAATATAAAAAATACAACTGATTTGTTTGAATAATCTTCAGCGTCACACTACCAGTGTTACAGTTGTATAGGCAGGCAGGATGCCTTTTTGCCACCGCAAGGGAGACCCACATGTGTTGGTTTTAGTAAAAATATAAAAAATACAAGTCATTTGTTTGAATAATCTTCAGCGTCACACTGCCAGTGTCAAAGTTGTATAGGCAGGCAGGGTGCCTTTTAGCCACCGCAAGGGAGACCCACATGTGTTGGTTTTAGTAAAAATATAAAAAATACAAGTTATTTGTTTGAATAATCTTCAGCGTCACACTGCCAGTGTCACAGCTGTATAGGAAGGCAGGGTGCCTCTCTTTCCTCCTCCATGCTGAGGTAATGGATCAGCAGCACACCTCAGATAACATTCGCAAAGCACTGCAGAACATGGTGGCGCAATGGCTAGGGGAGCAGGCAGGCACACAGGTGCAAATGGGGTTTGTGGTTACTGATGGTGCAGCTAACATGATCAAGGCTCTCTGGGATGGCAGATTTGTGGGTGTGTGCTGCTCAGCGCATGTTCTGCATCTAGTAGTGAAGGCTGCTCTTGAGGATGGCAGTAACACTGGAAGGTTGTCAGCACTTCTGGAGTCATGCCGACAAATTTCTGGCCACTTCCATCGGAGCGTCAAAGATAGCCAGCTACTCATGGAGGAACAGAAAAAGGCAGACCTCCCACAGCACCGCCTAAAACAAGATGTTGGGACCAGGTGGAACTCCACCTTAGATATGCTAGAGCATATCCTGGAGCAGAAAAAGGCAATTCATGCAATGTCATGTCACCATTTCATTAGCAGTAACAGAACACTGGGCAGGGCTGACTGGGCCCTGATGGAACAGGTAGTGACAGTCCTTACGCCTTTCCGTGCTTTGACGGAACTTTTGAGCAAAGAGAAAGATAGTCTGGCAGAAGTCATTCCCCTCTTCACACACCTCTCCTTAAAATTGGATGATTTCCTTTCCCATAGGGAACGCTTGCCTGGTGCTGAGGGTAATATACTTCAAGATGTTGCTGCCCTTCTAACAAGGTTGAAGAAGGAACTTACTCGGCGCATGGAAGAGCGCATGGACAGTTGTCCCGAGTTAATGCTTGCCACAATTTGCGAACCTCGAATCAAAGGCAAGTTGGCACTTCGTTCCAATTCTGTCAGTCTCTGAGAAGGGTTAAGTGAGGTGATGATTTAGCACAAGATCAACCCCTAATGATCGGCCGCGCCGCACGCGCCCGGCACTTAACGACGGATTTTTCTTCTTCTTCGTTCTAGCGAATGACTTCCGGGACTTACCAGTTACGTCCTCTGTCACTAAATGACAGTTTTTGCGGGACGTACCTGGTAAGTCACTTGTCACGATGGGGTTAATGTATTTTCAATACACAAATTGGTTTAGACACACAAACTGCAGTTTAAACAATCATTGATGTTTATTCTTGATGTAGTATGAAACACTACAATGTATATACACATAGACTTATCTGATATGAGGGGAAATCAGGATTGGAAAACGAGAGAGAGTAATTTGGGTACTAAAGAGGGACAGTAGGGTAGGAGGCTGGTACCAGAAAATGAAACCTTAACCTTTAGCCATGTACTAACATAGAATGTGACATGTAGTTTGTCCATGTTCGAGTCGACCACTTATGTTGAGTAGGATATGACAGGCATGGGTTTTCGATGTTCGAGCATATGCTAAATTGAATGACAGGCATGGGTTTTCGATGTTCTAGCAAATGCTATATTGAATGACAGGCATGGGGTTTCGATGTTCGAGCATATGCTAAGTTGAATGACAGGCATGGGTTCTCGATGTTTGACGTTTGCATTGTGACTGGCATCCCATGCTGGAGTAGAGGTGACATGCACAGACTGGCAATGTACGACAATGTCCGTTTTTGGGATTGATCTTTTTTTAAATGCACACCCTGTCTGCAAATAATGATAGCAGCGTGCACGGAGGCGCACTGCTATAATTTAACCCATGTTAAATTCGGCCGAATAATTCGTAATGCATCAGAATTTCGTTTGAATCAAACAGGCCCGGTCCGAAATTAGGATCATCCGAATTAGAAAAAAAAAATTAGTCCAAATTCGAATTTCATCGAAAATTTTGCCCGTGCACAATTCTAGAAAATAATGTATGATGGATGTCTGCGTCTGTCACTGATAATCTCAGTTTCAGCTCTGGAAAATAATTTCCTGATTGCACTTGTCTGTGTCACCTATCAGTCAACACTCCTTGTCTGTCAGTCAGTGTCACTGTCTGTGTCACTGTCTAAAAATCACCATACATTCCCTACAACTCAGTGGCTGGTCTAGTGAATAAGGACCCTGGTGAAAAATATTTTGTTGGCACCCAATTCACTGCAAACTACTGAAAAATCCTAAACATTTTCTATTTTCAGCATGAAGTAGGTCCCTAAGTTGGCTGAGCCACATTGCATTGCACCTGTTGTACCAATGGTGGTTTAACTCCTGTTGCAACCATAACTTACTCCAGCTCCCCATCATTCTCTGTCTGCCTCTACTAGAGTTATAATTCTTACTCCCAAGGACTGCATTATTAGATTTTATAGTACAGGATATACCTTTTGTAACTTCAGAATCACCACCAGCTTGTACTAAAAGAATAAAGCACTCAGCACCTGGTGCAGCACCCACTACACCTCAGTATATACTTGTCCATCCCTCTTGTTTTTGTGACTGGTGTATTGAAAGTGTGTAAATAACAGAATATGATTATTTGTACCCTAGTCTATTAGTATTGTCTTGAATATATGTTTGTCTGTGTAATATACGTCACCTAGTCTCAGTAGAGTCTCATCCAGGTCAGATGGGAAGGGTCACTTGCCTAGCTGTCTTTCACTTATCAGTCAATATTTTTTTTATGTCTCTCTTCATGCCTACATCCAGAAAACAACTGGCAGTAGTAACCACCAACAATTCTATCAATCTCACTCTAACTCCAGCTCACTCTCTTTGCTTGTCTGTCTACACTAGCTAGCACCCAAAATTCAGCTGCTTTCTCTCACACAAGTATGGTGAGAATAAATGGGTGAAGCTCTCATGTTGGCAAGGGGATGCATTATAACTGATTGCAATGCAATAAAAAAATGAGACAAAAGAAGGAAATTTGCACTTTTTTAAGGAATTTCCCCACATGGAGTAAATTGCTGTTTTTCACATTCTTCTTGGAAAGGTTTTACCATCCCTACTATCTGCACCCCATGTATTCAGATCACAACTGGCTACCACCAATACTTCTAAATCAATCAACTAAAGATCCCTCTCTATGACTGTCTGCTTCTATGCTAAATGGCTCAGAATCTCATAAATTCCCTCCCCTTCTCTCTTTCTCCAAGCACAGACTGACAACATGGGGAAACTCTTCAGGTGGGGAAGAACTATGTTGTTATTGCTGATTTCAATAACAAGAAAGAAGATGAAAAAGGAAAAAAATACTTTTCATTCTTACATTTTTCTCTTTTGAGGCAAAATTGTTCCCTCCAGTGGAAACAGTCTATGAAGGTCAAGAGAGGTGATTTTCTGGACATGTGAGTAAGGCTTTATCTGACCAGAGAAAATGCTGATCAGATTCCCCAACTACTAAATAAAAAAATTCTACAACTGTTAACCTGTTTGGAGAAATAAGCACAAGGCAGTTTAAATAAATACATTTAAAGTTATAGTAATGTTTCACAAAAACTGCCGCTCCAATTAATCTTCTTAGTATTTGAGCCATAGAGAGTGTTATTTCAATACTGTCAGAGTTGTAGTTCAAGAGTAATTGAATGATAAAGTATCCCTTCCCGCCCCTTTTACCTAGCGTAAGTCTCCTCCCCTCAGATGTGGAATCTGGTCCTGGGACCAAACAGATCACAGCAAGGGACAATCTTCTTACTGTGAGCATAAGGAAAACCCTGCCCCCCTTTACAGGTTTTTCTGTTATGCTGATTGAAGATTGTCCCTCTCTGTGATCCACCTGGACACCACCTTGCTGCCCTGAGGTGAGCAGTGTTATTTCAGTAAAAGGAGCGGAAGGGGATACTTTATCAGTCAATTACTCTTGAACTACAACTCTGACATTATTGAAATAACACTCTTCATGGTCCAAATACTATGAAGATTAATTGGAGATGCTTTTATTGTGAAACATTACTAGCTCTTTAATGTGGATTTATCTTGAGGAACACTGCTGTAGATCATTTATATTGGTCATACCCCTCTTGCAGGTCATACGGTCACAACTGTAGGTTCTATCATATTTGCTATTCTCAGTAGTTAGTGCATATCTCTGTATAGTTTATTGTGTTCCTTACCAGCAGCCACCACAATGTAAGGGTCCGTAAGCAGAGTAAAATAAGGTGTTGCAGGACTACTCTGTGGGAGAATGGGAACATGAATCAGTAACATGAGCAAAACATGTTTCTTGCCTTCCATAGTCCCTATAATAACTTCAATATATCAGAGAAAACACATACCGCTGTAGAAAATGTTGACGGCCTAAGAATACACAATTGCAGAGCTGAGGACAAAGAAGAATATAACATTACGGAGCATGAAAGAGATTTGGAAACCATAAAGTAGACCCAGTGGCGTAAAAACAGGGGTCGCAGGAGTAGCCTTCTTCAGCACAGACCTCTATTAGCAGGTGAGCGCCTTCTCTGTCTCCGGCACTCTAGCAATGCCGAATACTGGAATATGGCATCCCATGGCAATTTTTGCACCAGGGCCTTGTGACTCCTAGTACGCCTCTGAGTAGACCTGTCTATTTGCCTGTTTGAAAACTTCACAATAATTGCCTATGGATCATGTTTTCCAGAAGTGTAGCAGATGTATAGTTTAGGAGATATTCACACTTTAATTTCTGAATGATGAGCTCTGAATGTGGTACCATATACTAATATATGAAAATGAATATGTTTGTTTATATAGTGCCACAAGCGTACACATTGCTTTACCATGTAAGGGTTTAGACAATACAGGGTTAAAAGTGCTTTGCAGAGTGAACATTGGAAGTGAGGTCCCTGCCTGAAAGCTTACAATCTAAAACTTTTCACTAATGTTTCATATGCTAAGCTCTGTGATTCCCTAAGAGACTTTCACTTTTACTTGTTTCAGAAAAATGAATATTTCTGATAAAAGTAAAAAAGTGTTTAATGCAACACAGAGCTTAGTTAGCCATTGAAATAGCTCTGCACCTGCATACACAATCAGAGCAACACATTCAGAGAGTTCACCATATAGAAATATAAAAGTATGATTATCTCCTAAACTATGCATCTGCTGGTCTTTTAGCTAGCATTATACATAGGTGTTTTAATGCAGTTTTCAGATACGCAAACTTGAATTCAAGGTGACAGGTCTCCTAAAATGGAGGTGGGAGCCAGTATAACTTATACATCTCTCCATGAGCACACATTTATGGATCTACAGAGTACGATTTCCCAATAAGCAGATTAGGCAACCTCCTGTTTTGCCAAGATCTGAGGGTTGCCTCATTTGTTATAACTACACCCACTGTGCAGAGTTAAGCACAATTCCAATATCTCCTGCATCAGAAAAACACATCTGGTTTATGATGTTTGGCTTATTTATAGGGGAAACCGCATCCTTAGGTATAATTGAGATCATATATGCTCTGGCTACATAATTATTATAGCATATATACTTCATATAATTCAGATGATGAGTAAAATGTATAAACTATCACAAAAGCTCCAAGGCAAGAGGAGAAGTGAACTCCATCTTGTCAGTTAAAACTTACACTTGGTCCTTTCTGAATCAAAGTGTGGACCATCATGCAGAGGGACAACTATGTTCATAAGAAAAGCGCAGTAATTATGGGGTCATAGAATTACTGCACTTTTCTTTTGAAATAGGGCCCAATTTTAAGTAAAGAATAAAGAGAAAATTAATAATCTTATATAGGCTTGTTTGCTTTGACTAACAAGATGGTTAGTGCACTTCTTCCTGTGAAGCTATTGAGATATTTTAAATATTTTACTCACTATCGTTTGAATTATCTGTTTGAATTATCTATTCAGAGTTTAAATGATCTCAAATATATCTAAAGGCATTATTCCCATATCTGGGAACTTTCTTCATTGGAGCCCTGGAGAGGGCTCACAGGCTGGGAACTGGTGTGTCTACAATGACGTGAATCATGGGATAAGGTGGGTGGGACTTGAGAGGAGAGTGGGTGTGTGGGATTGAGAGGAGAAAGGGTGGAGTTTGACTCTAGAAGAGATGGGAAGTTGACAGAACAGGGTGGGAAGTAGGTGGAATGATGAGAAGTGAGAAACTCAGCAAAGCTGGAGAATCAGGTTCTGTCCATGGAGACCTGGTATTTAACTCTAAAAACCAGAGTCTCCAGAGCAGATCCTTAGCGTTCCTAATTATGACTAATATTTTATATACTACTGTAATGTCCAGTTCTAATTACAGATTATGTGCCCCTGCACGCTCCAGTTAATTTAAGACATTTTTGTAGGTTATAGGCAAAGTGTATTTTCTGTGCCATATGAGATTGAATTTGACTGGGATGGAGTTATAGGTGGAACAAAGGGGTGTGGTCTACAGTAGGGCTGGGGCAACAAGAATTTCTTGCCAAAGAGCTCCAGCTGTGTAAATCCAGTCATGTGCATGTAACTATATCTTAATATATGTAGGGTAGTGCCCCAGCTATGTCTTTCCCATCATTGTATATACAAATGTATTTTCTACTTGTCTTACCTCCATCCAGCAGAGCCAGAGCTGCCAGGACCAGGAAGGGAGAGGCCTTTCCAACAAACTCATACATGACAGATCCAAAGGGAGCCCCCGCTGCACAGACAGAGATACAGAGGCTAATACACAAAGGTATAGTGAAGCAATTCTGCATTGTAGGGGAGCAAATAAAATTGCCCCAAATTTCCCAATATTTTAAATGGGACTTTTAACCAGTTGAATGCTAGAGGTTTCCGATAAATTGTGAAGCAATGCTTTGCAGTGTGTTGTGTACCCCTCTGGCACTCAAAGGGTGAAAAGCCCCATTTAAATCAAAACAAATATTTATTTGTTTCCTACAGTACCATAGGTTTCCTACATCCTCAAAAAAAAAAAAAAAAAAAAAAAGGAAACATTGACTGACTAAAAAGTACAGAATGCTTAGTATCAAGGCTAATACTTGAAATCTTTTCTATATAATGTCTTATAAACAGAGAATTAACACATCCTAATTATACCCGCCTTAACTTACAATGGCCATAAAATCCTAAAGGTGGATTTGCCCTTGTGTCTTTGTTCAAAAGATAACATCTTCAATGGTCCTCCGTATGTTGCACCAAGGGGGGGGGGTGCAGGGGGGATGCTCAGGGTCATTTTGGGGTGTTCATTTCATCTGTGTCTTGTACAGATCTATGTACTAGCAAATCCCAGTGGAAAATAGTATAACTTTATTAATTTTTCTGTGCATGCTTTGGTGCAGTTGTTGGTGGCTTGTTCACATGAAAGTCCTAATGATGATGGAGTTTTTGTCACAGTATGCAATAAAGTGGTCATGCTGTCTAGTGCACACCCTGCAGTACCAACTGGCATGCAATGGGCATTCTCTTGGAGAGCTTGAGTCATAGATTCCAGGGGGAAGATGCACTAAGGCATGATAAAGAGGTAATTAAGTGGATATGACTTCTTCAGTTCCTATGTTATTCTGTGGAGCCCATGCACTAAGATTTCTCTAGCTTTGGAGATCTTAGTGCATAGTCTATGTAGAATAACATAGGAACTGGAGAAGTGATATCACTGGAGAAGTCATCTCCTTTTTTCCTTTTTATCATGTCTTAGTGCATATCCCCCCTTCTCTCCAGAGCAAGTAACAGGAACATGGTGAGACAGAAACATAGACCAAGACACACAAATACAGGCAGAAAAGTATACAGCAAGACCCTCAATGACAATCTTCATGCAGTAGTCTACAGAACTTTGTACTTACTGAGAACTCCCAAGGCCAGACCCCCCAGTGCTATCCCCATAGCTTGTCCTCTTTCATAGTCATCTGTATATACATTAGCGAGCATTCCCAGACCTGAAGGAACAAGTAATGATGAGTATATGGAAATGTGGATGAAAAGGGGGAAATAGATAGTCTGAAAAACAGCAAGTGTACCTAAAATCAAGAAGTAAAAGGGGCATATAAAGGAGAGGGGAAGCATATACATATGGGTGTACTACTGATCTGTAATCAAATCCAAAAACATTCAAGTTTAGTTTTGTTTTCTAAAACATTCAAATAAAAATAATCATGCAAGTGAGAATCCTGATTTTAGCCCATAGAGCAACAGAGTTTTTTTCAACAACACTATGATTTATCTAAGTTAGACGCGGTAAGTACTGTCTGTGGATATATAGCGTCATTACTGAACTGACATCAGTCCAAGTGGTGTTTTCATTTTAATGGAAGTTCTAATCTATGTAATGGTACTTTGCTCACAACAACAACAGGGGAAATGGTCTTGGATATAATTAGATTTGATTAAATAAGTGTAGGCAATGAATGAATGAAAGTGGTGGGAAAAGCCAGCAGGATACTAGGTTATAATGAACAGTATGTTCTGCAACTCCCTTACCATCATATTCAACTTGAAAATCCAATTAAAAGTTTCCCATTCCTGCTTCTTTTAAGCAGGTTGTCTTCCCTCAGATGAAATCTGGTCGCTTGACCGGATGGATTGCAATGTCTGTGTCTGTCTGTAAGGAAAACCCTGCCCTCTTGCAGAGGTGTAACTAGAAGACTCTGGGCCCTGGTGCAAGAAGTGCCATGGCCCCCCCCGACCACACTGACACCCTCTACAATGCCCCTCAATCTTCACAATGCCCCCATCTCCTACCTCCCTGGAGCTCCCACGCGGTCCTCTTAGTAATGCAGAGCGCTGGGAGATGATGTAATCTCCCAGCACTCTGGATTACTAGAGCGCTGGAGGGAGATTGCGGGCACCAGATGGAGGGGTCGCAGGGGGCGGCCGGGCCCCTGGAGCGATGGGCCCGGTCGCAGGTGCGACCCCTGTGACCCCTATAGTTACGCCACTGCGTCCTTGATGAAGGACTGCAGGTTTATCCTTATACTCAAACAATTTTGTCCTTTGTCACAATCCATCTAGACCGGCTTTCTTCTCTGAAGGAAGTCAGCATGACGTGCTCAAAAGGGTTGGGGGGTGGATCTTTTATTTGATTTTCAATCTGAAATTGAGTAAAGTATATTGAATAATTGGATGTACATCTAATTTTGGACATTACTATCCCTTTAACCCCTTGACTGCAAGAAGGGTGCCCAGTGCTTGCTTTGCAATATGTTTGACATCCCTGTTTCACTCAAGTGGGTTAAGTCAATGAAAATTGTTACTTGTCCCCTATGGTTCAGTTGTTTTGCTCCAGAATTGTTTATACTTCTTCTCTGTAGATGTTATGAGAATGTTATGAATAAAGAATTTACCTGAAACTGTGGAAAAGGAGGATCCAATTCCTTGCAGCGCCCTGGCCAGGAAAAGAAGTGTGTATGTTCCAGAGAAAGCAAACACTGAAAGAAAAAGCAATAGAGACAGATACATAGATGTGTAGGGCAGGGTTTATATATCGATAGGCCAGGTGGTCATCAGGAGACTTGGGAAGTACAGCTTGAAATCTAAGGGAGGGGGGGTGCATGATTGCAGCCATTGTCATGAAGACCCAAAGTGAATCATCAGTCCCAGGTAGCCTCTCCTCATTAGAAGACATAGGTGGCATCTGAAGGAGGGTTATCAATAATTATTTGTGCTGGGCAATATGTAATGGTATTAGAATGAAACAACTCTCTCTTGTGTAACGAAGCAGTCATGCACAGTAGAGACTGCTGCGCGTTCTGCAGTAATGCGAAGTAGATACTGCCCTTGCCCCGGCTCAGCTGCGGCGCGCGTAGTCTCTACTGAGCATGACTGCCCCGTGGCCGGCAGGCAGTGGCACTGTGGCCCGTGTAACGGGCTCTTCGACTAGTCATAAAATATTAACTGAGCCTTTAAATGGAGACAGGATAAGCAATGTAAAAGAAGCATGTTATACCACTTTCCACTCGTGGAAAGAAAAGTACTGTTGGAGGCCTCCATATTTTGGATCAGTAAATTTGGGACTCAGATGGTTTTGAAGGTAAGATGAACTGAGGGCCAACAGGTCTGAAGATGAACTCATAAGAAATGGATTGTTTACTCACTGAGAGTGGATAGGAACATGATGACAAAGCCACAGAACATCGGGGTGTCATATCCAACCCTAGGAAAGGAAAGGACTGTTATACAGAAAGCCACTTAACAGGTACAATGAGGTGTATTATCTCCTATTGCAAAGACCTCTCTATATGCACTGCAAATTTGTCAAGTTCTGTGCTTCAATTGTTCTTGGACTTCAGCTTCCATCATCCTCAGCCAGTCAATTATGGGAGTGGTAGTCTATATACACTAAAGAATAGTCTGCACCAGCTGAAATAAAGGTAATATGTTAAAGGGTACCAGTAACCTCTGTGCACCCAGGGCTCAAACTCTACTGCAATAAACTATGATGAGGAACATTGCAGGTGTATAGATTACACCTGCAATCTCCCACCTAGAAAAGCCCTTTAAAATTGAAGCACTACAGCAAAAACCAAAAGTAGCAAAATACTGGTTGTGGGAGGTTTGACAGGCTGTATCCATTGATTAGACTATTCATCTATTATTATAGATAAGTATATTGCCACTTATTTTTCTATTTGATTGTTGTTCATGTCGCACTTTGTTGATAGATATTTATTTGCCTTGGCACACATGATTGTAGCATGTCCTATGGTGATTATTTAGCTCACATTAATTGTATTATTTGAGTGGTCTACCAAATGTATGCATTATATATTATTGATATAGCCTGTCTGTATGCTTTTTAATTGTTTTTAGTTGTCTCCTTTGTGTATTTGTTTATTAAATATAATATTTTGCTACTTTTCGTTATTTGTTGTAGTGTCTCAATTTTTAAAGGGTTTTTCTAGATGGGAGTGGTAGTCTTACAACAACATCCCTAGATTCACAGGTTACCCACCACTACGGGTGTCTGCATACATTTTTCAAGGGGGGGGGTGGATAATGGCAAAGCCATAATATGACCCAGAGGCCAGCCCACCCAGCCCCTATGTTTATATGGAGGGGACAAGTATAAGGGGGGAAATTGCCCCCCCCCGATGCCAATGTTCATCATGGCTTTAAATATAGAGGCTCTTATAAACAAATAAATATGTCCCATATTTTCATTCATATAAATGGGGCTTTTTTGCCTGTGAATGCTAGAGAGATCTCCAAAGCATTGGAGACCTCTTTAGCATTCAAGGTGTTAAAATCACCATTTAAATAAATGGGAGTTTACTATTTGTTCCATATGTTACACTTGGGTTGAACCGAAAATTACTCCAGTACTTTTTAGCACATCAGTTATTTCCAGTCATTATAACATTTACCTGTTGGAGACCAATCCCACTACAGGGTTCATTAGCAGCTGTAATATGGCTTTCGATGCAAATAGAAGACCCACTCTCACATTCTCCTCCCGTAAGAAGCTCATTCCCTTGCTACAGGCCTGGGACTCATTTATGTGAACCTCAAGCTGTGGAGCCTGACTGGAGACAGTGAAGCTATCAAGTAGTGGTTTATTGGACAAGAATGCAGTGTTGGAGACAGGAGAGGCGGTAGGTGAAGACAGCTCATCTATGGATGTGTTTCCATTCTTATACTCCGTGTCATAAAGAAAAGTTGGGATGATTGGAACTGGAAGAAGACAAGAGTAAGCTATAGATTCCTTATATTCTCAAGCAGGGGTGGCTCTAGGTTTTTAGAGCCCTAAACAAAAACATTCACATGGGGTTCCCCTTTACCCCAACAGCAGTATTTCTAATAAAACATTGCCATCGGATTTTGTTTACATACGGTGACAGTACTGCATATGTGCTGTGGGGCCATAGGGCCAAGTGGGCACCTGAATCAGCCTCTTACTCTGCTTATGTTGTAGTGCCATCACTGTCCACAAGAACAGATTTATTATATGCCCCTTACTGGAACACTGGCATTGTCACAGAGACATGTACATTATACCTTGAAGAGTATTTTGAACTTTAAAGGAATAATAAACCTTTTTTATGATATTGGACTTTTAGTAAATATTATGATGTTGCACTTTTCCTACAGAGTAAAGCATTGGGAGATGTTTATTTTCAAAGTTATGACAGTTGAAAGTGTTATTTTTTATATTAACTCTGCCATCTGCTGTCCAGATAGATCTCCCTGTTGTGCAGTAATTGGCTTATATGGGAGAAGTGAGATACTGTCTACAGTTCTCCATAAATTAGGGTGACCAGACCTCACCTTTAACTGGGGGCTGCTTTGTTTTTAGTGCAGTCCTATGTGTTCCTGGTTAAAGGGACGGTCTGGTCAGCTTATCATAGATCATAATAACACAATTTTGTGACAGATTGAAAGTTAAAACATTTGAATGAAGTAGACCATTACAATGGAATTTCCTTCATTCTATAGAGCAGAAAATGCCTTATGATATGTATGTATTGTTGTTGTTTTTTTATATAATAAAACTCTACTGATCCTTTAAAAGGAACTATACCTTAATTTGTTTAACAGAAGTGCATTAATATGATGGAATCATTCACACAGCAATCTGATCTATCTAGTTATATAATTTTGTATAGTATCAGCATTTGTATGTATTTACGGTTCTCTATTGAACTCTGCTTATAGTTCATACTATCATACTATCCTTCAATAAATTTTAGGTTTTTATAGACAAAAGCTCCACCTATGAGTTTGCAAACTGCTGCATTTGTTAGATTGGGAACTGACTGAAACTCACCTGCTATGGTCTACAATATAGAAAACATATATAGATATATAAGACTGCTGTTTGAAGAACACATATAATCGAGTCATTTTTTTAACAAATTAAGAACCACTCATTCCTACAAAGGAAAATGCCACGCAAAGCATCTCTTCCACCCATAAAACATACAAACATACCTACAACTGTGAAAAGCATGTTATCTAGAAGAAGCGCCACGAAGACCACCACAAGGACCAGTCGGCGGGACTCCCGCTTCTCCTTGAGCCACCTACATGGGCCACATTCCATCATGGCTAAACTTGGTCACCTTACAGATGGAAAGGAAAGGAACATTAATGTAAAGTACATTAACAACTTATCGCATCCTAAACATGTAACTTTGGGCTAGATGTTCAAAAGAAAAGTGGATGGGGCAGGCCAATTGAATTATAGGGGACAACTAAAAATTCCAAAAATTCTCATTGATTTAAATGGGGATTTTAACCCCTTGAATGCTAGAGAGGTTTCCACGCATTAAGAAGTAATGTTTTGGAGACCTCTAGCATTCAAAGGGTTAAAATTCCCATTTAAATCATGGGACATTTTAGTTCCACCCTGTAGATCAAATGGTTTGACCCAGAATTCATACACTTTTCTTTTGAACACATGGAGTGATGTAATTCTGGGCGTAAACCACTAAAGCATCATAGAAGACAAATACAAGTTCTACAAATTTCCACTGCTTTAAATAGGGCTTTTGCCATCTTGGATGCTGGAGAGGTATTTAACCCCTTACTGACTGGTGACATGTCAGGATCATCATCATTTTTTTCCCCTGAAGAACCGGTAATGGTCCTGGCATGGCACTTACTTACAGAGCTCCCGTACTAACCGTGTCTGAAATTGTCCACTCTAACACTGAAGTGTTTTTTCTCAGACCCGGTACACGTTATCATTCATGTGTTCCGGTACTCTGACAATGATCAAAGCAGTCCTTAAGGGAAGGCAACTTCACTGGACTGCTGGTCACTAAAGGGTTAAAGCATTGCTTCACGGGTCCCATGCCGAAACAAAGTTCTTTACTGGAGGACAGAGCCTGGACATGGCCTTAGAGAATCTGGACACTTAATGGAAGTGAAGCCCACTTAGACCCTGTTACAGTTGTCAGAACTGACACTTGGATTCTCAGGGAGCTGATGCTAAGACCATTGTAGAAGCCCTTTGTAATACAGCATTCTGACAACCGAGTGATTAAATGGGTGAAAACCCCTGGTGTCTGCCCAGTGGCCAAAAATAATCCAAATCTTATAGAAGGCATTGGAGGCAGAGGTCTTCCAAGTTTTGAGGAGCAGACCAACATTATCATGAAAAAAGTCAAGACTTTTTTATTTTCCTGCTCAATCTCCATGCCTCTAGAAGGAGAGATTTAGGAGCAGTATGCAAGATGGGACCCTGATGAAGCAGCTCCTTCATGGGAGGTAGAATCCACAATTTCCCCACGTTTAGCTATAGCAACAGTGGAAACCTGGGTTCCTGAGGCCACAATGAAATTACAACAATGGCTTTGACTTTGTCCGGCCTGATCTTTTGAAGCATTTTCATAATCATAGGGGAGGGGGAACATGTAGACAAACTCCCACCTCCAAGAATAGAATAGATTGAGCATTTGTCCCTTTTGCTTGTGGAAAAAAATGTCCTTGAGAAGAAAGTCCTTACTTTCGAGTTGCAGGGTTCCGCTATGAGGTCTATTTAAAGGGATCCCCATATCTGGACTATAGTACCAAAGGTAATCTAGTCTAAGGCCCAGGAACCTAGATTCAGGTCAGAACAACTGAGAAAATCTGTCTGCTTGTTGAACCTTCCATGGATGTAAACTGATGTGAGGTCCCAGGCAAATTTTGAGACCCATTCTAAGATTGGAGTGACCTCCTTTAAAAGAAGGACAACTTGCTTCATGATATATGCTGCCACAGAGGTGTTGTCTATCGGGATGCTTACTGGGTGACTTTCTAGGATATGGGCAAAATGTCTGAGAGTAAATGCAACTGCCTTTAGTTCTAAAATATTTGAGGGAAAGCTGGAGAAGGGAGATGGCCATAGACCTTGAGCTGGAATGTTTTCAGAGATAGCTTCCTATTTTCTGCCGCTTGCATGTTAGTCAGGATTATCCAGCCTGGTTTGGAGGATGCATATATAGGGAACATGGCTGGAAAACTGGCCAAATGGATGCATCCCAACACTGCTCTGTTGGAGATTTAATAATCTATGAACATCAAGCTGTAATTGTAACGATTCCTACCCGTTACTTGAGCCCTTGTCTGGCCCTCCGATTGTTTAGCCAAAGACTGTGGACATTTTGCACGGTTTGGACTCTGTGTTGTGCCCTGTCTTACGAACTGGCCAATCATTACCTTAGAGAAAAGACTTATGTTCATAGACTTTGGTTCATGTACTGTCGAATGGTCTATGTTTAATGTATTGTTGTGATCGATGGTTTACACACTCATTGACTATCAGTCGGCGGGTACCGGCGCAATATGCGATCAGCACCACCGGATCAAACGTTCGGTGGCAGGTGCAAGATGGGAAAGCTGGGTCACTCGAAACCCTGGAGTAGGCATGCAAATATCTTCCATAGCCTAAGCTGGGGAACCGTAGGCATCACAGGGATTGGTCAAGGTTGGAGCAGGGCAAACAAAGGCTCCAACCCTGGGTCACTGTCCCTAAGATGTGTATTGCAGCCACTCCAGCCATTTGACTATGTGTACTGTAGCTAGACCCCATGCTGTGTGTTAATTAAGCCATTGTGAACTGCAGTCAGATCCCCTGTCGTGTGGTAATTAGTTCAAGCCCTCAAGTCTTTGTTCATCAAACCCTTTTGGTATCTGAAATGTAATCATGTCTGAGTTATTGTATCTGTTAAGACCATCTGTTGCTGGCCTTTGTCTGATTATTGTGATTGGATTACTCCCTATTGTATCTGGTTTCCCCATACGTTTCAATGTGCTTACTGTGTATAAATATCTGTGGTTTGTGTCAAAGAGAGTTACTTTTGGAGTCAACAAGTATCCTGGAGTCTTGTATTGCTTATGGGCTAAAGTGTCCACTCTGATACCCATCTGCACCAAGTATCCTGAATTGTCAACCGCCTGCTGCCAGCTTCCTGCAACCCAACTTCTTATGCTGTCAGGTGGCAACGTGGACGCTTCCCTGCTTCTCCAAGTTCCAGCGATCCTTTGATTCGAGCTACGGAGTGCTCGACCTGCTTGGCGACCGCCACCTTTGTTCCTGCTACACTTTCCCTGTTTGTCGTAGCCTGGGAGTAGAGGCCTCACTCGCTACTGCCCGGCGTTCCAGTTCTGCGATGCTCGACTGCTCGGGAGCCCTGTCGACCCCTCCTCGATCCACGTCCTTCGACACAGAGTCAACTACTCCAGGGTTCAACGCCACTTTGAGTCGACCACCGGACCGTTTATCCGCTCGACCGGTGCATCCGACGGCGCCAGTCTGGCTTCAAGAAGGAGAGACCCAGGAACGTCGGTGGAAGGCGACATGGTCCCTTCTAGCTTCCGTTACAGTAATATATATTTTTTCCAAAATCCATCTATAAATCTCAGTTCTTTAAGTCTGAAGCTCTCAGATGATACCCAAATTCATGGGAGAAAAAGTCCCTGACTGGCTGATTGGTGCCCTTGAGGCGTGAGAACTATGCTGAGTGGCACAACCGTTTATGTGAGTGATAAGAGGACAGATGGAGAATTGCAGAGAGGAAAACAGTCTGCGGGTGGATGAGTCCATGCTATAACCCCTGACTGTTGAGACACCAACGGTAGCTGGTAAAGAAATGAGAGTCAAGTGGGAAGGCCACAAATTTGGAAAATCTGAGAGCTTATGAAGGACAATGGAACTGGACCTTCTCTCCCCACCCTAGTCAGGTCATTTTAAGTAAGTAAGCATAGCTTAGAGCTGGCCAACAGTGGAGTGCGGGGAGCTGTGGCAGGGTGGAGGAGACCTCCATCTTAGAAGTGGGCCTAGTTTACATGAACTTATTGGGGTCTGCTCAACACTGATACATGTTACCCTGGCTATTTGATCAGCTTGATAGAAAGAGAGGGCTTGAATTCTGTGACCTGTTTGTGAACAGCCACTTCAAGAGTAAGTCCCAGAGGTCTACCCAGGCATTAGTGTTTATCCCCTTTAATGTCACACAATTAAAGAAACATTTGGGATCTATCACATCTGTTTTCTTGGTCTAGACCTCCCTCTGCTGCCCTATTCATCACAGTGACCATATCCTGCTGCATTATTAATTTGTTATCCAGCCTGGATTAACCAGCCAGAAACACTTGGCAAGGTTGTCTTCTTGTTCCCACCACCTGAGGGACTAAATGAACTTTTGGGGTATAAAGATGTTCTTTTCTAAGGAATAAACATGACTGTACCATTGTTGGAGAAGAGACAAAGGTTGTGTTCCCATATACCTATTTGATGAGGAAATGGTAGGGGACATTAGACTCAAGATCTTCATGCAGAATCTTGCAGACCACTGACTCCTTTCTCTGAAGTCCCATATATTAGTTGCCAGGTGCCTTCTTTTCTCCCCTAGAAGGAACACTCTTGCCTGCCGAGTGTCCCAAATGTTTCATTCTCCTGGAGGGAACCAGGTTGCTTTTGAGCAACTGATGAACCACCCCAGTTGACTCAGGATTAGTGGTGGATGAAAATTCAGCGAAAATCACATTGTTGTCTGTTTTTTCACAGGAAAATCCACTTTAAAACCAGCAGTTAAAAACCTTGCATTTTTCACCCATTGGCCAACGGAAAACGGAAAAACATTGCTTTTGGCGGGAAATTATTAGCTAAGCAGGAAGTGCCATTATTCCCTGATTTCAGTTTGAGTTGAAAATTTTCACCCATCCCTCCTCAGGATGTGAATAGTGCATTGTTGTTGCTGAATGAGCTGCTCCCTGTCCTTTGCTAGAAGGAAGATGTTGCCCAGGTAATGATGAATTCCTTCTTCCCAATAACTGCAATCAGAAACTTTATGAAGACTGCGACTGCGACTGCGTGCAGCCGTCCGGGGAGCCCTGAAATCCAAGACGGTCCGGGTACGTCATGGGTCGTTAAGGGGTTAAATAGGTGTGAGTCTGAAGGAAACCGACCTACCATGGGGGCAAATTAATATTTACCTTGATCTAAATGGGACGTTTAACTCCTTGAATACTAGACAGGTCTCTAACAGATTCTGTAAGATTTAAAGCCCTATTTAAATTAATGGGAATTTTTGTAATTTTCATTTCTACCCTATAGTGCAGTTGGTTTGCTCCAGAACTGCACCCCATAACTGCATACCTTACTCATTATCCTGGGATAGAAAATATTCAAGTGGACCTGTTCCTTTAAGAGAAGCTTAGTGTGTTTTACAGAGAATTAACCTTTTGAGTGCCAAAAAGCTGTGTAACACATTGCAAAGCAATGCACAGCATACCCCTCTGGCACTCAAAGGGTTAATATCTGCCTCTATGCTGTATTAACCATCTTCCTGTAAAATAACATTTTTGAGAAACAACCTATATATTTTAGAAACACGGTGTGGCATTTAATGCTAATTTCCTGTACAGTATGCTAATAAGCTCTGTTTAAGGTCAAACCATTTTCTGTGTGTGCTCAGTCTAGATTCATTCATAGCACAGTGTGTGTGGTCATAACCCGCCCACTTGGGGCATTTCTAATAGCATAACGAGAGATATGTTTGACCTTGAGCAGAACTTATTAACATTGCAGATAATTACTGTAGTATACAGTACAGTGTCACCAGAAAATAATTTCTTAACCCCTTCAGTGCCAGTGGCTTGGGCCATTTCCTGTACCCTGCAGGCCAGACACTTTTTCAGCGTTTTTGCTATCCTTCCGTTTAGGCTTGATTTACTCTGGGGATTTTTAGTTACATATGGAAAACTATATATTGTTTTTTTTCAGAACGAATTGAGCTTTCTCGTGATACCTTACATGAAGAGAATTTTACATCGTGCAAAAAAGCTATGATGTCATAATGACAAAAAAAAGTGAAAATTTACTTATTTTGCTAAAATCATATACTATGTATCAAAAACATTTACCTCGATTGAAAAAGTTTCAATTATTTGAAAAAGCCCCGAGTCCCCCGAGTAAAAAAATACCAAATTTGTATAGTTTTACCTACGTCCATGGCTAGCGCAGAGCCCTAATCACCAGCAGCGCAAAATGACATTTTCAACTTTATAAACTAATATGCGCATTCTAGGGTTTTTGTGGTAAAACTACCCTAAAACAGTGGAATACCTATATAAAACTATATATTTCTGAAAAGTAGACAACCTTCCACATCTAATGAGGGGTAACTTACCTTCTTACCCCAAGCCTGTTGTGCCCAAATGCTTCCAGAAGATGGCACTAAAGGAAAAAAAAATGCATTTTCCTACATTTCTGCCCCTTAAAATGTACTGAAATCTGTGAAAACTATGGAATTTCCAACTGTATTCATTAGCTAGTGCTCTTAGGAGAAAAACAACACCTCACTGGTATGAGTTCACCTACCTTAGGGGGCGCTACAAGTGCAAAACTACACCTACTACAACCTCTAAATTTTCTAACATTTTCTCAAACATTACTTGTCTGTAGAAAAATGGTTATAACAACTACAGAAGTGAAGAAAAGCTACACAAACCATACCATTTTGGAAAGAAGACAAAATGTTGCATCTAATGAGGGGTGAATTGCCTTCTTACCCCAAGCCTGTTGTGCCCAAATGCTTCCAGAAGGTGGCACTAAAGGAAAAAAATGGCATTTTCTTACATTTCTGCCCCTTTATCTGTACGGAAATCTGTGAAAACCATGGAATTTCCAGCGGTATTCATTAGCTAGTACTCTTAGGAGAAAAACGACACCTCATAGGTATGAGTTCACCTACCTTAGGGGGCGCTATAAGTGCAAAACTACACCTACTACAACCTCTAAATTTTCTAACATTTTCTCAAATATTACTTGTCTGTACAAAAATGGTTATAACAACTACAGAAGTGAAGAAAAGCTACACAAACCATACCATTTTGGAAAGAAGACAACCTGTCGCATCTAATGAGAGTTGAAATGCCTTCTTACCCCAAGCCTGTTGTGCCCAAATGCTTCCAGAAGGTGGCACTAAAGGAAAAAAATGGCATTTTCTTACATTTCTGCCCCTTTATCTGTACGGAAATCTGTGAAAACCATGGAATTTCCAACGGTATTCATTAGCTAGTGCTCTGAGGAGAAAAACGACACCTCATACGTATGAGTTCACCTACCTTAGGGGGCGCTACAAGTGCAAAACTACACCTACTACAACCTCTAAATTTTCTAACATTTTCTCAAACGTTACTTGTCTGTACAAAAATGGTTATAACAACTACAGAATTGAAGAAAAGCTACACAAACCATACCATTTTGGAAAGAAGACAACCTGTCGCATCTAATGAGGGGTGAATTGCCTTCTTACCCCAGGCCTTTTGTGCCCAAATGCTTCCAGAAGGTGGCACTATAGTAAAAAAAATGGCATTTTCTTATATTTCTGCCTCTTCATCTGTAATGAAATCTGTGAAAACCATGGCATTTCCAACTGTATTCATTAGCTAGTGCTCTTAGGAGAAAAATGACACCCCACTGGAATGAGTCAACCTACCTTAGGCTTGCCAGAAGCACATAACTACACCTACCTGTTTGCTTCCTCGAAAATGGCTGCTTGTACTAAAATGTTTATAACTGTTAGAGACATGAAGGAAAGGTATAAAAGGTGTACCATTTTGGAAAGTAGACATTCTCCCGCATCGAATGAGGGGTCACTTGCCTTTCTACCCCCTGGGCTGAAGTGCACAAATATTTCCAAAAAGTGGCGCTATGGGAATAAATGCATGTTTTTTTACATTTCCACCACTTCAAAGATAATAAAATCTTTGAAAACCATAACATTTACTGCTGTATTCAGTATCTGCTACCAACATGAGAAAAATGGTAGCCCATTTGTGGGGGTTAACATACAATATGTGGGTGCTAGGAACATGTACGTAAACCTGACACTTTTGTTTCTGAAATAATCTGCTTGCACTAACATGGTTATAACCATAATAGATATGCAGGAAAGGTAGAGAAACAATGCCATTTTGGAAAGAAAACAACCTGCCGCATCTAATGAGGGGTCACTTGCCTTCTTACCCAAAGGCTGGTGTGCACAAATGCTTCCAGGAGGTGGCGCTAATGAAAAAAAAGGCATTTTCTTAAATTTCTGCCCCTTCAAATGTATGGAACTCTGTGAAAACCATGGAATTTTCAACTGCATTCGTTAGCTAGTGCTCTTAGGAGTCAAAAGACACCCCATTGGTATGAGTTGATCTACCTTAGTTGGTGCTACAAGTAGAAAACTACACCTACTACAACCTCTGATGGTTCTAACATTTTCTCAAACCTGACTTGCCTGTACAAAAATGTCTATAACACCTTCAGAAGTGAAGAAAAGGTAGATAAACCATACCATTTTGGAAAGAAGACAACCTGCCGCATCTAATGAGGGGTCATTTGCCTTCTTACCCCAATACTGGTGTGCATAAATGTTTCCAGAAGGAGGCGATATAGGAAAAAAATTGAATTTTTTTACATTTCTGCCCCTTGAAATGTATGGAGCTCTGTGAAAACCATGGAATTTTCAACTGTATTCGTTAGCTAGTACTCTTAGTAGTCAAAAGACACCCCATTGATATGAGTTGACCTACCTTAGGGGGTGCTAGAAGTGCAAAATGACAACTACCACAACCTCTGATTTTTCTAATATTTTGTCAAATAATACTTACCTGTACAAAAATGGTTATATCAACTACAGAAGTGAAGGAAATGTACAGAAACCATGACATTTTGGAAAGAAGATAACCTGCCGCATCTAATGAGGTGTCACTTGCCCTAAGTTAGAGTGCACAACTATTTCTAGAATATGGTGCTACAGAAAAAAAAATGTATTTCTTACAAATCAGTCACTTCAAAGATACGTAAATGGTTCAACACCATGGTATTTCCTAGGAGGACCTCCTACCAGCCTACAAAAAATGGTACCCCACTGCTGTGGGTTGACATACCATATTGGGTGACAGAAGCGTGGCTACTGGTGGAACAAGGATGGGAAAGCAAACAGTGTATGTGTGATTCTATTGCTACCAGTGGTCAGTCAGTGTGTCTGCCAGTGAAACCAGGTCGGGGAAGGGACGAGGGGTCAGGTTATGTAAGTGGGTATATCTACCAGTGGGCAGTGAGCAAGTGCGGCGGTGGTGATAGTGGGGAGGTAAGTGCATGTGGGGGATTTGTGGTTACCAGTGTGCACTTTAAGTCCCCTCACACACTGTTTGATTCCCAGCCTAAATCCAGTGCGTACTGGCACTTGGGTCTACCAGTAGGCAGTGGAATCAGGCTGGGGGGTGACTGGGGGAATGGGACTGCCAGTAGGCTGTGGAACTAGGCTGGTGGGTAGGGTATGTGGTGGTGGTGTGGGGGGGGGGTTGGAGGCATTTTGTGTGCATGCCACAGGGGTGTCCAATGCATTGCAATGCACTGGACACCCTGTTGCGCACAAAGAGTTAATTTTTTTTTTATCTGTAATTTTTTTATTCATACCTCATTGGGGGGGGGGGCATCAGTACCACTTCTCATGCCCCCCAACGATGTCTGAATAAAAAATAATGGGAAAAAAATGTGTGTGTGCCACAGGGGGTCCAGCGCATTGCAAACCACTTGTGTTGGACCCACCTGTAACACATACAGGTTTTTTGTGTTTTTCCCCAAAAAATATATTTTTGTGTAGACCTCATTGGAGGGCATTAGAACTGATGCCCCACAATGAGATCTGAATATAAAATGAAGGAAAAAAAAAAGAAAAATCCTTTGTCCGCCACAGGGGTGTACAATGCAATGCACTGGACCCCCTGTGGCACACAAAGGGTTAATTTTTTTTCTTTTATTATTTGTTATTCATACCTTGCTGGGGGATCAGGTCTACTTCTGGTGACCCCCCAACAAGGGCAGAATAAAAAATAAATAAATGTGTGTGCCACAGGGGGGTCCTACGCATTGCAAAGCACTGCGTTGGATACCCCTGTGGGGCACGCATTGTTTTCCTATTTTTTTTTTTACACCTTGTTGGGGGGCTTCAGGACCCCTGATGTCCCCCAATGAGGTCTAAATAAAGTAACAATAAATAAAAAAAACAAAAAACACTTTGTCTTCCACAGGGGTGTCCAATGCATTGCAAAGCATTGCAATTGGACTCCCTGTGGCACACAGAGGGTTAATTTTTTTTTGTTTTTAATATTTGTTATTCATACCTTGTTGGGGGATCAAGTTTTCTTCTGATGACCCCCCAACAAGGGCAGAATAAAAAAATAAATGTGTGTGCCACAGGGGGGGTTTCAACGCATTGCAAAGCACTGCGTTGGGCCCCCTTGTGGGGCACACATTGGTTTCCTATTTTTTTTTTTTTTTTTTTACACCTTGTTGGGGGGCTTCAGGGTCCCTGATGTCCCCCAATGAGGTCTAAATAAAGTAAAAATAAAAAAAAATAAAAAAAACATTTTGTCTTCCACGGGCGTGTCCAATGCATTGCAAAGCAATGCATTGGACTCCCTGTGGCACACAGAGGGTTAATTTTTTTTTTTTTTTTTTTTTTTACTATTTTTTTATTCATAGCTTGTTGGAGGACATCAGGGCCCCCCAACAAGCTATGAATAAAAAGAAATCCAAACCAAAGTCCTGTGTGTGCCAAAGGTGGGGGGGGTCTGTGTCCCCCAACACAATTGACCCTGTGAGTGCCAAAGGGATCTCCAGTGCATTGCAAAGCAATGCGCTGGACGTCTCCGCGGCACTAATAGGGTTAATTTTTTTTTTAAATTATTTTATTTATTGCAGACCTCGTGGGGGGACATCAGGACACCTTCTGATGTCCCCCCAATTATTGATCTCCCAGCCAGAGAGCTGGGAGATCAATTTGGCGACCGCAGGAGAGCAATAGCTCTCCTGCCTTTCACTCCTACCACCGGTAGGAGTGAATGGGATCGGGGAAACTGCCCTAACGTCATTGGTGATCATGTCACTGATGACGTTAGGAGGCTTCCTCCGGTCCCGCCCACTCCTACCCGGAAGTTCGGGTAGGAGAGAGCAGGAAGGTGAAGCTCTGCTTCTCCATTGGATATATTGATCTCCCAGCGCGATCGGCTGGGAGATCAATACCTGGGGGGGCATGAGGAGTGATCCTCATGCCCCCCCACGAGTGCCAGGCGCATTTTAGTCTAAAATGTGGCCACTGCATGCCGGTTATACCGGCTTATGCACTGACCGCATTTTAGATGTACAACGTACGAGAGTGGCACAGCAGGTACAGCTGTGTCCACTCGTATGTTGTACCCACCTGGCACTCTAGGGGTTAAAAAATAATTTATGTTACAAAAAAAAAAGAAAAATACAACATATTGACATATTTTAAATCCCTGTAAAGCACATTAAACTTGTCTTAGGGCGAGACGTAACTTTAAGTATAAGAACACTGCACTGAATATGGATGTAGGAAAGCTGAAACTCTTGTTGGTCCTTACAAAAAAATACAACACTACATAACCTAAACAGGAAGGGGACTTTTTTATTCAAATGTTAACTACTGTACAGTAGGATCTTTTAACCCGTTGAGTGCCAGAGGTATCCAACGAATTGAGATTCAGTTCGTTGGATACCTATCTGGCATGCAAGGCGTTAATAGAAAAGAAAGAGTACTAAGCTCTTCATTATCATTTTAACCCGCTGCATGCCAGAAGGCTAGGCAATGCTATGCAAAGCCACTTAACATTTTAAGGACCTAAGGGTACTTTTGCACTAAGGCATGATAAAGCGGCGATAACGTGGAGATCACTTCTCCAGTGATATTACTTCTCCAGTTCCTGTGTTATTCTATAGAGCTTATGCACTAAAATCTCCAGAGTTGGCTAAATCTTAGTGCATAGGTGCTATAGAATAACTTAGGAACTGGAGAAGTGATGTAACTGTTATTAAGTTATCTCCTCTTAATCACCTCTTTATCACACCTTAGTGCATAACCCCCAAGGAGTGTAAAGTGTTGCACAAACCTCTGTTCATGAAAGGGTTACATTTACATAAAAACAAGATGTTATTTCCATAAAGGAGCATTATCCCAAAGCATAAAAAGGTTTAATCTTTTTAGTGTCAGAGGAATAACCAAAGCATTGCTTTGCAATGTGTTCTGTACCAAAGGGTTAATACCTATTATATACTCCTAGCATATTTTTAAGCATTTCCTTTATTAGAAAGGTTATACAATTTGTCATAAATGTAATACGGAAAAAGGCTACATCAGACAACATCTGTTATCGAGACTAAAAAAACTGATAAAGTAATTATCTATGTTTAAGATTTTAAGATTAGAACCTTTCCATTTCAGTTCACTGAAACGGTTATCTTCTATTTCTTTACCTCAGCTATATATTGTATTTATAATGTTTCACAAAGGCGACAGCGATATTGCATTGGTTATATCTATGCTGGGATTTGGTGTTTCCACATGGGAGAATATCACCACGACTGAGTGCACTGATATGCAGCATACTGCACCTTTACTGCACCCCTATAGAACACTGTAAAGATGCAGGTCTGACTATGGAGCTGCTGGTAGATCTTTCACAAAGGTGGTTTTGGAAGCTGCTATGCTCAAATGGACTGGCTGTCAGACACACCATCCTGTACCTGGACCAATAGTGGACTGCAGAAGGTGAGAGAAACAACTTGGACAAGAGAACTTTTACAGGGTGCTGCAACAGTTCTGTCATCCATGTTAATGTGGTCTTATTAGGAGCTTGTATAAAAAAAAATAGGGGTCAGGTTGAAAAAACATCTTATCTCAGTTATCAGGTCTTATGCACTTAAGGGTCCCGATCATACAAGCAACTGTAGTGCACATTACTAATCCTGTGATAAAAGCCCAAAAATAGTTCAGCTTGCTGTTACTGAGGCTGTTCATACTGTTCTCTTTCTCCTCATATCTCAGAGCCCTAAGGCAGCCCCCGCTCCTTCGTCATCTTCTTGCTGATAGATTTTATCCATCAGCGGTGATTTTTGGATACCTAGGCTTGAGCCTCATTACTCCATCTTCTCAGGCTGGGTATGTAGTCGCAGGTTTGGATTCTTCTTGGTCTGTGTTGACTTGTCACAGTTGGGTTGGTTTCACAGGGTCTTCCCTGTGATGGGCACCCTAAGGCAGCATGCTGCAACTTCATTATATGCAGAGTGCAGGGAACCTGAGTTGATCTGCATAGTGACCTGTAGAGCCATCATGCAGATCATGGACACTGTTGATTGCACCATTCTGACACTGACCACAATGATCCAATCAATGGCTGCCCACTGTAGCCATCAGCCAATCATGTTCGGCTCACTTTGATATGATTCTCCTATTGGCATAGGCAACTTGATCTATGCTGCGGTGCTGTCAAGCTGTCATTGTCAACAGGGATAATAAATATGTTTTACAGTTGCTAACTAGAAATATGATCTATGAAATTATTTGAATTAATCCTAATGTTTTAATGAGAAGTAACACTTCCTAATAAAACACTTATCTCCCACTGCTGTGAGATATTTTATTTAAACGTTATTGCAGCTCAAACTTGCATTTTTAGCTATATCTCAATAGCCTATAATTTCCCAGTGGTGCTGTTGGTACGCCATCCTATGGATGTTTATGGTCAACTGACCAGAGCTGTACTGTGCAATTTCAGGCCATTGAGATACTGTGCCTAAAAAATTCAAGTTTGAGCTGCAATAACTTTTAAATAAAATATCTCTCAGCAATGGGAGTGCCCTTGTTTTCCTCAGGAGGGTAAGCCCTACTATATATATATATATATATATATATATATATATATATATATATAAACTAAGAGGAGACCTTATCACATTGTACAAGTATATGAGAGATCAATACAAGGATCTCTATGGTGAGCTATTTATTCCAAGGCCTGATCAGGTGACCAGGGGACACCCCTTGAGATTAGAGGAAAGGAGGTTTAGACTTCAGCAGAGGAAGGGTTTTTTTACAGTAAGGCCTGTTAAATTGTGGAATTCATTGCCCAGGGAGGTGGTTATGGCAGATACAATGGATACATTCAAGAGAAGTTTAGATACATTTCTTTCCAAAGGGAACAAACAGAGTTATACTGTTTATCAGTAGGCAGATTGGGAAGGTCTGATAAAGACTAACTTAATTGGTAACAGGAAAGCTATAAAATTCTCAGTTACTGGGGTATGAGGAGAAGTTTGAACTTGATGGACTTGTGTCTTTAATCAACCTAATTTACTATGTTACTATATATATATATAGTTTGTTACATATTAAGTGTTGCTATCCCTTTAAAACCATAACTTCTGGTGATGTGACAGGACCGTTACCCCTGTCCAGATGTTAAGGACGTTAAGGACCAGTGACATTCCTGGCACATCATGGAATTCTTGGATGACAGCTTGACTGCACGCTGCCCACCCCCGACATCATGGTCCTTAAGGGGTTAATGATTACACGCAACACATTGCAAAGCAATACATTGCATAGCCCTCTGGTCCATGAAGGGTTAAGATTACCATACGACTTAGGAGGACTTTGTTTCCGGTAGTCCTGCTAGGAATAGTCATGTCTGTCTCCATGGACATGCCATCCAGGAGATATTATCTCTTGAACAAAGACACAAAGTCAAAATTTGCAGGGGTTATTAGGATTTTCTATCCATAGAAACATTAGTTTCTGCCACTCAAAGGGTTAACCATTTTCCTGTTAAAATTGATTGTACCTATTGCATAACCATATCAGTCTGGCAGTGAAATTCATTGTGTACAAAGTGTCTGCTTAATTAATCACAATGTAACACACAATACATCTGCCATAGAGCTCAGCAAATCACTTAATGAGATGAATGCAATGAAATACAGCAGTTTAATGTACAAAACAAATATTTATTGAATATTGCAATAAAAATACAACTATCTGCAATTAACCCCCTTAATTATAGACACATCTCCAACACACTGCACTGAAGACAAATATAGCATGGCAGGGGTGAAAGGGCTGAATTTAAAGGGAAAGTAACACCCCCTGATAACTACACCCAACTTATAATATTATGGACAGAAACTCTTCATTTTTTCCTTGCTCCTTGATTCAAAAGAAAACACATTCAACTAGTTCTGGATGTTGTGTCCAACAAGCTGCCTACAGCTCCATATTTTAACAGGTGCCAAAGCTTTGGGTGGGGCCAGAGCAATCTTATTGTCCCTATCCCTGTTTTATACCCCTTTACAGGCTATTATTTAACCCCTTGGATGCTATGCAATGCGTTGGAGATCTCTCTAGCAACCAAGGGGTTAAATCTTTTTTGTTCTTGCTTTTTATAGGCCAAGGGTATTTTCTGTGCCAGGAAACTGTGGATGGGAATGAGGGCGGGCCATGTGAGGAGTGGAAGTATGGTCATGGGTGGGGCTAAGGGCACCTAGAGTGCCTTGCCTAGTGGCACCTGTGTTGTAAATCTGATCCTGACTACAGCACTTCATAATAAGTGATAGGGCCAGCACCACCCAGTGACCTCAATCACAAATTTCTATATATGTAAAAATGTAGATCTGCAATGATCTCTGAATTAAAAATCTCTATCCATGCTTTACTTGGCAGGAAAAGATTTATATTACATATTTATTTGCGTGCAGGCTAGTGTAGATTTAGGAGATAACCAGTAATGAATGAATTACCTGCCATTGAATCTAGATCACATTGTACAAGGGAGGAAATTACTAACTTCAGATTAATAGCAACCATTCCCAAACAGGAATACCAAATTGCTATTGATGAATTGTAATTATTTTAATTTAATTTATTGGACTAAAGGACTTGATTCAATTGCAGGTGACAAATGTATCACTCCAAATACTCCCATAGGCTACAGTAGGATTTATTTTAGATAATGTCCAGGGATAGACATATCACCTGCAATTGAACAAAGAGGCCATTTCTAGCTTTGCAAAACCATTAGTCTATATGTACAGAATTAAAGCGGCGTAATCACACTTCGTCAAAGGGAACAAGTAAAAATTAAATGGGGCTTTTAACCCCTTGAATACTGGCAAGGTCTCCAGTGCATTGCCTACCGTTCAAAGGCTTAAAAGCTACATTTAACCATTTGAGTGCCAGAGAGGTACGCATCACTTTGCATTGTAATCTGTTGTATACCCCTCTGGCACTCAAAGGGTTAAGAAAACAGGTATTTTAGGATTGTTTATTTGTCCACTATAGTTCAGGAGCTTTGCTCCAAAATTGCTCCATTTTTCCACCGTAAATATTGTCTATTCTCACTGCATGTTATGTAAAATATTCTAGTTATAGTTTAAGCAGGGGTGGGCAACCAGACATTCTGCAGCTGCTTATGGACTGACTACAAATCCCATCAGCTTCTGCCAGTCATTGAGAGTTGTAGAAATAGCTGGAGGGCCACAGTTTACCCATCTCTAGTCTATTGGGAATGTTGGAAATCAAACCTGGGTTAAGTTCTTTTCCCCATAGTGATGTCATACTGAGTTATCAATAGGATGAAGGTCAATCAGCACAATGTGATGAGGACCAAACCAGCGATTTGCACCATAGGAGGCAAATAAAAAAACATGTATCTCCATGGGAGTGGCAAATAAAAAATCCTAGAATTTCCATTGGTGTAAATGGGGCTTTTAACTCCTTGAATGCTAGAGAGGTCTCAACTCATTTCATTTGTATCTGTTCCCTATGGTACAGTGCGTTTTCACCATAATTGCTTCAATTTGACTATGCACGCATGACCCAATTTGTATTTGTCCCCTATGGTGCAGATGGTTTGCTCCATAATTTCTTGAAGTTGATTAAATTAGAAATAATCCTCAGGCAAACCAACTGCACCATAGGGGGCAAATAAAAGTTCTCAAATTCCCATTAAATTAGGCTTTTAACCCCTTGAATATTATAACAAGATCAACTGCTCATTGATTTGCAATAGGTTGGAAACTTCTCTAGAATTCCAGGGGTTAAAGGGATAGTAATTAGTGTTGAGCGAGCATGCTCGGCCGATGCTCGGATCGGCTCGAGCATCGCTCTGCTAGGCACATGGCGGTACTCGTACGAGTACCGCCATGTGCTCGCCCGCCATGTTCGGGTGGCAGGGATCTGTGCCGAAGGAGGCACAGATCTTACAGACGCTCCGCTGGACCACCAGGGACTGGAGGTAGGGGACATGTGGAGATGGAAGGGGGCATTGTGGAGATGAAGGGGGCATTGTGGAGATGAAGGGGGACATTGTGGAAGGGGGACATTGTGGAAGAGGGGCATTGTTGAGATGAAGGGGGGCATTGTGGAGATGAAGGGGGACATTGTGGAGATGAAGGGGGACATTGTGGAAGGGGGACATTGTGGAAGGGGGACATTGTGGAAGAGGGGCATTGTTGAGATGAAGGGGGGCATTGTGGAGATGAAGGGGGACATTGTGGAGATGAAGGGGGACATTGTGGAGATGAAGGGGGACATTGTGGAAGGGGGACATTGTGGAAGAGGGGCATTGTTGAGATGAAGGGGGGCATTGTGGAGATGAAGGGGGACATTGTGGAAGGGGGACATTGTGGAAGGGGGACATTGTGGAAGAGGGGCATTGTGGAGATGAAGGGGGGCATTGACCAGGCACCCTCCCCTCATCAGAGCAGGGGGTGCCTGGTGTAATGCTCGAGTCCTCCCATTGAATTCAATGGCGCTCGGGTGCTCGGCCGAGCACTCGAGCCTCCGGGGGTGCTCGGTCAGAGCACCCGAACACCCGAGCATCGGGGTGCTCGCTCAACACTAATAGTAATGTTTCAAAATAAAAGCAGCTCCAATTAATCTTCATAGTATATGGGCCATAGAGAGTGTTATTTCAATACTGTCAGAGTTGTAGTTAAAGAGTAATTGAATGATAAAGTTTCCCCCTCCCGCCCCTTTTACCTAGTGTAAGCCGCCTCCCCTCAGATGTGGAATCTGGTCCTGGGACCAGACAGATCACAGCAACTGACAATCTTCTTACTGTGAGCATAAGGAAAACCCTGCCCCCCTTGACAGGTTTTTCCTTATACTCACTGAAGATTGTCCCTCACTGCGATCCATCCGAACAGTGTTGCTGCTCTGAGGTGAGCAGTGTTACATCAGTAAAAGGGGCAGGAGGGGGATACTTTATCATTCAATTACTCTTGAACTATAACTCTGACAGTTTTGAAATGATACTCTCCATGGCCCAAATACTATGAAGATTAATTGGAGCTGCTTTTATTTTATCATTACTATCCTTTTAAAACAATAGAAAGTATTTTCTAGTGTAGTTGGCTTGCCCCAGAATTGCTCCAGTTAAAGACAATTCACTTACATTTAGCTGTAACCTGCGGCGGCACCACTCCTACATTGTGTTCTGCATTTAACCCTTTGAGTGCCAGGGAAGCAAGCAATGCATTATGGAGCACACGCCTCTGTCACTCAAAGGATTATCGCTTCTGTGCTCCATATGTCTTCCTTATTCGCTTTAGATTGTAAGCTCTAGAACTAGGGTACTTCTTTTAACCCTTTATTACTGAAACCTGAAATCTTAAAGTGCTTCACACACTTGTGGTGCCATGTAAACATTTTCATTAATTAATTAACTGATTCATTTATTCATTCAATTCTTCTTATTACAAGAACATCCTTCTCTTTGTTCATACAGCCCTAGATAAGGATTCATTGTGACCTTTCTAATAATATGGTAACATAGCTGATGATGCCAAAAAACAGCCGTTTCCATCAAGTCCAGCCCACGCCAAATCACCCTTGTTGATCCCATTGAAACCATTTCCAATTAAGCCCCAAGTGGGTAAAACAAGATTCCTTCCTGACTCCACAAAAGCAGCCGGATATTTCCCTGGATCCTTTCTGCTTTATAATAAACTGTCACAATCCTTCATTTTGTTTTGAGCAAGAAAGAAAATTCCTTCCTGACTTCAAAAATATCATGTATCTCACTGGGGGCTAGATTCTATTGCAGGTGCTAAATGTTAACACCTATTTTATCAAAGAATTTCCTATTGAAATCTATGGTGAAAACTGGAGATAAAAGCAGAGATAAAATTAGCACCTGTAATAGCATTCAGCCCTGGATCAGCAGCCTATCTGCATGGTTACCAACTGTCAGAATTCTATAGATTGTTCTGGAGTAGAAAGTACATTTCTGAAATATCTTCAGGAGCTTCAAACTCCACATCACACTGTCAATACTAATAAGCACAGGCAATTTTTTTATTGATTTTGTGGACCATTATTTGATTATTGCAAAAAAACAAAACATTTTTTCCTAAATAAGGACTGGATTCCATTGCACTTGTATCACTGAGTTGTATTTCCCCATAGACTTTGATAGTAATATTTGAGATAAAACCAGTGTAAAACATTTATCACCTGCAATGGAATCTAGCTCTAATTCTTCTTAGTACATCAGTTACCTTCTCTTTATTTGTCCATACATCCCTAGATACGTATAAACCCTTTGAGTGCCACAGGACTACGCAAAACACATAAGTCTGCACTGTGTTGCATACCCCTCTGGCACTCAAAGGGTTAATTTTTGTTAGCTGATAGGTAACATAGTACGAATTGATGAGGCTGGAAAAAGACTTGTGTCCATTCAGTTCAGCCTTTGTCAGATCACCCTTGTTGATCTAGAGGAAAGCAAAAGAGCCCTATTGAAGTAATTTCCAATTTAACCCTTTGAGTGCCAGATGGGTATGGAACGCATTGCAAAGCAATGCATTCTGTACCCCACTGGCACTCAAAGGGTTAACCCCTTTGCCAGACCTAATAAGCACAGCTATGATTCTAATTATTCAAACAAAAAAATCCCACCAAACTTTAAAAAGTCTTTTTTTTTTACCAAATAATTGCTTGATCCCATTGCAGGTGGAGTCTCGTAAGGGCACAAATAAAAATACCCAGTGAATTAAATTGAGCTTTTAACCCCTTAAATGTTAGAGGGGTCACCAATGTATTGCAAAGCAGTGCGTTGGAAAACCTTTCTAGTATTCAAGGGTTAAAAATGATATTTTAATCATTGGGAATTTTTAGTTATTCCCTATGATGTGGTTGGTTTGCTCCATAATTATTCCATGTATTTTAGACATCAGCCTTATTGTTGGGATAGATAGAGGTTTTAGAAACAGATCTTACCTTCTAAATGTCCAGCAGCAGTGATGTCCTGTATAAATCTAATGGCTCATCTGTACCTTCTACCAGCCAGGATGAGATAGACCTTCCAATAAACATTTAATTGCAAACCTTCCAGACCTGGCCCTGAGCACAGTGTCTGCGTCACTAGGAGAGAGGGTTAATAAGGATGAAGCCAGCCTGCTTTCCATTAAGGTTTATCTCAATCATCAAAACACAGTTTAGAAGGAGGGATAGAAAAGATGTGATGTACAGGACAGAATGTTTGCTCTTCTCGTTGCCTGGGGCAGGTTGACGTGAACATGTGTTTTTTCTGTTGCCTTTGGGTAACAAAAGCAGATATGAGAAATAGTCTCCATATGGAAATGAGAAAGAAGAAGGGGGGATGGGAGGAGGGACTTGTACATGTTGAGGTTGGATGACAGCCGATGACAATGGCAAGTTGCAACAGCTATAGGGTCATTGATTGACTACAGTTTCCATCATACTCAGATGGCTGAGGATAATGGTAGTTGTAGCCCAACAACAGCTGGTGTTCAACAGGTTTCTACCCTTCTCTACGATATTACATGATGGGTCAGCAGGTGTTTGTATGCGCGATTTGACCTACACAGCAAGAATATTCTTTTGATTGCCTCTTAAGCAGAAGTTCTTCAACTTCTTGGTTTACTGACTTCCTTGATAATCTGACTAAACTGATGGTTTTTAACTTGTAGTCTAAGGACCCCTAAGGGACCCAAGGATAGGTTTCAGATGGTCACTTAATTGGGTGCAAAAAATGTGAATTTTTTTCTTTGGAAGAGGTCCCCCACCAAAGAAAAAAAATCACATTTTTTGCAGCCAGTTCGGTGACCACCTAAAGCCTATCCTTGGACTCCTTGGGGGTCCATAGACTACAGGTTAAAAAGCCCTGCTCTGTAGTGTTAGCTGGTGATGCCATAGAGTGGAGGAGCGATGCTGTGATAGTAAGCTCAGTGTTAACCCAGGTAGCTTGCTATTAGCTCTTTAAGGAAGAGCGTGGATTCCATCTCATTGATTTTAACCCTTTCAGTGCCAGATTGGTAACTAAAGCAATGCAGTAGTTACCCCCTGGCACTAAAAGAGTTAAAAAGTAACGGCTATTTTCAAAATAAAACCCTCTGATTCTATTGGTCTCTCCAATGCATTCTAGCATCCAGTGTGCTAAATAAGGAAGATATGTAACACATATGTGCTTTTGAAAGAACTTTCAAGGTCATTTACATTCTTTATCTAAAACAATTCTTATAAGATATGTAGCTTTGCTAATTTAGGCAAATTGGACAGTAGTGTCAGACATGTCAGCCTGATACTGACTTTACACACTGCTCTCCATCCCAGTACCACTCCCTGCCAGCCAGGATTAGCTCATTTGCATAAACAAATAAACAGAGATAAACTAACATAACATAAATATAGGTGACTTTCTAAATTATCTTTTTTTACAGTTCCACTTTAATTATGAGATAAAGAACTTTATACTGTAAGTAATAAAGATATCTCAAGTGATCAAAATATTATATGACAATATACAGTATACAGATTACTGAACTCTTCCTTTAATTTCTTTTGTGATAGCTGTAAAGGGGAAACTATAGGGTACAAATAGCTTTTCCAGGGAGGTTATGCACTAAGGTGGGATAAAGAGGTCATACTGTGGAGATGATTTCTCAATTGATATCACTTCTCCAGTTTCTGTGTTATTCTCTGGAGCATATGCACTAAGATTTCTCAAGTGGGAGATATCTTAATGCATTGGCTCCATAGAATAACATAGGAACTGTGGAATTGATATAAGTGAAGGAGTTATCTCTTCTTCATCACCTCCCTGTCACACCTTAATGCATAATCCCCAAGGTCTCAATGTGCACCAGCAAAGCCATGATTTACAGAAAAAAGTTTCCAAAAAATAAAACAACTATACAATAACACTAATTAAAATTCCATTTTATGTAATTCAGCATGAATATGCCATTGTAGCTCTCCTAATATAGTAAAGTTCCCATTATCATGCATTATATGACAAGTCAGCTTGCCTATAATATATGTATTTTCTTCTTGGCAATTAGCTTCATGTATCTGTTTGCATAGGGGTTTCTGACAAGGACATGAAAGCAGCACTACTGATAAAATGTAAAATGATACAATGTATAAAAGAAAGCCCACAGAAAATTCAGTGCCACAAGGAGACTGTAACATCATATTATATCACAGAGAGCATTCAGTGTTGCAGGGAGAGTGTAACATCATATTATATCACACAGAGTATTCAGTGCTGCTGGGCGAGTGTAACACTGCATTACATCACATACAACATTCAGTGCTGCAGAGAGAGTGTAACATTGTATTACATCACACAGAGAATTTCATTGCCACATAGAGACTGTAACATTGTATTACATCACACAGAGAATTTCATTGCCACATAGAGACCGTAACATTGTATTAGATCACACAGAACATTCAGTGCTGCAGGGAGAGTGTAACATTGTATTACATCACATACATCATTCAGTGCTGCAGGGATAGTGTAACATTGTATTACATCACACAGAGAATTTCATTGCCACATAAAGACTGTAACATTGTATTACATCACACAGAGCATTCACTGCTGCCGGGAGAATGTAACAATATTTTTTATCAAACAGAGCCTTCAGTGCTGCAGGGAGAGAGTAACGTTGTTATATGTCACACAGAGCATTCTGTGCTGAAGAGATGGTAACATTGAATCACATCCTGCTTTAATGGTCTATAAACCAGAAAGCTCTCTGGAAGCAGTGATTCAGGGAGCTCGCTGGCAGGGACGTAAAGTGTAAAAATGTATTGAAGATCATAGGAGGAGAATAAGGAAAGTTTAGGTAGGCTTAGCTTCCCCCAAACAGACCCACACAGCAGCACATTTTAGTTACAGCAGATTTCCTATCATTCTTAGCCTCCCCAAATATAAAAGCCACTTATATAAAAGTGTAAAAAGTACCGGTAACATGACTACATATCATATATGTGCAGAATATGTAGAGACATAATAATGGTTACTATTCCTTTATAGATGCTGACAACTGATCTGAACAACCGGACCCTGCCTGTTTGCCTTTACTAGTCTGCAGTACAGTTTGTATACTATGCACTAAATGTGTATTAATCCCTTGAGACTGAAAGGGCTGTGCAATACAAAGCTTTGCAGTGTGTTGCACACCCATCTGCTCCTCTTGGGGTTAACCAAAACCAGGAAATCCCAAAGCAATCCAGGAAATAACTTTATTTTATCAATTAAACAGTTCCAGCGTACTGTAATGATACTATACTGTCATCAGGCTCACATTGATTGGACTGATGAGGGGATTACATCATTATGAGGCTGGGTGCAGTGGTCACACTCTTCTAATGGCTCAGTGTACACCTGAGCTGGGTTTCTAAGAGCACTAAGGCTTAGTGATCAGCATTGCTGGAGGTGTCAGTATGAAAGCATAGGAGATGGCAGTGCTAAAAGTGTCAGTATTATATAACGCAAGGGGCTGTGCTGTTAGTAGCAATGTTAGGAGACAGGAGGGAGAACTGCTGGGGGGTTACTCTTGTAATATTTTCACCTAAATGGTGAGCATCAAATGGACAACATCAAAATGTTACTCACATCAAAAGGGGTGACATATCTCATTAAAAGGGCAAATTGAAAATGTTTAGAAAGTCACCCTCGCCCAATATATAACTCCAGTCCCAGTACACAGAGTAATATAGTATACAATATTATATACAAATCGATGCTGAAGTCAGAAAAATGTGATTAAATCTCTGGACTGAATAAAAATACCAAAAATCTACTCATGCGTCCATGAGAGTCTGGTATAAGAATAAATAGCGACACACAAATAATTACACTAAAATGACCAGGACATTGGAAGTACCAGTGAGATCGTTTAATATTCCATATGTTATAGATGGATCTATTGTGTACACTGTATATTCATTACTCACATGCCAGTGAAGCAGTGCATGTCATAGCTCTCCATTTCTTGGGTTATACTGAATATATAACGGCGTGTATATGTATTAAGAACTTTAAGCCCATAAAAAGTCTTTCTGTGATATAAAGTTGATAACAACACTGAATTGGATGAAAGCTTATAAAGCGGAATATGATTGAAATATTAACATCTTCCTGAACATTACAGCATTGAAGCATTTTTTTCAGGATTTAAAGAACACGTGTCCATTTATCAGATAGCTGACACAACATCATATCGGATTAAATCAGTGTCCACATATATTTATACATTTATATTGAGAGACAGTGTGTCCATTTTTTATTTTTACTTTTTTATCTTTTTTCTTGTATTTTTACGATCGATCGTTATATATTTTCTTGGGGTAATTTTCATTTAGATAAACAGGAAGCTTAGTTTTATTTGATTTCCCTCTTGGATGCCATTGAGATGTTTCTTATGGGACATAGTTGTCTTTACATTTTTCGGTGGCAAACAGGTGGAATATTCAATAATATCATACATGCCGAGGGTGCAGTCTTTTTAGAGAATTCACATGTGTTCATGTTTTTGTGGACAGCAATGATCGGCATGTTTTTTTATTCTTTTTGATGAATATATATGGTAGCATATTAGGATTGATCATTACACATTACATTATATTGTGATTTTTGATTATTACGTCTAACACCATCCTTTGATAATAAGGATTGGTGAAGAGTAATGTATTGAATTAGTTATATATTGGAGAGATGCTGGATCATTAAAAAGGTAACGCTTACATTATTGTTTGGGGCAGAGATGTAACACTCTGCCTAAGTGAATACACAGACTGGCGTCGGTTCGCCACTTCCCATAACTTTACTATAATTATTTGTGTATTCATATATATTCATATACCAATCTCTCGGTGAAGCATAATTTTTAATAAATTATACTTGTTTATTTACTATTTGTAGTTTTGGAATTTTTATTCGGTCCAGAGATTTAATCACATTTTTCTGACTGCAAGCACCGATTTATATATAATATTATTTACTGTTTTGGATATTGTGAAGCACAGGTCCTAAATCTTAGGCTGCTGAAGAGAATAGTCCAGTCTTTCATTAGCTCCACTCTTGTTTTCTTTTTAATATAGTACACAGGTGTCACTCTGGCTTGACACCACTCCAATAGGATACTGTTGGTGCAGGCTGCTATTTTTACAATCAGACACACAAAATGGAGGTTTAGAATATTCACAGAGAGAACTCTGCATTGACTCCTTTCATGCCAAAGATGTCTATAAGTTATTGCTTTGCAAAGCACCGCAGATGACTGTAGCATCTAAGGGGTTAAACCAGTGGTAATTAGATGAATAAGAGGACTCTGGAGGACATGTAAACAGCTCATATAATCCCTTGCTATGGGTGTCTGCAGTGCATTCTTTGCAATGTGCTGCAGGCTACTGAGCAAAGTTCAAAGTGGTGAAACTGGGGTGTTTATATGAGCAAGATGATCCCATTGGAGTTAACAGCATTAATTATGTTGAGGGGGTATATGAGGGGATGATGGTTTATCTCCCCATACTCTCTACAACACTTTCTGCTCTACATCTCCCCTTCCTCTCTCTCCCCACTCTGTCTCCCATCTGCCCTCCCTCTATCTCCTCCTTGCGTTCCATCTCCCCATCATCTCATAATTTCCCCATGTACTCTCCATCTCCATCATTCTCTCTACTACCCCCTCCTCTGCCACCCCCTATTTTCTATCTCCCCCAACTTCTCTCTCTCCACCATCTACCATCCTGTCATTTTCTCTCTCTCTCCACCATTCTGCATGATTTTTAGGGTAGTTGAACTTCAGCATAATGGACAGAAAATACTCTACAGCAGCCAAGCAAAAAGCCCAAGGAGATGGGCACTGGGCAGATCTTTCTTTTTGAAGCAGGTGGCATGGGCAACATTTGTATGTTGCCCTTTTGACATGGGTGACATTTTGATGTTGCCCTTTTGATTCGGCCACTCAGGCGACGTCATTCCAATAGGATACCATGCTGAGGATGCAAACATTAGAGAACAGGAGAGGGCAATGGTGGAAGTATCACATGTGTCTCCTTTTTTGGTGAAAATGTTCCCCTATCCTTAGTTATAATGTTAGTGACTGGATTGCATGGCAGCCAGAACTGTCTAATTTGCGCACACTGACAAATCAAAGCTAAATATCTCATTAACTAATGTTCTAAATAAAAAATGGCTAACATAACAAATATGTGATTTTGAAAGCTGTAGTAAAACCACCTGTTTTGTACAAAGAGAATGTTCTACTTTAACACTTGAAAAACCAAAAGTGGTGTGCAAAAAATCCTCTTGTCTGTAAAGGGTTAATGTGTTTAGTAACCCCCTGAATTCCGTAAACCACCTTCCACTTTGCAGAGTTTGGGGCATGTCAACGTTGGGGGTAGAGAAAGGCCATATCTCAGGACTGATATTATTACAGGGCAGATCAAGGCAGTTCCAGGAGTTACAGTTTTGGAGTGGAGAGAAGATTATTACTGTTGTTTGTGTATAATTATAGTGTAACAGGTGGGTATCTGAGTGTGTCAGATTAATAAGGTTGTTTTACTCATTTCAGACAATGTGTGGCACACAGGAGGAAGTACGTGGACCTTTGCAGTGATAACTCTAGCAAACAATCAGAGACGAGGGGCAGGAAATTGGAATAAGATTTAATCTCCGAGTGTTGGGTGATTCACATGGAAAACAGATTGTATAAAGATAAGAGGTTGTATCATAGAGCAAAAGCGTAAATCGTGTTTTCAGCATTGTACTGGGAAGTGATGCGATTTTACAGCTTAACCCATTCATGGAAATTCCTGACACTGAATCCCAAGTGACAGAGCATTTGCCTCTACTCTGCTGGCTGTACTCCAGTGTATACACTACAGTGTGTAATTGCTGCAGTGCATACAGGCAGACACAACATTGTTAAGACTTTAATCCCTTGAGTGCCAGAGGCGTGTCCAATGCATTGCACTCAAAAGGTTAATTCCTGTCCCATAGCATGCACACAAAATGTTTTTTCCCACTATTAGAAAGCAAAATCTCACATAATCTTCAGAGTGGGTATATCTGTCTCAGACATTCTACAATTAGCTTTCTGTATTAACCTTTTGAGTGCCAGAGGGGTACAGAACACATTGCTTTGTAATGCCCAATGGGTTAACCTCTACCACTTTGGCTATTAGGATATTCCATTAATCCAGGCCACTTTACATTTGAGTCTTCTTCTTTCCAAATGCAGATAATGTTCTCTTATACTAGTGTTACTCTTTTCCTAAAATATTTCCCTTGAGAATGTTATTAAAGGGATAGTAGTGCCTAGTTTAAACATTATTTATTATTATAGGCATTAAAAATATTAAGAACTATGTAAGTCTTATCTCTCAGACGTTTATTTTTTGAGAGATATTAGAAACTAAAGTTCCCTGTTCCTGTCTGCTTTAGTCAAGCCTGCCATGTAGCTGACAGACTTGGATTCTGGTCCGCAGACCGGCTGGCGGCTCTTCAGCAGAGCTGAGATCACGATCTTTACAAAGAACTACTTTGGAACAGTCTACAAAGTGTGCATGCAAACCAGGCACACTTTGTAGACAGTTCCAATGAAGTAGTTATTTTTAAAGATAGTGATCTCGGATCTGTTGAAAGAACGCCAGCCCTTCTGCGGACCGGATTCCAAGTCTGTAAACTAGAGCGCTGATGTCACGGAGGGAGGAACTTTAGTTTCAAATATCTCTCAAACCATAAAGGCATGAGAGATAAGACTTACATAGTTCTTAATATTTTTTTAATGCCTATAATAATAAATCAGGTTTAAACTAGGTATTACTATCCCTTTAAATCTCTTAACCCTAAGAGGGCCAGAGGGGTAATGTATTTGAGTCTATCCCTGTAAGTTACCTGCCCATGCCTCCTCTTCACCTCAGTGCATAATGGTAATAGCCCACCTAAAGAGACCTGACCGCCGGGCCAGAGTCCCTGCACCTCAGACAACATTTGGCTATTCATGCTGGCTGGGCCCGGGAGTGTCACATGATGGCCCTAGATGTTTGCCAACAAAACAACAACACAGGTAAGCCTCCCTACAACACCCACTTCTCTCTTGTCCCTACTCTACCTTTCCTCTTTTTTCCCTGTGCCAAGGGGAGAAAAGCCCACTTTCCTTCGTCTTACCAGTGGGCTTCCCCTCCTCCAAAGCAGAGGGGAAGAAGACGGCTTGGCCTGGCTCCTTATTTTGTCTTTGGGCTCAATGCTGAGCCCTCCGCCATCTTTAATGCCCTTTTGGTATGACGAGATCTTACCAGTGATCTAAAGTAGAATTATTTCCTCTCTTTTCTACCCGCTAAGACCTCTTGCTATACAACTTTGTATCCTGTTTATTCCTTGCTGCTTTTTTCATTGCTTGCCTACCTCTAAGTTATCTGAAATATTAGCTCCCAAGTAATTTTCATCTTCTACAAAGTTCCATTAAAGGGGAAATGTATCCGGGTATAAGTGGCTCTTAATTTGTTTAACAGATTGACTTATCTAGGTACATGCTTTTTGTACAGAAGTCAGGTAAATCAATATCTTCATTTATCTGAATTATATGTAACAATCTCTTTTGTTGTCTGCCTCTGTGTCACAACTCCTTATAACAAACAGTGGGTTTCAATAGACTTGAATGGCTTGTGTGCGTCAAATGTCTTTATCAGATTATAACTTGAAACAACTAGTGGTAGACTAAAAAAAAAAAAGAGTTCACATGCAAATACTAAAGTGTATAGATATAATTGAGTGTGGTTTGATTGACCCCATACTAGGTAAAACCTTCTGCTAAGCAAATTAAGAAACTGCATGATAGCAGCCAGTAATAGCAAACAGTGCATAGGCCATTTCTCACTTTTGGGTGCTCTGGAGGACTGTTTGGGAGAAGGCAGGTGGTAACACCCACGTGCTTATCATATAGATTATCTAATGTTTTGTTTAGAGTGAGGTGGGATTTTGTTAGATGCCAACTTATCTAAGTAAATATTGGAGGGTTATCTATTTGTTTATAGTGTGTTCAGAACTAGGTTGAATCAGTCTAGTGGTTCAGGGTGCCTGCACATCCTCCTCCTCCTATTACATAAAGTGGTAGAATGTGTCGCTCACTGTAAGCCGTAACCGCACATGCGCAGTACAGAGTCTCTACTGTGCATGTGTGATTTGGCACACAGGGAGATTCATTCTGAGCCGTCTGGAGCACCCTGCTAAGGATCACCACGTTCGACAAGTCTCTACTGCGCATGACTGCATGACTGCCCCGCTCCGGACGGCTCACGTCCTGTCTCTGCTCCTGGCTCTGGGGCAGCAACGTGCACTTTAGCCTGTGTATACGGGCTTTCATACTAGTACTCAGAATAAAGAGTGTCCTGAGTGCATGCCCATTGTTCCACTGAACAATGCAAGACACCACAAGCAGTTCTCAGGCCTGAGGGGATTATTTGTGGGGACTGAGTTAACTCATTGGTTATTCTGGAGATTGTCATTTAGGTTTCTATTGGCAGAATTCAAGCTTGGTACTTACATACTTACATACTTTCATACTGATAGGTGAATTTAGATTGTGAGCCCCAATGGGGACAGGAACCAATATGAGTGTAAAGCGCTGCGGAATCTGTGTGCGCTATATAAATAAAGGATTATTATTATTATTATTATTATTCTAAGTGACTGAGTGGCTGATTTAGTTCTCCCAGGGAAGAGTGGCTTGAGGTACATGGGAATAAATAGAGGGGTTTGTACTGTCTTTAATGTTAAACAACTTGGTTTGTACCGACGGAGTGAGTGCAAGCTAGGCTGCATTCCAATGCCCTATGTTACAGATCAGTTTCTGGATGTTGTGTGATGCTGTTCTGTTCTTGTTATGCTGTGTTGCTGAATAAAGATAAGTTGCGCTGTCCTTCTGCCTGATCTGGTTCATTCTCACTGGCAGTAAAGGACCTTCTTTGGAGCCTCTAGCCAAGAAAAGGGATTACTCTCAATTGGCTGGCAGCAGTGGGATCAAGCAATACCAGAGGATGCAATGGGACCATGGCCACGATGTTTAAAGCTGGTAATAGAGATGGGTGAAAAATCCTGTTTTTTTTGCAGGAATTTTTATGGAAAAAAACACTATTATTTTTTTTCAGAGGAAATTCCCGCACATAAAAAATAAATAATATTTCTACCTTTTCACTACTGCCAATACATTTCCAGCAAGATCTTTGTTGTTCTATGGCTGTGCTTTCTATGGCCATGAGAAGTCCCACTACAATACCAGTGCTGCTGAGTGAAAGTAAAAGTTCTTAGCAGGGTTAGTCCTATACCTAGGGATGGGCAAAACATCTTACCTTAAAAGCTAAACATGTGAAAATGTCACTTCCCACTGTGCAGAAAAATTGTAGTGCTTTTCTGCTTTTTTCTGTCTTTTTTCTGCATTGAAACAAATGATAATAATATATTTCCCCCATGTGGATTCTCCCCATGTATTACTTCAGCCCTTGTATAAAATGGGTGTCTGGTTTCTGCCAACTGTTAGTCTGTGCTTGGGATATGGAGTGAAGGCACGTGAATTGGATGCTAGAGGTCACAGGCAAAGAGTGTAGAGCATCAGTTACTTCTTTGGAGGCTTTGTGGTTGCCAAAGTGACAGTAAGTAACACTCAGACAGGCAGGTGATCCAAGTCCCTACTTGAACCAGCCGAGCTTCTTCAGAGAGTGAGTAAGTGACAGATAACTTTGCAGACAAGAAACAAACATATAAGTACAATTTAATTGAGATTCTGTATATAGTTACACAATCACTCACTCCTACAACAGCAAGAAAATTAAAGACAATCATATATTGAGGGGTGGTGTGGCTGTTGCACATCTGCACCAGCTGCTAAGCATTGTACTTTATCCTTTATTCAAAATATAAACATTTTGTTATCTTTTGTCTGTGTTAAAACATGTTGTGACCAGGGGGAAGCAGAATCACATCTAGACATATAGTGATTGAGATCTGAAGCACAACCACGTCTGACTGGGAGACACCCCAATGTCACATAAGAAGTGCCATGACTAGCAGCAGTAGAAGGACTCCTAAAAATTCTTGGGGCCAATGGGCACATAACAGTAGTATTGTAGAGGTCGCTGGGAGAGGGACAATATTTCCATCTGTAACAAAAACACCCATGTCTCATATGGTTGTTGTTGTGCAAATACAAGGCATGGAGGCGAATGACTCTGAATTAGTTGGGGGTGACAAGAATAGTCTTCTACACCCACCACCAGCACTAGTCATGTAGTTAAAAGAATTAAGTTACATAGAATGTCAAGTTCTACCTCTTTGTCTTGAATGTATAATGTCTGTCTGTAGTATGGAACATGGGGGGGGGTAGAAGATGATGAGGCCAGAGAGAGAGAGGGCAAGCACCAAGTGGGTGGCTTTGGAGTGCAAAAAACCATGGGAGGCCAGATGGCAGAAGATACTTCCCAATAGTGCCTGTAGGACTAAGCAGTGGATAACCAATGAGCCTACAGAATCCAGAGGAACCCACACTTGCCAGAAATGTATCAGGAGTTGACACAGAAGGGGAGTAGGCAGCCATGAACTCTATCAGACCATATTCTCTCGGGAGCTGGTGGCCCAGTGACCATGGGGACAGCAGGGAGAAGCTCTCGAGAACCCTACATCATCAGCTTGGACAGGGTCCCAGAAAGCATGAAGCAAGAGGGCACAAGCTAACTTCTTGACTTCTATCTCCTAGTGGATGCCTCTGATGCAGTGGAAACCAGTACCCACTTTAGTGCCTTATCCTGGAGACTTGGGAGCCATTGGATCCCAGGTTCATTTGTTTAAGGCTTGTGCAGGGGGGGAGAGGCCTATTCAGTTTTTTAGTACCTGTTATTCCCCCTTGCCATAGTCAGTCCCGCACAGAGGACCACCTTTAAGAAGGCAACTGGTTGGTCATGTCCTAGAGGCAAGGAATTGTTGTGGACTACCTTGTAGGGACAAAGGGCTGTGTCTGGATAACCCGTTGCCTTTAGCAGCTGCCTGGACCAAATCTCTTTTGGGGACAATGTTGTTTTGGCTCGAGGGGTGGGATTCTGGGTGTTTGGACCAATGGCTGGTTACTTTGACCAGTGGACAAAGGGGGGAAGAATGAGAGTAATGTACTTTATATACAAGGTTCCCTGTGGCATGGACTTGTCTGGCATCGGGAGGGTGGACAGGCAAAAAGGGCCACCTAGTTGGTCTTTGAACACCTATATTTTCTTGGCTGCTAGTGAGGAGGCTGTTGTGATAGCCCCACCCCAGAGACTGCATGATAGCAGGGAGATGCTGGCAGTGGAGCACCAGGAGCCTGTGGAATGACAGCCATGTTACCTCTTCTGGTTGCTCCAGCGGACTGTTTGGGAGCAGATGGGTGCCGACACCAAGGCACTCATGCAGACTGATCCCAGACCCCTGGTGGCCCAAATCATTTCACTGGAGGGGCATGGAAATTAGGATTAGAGTCTGTGGACTGCTCTATGGCCTTGGGGATTTGACAAGGCTATCAGAGCAATCAGGATAGCTCTTGTGTTGAGCCTGCATATCTTGACATTTCCCTTGTCATTTTGCCCAAGATCCCCTGCTCTGTACCCAGTTTCCCCATCTTCAACCCCTGTGGTTTTGAATTATACAACATATGTTCTGTGTTTAATTCAATGGGTGCTATTCACTAAAATGTGATAAAGAGGTGATGAAGAGGAGATGACTTATCCAGTGATATCACTTCTCCAGTTCCTATGTTATTTTATGAAGCCTATGCACTATGATCTCCAAAGATGGAGAAATCTTGGTGCACTGGCTCCCTAGAATAGCAGAACTTGGAGAAGTGATTTCACCTGAGAAGTCATCTCACCTTAATCAACTCTTTATCATGCCTTAGTGCATCTCCCCGATGTGTTTTTGTGCTGTGTTTAATCCAATGTGTGTTATAGAGTGTGGGAAGCACATTTTATTTTTGTGTTTGATTTGTTTATGTTTTGTTTAAGGTGAAGAAGGATTTTGTTAGATAGTCATTGTATCTAATGAAATATTGTGGGGTTTGTATGTGTATATTGAATGCATTGTGTTTTTCAATTGTTAAGGTATTCAACACCATGGCTGAATCAGTCCACTGGTGCCAGAGTGAGAACTGAAGGCAGCAGACAGCATGGAGATTATGGGGGAGATTAGTGGGAGAGCTGTATTACACTCCAGCAACCCGCCAATGAATTCTTCCACCTTGTTCATTTCAGTGACTGGACAGAAACTGGTTTGAGAATGTCTAAAGAAAATCAGACCTGCTTTTTTCTGGTCATGTGATCTCTTTTCCTGCTATTGGATGGATTTATGAATAAAACTACAGTTTTGTAAGACTATTTAATATCTTGCCAAAAGATGCTTCTTTTAAATAAAAAGCTTAATGAATAATTTTTCTCTTCCCTACTTCCTAATGTCCTGGCCTTCCTTAAGGAAATTCATGTTTTAAAGGGATAGTAATACTTAAAATGTAAAAAAAAATATGTTGTAGGGTTTATCCCCCTGAGTAAAACAAGAGTACTCCCACTGCTGAAAGGTGTTTCATTCAAAAGTTATTAATTTTCAAAGTTGAATTTTTTAGGTGCAATATCACAGTGGCCTGAAATTGTACAGTGGCGCTGTTGCTACACCATCCTATGGAGATTTATGGTCCCGGGACCAGAGCTGTCCATAGGATCGTGTAGCAACAGCGCCACTATACAATTTCAGGCCACTGTGATATTGCACCTAAAAAATTCAACTTTGAAAATTAATAACTTTTGAATGAAACACCTTTCAGCAGTGGGAGTACTCTTGTTTTACTCAGGGGGATAAACTCTACAACATATTTTTTTTTACATTTTAAGTATTACTATCCCTTTAAGTTGCTTCCCTGCATCCTGTAAGATACAGAAGAGCATGAAGAAGGACTAGGGATAGTCATTGACACACAACACGACTGCTTTTTGGGTATAATAATAATAATAATAATATGAAAGTATGTTTACCAAGAAGGATACATTGAGATTGTCTCTCATTTTCAAGTATGTACTGGGGGTATAAATGTTATTACCCAATTTAATGGCGCTCATTTTGTCTACCTCAGAAGGTTAAGTCAACCCTGCTGGGACTAGAACCTGTGACTTTGCAGTTTGAACAGATTCTACGGCTGGTGCATTAACCAACTGAGTCATCTCACCAGCAATGAACTGGTTTATTAATTTACCAACAATGTTACATTTACAGATATCAATGTATTTCCATCATTTTCATACATATTCCCAAGTATTCATTCTACTGACCAAACCCACTTATCCCAACATATTAACGCCCTTTGCATGGACAATAGACTGGGCTCACTCTTAAAGGGATAGTAATGTTCCCTAATAAAAGCAGCTCTAAATAATCATCATAGTATTTGGACTTTGGAGAGTGTTATTTCAGTTCTGTCAGAGTTGTAGTTCAAGAGTAATTCAATGACAAAGTATCCCCCTCCTGCCCCTTTTACTGATGTAACACTGCTCAGCCAGATAAGAAGGGAGGTGCCCAGGTAGACTGCAGAGAGGGACAATCTTCAATTAAGATAAGGGAAAAACCTGAAAAGCTTGACAAGGGAGGCATGGCTTTCATTGTTCTCATAGGAAGAAGATTGTCCACTGCTGTTATCTGTCTGGTCTATGGACTGCATTCCACATCTGAGAAGAGATGGCTTACACTAGGTAAAAGGGGCGGGAGGGGAACTTTGCTTGTGAATATCTCTCAAACCATAAAGGTTAAGACTTATATCGTTCTTCATGTTTTTTTTAATGCCTACAAAATAAAATAAAGTTAAAATGAAGTATTGCTATCCCTTTAACACTTAACCAGTTACTCCATTTTGGCCATCCCAAACCCAGCTCCAATGGGTAATGTCAACACCCACAACCAAAGTCCGGAGCAACCTTCCATAGTGTTTCTTCCCTAAGGAACAATCATTATTTCTGTCCCATGTAATACTTAAAGGGACAGTAAGGTCCCAAAAATTTGTTTACATCTATGTAGAATTTAAAATATTAATCAGATCGCTCCAAACCCTATCTCTCAAACCGCTATGGTTTGAGAGATATAGGGATTCAAAGTTCCCCCTCCTCTTCTCCTGATGTCAGCGTTTAGTTGACAGCAGGAGATCCCAGTCCGGGGACAAGCAGGCGGCTCTGCAGCAGAGCTGAAATCACGTTACTTAAAAATAATTCATTCACTGGAAAGGTCTACAATGTGTGCTTGCAAATAAGGCACACTTTTTAGACCTTTTCAATGAATGAATTATTTTTAAGTAAAGCAATTCGGGCTCTGCTGCAGAGCCTCCTTGAGGGAGGGGGAACTACATAACTGTAAAAAAATTTTTGGGGACATTACTGTCCCTTTAACTATACAAACAACAGGCAAGTACCACACCTCCTTTCATTTCCATCCTACAGGGAAGGTGGGCAGGTGCTCACTTTCCAGGTCTCCCTTGAAAAGGACTCTCTCTTCCTGTTCCCTTCACTTGCAGCCCTACGCTACCTCACTTCCTGCCCTCTCCTTCTTCATGCCTCCCCTTCTCTGTTTTCTCCAGGGAGGTACTTTAACCAATTGGGTACCTAAGAGATATACTTATATAGGCAACTCACTGAACAGTAGGGTGACCACGGGTCCCGGAATGTCTGGGACTGTCCCTTATTTGAAGCCTATGTCCCGCGTCCCGGGTCATCTCCCACCGGGACAATGAAATGTCCCGGAATGAAGCCAAGCCACCCACCCACACAGCAGCACAAACAGTCACTCTCTCAGTGGCGTCGTCAGGGATTTTCTTCACCTCCCAGTGTTTGTTGTGTTTTTTTTGTTTTTTTATATATATGCCGCCCTGGATGTCAGCCTGCAAGCGGTGTGTCACATCATGGACGCTTCGAGGGAGCGCTTGGTAGCATAAATCAGCGCTCCCTCGCGGCGTCCATGATGTGACACACCGTTTGCAGGCTGACATCCAGGGCGGCAATCTAGCTGATCTCCTGGAGGCAAGCGCTCTAGTAATACAGAGCGCTGGGAGATGACATCATCTCCCAGCGCTCTGCATTACTGAGCACAGCGCGCGGGAGCTTCAGCTCTGTGCCGGAGGAGGCACAGAGCACTTTCCACACTGCTAGACTACCAGGGACTCAAGGTAGGGCATCAAGGGGCAATGTGGAGATGAAGAGGCTTTATGGTAGGGTGACCACATGTCCCGGAATGGCAGAACGGAAATGTGGTCACCCTACTGAACAGTTTTCCGTTGTCACAGAAGAAAAACATATGTACACGAGTCTTTGGATTCCTGCAAGGGAATCTCTCAACCACGGACCTCCCCCACCTGCTCTTTGCAGTGGGGAGGTGTGAGATAAAATGGTAGCGGGTCCATTGGACCCAATTGGCCCTTACCACTGAAAGTAATGTACTAGGGAAAAGGGGTACAATTCTGGGCAAATCAACTGCACCACAATGAACAAATACAAATTCCAAGGTATTTATATGAGCCTTGTAACCGCTTGAATGCTAGAAATGCCTCCAACGCATGTCTTTCTTTCAAAGGGTTAAAAGCCCAGTTTATACTAATGGTAATGTATATGTTACCTCTATGAAATTTGGAGACCTCTCTTGCATTTAACCCTCTCAGTGCCAAAGGGGTATGCAACGCATTGCAAAGCAATGCATTGCGTACCCCTCCGGCACTGAAAGAGTTAAGGGGATAAAAAGTCCCATTTAAAATTAATGGGAGTTTTAGGAATGTATATTCCTCCCTTACGGTGCAATTGGTTTGCCCCACAATTGCATAATTTATTTTTATACATAAGGCCCATTGTATTTATTATGGCTTTGTATTTTATTTTATAGCTACATGTCGGCAGAGTCCCCAGTAGTGCCCAATAGTAGACTGCACTCTGCTTGTAACAGTACTTTTTGTAATCAATTGCAAGTGAATAATGAGCTTGGAAAAGTGTATTTTAATGTATGTTGTCTCCACTTAGTGGTAGTTTTCTCACACTGCAATGTTCCATTGCTTGTGTACTCAGCTGTTTCAAGTAAGGCAGTGGTTCTCAACCTGTGGGTCGGGACCCCTTTGGGGGTCGAATGACGATTTGCCAGGGGTCGCCTAAAACCATTAGATATTTATATTTCGATTCATAACAGTAGCAAAATTACAGCGATGAAGGAGTAACGAAAATAATGTTAGGGGTCGCCACAACTTGGAAAATTTTATCAAAGGGTCGCGGCACTTGAAAGGTTGAGAACCGCTGAAGTAAGGCATACTTGGCTTTCATGGGACCCTCTTGTTCAGAGGGCCTCACTGTAAGTTCTTTCACTTGACCATAGGAAATAAATACAGTTCCTATTGTTTTAATTGGGGTTTTAACACCTTGAATGCTAGAGAGGTCTCCAACAACATCACTCTACGTCCAGTGAATAAAAAGCCCCATTTTAATCAATTGCTTTGCAATGCATTGGATACTCCTCACGGCTTTGGGACCGTGGGTCATTACATTTGTTTTGACCCAGCCACTAGTAAAGTCCACCCACTTCAGAGGAAGGTCGTGTTACTAGTGGAGGTACATCAGGAAGCTGTACTTTGGCCCATTCTTATTAATATTTTTATTAGTGTTATTGCAAAGGGTCTTCAAGGTAAGGTATGCCTTTTTGCAGAAGATACAAAGATCTGCAACAGGGTAGACATTCCTGAGGGAATAAGCCAAATGACAAATGATTTAGGTAAATTAGAAGAATGGACGAAAGTGTGCCAACTGCAGTTTAAGGTTAATAAATGTAAAATAATGTATTTGAGACGTAAAAATCCAAAGGCAGAATATAGTATTAAGGATACTATGCTGTCAGAGACAACAGAAGAAAGGGATTTAGAAGTAATTATTTCTGATGACTTAAAGGTAGGCAGGCAATGTAACAAAGCAGTGGGGGATGCAAGCAGGGTGCTGGGTTGTATAACTGGGGCATGTATAGCTAGGACATTAGTAGCAGAAAGAGGGAAATTATCATAACACTCTATAGATCTCTGGCTAGACCTCACCTAGAGTGCTGTGTAGAGTACTGGAGATGCCATCTCCAGAAGGATATAGATACTGTAGAGAGAATTCAGAGAAGGGCTACTAAAATGGCAAATGGTTTGCAGGATAAAAAATATCAGGATGGACTAAATAAATGCTGTCCAAGTTCAGTCCTCAATGGTCACCAACAGGCCAGGATGTAAGGATATTACTTTAAGCACAGGGGAGTTGGTCAAAATGAATGAGCCATTGATTAACTCACCTGTGCTCAATCAAGGAAATTCAGGCCTGTTGGTGGCCCTTGAGTACTGAACTTGGACAGTCCTGGACTAAAGGATCTGAACATGTATAGTCTGGAGGAGAGAAGAGAGAGAGAGAGGGGATATGATAGACACATTCATATACATAAAGGGATTCAACAAAGTGCAAAAGTATATTTCAAAGAAGTAGAAATGTTAGGACAAGACATCAAAGTCTAAAAGTAGTGGGGCAGAATTAGGGGTGGGTGAAAGGTCCCGCCAAGTTCCCATGAAAAAATCAGCGAAAGCCACATTGTTTTCCACTTTTTCATGGGAGAATCCACTTTAAAAACAGAAATTGGAGAGTGTTATTTCAATTCTGTCAGAGTTGTAGTTCAAGAGTAATTTAATGACAAAGTATCCCCCTCCCGCCCCTTTTACTGATGTAACACTGCTCAGCCAGAGCAGAAGGGAGGTGCCCAAGCAGACTGCAGAGAAGGACAATCTTCAATTAAGATAAGGGAAAAACCTGAAAAACTTGTCAAGGGGGGCAAGGCTTTCATTGTTCTCATAGGAAGAAGATTGTTCCCTGCTGTTATCTGTCTGGTCTAGTAACCAGATTCCACATCTGAGAAGAGATGGCTTACGCTAGGTAAAAGAGGCGGGATCTTTATCCTTAAATTACACTTGAACTACAACTCTGACAGTATTGAAATAACAATCTCTATGGCCCAAATACAAGGGGGGAGAGAGAGGCACAAGAGGGGAGAGAGAGAAGTACAAGGGGGAGAAAGAGAGGCACAAGAGGGGAGAGAGAGAAGTACAAGGGGGGAGAAATAGAGGCACAAGGGGGGGAGAGAGAGAAGTACAAGGGGGGAGAAATAGAGGCGCAACGGGGGGAGAGAGAGAAGTACAAGGGAGGAGAAATAGAGGCACAAGGGGGAGAAAGAGGTGCATAGACCCCATGGTGAAATAATAACAATGACACATGTTAATGTGTAAAGTTTTTTATTCTGCTGTTTGTTTTTAACACTGTTTGTTCAGTAAATCAGTTTAAATAATGAAAAATTAGCATATTGTTTTTTTTTATCCGATTAATCGAAAAAATAATCGGCCAACTAATCGATTATCAAAATAATCGTTAGTTGCAGCCCTAGAATTTTGATTATATTGTATTGCGTATAGTGTATCATCTATAGTGGTTTGTGTATAGAGTTTTGCATATAGCATTTTGATTTCAGCTTTTCCCGAGTTGCGTTTTACGTTTTGCATATTGCATTTTTCATAAACAGCTTTTTATGTATTGCATTTTGCATATAGAGTTTTGCGTATAGCACACATAAACAGATACAAACACACACACACATATACACACACTGACACACACACACAAATACACACACATATATATATATACACACACACACATTGACACACACACACATATATATATATACACACACACACATATATATATACATACACACACACACACACATACACACACATATATATATATATATATATATATATACACACACATTGACACACGCACACATATATATATACACACACACACAGATATATATACACACACATGCACACACACATACTTGCACAAACACACAAATGCTGTTGCTGAGTAAAACTCTGCTGCTTGAAGATGCTTCTTTCAAAAGATATTAAAGATGACACTCGGTGACAAGAGAACAAGTACTACAGAGATCTGCAACACATTGTTTCCAATTGCATTAAAGTAATTTTTTAGCATTTAATAGTAGAAAGCGCCATTTACATTATGGGAATGCTTATCATCCTCAGTAGAGTAGTTGGTTTGCCCCAGAATTCAGAGAAAAAATATGGAGGAATTCTGGAGCAATCCAGTTTCTCTTTAGAGGAGAACTAAAAATTCCTAATTTTTTAAATTGTTATTTAACTCCTTGAATGCATTGAACACCTCTCTAGAATTCAAGGGGTTAGAATTTCCATTTAGATCAATGGGAATGTTTGACTTTTTTGTTCTCCCCTATAGTGCAATTGGGTTGCCCCCAGAATTCCTCCACACTTCCTTTGAAATACAGCCCTTAGAGGCCATGAAAAGAGCCAAGTGACTCCTCATATAGTACAATGTGAGATATTTCTATTTATTTGTAGAGTTAAAAACCCTCTAAATAATAGCCTGTGAAAGTGCCTCAGGCAATCTGTGTTAAGAGCCAAGAAACTGGTTATATGGGTCTGGTGAGTCCAGGACCATCATGGGTCCTTAAGGGGTTAAACAATGCAGGGTTACAGGTGCTTTGTAGAGTGAAACATTGGGTGGGAGGTCCCTGCCTGAAAGTTTACAATCTAAAGACCTTATTTAACCTCTTAAATGCTACTGAGGCCTCCAACGCATTGCGCTAGCATTCTAGGAGTTAAAATCCCACTTTAAATTAGGGTTGCCACCTTTTCCTCAAAAAAATACCGGCCACAGTTGTCAGTCGGTGAGGGCGGAGCCACAAAAGGGAGGAGCCACAAAAGGGAGGAGCCACAAAGGGGGCAGAACCACTTTCAGACTAAGCACTCTCTCTCTCTCAGACTAAGCACACTAACTCTCTCTCAGACTAAGCACACGCGCTCTCTCTCTCTCTGACTAAGGACTCTCTCTTTAAACACTCTCTCTCGCTGTCAGACTAAGCACACACTCTCTCCCTCTCTGACTAAGCACTCTCTCTCTGCACTCTCTCTCTCTCTGACTAAGCACTCTCTCTCTCTCTGACTATGCTCTCTCTCTCTCTGACTAAGCTCTCTCTCTCTCTCCCTCTCTCAGACTAAGCTCTCACAGGCCAGGACCAGTTTGGTATCTGCCCCCCTCACCTCCATCACACATGCCGACTCTCCTATCACAATCTTCTCCTTATCCATGGGAGTTTTCATGGTAACCCGGATCTGTCCAGCCTGAGGACAGCACAGTGAATCTGATCTGCCATATTGCAACACACTTATTTACTGTGCTAGGACATTCTTCCTCTCTTACTGTGATTGGCTGGGCCTGAAGTCAATCCCCTTGTTGATAGGATACCTCAAACCTACTTGGTCTTCCTTTCTACAACCCCCCCAACCCCTGGTAGGATATGGGGTAGAGTTCTGCCAACCTGACTGGCATGGTTATAGCATGGCATTTCTATACATATAGATAGATCCTTAAAGGGTTAACACTTTGACTGCCAGAGATGTATCCATACCTTTCTGGCTTTCAAGGGGGTAAAGGTTCAGACAATCCAGGCGTACACAAGTGCTTTTACAGAGAGAAACAATGTGACAGGGGCCGCTGCCCTATAGCTTACAATCTAAAGCAAATAAGGCTGCACGTCGTTTCGCATAGTGAAAAAAAAAAAGGTCCATAATGTGTAAGAAACACATTAACCTATTATTAACCCCTGATTAAGTAACAAGAAAACTCGTTATTAACCCTTTTAGTCCCTCCTTTTGTTCTGCAAGAACAATACCTTGGCCGTATGCAGGAGAGGAAAAACTTTGCAATAGAGAAACCTCCAAGGGTCCATGACTGTATCAAGGAAGTAAACCCTCTCTACAGATTGTTCTTATATCCTAGTAACACATTTGCCACTTGTAAGCATATCATATGGTGTGGCAGGGGATTATCTGTGATGATTTGATTACACATTATTTATCTCCAACTATATGTAATCAAAAGCCATTCTATTCTGCAAGGCCATCATCCTGATCTGAAACTGCTCTTGGTCTAGCTTATTAACAGCATCAGTGGTATAATTAAGCATTTTATTGAGAATGATAACTAGGGTGTTAAAGCATTGGTTCGGTCTTATTGAGTGGATTAGATGTGCTAGTAGGGCGGTACATGTATATTATGATTATTATCAGTACTACAAATAGGCTTGTGCCTATGATCAGTCCATGTATGAACTGATACTTCTGGACTGGTACCGGACTGCTCTTTCTTTGATGTTGTGGATGTGCATAGAAGCGGGAAGCTCCAGAGCATACGCCACGGGGTTAATTTTGCGCAACAAATGGAAAGGACCAATAAATTGAGGAGCCAGCTTGTTACACGGCACCTGGAGGTTCAGATTTCAGGATAACAACTACACCCTCTCCCCAACCTGGAAAGTAGGTGCTGGCAAAATCTGATAGTCAGCCAGAGCCACAGGTCTACACAGATAAGATGTCCAATAATAAGAGGCAACACCAGGAGGATAGTTGGACAGAGCCCCAGGTCAGCATCACGCTGGATGGTTAGACAAGCCAGGGTCATACACGGAGTGGGTAGTCAGCCAGAACCACAGGTCTGCACCAGATTGGATGTCTATAGCCAAAGGCGCTCACAGGTAGAATGGTCAGACAGAGCCACAGCTCAGCACCAGAATGGATAGTCAGACAAGCTGGGTCGTACACAGGATACAGGAACAACAGGAACTAGAATTGCACTGAACAACAACATAAGGATAACTGGCTAGAGATCCAGTTCCCTTTAAAAAGGCAATCCAGGAAGTAGATGGGTGGAGCTATCAGCCCCAAACAGTACAAAACAAAGGCCTGCGACATATTGCAACCACGCACCCGAAAGTGACACATGGCCACGGAGCAGGCCCGGTTAGCACGAGGACATGGACGGCCACTGAGAACGGCAATCGTGCGTAGGCCCAGTCCTTGGAATGAGGCATGGGATGATGCCGCAGTGACATTTCAGGCCATTATCTACCTGCGTCAACCCACCAGGAGTCACTGGATCTAAGGTAACTGTGAAACTGGGGTGGATGCAGTTTGTCAAGGTCCCACCAATCACACCACGCCAGCCCCCTACCACCACTACCATACAAATCTCTCACACTGTAGGAGTATCCTTTTGAAATGTTGCACGCATAAGAGCATGTGACATGTAAACGCTATAACTAGGTCATGGCTTCAAAAGCACCAAATCCGAATCTCACCTGGATTACAAGGATGAGATTCTTATGCCGCCTCATAAATTTTCGCCTCCATCCACTGCCTGCACTGCTGCATACCCTAGTCAGGAGGTGAAAAGGTTCTAATCCACTCAGTGTTTACAGTCTGTTGCTGTTCCATCTTGTTTCTGCTTTTTCCTTTCCATATTCTCTGTTTACTTTTAAATGCTAAGACACATTTATTTATTTTAAGCTCTTGTATTTTTTGTCCTTGTGTATTTATCTATCACTACCTTACGCAGGAATGTCAAACTAACATGTTCTCGATTATTGCATCCTTCACATTTATGGGACATAGAGAAGCTGGTACAGCCATGGGAGTAGATGGAGTGAAGGGTAGAGAATGGGAGCAAATGGTGCAGGTTGGTGAAGGAGAGGGAGAGGCAAGGTATGAAAAAAAAGGAAGAAGCATGATAATAGGGGTGAGTGAGAGTAAAAGCCAGAAAAAGTAGTAACAGGATGTGAAGAAGCAGTGAGAGGGTTGATCTGCTTGTCACAAAACCATAAATACACTGTCTGCTTCCCTAGCCTTGTTCCAGTGGTTGTCACAAACTCACACATGAACTGTCTGCCAGCCTATATTGCAAAGTATCTCTTGTAAGTTCTCCATGCTGGCATACTCTTCAATTAATAAGGCTGGGGTTTTGGTGTATGTGGTTCTGACACTACCGGGGGACCATGTAAAACCGTGGGGTTGTTGGTGAATGTGTGTGTGTGTGGATATGCCAGTTCACTAAAACTAACAAGGATGTTGAACAGAGTCTCCATATGCTGCAAGATGATAATGGTATGATGTTGATGAACACTTCTTTTTACAGTCTATTTGGCCATTAAAACAATATCTAGTGGCTCCTGTGATGTGATGCCAAGGCAGCTTTCCGCACAGAGCGTGCAGCCTCCGATCTCTTGATAGCTCGTCTTGAGCAAATTTGACTTTGAAGCATGACTCAAAGGGTTAAGGTATGCGGCAGTGTGGGCAGTGGATGGAGGTAAAGTTTTATGAGGTGGCATGAGAATCTCACCCTTTTGATTCTGGTAAGATTCTGATGTGGTGCTTTTGAAGTCGCCAACCTAGTTATAGTACTCACATGTCGTATGGTCTTATGTGTGCAACATTTCAAAAGTGAACCCATTGTAAGTTGTACTTTATTTATTTTTTTACTTGACATCATGAATAATTGCCAGTGACACTTAAACAACAAGTTAGTATTGTGGGCAAAGGACAATGGCACTCTGCATGCTAACAAATTTTTCAAAGTATATGTTGCTGTAGGACTCACAACCCTCAGAAGAAGTAATATTGTCCTGGGAAATATTGAACCCTACGAGACGTATTTGAAAAATGCGTTGGAATGGGAGAAAAATATGTTAGAACAGGAGAAAAATTTGCTAGAAATGACAAAAAGGAGGAAACGTTTGCACTGGAAAAAAAGGAGAAAACTTTCACGAAAAAAAAAGAGAAAAATTGTCTGTTTTTCGCGAAAAGTCATTCTGGAAATTTTTTTCACTTTTCACCCACCCCTACTTTTTGGACTTCTCTTGATTAACCACTAGGATTCTAGAGCTGTCTCCAGGAGACATCACTTAACTCCAAGGAGTTAATACAGAAAAGTGTGTTTCCTGTAGACCAAGGTATCAGACAAGTTGAGGGCATCTGCAGCACTCAAGGAATTCAATGTACAACACTTAAAGGATTTAATATTATTACTAAGCCAAATGAGCCATGCCAAACTCATAAAATGGCTGTTTGTTTTCTGAGGCCTGAAATCCAGTCTTACACATGCTCTGAGGAAGCAGCAGCCATACTCCCTTCCCTCCCCACCCTTTCCATTGCTATAATTGAATGAGCACCATAACTTCCTAAAAGGTTAACAGGAGACACAATACATATTCCACTTTTCTACATTAACTATTGGGTGCTAGAGTAGTCAATAATCTACAAGGACTTAACACTGAAAAGTGTAATTTTACACATTAAGCATGTCATTGTGATTAAAAGGGCGACGTGAGAAACTCTGAATCAAAGCACGAGATTCTCATTTTGCAGCATGAAACATTGCCTTCAATGTATGAATGAATTAAAGAGCTGCTGCTGAAGTTTTAAGCATGAGAATGGCTTGATGGAATTCCTCTTTGTTGTCATTACTATCTGCCTCCCGTTCTTCAGAAACATGTAATGGTTTAAATATAGCACTACCATGTTGTACTACAACTCCCATCATCCTTATCCATCTGGTGGCCGCCGAGGATGATTTTATGATATTTTCTGTCATGGATGATTCTTTTTGGAGCAATAACCTGATCCCAATGTTGCTGAGCACTGCCCCGGACTCTCTCTCCCCTTCTCTGCGTTCAGAGAGCAAGCAAAGAAGGGGGGAGAGAGCCCAGGACAGTGCTCAGCAACATTGGTGGCCCCCCATATGGGTAAAGATGAGGGGAGTTGTAGTGCAACACAGCAGTGCTATATTTAAACCATGGGAGGCAAATATAGTTTTTGATACCTTTTATTGGCTAACTAAGCAGATTTAAATGCAAGCTTTCAAGACCTTAGGTCTCTTCCTCAGGCATGTTATACAGATAAACATCTCTCTTAAATACAAGTACACATCACATTGTTTAGCATGGCCTGAGGAAGAGACCTAAGGTCTTGAAAGCTTGCATTTAAATCTGCTTAGTTAGCCAATAAAAGGTATCAAAAACTATATTTGCCTCCTGTATTTATACGGCTAACACGGTACCAACTCTCATATATTTAAACCGTGACATGTTTCTAAAGAACGGGAGACAGATAGAAATGCCTGCAGGCACACCTTGTAGACCGTTCCAATGAAGTATTTCATTCTAAATAGTGCTATCTCGGCTCTGCTGAAGAGTCACCTGACGGTCAAGTGACCGGGATCTACTCCTGTCCCATAGAGCGTTGACGTCAGGGAAAGAGGAGGGAGGGGGGACTTTAAATGCTACAAACTCGCAAACTATAACATTTTGAAACATGAGAGGTAGGTTATTCTACTTCTATTGTTAATCTCTACAATTTTAGAAATTTTTAAACATAAGTATCACTATCCCTTGAAAGAAAAATATGTTACTGACCAGGGATGGACAGTCTTAAAAACCAAAATGTCTTTACTACATATAAAACAATGTTTTGCATATAGTTGAAACATAACTCTGGCTGTATTACAGTTCAAATTTGTGATGTTGACTTTAATAAGGTCAGGATCATAAATTTAAAACACTGACAGTCAGATTTAGGTTAGGGTTTGACCCCTTAAGGACCGGCGGTCATGGGACATTTCCGCCCCATAATGACCGCATAGGCGCACTTGGACCTGTCACGTGTATCGGCGCGTCATTATGGGGCTTGAAAGAGATCGCTCCGATCTTGGAGCGGTCTATTTCAGGCCCTATTTTTACTTACAGCGCTCCCGGTAGAGCGCTGTAAGTAAAAAGTATGTGACGTATCATGACCGTCATCGGTCCTTGAGTAGTTCAAGGACCGTGACGGTCCTGGTACGTCAAGGGTCCTTAAGGGTTTAAATGTATGTACAGGTGTATCTCAGTTTTTATGTTTAAAGAAAAAAAGAAAGTTTTACCAGGGGTGGTCAATCCTAACAATCCCATGTCCATACTAACGTATAATACACCAGTATACATAATATTGGTGTCTGTATATGTTAATACGAAACTGTGGTTTTTATGATTGCCCACCCCAGGCCAATACTTTTTTTTTTAACAGATTTACTAACATACAAACCAGATGTACATGCACTAGATGTGTTAGATATGTTAAAAAAAAAAAAAAAAAAAGCATTGGCATGACATGGGGTGGGCAATCATAAAAAACATATTTCTGTGCTAACCTATACCCCAATATAGTATATATTGGTGTATTTGCTTGTACATAAAAGAGATTCTTATGATTGCACAAACCAGGCCAAGACTTTTTTTTTACCTTCTCACTAACAAAAACAGCAGTGAACTACACATATTTAAACCATGAATTTGTACTTTTTTAAACAGCATGCTGTCTGTGGAGGCCACTTTGGTTGTTTGTTTGTATTTTATACTAGGGGTACCTAATGATGAGATGTCAGCACAGGACAACAGCACAGCACAAGTAAGCAGGTTGCTTGAGCTAGCTGAGGCAATGAAATAAGAGGAGGAAATATAGAACAAACTGTCAGTCACGACCAGCGACATAATGCAAATCAAGTGCATAGCTGTTGTTGGCAGAATTTAAGCAGCCTGCACTAGCTTTGTAAACACCAGTGTAGTGTGTGGCTGCATGTCATGCCATCACCCCGCCTCCAACGTGGGATATCTTCAGCAGGAAGCAGATTAGTGAGCTGTGCACTCACTGGGGGGAGCTTTGTTTACAGAGCCCCAATATAATATTATTATGGGCAACATTTGGGGGCCCCATTCCAGTGGGGCATCCTATTCAACTATTAAAAAATTAACTGTGTATCAGGCAAAACTGGGTCCCCTATGTCTGGCAAGGCCTGCAACATATTGTATATAATGTAATGGTACAAAACTTTTGGGGCCCATGAGTATGGCGGGGCCCCCCTGTACCACAGGGGCTGCAGGAGCTTCCGCTATGCCTCTGAGGTCATCTATGAAGAGGAGATAAAGAATGATATTCGCAACAAAGGGGGCAAGAGGGTCCTAGAAAAGGACATTCGAAAAAAACCCCCATAAATAAATTATCATAACTTCGTGTGAATCTCGTTCCCATCGCCGCACCTCTGACATGCCTGTAGTACGTGTCCAAGAAAACAAAATAATTGTGTTCCAACATGAATAAGATATCCTTATGCCCTTTGCTTCTGGGGCATAAGGATATCTAAATTAAGGAAGTGCCTGACTGCCTGAGCAATGGCCTCATGTGGGATGCTTAAATAAAGCGCTTTCACATCCAAGGTGGCCCAACTGTAGGTGTCATTCCACTGGAATCGCTCTAATATACTGAGAATATGACCAGTATCTCTTACATAGGAGTCCAGACCAATTACGAATTCCTGTAGGAAATAGGTGATATATCTGGACAAATTCCATATTAAACAATTAACCCCTGATATAATTGGTCAACCTGGTGGATCAGAGAGGGATTTGTGTATTTTTGGTAGATGGCAATATATTGGACACTTAAAGTTATAGAAGAGAATGAAGAGAGAAGAAAAAAGGGGCCATAGGGGGGCTGCAAACAGCAAGAAAAGCAAGATAGTGAAAAGCACGGAACTATAAAAATACTGAATCTGTCCACGTATAATTTAACACAATTTGAACAGTCAGTTTTAGAGAGAGGCCCTGTCTTCTGTTCCACCTGTTATGCGACTCTCTATGACCTCTATAACCAGGCACACTTTGTAGACTGTTTTCATGCAGATTCTCTTTGGATACAATGTTATTTCAGCTCTGCAGACGATTCGTCCAGGGACCAGGATGTAAGTCTGTCAGCTAGAGCTCTGACGTGGGTAAAAGGGGCGGGAGGGGGAACTTTAGACGCATATTACTCTAAAACTATCAAAGTTTGAGTACTGGGACTTACATCATTTACTTTCTTTTTTAATATGCAGACTATTAAACATCAGGTATTACTATCCCTTTAAACACATTTTTAAAATAATCATAGGATTAAAGGAGCAGTAAACTTCTTTTTTATGAAAACACGTTTTATAGATCTTTTCCTGCTGAATAAAACAAGCGTACTCCCATTGCTGTCAATTGTTCTATTCAAAATGTGTAATAGTTCAAATAATCATTAAGTGCATTTACTGTGTTTACTTCCTGAAAGATCTGACTGGAAGTGACTGGCAGTTTCTTTTACATTCTATGGAGAATTGTATATTACAGACTTTCTTGACTTTCCTCTCCATTAGAATCTAAAAGAAAAACTAATTAGAATTTGACCACGAGAGGGCACTGCTAATGTAAAAAAAAGTGGTTTAAACTGTAATAAATTTGCGAATATAAATCTCTCAGCAGTGGGATTACCCTTATTTTACTCAGTAGGAAAATCCCGACTATACATATTTTTTCATTAAAAAAAGTTTACTGCTCCTTTAAGATACAGAAGCTCGCAAGACTATCCTTGCCATCTGGAGGAACACATGGAGCTAACCTTGGCTGCTTGAGCAGGGACAAGCTGATTAAATCCCTGCAGGCATTTTACAATACCGGTGAGGAGAGAATGCCGGTGAGATTAACTCTGTGAGTACCAATTACACTCATAATTGTTACCTTATCCGAGCGCTTCTGTTGTAGAATTTCTACTTGCACTCTGTTTTCTTTCCATTTCTCTGTCTCAGTATATAGGATGCAGTGTTCAGTGTATATCACATTTATACAATAGAACTTTCTCTGTCTGTATGTCAGTTTATAGGATTCAGCCTCCAGTGTATATCCCATTTATATAATACTAGTTGAAGAGCCCATGACAAGAGCACCGTCAAGTCATCCGGATCCCCACACACCCTTCACCCCCCCCTTTAATAAATACCACAGAGGCTATCCAGATGGGTCAAAAAGGCCACAGCATTTATTAACACAAGTATTGTTAACTTAACATTATTAACATCCGTAATAACTTATAACATCCATATAACCTATACCTTAACATAATAAACATAACCTCATATTGCTTATCATAACGTCACATTACTTGACTGGGGGCCATGCCACCATCCAACCTTGCCCTATTTGAACGTGGCAAGTAATAGCCCACCAGCCGTAATTTCCTGCCCCTTGGGCCCCATGCCCAAGAGTCTTCAACCCGAACCATCACCACAACCACCTGGCTTGCCCAGAAAGCACCCGCCAAGCTGTGACAAAACCGCCAGCATAACCAAGCCCCCAGTCCCCACCACAACACGCCCAATACCCCGTGCACCAAAGGAACCACCTCCAGGGGACCAAAAGGCACGCAGCAGGGGTGGGTGGGTGGGAACCGCTCGCGTGCCGCTCCAGAATCAAGATGGCCGCGGGACCACAATCCCTTGCGGCCGAAACTTCCTGAGCCCGTCATATCCTCCTCTTCCGGGCCTTGTCATGCCCCCTCCGCCTATTCCTGTCGGCTCCGGTAGGCTCTTGACAAGAGCACCGTCAAGTCATCCGGATCCCCACACACCCTTCACCCCCCCCTTTAATAAATACCACAGAGGCTATCCAGATGGGTCAAAAAGGCCACAGCATTTATTAACACAAGTATTGTTAACTTAACATTATTAACATCCGTAATAACTTATAACATCCATATAACCTATACCTTAACATAATAAACATAACCTCATATTGCTTATCATAACGTCACATTACTTGACTGGGGGCCATGCCACCATCCAACCTTGCCCTATTTGAACGTGGCAAGTAATAGCCCACCAGCCGTAATTTCCTGCCCCTTGGGCCCCATGCCCAAGAGTCTTCAACCCGAACCATCACCACAACCACCTGGCTTGCCCAGCAAGCACCCGCCAAGGCTCAGCCACTTGATGCCTTAAGCTGGCTGAGCCCCGCCACCAACCAGAGAAATGGCCTTTTCAACACCATCTTTCAGCCCTTCCAAAAAGATATCAAGCCCAATCTCAGAAAGATGTACGCCATCCCCCAAAAACAGTCCAGGCACCCTATCTAATTCACGGTGCCGAACCACCAAACCACCCGCCTTCCGCACAAAACTGGAAAGCATCTTATTCACTTTCCGCCTGCTACCCTCAATTGCCTCCTGAGACCTAGCCCCTCTCCACCGCAAACGAGGTATAATCTCTGACCACACCAATACAGTGCCTGGGAACAAAAAACCCAACCTCTCCCAATCCCGCTTAAACAACCTCACCAACTCCCTCTGAGAAATAAAACCCAAATCATTGCCCCCCGCATGAACCACCAACACATCAGGGGGGGAGCTAACCCGAGCCGTCCTGACTATCAACAACAAGACCTGCTCCCAAACCAAACCACCCACCCCCAACCACCGAACAACCACCCGGCCCTCAGGAAAACCCAGTCGTGTTCCGGCTCCCCGGACTGCAGCTCTCCTCTGGGCACGGCATACAAACGAATGTCCCACCAACCAAACCAACACCGCACGGCCACCTGCAACGAGAAAAACAGCACATAAACCATTTACAACAGCAGGTCAGGCCTAACATACGAGCGAAAACGAGCAGACTCCCACCGACCGATCTTCTGCACCACATCATCGCCTAAACCCCACCGCGCCGCCTCCGTCGCAGCCCCAATGCGAAAAGAATGAGAACCAAACTCCGCCGGCTCCAAACCCAAAAACCGTAGACCCTTCTTAAAAACGCTGATAAACTGAAAACGGGAGAGGGACGAACCATCCACATGCGACAAAAACGCACCCCCAACCGCCGAGCGGACCCCCAAATAACCCCGCACACATGCGACCGGGCACTCTGGCAGCCCAGTAGCAAACAACAAAATCCGACAACCCTTCCCCACCTGGTCCGTCTTGGACCGCCGCAACTTAACAGATACGCACCCGGGGCTCAAACACACATCCCCAAAAGCAAGTCCCGTCGCGGACCGCCTGTTTTCACTCACAAGTTCCCCAATCCGAAATGCCCCAAAAAAGGCCAAAGAAAACGCCGCCTGAAACAACAGAGATTCAAAAACCGACGAGCAAATACGAGGCAATACCGCCAACAAATCCCGCAGAACCTGTAAAGAAACCGGCCGCCTCGAATCCCTGGAAACACGCAACCGCCGCAAACCCTTCAACGCCTGACGCACTAAAAAGTTCTTGGTCACATCCCGCCAACCCTGCAACTTAAACAAAAAAGCCAAGGCGGACATACGCTGATCCACCGATGACCCCGACCGCCCATCCTCAGCAAGCCTAGCCACAAACCACAGCAGCACCTCCAATCGATCCTCATCAGAGTCAGCTCCACCCCTGAGATCCTCCAGCGAAAACCAGTCCTGCCAACACCTCTGGTACATGTCTCAGGTCCGCGGAGCCACGGACCGTCTCACAAGGTCGCCTACAAGCCAGCAAGCGCGTCCCACAGCTGGGCTGGACAACTCTCCCCCACCTCGGCTGCATCTGGCGCCACCTCCCGGAAGCGGGTGAACTGAAAACGAGACAAAGAATCTGCAATTACATTCAGATGCCCCGGAACGTGCCTCGCCCTACACCAAAGATTGAGCTCTAAGCAGCGAAGAACCAGTAACCGAAGCAACGCCAGCACCGGAGGCGACGAAGCAGTCACCGCATTGATGGACTGAACCACCGCCACGTTATCAGAGCAAAAGCAAACTTTCTTATCCCGTAAATCATCACCCCACAAGAAGACCGCCACAATAATTGGAAACAACTCCAAAAATGCCAAATTCCGGACCAAACCCGAGCCACGCCAAGCAACCGGCCACTCACCAGCACACCACCTCCCCCGAAAATATGCTCCATAACCGCAGCTCCCCGAAGCGTCGGCGTAAAGTTCCAGATCGTCTGCCCCCACCTGGTCCGATTGAAAAAGGGAACGCCCATTGTAGCTCGAAAGAAAAGTGTCCCAGACCTTCAGGTCCTCCCGCATCCCCTTCAAGATCCGCACAAAATGGTGTGGCTGGGAAATACCGGCAGACCCCGCAGACAACCGCCGACCAAAAACCCGGGCCATGGGAATGATGCGGCAAGCAAAATTCAACTTACCGATAAGCGACTGAAGTTGCCGCAACGTCACCTTTTTGGCCGTACAAAAACGCGCAATGGTATCCCGCAGGTCAAGCAACTTGTCAGACGGCAAGCGACATTCCATGGCCACCGAATCGATCTCAATGCCCAAAAAATGTAAACATGTCGCCGGCCCCACCGTCTTGTCGGTCGCCAACGGAACCCCAAAACAGTCCGCCACCCACTGCAGCGTCCGTAGCAAGTACAAACAATCTTTGGAGCCCCCCGCACCCACACACAAAAAGTCGTCCAAATAGTGGACAATGGCCATGGAGCCCGCCTCCTCCCGGACCACCCACTCCAAAAAACGGCTGAACATCTCAAAATACGCGCACGACAAAGAACATCCCATCGGGAGGCACAGGTCAACATAGAAACCGCCCTCAAAGAAACAACCCAGCAAATGGTGCGAGTCCGGATGCACCGGCAGCAGACGGAACGCCGACTCAATGTCCGCCTTTGCCATCAACGCTCCACACCCAGCCCGCCGCACAAGGGCCACCGCCCTATCAAATGACGTATACCGCACCGAGCACAAGGCCGGATCAATGCCGTCATTGACCGAATGCCCCGCAGGGTAGGACAGGTGGTGAATGAGCCGGAACCTCCCAACCTCCTTCTTGGGAACCACACCCAAAGGGGAGATCCGCAAACCATCCAACGGCGGAACCGTGAAGGGGCCCACCATCCTGCCCATGGCCACTTCCTTAGCCAATTTCTCCCGAACCACCCCAGGGAAATCCAAAGCGGACTTCAGATTGCGCCTCGAAACCCCCCCCCCACTTCTTGAAAGGGAATAAAAAACCCAACAGAAAACCCCTCCCGCAACGTGGCCGCCTCAGATACCCGACCGTAACGGTCGAGCCAAGGCACCATCGCGCCGATCTTCACCGGCGTCACTCCCCGCGGAAGAGGACTCCCCCGGCTTGGCCCCCGGCTTACCACGCCGGAAACATTTGGACAGCGCGTGAGGCCCACCACAACCGGAACACTCATGGCGGAAGCGGCAGGTCGCCCCCCACTTGCACTGGCTGTCATTAAACAGCCAGCAGCATCCCCGTCTCTGCCCGGCCGACGCGCTGCTGGGACCCAACCCGCCGGCACCCCCTGGAAAAAACGACGCCTTCTGGGGACCCAGCAACTTCATCCACAAATGGATGTCCTTATGATCCCACCTCAGGCCCGGGTTAGCGGCCTTGCGCTGCCGAAAATGCTCGTCGTACCGCCACCACGCTAACCCCCCATAGTCCTTACACATGCTCCAAATCTCATCCACATAGCAGAAGAGAGCGGAACAGTGCTCCGGAGCCTTCTCCCCCAGCAAGCTCGCGTAAATGCAAAAGGAACGCAACCAATTCCCGAAAGTTTTCGGGATACGCCGATATCGCTTCTTCTCCTCCTCCTCCCGCTTCCTATCCTTGTCCTTATCCTCCCGGACGTCCACAAAATCCTCCCTAGGGAGTAAAGAGAAAAGCTCCACAAACTCCCCCTTCCAAATACGCTCCCGCAACTCCGACCGCACATGCGCCCCCAAAGGACCCGCGGAACAAAAATAAGAACCCATCGTCGCAGTATCCGCCAATTGCACCCCGACACCCCGTGGCACCGCGGGGGAAACCGGACCGGAGGACATACCCACCCCGTCCCCAGAGAGCACCCCCCCGGGAACCCCAAGCGCAGCCCCCCGCAGCTCCGTACCCGACGAGACCACAGAAGACGCCGCGGCAGCCCACACCCCCCCTGGACCCTGAGGGGAACCCGCCACGGCCCTGCCCGCTTCCCAACGCCCGATCAACTGCTTCAACCCCTCAATGAAACCCCCCACACCGTCCCCAACTGCCCCACCCCCAGGGGACCCCAAGAAAGAAAGAGAAGACTCACCGGAGACTCCAGCAGAAGAAGGCTGAGCCGCACGTCCGGCATCCGGGGCACCCGCAGCGCCGCGCAGTCCTGATGACCCTGGAACCACCACGACACTCCGAATCCCTCTGCTGAGTCGCACGCTGGGCCCAGGCGGAGACCCCCCAGCCGTGGAATCCTCCAGAACGTCATCCGGCACCGCCAACAGCTCCTGGTCCACCGGGTCCACGTCGGGCCCAGGACCGTGCACCTCCTCCTGCATACTCCGCCCAGCTGACGCAGTCCGCCTCCGTCCAACAGGTGAAGAGCTGGGCGACGACACTGGTCCCGCAAGCACGGGCCCCCACATGGCCGACCTGGAAGAACCCTCGCCAGCAGACCCGCCATCGGCATCCTGCGAGGTCGCCACAGGATTGCGACCGTCCTCTGATCCCGCAAGCAGCTCCTCGGTGGTAGGGCACCCCACAGCGGGAGGCTGCAACACAGCGCCCCCTCCAAGCTGCCCAGAAGAAGAAGGGACTGGAGTAGAAGACCGGGGCACCCCCCCAGCCGCGGCACTTGCAGCCCCAAGGGAAGCTCTTTTCCTGGGAGGGGTGGAAGAACGCCTCCCCTTCCCACCTGAACCCCCCCGCCTCGCAAACCCAGAAGGGCTAAGCCTACGAGGCGGGCGGGAAGCCCTAACAGGCCTGGAGGAACCAGAAGGGGGCCCAACCGGCGACGCCACCATGCGCCGTTTCAGCCAGCCTGCCCCCTTCCGCAGAGCCTCCTCACGCATAGCAGAGAGGAGGGCATCAATCTCGGATGCGTCCTCCATGGCAAAAAAAAAAATTGCACCCCGGGGGAAAACTAACGAGCGGCCGCGCTAGTGACCTGAACCGCTCGCGTGCCGCTCCAGAATCAAGATGGCCGCGGGACCACAATCCCTTGCGGCCGAAACTTCCTGAGCCCGTCATATCCTCCTCTTCCGGGCCTTGTCATGCCCCCTCTGCCTATTCCTGTCGGCTCCGGTAGGCTCTTTACATGGGCCACAGTGCCACTGACAGCCGGTCACGGGGCAGTCATGCGCAGTAGAGACTGCCTGTGCCACTGCTAATACAGCCGCAGTGTGGGCAGTCTCTACTGCGCATGACTGCATCATTACACACGTTTTAGAGAATTATTATATAGGATGACTTTTCTCTGGTCTGTATCTCAGTATATAGGATGTAGTCCCCAGTGTAAATCCCATTTATATAATATGACTTTTTCCAGTCTGTATCTTAGTTTATAGGATGCAGTCCCCAGTGTATATGCCATTTATACAATAGGACTTTTCTCTGGTCTGTATCTCAGTATATAGGATGCAGTCCCCAGTGTATATCCCATTTATACAATAGGACTTTTCTCTGATCTGTATCTCAGTATATAGGATGCAGTCTCCAGTGTGTATCCCATTTATACAATATGACTTTTCTCTGATCTGTATCTCAGTATATAGGATGCAGTCTCCAGTGTGTATCCCATTTATACAATATGACTTTTCTCTGGTCTGTATCTCAGTATATAGGATGCAGTCTCCAGTGTGTATCCCATTTATACAATATGACTTTTCTCTGGTCTATATCTCAGTTTATAGGTCGGCTCCTCCAGTGTATATCCCATTTATACAATTTTTCTGGTTTGTATCTCAGTTTACACAATAGGACTTTCCTCTGGTTGGTATTTCATTTTATAGGATGAAGTCTCCAGTGTATATATAATTTATATATTAGGGGTTTTCTCTTATCTGTATCTCCATTTATGGCATGCAGTTTCCAGTGTATATCCCATATATACAGTAAGACTTATCTTTATTCTTTATGCAAATATTCTTACTGTTGTAATATCCATTTAAGGGGACATACTGAAGATGTTAAATTTGAGCAATTGTGTAGCAAACCAACTGCACCATAGGACATAAGATATTCCTTTGTTTTAAAGGAACCCTGTCACCAAAAACAAATGTGATGGTTTTAGATGATCTCTCAAAATTATGTATATATTGTATTAGACACTTTTTATTTAGAAAACGACATGAGTTATTTAAATTTGTACATGATGCTAATAAAGACACTTTCTGGTTTAGCCCTACATTACCTCCCCCACTCACTGACACTGCTCAGGAATGCCGTGTCCACCTCACCTAGCACTCGTTAAGGGTTAAGTGTCAGTGAGTGAAGGAGGTAATGTGGGGTTATACCAGACAGTATCAACACGGGGTACCTGAATTAGCATAATCTATAACATTAAATGTATCATAAATTTGTCTTTTAAATAACAATGTCAGATTAATCGTATAAGTGATTTAAAGGGTCTTTCAAAATCACCAAAGTTGTTTTTAGGTTCTAGGGCCCCTTTAAATAGGGTTCTTAACCCTTTAATTGTTGCCAAACAATACCTGGGAACCTATTTAGCTTTCAATGGGTTTAAGTAACATTTAATTAAATTGGTATTTTCATCCCCCCATCCCATGGTGCATTTGGCTTGTCCTAGAATTGCACCTTTTTAGCTTGATTCCCTATCCTGTCCTCAGGGTGTCTAACAAACCATGTCTTTAGGATTACTCTGCTTGTGCACGGGTAAGTTAATTAAATGACTGAGCCTCTAATTATCGCTCCTTTACTTATGTAGAGTAATCCTGAAGATGTGGCCTTTTAGGTGCCCCTGTGGAGTGAGTTGAGACCTCTGCATATGAGGAATATGGCCCTGTGTCATTACATGCTTTGGTATTCTGAGTGAACTGTGACATCAATTCTGCCTCCTCAGGGCCTCTCATTGGTGGAGTACTTGCAAGGGCCATTGGCTTTCCCTGGTTAATGGTGATCCTTGGTGTACTGAACATCCTCTATTCTCCTCTCTGCATCCTACTGAAAAACCCTCCAGCAAAGGAGGAGAGACTGGTATGAGATCTCAGTAATTTGTACCAGGGGAGGATACTGTTAAAGAACTGGCCCAGGGGAGGGGATATTTTTGAAAATCAGCCCAGGACAATCACATTTATCCTTCTTTCTTTCTTTCTTTCTTTCTTTCTTTCTTTCTTTCTTTCTTTCTTTCTTTCTTTCTTTCTTTCTTTCTCTTCTAAGTGAATGCATCACCTTCTTGTTAACACTTTCCCCCCTCTTTTATCCCCCTCTCAGTTTAACCCTTTTTACATCTAATGCCTTAACCCTTCCACCCTCTCTCATTATGCATTTCCTGACTTTTGCCCCATTAACCCTCCCCTGTAACCCTTTCCTTTAATGCTTTTGTACCCTCTCACCACCATATTAACACTTGTCTATCTCTCTTTCCCCTTCAGTGTTTATCCACTGCCTTTCACCCTGTCTCACTCAATGTTTGTACCCTCTCTTTCCCTCCTTAACTATAGTCATCTTTCTTTCCACTTAACCCTTGTCCATCTCTTTTTCCCCATTGCGCTCCTTTCTTTTTCCTCCTTAACACTTGTTCACCTCTCTTTTTGTTGTCTTTTATTGAAAAAAATAATAATTTGTGCGCATTACCTTGTGGTCTAGTGCAAAAGACGGGAGCAAAGATCTGTGCTTCTTCCTCACATAGATCTATATAGTGTGGTCCTTTGAATTTCACTGCCTATGATGCTGAGCACTGGAACACAATGTCGTATGCTGGTGCTCAGTATTACACGGAGCATACTATATAGATCTGTGCTTGAAGAGGCACATATTTATGCTCCTGCAAAACAAAGCCCCAGGGCAGAGGATAGGTTCCCTCATATAATCTAATGTACTGATGCACGGGGGAAGGTGGACCTATAACCCACCTGGGGTGAGGCCAAATGGTGGGCCTGTGGCACACCTGGGATACTGCCCATCGGGGCATGTGGAATGCCCCATGGGACAATCCACCCCTTATTTGTACACTGTATGGTTAAAGTGGACCTGTCACCCATTAGCAACATTAGTTTGGTTTACAGAGATGTAAAATCTGTTTGTATGTCATAGTGGCAGTTTTCAGTAAATCCATAGATGTTGAAAAATGACCTTAATGTTTTTGGGGCACAGTGTAGCCCTTTATGCTAATTCCCTACACAGTATTCTTAAATTATGTCTGAGACTAAAGCTATGCTATTGGAAATGTCCAATTTTTAATCTGATCATGTCCTTTTTAAAGGGATAGTAATACTTAAAATGTAAAAAATATGTTATGGTTCACCACCCGGAGTAAAGAAGGGTACTCCAACTGCCGAAAGGTGTTTTATTCAAAAGTTATTTCAGTTCAAATGTTATTACAGTTGAATTTTTAGGTGCAATATCTCAGTTGCCTTAAATTGTATAGTGGTACTGTTGTTACACCATCCTTTGGAGATTTATAGTCAACTATCCAGAGCGGTCCATAAGATGGTGTAGCAACAGCATCACTGTACAATTTCAGGCCACTGAGCTACTGAACCTAAAAAATTTAAGCCGTAATAACTTTTGAATAAAACACCTTTCAGCAGTGGGAGTTCCCTTGTTTTACTCAGGCAATAGGTTTGCTAGTTCGCGTGTGACCAAATGACAAGTTTACCATGTCGCCATAATAGAAATGTGAACATGAGAATCTCGCACTGCATGACAGCACAAGATTTTTATTTCGAGTGCTGAAAGGCTGCATGTTGCCCAGCTGTATCCCATCATGCTGCACTGGACGAGCTGTAAGTGTTAAGTGTAAGCTGTAAACTGGAATATGCCCCAATAACACTATACACAGGATAAATATGTATTTTCTAACAACATAAATATGTTAAATGCTGGTTATTAACCCTTTTCATGTACACCTCTGGCACACTAGCTTATTCTTTTTAGCATTTAGCGTATAGCTTTTCTATGGAGCGATCATCTTGTGTATGCCGTGAACCTCATACACCTGATTACTAGATAGATAGGATGCAGCAAACCCTTCCCGTTATTCCTTTAGAGTATCTCAGTGCAAGGTGTAAGAGACTATACATAGTGTGCACAAACAAACTAGGAACACAGACCGATGTGGGGGTCAACCGAGTGGAGTAATAACCACTAGTGTTGAGCGAGCATGCTCGGCCGATGCTCGGATCGGCTCGAGCATCGCTCTGCTCGGCACATGGCGGTACTCGTACGAGTACCGCATGTGCTCGCCCGCCATGTTCGGGTCTCCTCCCCGCACGTTTTGCGGCTGCTGCGCAGCCAATAAACGTGCAGGGAGGCTCTGACATCGGTGTAATGCCAGCAGCCATGTTGGCTGCTGGCATTACACTGATTGGCTGGCCAGAACCCGTGGTCGGGTGCTGTATAGCACCTGACCATCGAGTTCGGCTCAGTCTGAGCCAGGGAGAGCTGAGGATAGGAAGGGAAAGGCAGTGTAGGGAGGAAAAAAAAAAAATTGTGACAAAAAAGAACCAAAAGTCCTTTTTAGGACTAATGTGTGTGGGGGCAGCAGGTTATTTTGTGTGGGGGGAAAAAAAAAAAAAAAAAAAAATATTCTGTTTAGTGTGAAAAGTTGCAGATTAGAGCACATTCTGTTTAGTGTGCACAGTTGCAGATTAGAGCACATTCTGTTTAGTGTGCAAAGTTGCAGATTAGAGCACATTCTGTTTAGTGTGCAAAGTTGCAGATTAGAGCACATTCTGTTTAGTGTGCAAAGTTGCAGATTAGAGCACATTCTGTTAAGTCTTCAAACTAAAATATCAAAGTCACATATTCCATTCAGTGTGCGTCGCCGCAGTTTAGCAGCACATTCTGTGTACTGTGCAGAGTTGCAGAATAGGAAGAAATACTGTTAAGTCTTCAAACTAAAATATCAAAGTCACATATTCCATTCAGTGTGCTTCGCCGCAGTTTAGCAGCCTATTCTGTGTACTCTGCAGAGTTGCAGAATAGTAAGAAATACTGTTAAGTTTTCAAACTCAAATATCAAAGTCACATATTCCATTCAGTGTGTTTCACCGCCGTTTAGCAGCCTATTCTGTGTACTCTGTACAGTTGCAGAATAATAAGAAATACTGTTAAGTTTTCAAACTCAAATATTAAAGTCACATATTCCATTCAGTGTGTTTCACCGCCGTTTAGCAGCCTATTCTGTGTACTCTGTACAGTTGCAGAATAATAAGAAATACTGTTAAGTTTTCAAACTCAAATATTAAAGTCACATATTCCATTCAGTGTGTATCACCGCCGTTTAGCAGCCTATTCTGTGTACTCTGCAGAGTTGCAGAATAGTAAGAAATACTGTTAAGTTTTCAAACTCAAATATCAAAGTCACATATTCCATTCAGTGTGTTTCACCGCCGTTTAGCAGCCTATTCTGTGTACTCTGTACAGTTGCAGAATAATAAGAAATACTGTTAAGTTTTCAAACTCAAATATTAAAGTCACATATTCCATTCAGTGTGTATCACCGCCGTTTAGCAGCCTATTCTGTGTACTCTGCAGAGTTGCAGAATAGTAAGAAATACTGTTAAGTTTTCAAACTCAAATATCAAAGTCACATATTCCATTCAGTGTGTTTCACCGCCGTTTAGCAGCCTATTCTGTGTACTCTGTACAGTTGCAGAATAATAAGAAATACTGTTAAGTTTTAAAACTCAAATATTAAAGTCACATATTCCATTCAGTGTGTTTCACCGCCGTTTAGCAGCCTATTCTGTGTACTCTGTACAGTTGCAGAATAATAAGAAATACTGTTAAGTTTTCAAACTCAAATATTAAAGTCACATATTCCATTCAGTGTGTATCACCGCCGTTTAGCAGCCTATTCTGTGTACTCTGTACAGTTGCAGAATAATAAGAAATACTGTTAAGTTTTCAAACTCAAATATTAAAGTCACATATTCCATTCAGTGTGTTTCACCGCCGTTTAGCAGCCTATTCTGTGTACTCTGTACAGTTGCAGAATAATAAGAAATACTGTTAAGTTTTCAAACTCAAATATTAAAGTCACATATTCCATTCAGTGTGTATCACCGCCGTTTAGCAGCCTATTCTGTGTACTCTGCAGATTTGCAGAATAGTAAGAAATACTGTTAAGTTTTCAAACTCAAATATCAAAGTCACATATTCCATTCAGTGTGTTTCACCGCCGTTTAGCAGCCTATTCTGTGTACTCTGTACAGTTGCAGAATAATAAGAAATACTGTTAAGTTTTCAAACTCAAATATTAAAGTCACATATTCCATTCAGTGTGTATCACCGCCGTTTAGCAGCCTATTCTGTGTACTCTGTACAGTTGCAGAATAATAAGAAATACTGTTAAGTTTTCAAACTCAAATATTAAAGTCACATATTCCATTCAGTGTGTATCACCGCCGTTTAGCAGCCTATTCTGTGTACTCTGCAGAGTTGCAGAATAGTAAGAAATACTGTTAAGTTTTCAAACTAAAATATTAAAGTCACATATTCCATTCAGTGTGCGTCACCGCAGTTTAGCAGCCTATTCTGTGTACTCTGTACAGTTGCAGAATAATAAGAAATACTGTTAAGTTTTCAAACTCAAATATTAAAGTCACATATTCCATTCAGTGTGTTTCACCGCCGTTTAGCAGCCTATTCTGTGTACTCTGTACAGTTGCAGAATAATAAGAAATACTGTTAAGTTTTCAAACTCAAATATTAAAGTCACATATTCCATTCAGTGTGTATCACCGCCGTTTAGCAGCCTATTCTGTGTACTCTGCAGAGTTGCAGAATAGTAAGAAATACTGTTAAGTTTTCAAACTCAAATATCAAAGTCACATATTCCATTCAGTGTGTTTCACCGCCGTTTAGCAGCCTATTCTGTGTACTCTGTACAGTTGCAGAATAATAAGAAATACTGTTAAGTTTTAAAACTCAAATATTAAAGTCACATATTCCATTCAGTGTGTTTCACCGCCGTTTAGCAGCCTATTCTGTGTACTCTGTACAGTTGCAGAATAATAAGAAATACTGTTAAGTTTTCAAACTCAAATATTAAAGTCACATATTCCATTCAGTGTGTATCACCGCCGTTTAGCAGCCTATTCTGTGTACTCTGTACAGTTGCAGAATAATAAGAAATACTGTTAAGTTTTCAAACTCAAATATTAAAGTCACATATTCCATTCAGTGTGTTTCACCGCCGTTTAGCAGCCTATTCTGTGTACTCTGTACAGTTGCAGAATAATAAGAAATACTGTTAAGTTTTCAAACTCAAATATTAAAGTCACATATTCCATTCAGTGTGTATCACCGCCGTTTAGCAGCCTATTCTGTGTACTCTGCAGAGTTGCAGAATAGTAAGAAATACTGTTAAGTTTTCAAACTCAAATATCAAAGTCACATATTCCATTCAGTGTGTTTCACCGCCATTTAGCAGCCTATTCTGTGTACTCTGTACAGTTGCAGAATAATAAGAAATACTGTTAAGTTTTCAAACTCAAATATTAAAGTCACATATTCCATTCAGTGTGTATCACCGCCGTTTAGCAGCCTATTCTGTGTACTCTGTACAGTTGCAGAATAATAAGAAATACTGTTAAGTTTTCAAACTCAAATATTAAAGTCACATATTCCATTCAGTGTGTATCACCGCCGTTTAGCAGCCTATTCTGTGTACTCTGTACAGTTGCAGAATAATAAGAAATACTGTTAAGTTTTCAAACTCAAATATTAAAGTCACATATTCCATTCAGTGTGTATCACCGCCGTTTAGCAGCCTATTCTGTGTACTCTGCAGAGTTGCAGAATAGTAAGAAATACTGTTAAGTTTTCAAACTCAAATATCAAAGTCACATATTCCATTCAGTGTGTTTCACCGCCGTTTAGCAGCCTATTCTGTGTACTCTGTACAGTTGCAGAATAATAAGAAATACTGTTAAGTTTTCAAACTCAAATATTAAAGTCACATATTCCATTCAGTGTGTATCACCGCCGTTTAGCAGCCTATTCTGTGTACTCTGCAGAGTTGCAGAATAGTAAGAAATACTGTTAAGTTTTCAAACTCAAATATCAAAGTCACATATTCCATTCAGTGTGTTTCACCGCCGTTTAGCAGCCTATTCTGTGTACTCTGTACAGTTGCAGAATAATAAGAAATACTGTTAAGTTTTCAAACTCAAATATTAAAGTCACATATTCCATTCAGTGTGTATCACCGCCGTTTAGCAGCCTATTCTGTGTACTCTGCAGAGTTGCAGAATAGTAAGAAATACTGTTAAGTTTTCAAACTCAAATATCAAAGTCACATATTCCATTCAGTGTGTTTCACCGCCGTTTAGCAGCCTATTCTGTGTACTCTGTACAGTTGCAGAATAATAAGAAATACTGTTAAGTTTTCAAACTCAAATATTAAAGTCACATATTCCATTCAGTGTGTTTCACCGCCGTTTAGCAGCCTATTCTGTGTACTCTGTACAGTTGCAGAATAATAAGAAATACTGTTAAGTTTACAAACTCAAATATTAAAGTCACATATTCCATTCAGTGTGTATCACCGCCGTTTAGCAGCCTATTCTGTGTACTCTGTACAGTTGCAGAATAATAAGAAATACTGTTAAGTTTTCAAACTCAAATATTAAAGTCACATATTCCATTCAGTGTGTTTCACCGCCGTTTAGCAGCCTATTCTGTGTACTCTGTACAGTTGCAGAATAATAAGAAATACTGTTAAGTTTTCAAACTCAAATATTAAAGTCACATATTCCATTCAGTGTGTATCACCGCCGTTTAGCAGCCTATTCTGTGTACTCTGCAGAGTTGCAGAATAGTAAGATATACTGTTAAGTTTTCAAACTCAAATATCAAAGTCACATATTCCATTCAGTGTGTTTCACCGCCGTTTAGCAGCCTATTCTGTGTACTCTGTACAGTTGCAGAATAATAAGAAATACTGTTAAGTTTTCAAACTCAAATATTAAAGTCACATATTCCATTCAGTGTGTATCACCGCCGTTTAGCAGCCTATTCTGTGTACTCTGTACAGTTGCAGAATAATAAGAAATACTGTTAAGTTTTCAAACTCAAATATTAAAGTCACATATTCCATTCAGTGTGTTTCACCGCCGTTTAGCAGCCTATTCTGTGTACTCTGTACAGTTGCAGAATAATAAGAAATACTGTTAAGTTTTCAAACTCAAATATTAAAGTCACATATTCTGTGTAAGATGAAGAAGGCGGGTAAAAAGGGACGGGGAAGTGGACGTGATCCTGAAAGTTCAGGGCGCGGATCAGGACGCGGAGAAACTGTGCCTGGTGCCAGAGCTCAAGAAAGAAAGACATCCACCATACCTAGCTTCATGTGTAATTTTACAGGGCGTCGCAGGACATCACTCTCGAGGTCCGACCACTGCGAACAGGTGGTCGGTTGGATGACAGCTGATACTGCTTCCAGTCGGTTAAGCACCACCCTGTCTTCCACCAAGTCCACTCTCAGTAGCCAAGAGTCTGGTCAAAATAATCCTCACTCTGATCATCCTTCCTCCCACCATACACGGTCTGGTCAAAGAAGTGATCCCACACTGGGATATAGTGAGGAGCTCGTCTCATCACCAATCCTTCATTTGACCCTCTCTCCAAGCACGCTTGCAGAGGAACATGACATCTTGTGTAGCCTCTAGAGGCTACCCAATCACAAGAAGATGACAGATGTGAACGGCATTTAAGGTCAAAGGAAGTAGTGGATGATGATGATGATGATGAGACACAGTTGCCATTAAATCAACCACTATTTCCGTCTCAAGACCTTGTTGAGGAGAATGTTATACAGTTGTCAATGACTGAGTATGTGGTGGGATCAAGACTTGAGGAGGATGATCAGAGTGAGGAAGTGGAGGAGGACTTGGTGGACGATGAGGTGACTGACCCCACCTGGGAAGGTGTAGAGCCGAGCGATGTCAGCAGTCCTGAGGGTGAGCCATCTGCAGCACCGCAACAGGCTGGAAGAGGCAGTGGTGTGGCTACAGAAAGAAGGCGGACCGCACCAAACCGGCCCGCAAATGTTCCACGGAGCACCCCCTTGCGTAAATCTACCTTGCCAAGGGGTAGGTGTTCCGCGGTATGGCGTTTTTTTAAGGAAAGTGCGGACGACAAAAGAATTGTAGTTTGCAACCTGTGCCACACCAGAATGAGCCGAGGCATGAACACTAGAAACCTCACCACCACCAGCATGATCCGACACATGGCATCCAAGCACCGTAGTAAGTGGGAGGAACGCCTGGATCGCCCATCTGTGTCTGCAGGCCACACCACTGCCTCCTCTTCCCCTGTTTTCGGTGCCGGCCAATCGCCTGTCGAAGGCGCAGGCCCGCATACCTCCCGCCCTGCACCTGTACCATCTGAAGCACCATCAGCGACCACATCCACTTCCCTGTCCCAGCACAGCGTCCAAATGTCGTTACCCCAGGCATTTTAGCGCAAGAGAAAGTACCCAGCCACCCACCCACAGGCCATAGCACTAACCTCACACCTTTCAAAATTACTGGCCATCGAAATGCTGCCATTTAGGCTTGTGGACACTGAGTCCTTCCGCAGCCTGATGGCAGCAGCTGTCCCTCGGTACGCGGTCCCCAGCCGCCACTACTTTTCCCGGTGTGCCATCCCCGCATTACACCACCATGTGTCCCGTAACATCACCCGTGCCCTGACCAACGCAGTTACTGGGTGGGAAGGTCCACTTAACGACTGACACATGGACAAGTGCTTGTGGCCAGGGACGCTACATTTCCCTGACGGCACACTGGGTGAATGTCGTGGAGGCTGGGAGCGACTCGAACCCTGGGATGGCACGGGTGCTACCCACGCCGAGGATTGCGGGCCTTACCTCCATCAGGGTTTCCACCAGCACCTACGTTATTGGCTCCTCCTCCTCCGTTTCCACCTCCGAATTCTCTACACACAGCGCCACTCCCCCATCAGCCAGTAGCTGGAAGCAGTGTAGCACTGCAGTGGGGAAGCGTCAACAGGCCGTGCTGAAGCTGATCTGCCTTGGGGACAAACAGCACACGGCCTCAGAGCTGTTGCAGGGGATTAGTCACCAGACCGAGCAGTGGCTCTCGCCACTCAACCTGCAACCAGGCATGGTTGTGTGTGATAATGGGCGTAACTTGGTGGCGGCTTTGGAGCTCGGCAAGCTCACACACGTACCATGCCTAGCGCATGTATTTAATTTAGTGGTTCAGCGATTTCTAAAAACCTACCCCAATGTGCATGATCTCTTGACCAAGGTGCGCCGCGTGTGTGCACATTTCCGTAAGTCATCAACAGCTTCAGCCGGCCTGTTGAAGCTGCAGCAGCGCTTACAATTGCCAGCTCACCGGCTGCTGTGTGACGTGAGCACGCGCTGGAACTCCACCTTCCACATGTTGGCCCGGCTTTGTGAGCAGCAGAGGGCAGTAGTGGAGTACCAGCTGTTACACGGTCGTCGCCTCTCCGTTCAACTTCCTGTAATCAGAAGTGAGGAGTGGGAATGGATGTCAGACCTCTGCGAGGTTTTACGCAATTTTGAGGAATCGACACAGATGGTGAGCGGCGATAACGCTATTATCAGTGTAACCATCCCACTTCTGTGTCTACTGAAACGCTCGCTGCTCACAATTAAAACCGACGTTTTGCATGTGGAAGAGGTGGAAATGGGGGAGGAAGAGCTTACACAAGGTGATAGCCAGAGCACCCTCACTTCGTCTTCTCAGCGACAATTGGAGGAGGCGGAGGAGGAGGAGGAGGAGGAGGAGGAAGACACGGTTGCCTCCGCTACAGAGGGTAGCCATGGAACTTTAGTTCCATCTCTTCAGCGTGGGTGGGCAGAAGAGGAGGAAGAGGATGAGGAGATTGAGAGTCATCCTCCTGGTGAGGACAGCGAAATCTTGACTGTTGGTACTCTGGCACACATGGCTGACTTTATGTTAGGCTGCCTTTCCCGTGACCCACGCGTTGTACGCATTTTAGACAACACGGATTACTGGGTGTTCACCCTTCTGGACCCCCGCTACAAAGAGAATTTCTCATCTCTCATTCCTCTGGTGGAGAGGACAAGCAAAATGTTGCAATACCAGAAGGTTCTTGTCGAAAAATTGCTCCAAAATTTTCCATCTGACAACGCTGGCGGCAGAGTACGTGCTACCTTGGCCAACCGAGAAGGGGAGAAAAGGGGAGCACACAGCAGTTCCGACAAAGGCAGGGCTACACTCTCCAAGGCGTGGGACACCTTCATGACACCCCGCCAGCACCCTCACCCTGATGCGCAGCCTAGTGTCACAAGGAGGGAAAAGTTTTGGAAGATGGTGAAGGAGTACGTAGCAGACCGTGTCAGCGTCCTCAATGATCCCTCTGTGCCTTACAACTACTGGGTGTCCAAGCTGGACACGTGGTATGAACTGGCACTCTACGCCTTGGAGGTGCTGGCCTGCCCTGCCGCCAGCGTTCTGTCTGAGCGGGTATTTAGTGCTGCTGGTGGCATCATAACAGATAAGCGTATCCGCCTTTCCACCGACAATGCTGATAGGTTGACACTTATAAAAATGAACAAGGCCTGGATTTCCCCTGACTTCTCCACTCCACTGGAGGAAAGCCCCGGGGGAACATAAACTCACTTTATATATGTTATTTACAATGATGGGAATACTCTGTATTCCCATTCACCCCTTCCACCCAAAAAACGGGTATATGGTTGACTCTTAATCTTCTCATCCTCCTCCTCCTCTTCCATATGCCCTGTGCTATAATTTTTATATAGGGCCAGCTCACCAGCGGGCCCTGTGATATAATTTTTATATAGGGCCAGCTCACCAGCGGGCCCTGTGATATAATTTTTATATAGGGTCAGCTCACCAGCGGGCCCTGTTTGACAATTTTTATATAGGTCAGCTCACCAGCGGGCCTTCTCATATAATGTTTTATTGGGTCAGCTCTCTAGCGGGCCCTCTCATATAATGTTTTATAGCGTCAGCTCACTAGCGGGCCTTCGCATATAATGTTTAGGATGGTCAGCTCTGCAGCAGACCCTCACCCATAATGTTTTAGATGGTCAGCTCAGCGCACGTTTCCCTCTTAATCATGGCCTCAGTTCTGAAAATCAAGGAAATTTTTGGGAGAATTTGCCTCTGCGCACGTTTCCCTCTTAATCATGGCCTCAGTTCTGAAAATCAAGGAAATTTTTGGGAGAATTTGCCTCTGTGCACGTTTCCCTCTTAATCATGGCCTCAGTTCAGAAAAATCGAGGAAATTTTTGGGAGAATTTGCAGATGATATACAAGTAAATATACAGCAAATACTGTTTGGTAACAATTTTTCGCCTAAAGTCGTTTTTATTTTCCTTTTTGTGTGTTTTACGGTCAGTCTGTAAAAATGGCGTACTACGGGCGAAAGATCGTTCCCAGCAGCGATGTTGGAGTCCAAGATGCATCCAGACATCCTCCCTATGCTGTCCCTGAACCATTTCTGTGGTGTTTCCATCCTTTTCTGCCCTTTTCCTATGGACCAGGCACCCTCCCCTCATCAGAGCAGGGGGTGCCTGGTGTAATGCTCGAGTCCTCCCATTGACTTCAATGGGGCTCGGGTGCTCGGCCGAGCACTCGAGCCTCAGGGGGTGCTCGGTCAGAGCACCCGAACACCCGAGCATTGGGGTGCTCGCTCATCACTAATAACCACCATATAGAGCTGATTCCCAAGTGGATCAGAGGGTCTGTTGTGGTTTCTCCCATTGTAATTAGTACTTTAGCTCTTTCACGTACGACCATTTAAAAGGGTACCCCAACAAGGAGACAGTGAGGTCAAGAAGTGGATCCGGATTGCACCACGATTGTCAGATCAGTGGACCATAAGCATCAGCTTCCATGGGCAGGAGATGAAGGGCAGCAAACAGGTACAGGGCTCCAGGGCCAGATTCTGTGAGTCTCTCAGAAGGGAGCAGAGGTAGGTGATTTTTAGTGTTCCCCTATAGTCCAGATGGTTTGCCTCAGAACTCCTCCACTTTTCTTTTGAACATATGGCCTTAGGGCCTAATTCAACTATCTAAAGTGGTGCAGTTCTGAAGCACGTGAACCGCACCGCAGGGGTCAAATGAGCATCCCCCATATTAACACTGATTTAAAGCAGAACTACCACCCCTTGCAATCATGTCCCCAAATAATTACCCATCTGGTGACTAGCTGCTCAATAGCGCTACTCACCAGAATTATACACTGCTCCCAGACTGACAGGCAGGACAGAGTGCAGACATCTTTCCATAGTGACGTCTGCACGCCTGGGCTGTCAGTCTCTTTTGGAGCTGAACGGCTCCTAGAAATGCCTCTTAGAGCAGGCTGGGACTGATGGCGTAGGTGTGCAGACGTCACTATGGAAAGATGTCTGCTCTGTTTCCTGCCTGTCACTCCGGGAGCAGTGTATCATTCTCATTACCCAGGTAATAATTCTGGCGAGTAGTGCTATTGAGCAGCTAGTTGCCAGATGGGTAATTATTTGGGGCCATGATTGCAAGGGGTGGTAGTTCCACTTTAAATGTTTTTTTTTTCTGTCAGGTACTTGAGGGATCAGTAAACAGCCCCCCTTTAGCAGCGGGGTGGAACACAACCCGGGAGTTGTGTGCATAGCCCCATATACCCTATATGTTGGGTTTTAAAGACAACGCAGAGGGAATATGGGGACTGTAGTCTAATAACACTGGACTGCCAGGCTTCAGTTTTGCAGCTCAGCATCTTTTAGCAAGATCAATGGAGGAGCTCCTGGGGCTTCAATTCAGACCCCAAATTCAATCCCTCAATGGTCCACTGGGGTTTACAATACAACACTGCGGGCAGTAGATCTGCTGATAGGACAGGATGCCAGCGATTCTTGCCCTTAAAGGAGCTGTAAACTTTAAAAAAAATATATATATATATATAATGTATGGTGTTTCATGTTGAGTAAAATAAGGGTACTCCCACTGCTGAGAGATGCATATTTATAGTGTTATTACTGTTCAAACCTGTGTTTCTTTACATTAGCAGGGTCCTCTAGTGGTCAAATTCTAATTAGTTATTCTGTTACATTCTAAAGGAGTGGATAGTCAGTGACTTACAGTTCTCCATAGAATGTGATAGAAACTGCTAAGTAATTTCCTGTCAGTTAGAACTATCAGGAAGTAAACATGCAGTAAATTCACTTCATGGTTATTTGAACTGTTATAATGTTTGAATAAACAGCTGACAGCGGTGGGAGTGACCTTGTTTTACTCAGCAGGAAAAGTCCTATAATATGTAGGTTTTCATAAAAAAAAGTTTACTGATCCTTTAAAGTTCCTGCTTATCACATCAATATGTTGTGTATCACTGTTTGTTCAATTCAGGGCTAGATTGACATATCAGGCATCCTTAAATAAGGTGCTTTTGGCAGAGCAATCCGTTACACACCACTCTGGCACTCAAAGGGTTAAATAGGAGTGAAATTATTTATGTGGATCTAAATACTTACATAGGGTTGGACCTTTTATATTAATAATCACCATTAATGTACTTTTATTCTGTAGAGCTTTGACCTAAGAATCTCTAACCTACAAACACTTCTATCTTTCAGCCCATCTTAAACCAAGAGACTTCACAGACGACCAGCACTAATATGTCTCAGAGCAGCTACTCAGATACACACCTTACAGACAAACCAGACAAGACGATTACTGATTTTTGAAGCTGAATCAAAGGGATCCCAGTACTCATCCTGGTTACACAAGAGCTCTGATAGACAATGCTTATCCAGAAGCCCACTGTAATAACCTAAAGCAGTACAGTGTAGAGCAGGGCAATGGGTTTACATTCACTTGCAACCAAGTAAATCTTCTGATGCCTCATTTCCTAAGAGTAGTGATGAGCGAGCATGCTCGGCCGAAGCTCGGTTCGGCTCGAGCATCGCTCTGCTCGGCACATGGCGGTACTCGTACGAGTACCGCATGTGCTCGCCCGCCATGTTCGGGTCTCCTCCCCGCACGTTTTGCGGCTGCTGCGCAGCCAATAAACGTGCGGGGAGGCTCTGACATCACTGTAATGCCAGCAGCCATGTTGGCTGCTGGCATTACACTGATTGGCTGGCCAGAACCCGTGATCGGGTGCTGTATAGCACCCGACGCGCGAGTTCGGCTCATTCTTAGCCAGGGAGAGATGCGCTTAGGCAGGGAAAGTCAGTGTAGGGAGAATAAAATTGTTGAAACTCTTTCAAGACCCAAAAGTCCTTTTTAGGACTGTTGTGTGTGGGGGCAGCATTTATATTTTGTTTGGGGGGGCACAATTTCCTTTTTTTTGTGTGGGGGGGTATTTATAAGGTGACATATAATACTAGATGCACAGGAAGTCAGTGTAGGGAGAATAAAATTGTTGAAACTCTTTCAAGACCCAAAAGTCCTTTTTAGGACTGTTGTGTGTGGGGGCAGCATTTAATTTTTTTTGGGGGTGGCAGAATTTCATTTTTTTGTGGGGGGGGACATGTTCTAAGGTGACATTGTACTAGGTGCACAGGGACAAATATTTCACAGTGCAGTGACAAGCTGACATATTCTGTTAGGTGCACAGGGCCAATGATTTTACAACGCAGCGACAAAAAGGGCCATTTTAAACGTGTGCCTAGCCATAGATTATTGTCACATTCTGTTTAGTGTGCAAATTCACAAATTAACGTCACATATTCCGTTCACTGTGCCTAGCCGCAGATTAGCGTCACATTCTGTTTCGTGTGCCTAGCCGCAGATTAGCGTCACATTCTGTTTCGTGTGCCTAGCCGCAGATTAGCGTCACATATTGTTTAGTGTGCCTAGCCGCAGATTAGCGTCACATATTGTTTAGTGTGCCTAGCCGCAGATTAACGTCACATATTGTTTAGTGTGCCTAGCCGCAGATTAACGTCACATATTGTTTAGTGTGCCTAGCCGCAGATTAGCGTCACATATTGTTTAGTGTGCCTAGCCGCAGATTAGCGTCACATATTGTTTAGTGTGCCTAGCCGCAGATTAACGTCACATATTGTTTAGTGTGCCTAGCCGCAGATTAGCGTCACATATTGTTTAGTGTGCCTAGCTGCAGATTAGTTTTTATCTTCCTTTTTGTGTGTTTTACGGTCAGTCTGTAAAAATGGCGTACTACGGGCGAAACATCGTTCCCAGCAGCGACGTTGGAGTCCAAGATGCATCCAGACATCCTCCCTATGCTGTCCCTGAACCATTTCTGTGGTGTTTCCATCATTTTCTGACCTTTTCCTATGAACCAGGCACCCTCCCCTCATCAGAGCAGGGGGTGCCTGGTGTAATGCTCGAGTCCTCCCATTGACTTCAATGGGGCTCGGGTGCTCGGCCGAGCACTCGAGCCTCCGGGGGCGCTCGGCCAGAGCACCCGAACACCCGAGCATCGGGGTGCTCGATCATCACTACCTAAGAGGTTTTACTTCCTGCACTTTGAGATCATTATATTGTTGCTTAAACTGGAAGCTGCATTCCCCAAAATGTCCACTTTTCACATTCCAAACTAAGACTCTTCCAAACCCCCAAATTCAAGTACATGAATGGCCTAAATAGGGCCAGATTTACCTCACGGGAGCACTAAGCAAGGTACTGTATTCACCCTTAGCTCCACCCATGACCCCACCCCTACCCTCTCCCCTACCCCTCCCATAACCCCACCCCTAGTCCCATCCACTTTTTCCTGGCACAGAAAATATCTTTGACCTAGAATAAGCAACAATGAAAAAAATATTTAACCACTTGGTTGCAAGAAAGATCTCCATTGCATTGCTCAGTAATGTGTTGAAAAACTCTCTAGCATCCAAGGGGTTAAATAATAGAATATGGGTGTCGCCAGCACAGCTAAAGCTGCCTTCAAAATTTGGATCTCTAGGCAGTTGCTTATTCCTATTGGAAATCCATCCCTGGGCTAAAAGTTCAATAGTAGGATCAGCTATGGAAATGCCCAATGCACTATAAAGGGCACACCAAGACAGTACACTTCCTAATGTGTTGTGCCCTCCTCTGTTCCTTAAAGAATTAAGAACCATGCTTTGGAAATCAAAGGGTTAATCTGGATCTGGATCTCAAACGGTTAATCATATTCCCTGGCTTCCCTTTTAAGTTAAAATATTTACAAAATAAATGTAGCACAATTGCCAGCATCAAATTTAAAATATTACATTTAAATGTGGCTTTTAGGCCACTGAATGCTCGTGATACATTGCAAAGCAACTCACAAAAGTCACAATTAACCCTTTGAGTGTCAGAGGGGTCTCAAGTACATTGAGAAGCACTCAAAGGGTTAACTCAGTGGAAATTTGGGGCATTATTATTTTTCACTGTTTTCTTTTTGGTTTGCCTTATAGGAGCAGGAAACATTTAGTACTGTAAGGCATTTCCTGCTGAGTAAAACAATAGTAGAAATGCTGCTGACAGGTGCTTTATTCAAAAGTTATAATCATTCAAACTGTCACAAAGTGTTGGACCCATTACTATAACATTCTATGGAAAACTATGGTCAGTTACTCACCGCCCAAATAGAATGCTATAGAATAACTGTCTGAACAACAAATTAACTGTCTGGATACCAGGCTATATTAAGCTTTAAGGACTACATCCAGTATTCATGTTTCATGGTGTGTGTTTGTGTGCATGTCTGTGTATGTGTGTGAGCGTATACATTAAATATGGTTTCACCAATTTATTGTTTAGTGCACTAATGTAAATTATGTATTGCTTTTCTTATGATAGAATAAATTTCCATTTGTTAACATATGTAAATAAATGTCCCTCTATAACTTAACCCCTTATGGCATGTACTAACCAGCCCTGCTATATGGAACATCAATTCTCATGCAGTCTTTCTCTACAATTTTAATGGTGTCACACCTGATTGCACTCAGGGCACTCTCAGTGTAAAACAATTTGTAATTTGGAATCCCACAGTCAGTCAGTCTTCTTAGGGACTCTAGCTAGTATAAATTCAGGGCCCAAAAGGGGTGGCATTATGCCGGGGTGGCATTTGCCAGGGGCATTACCACCTTCTCCCAGTACACCTTATTGAAGTATGGAGAGTTAGACAAGAGAGTTGGACAGGAGAGAGACAGCTGCAAAAAAAGTACTCAAAGACAAGAGGCAAGTAAACAATAATGAGATGTAGTGGGATAGAAGGGAATAGATTAAAATAAATGTTACAAATGTTAAGTTGTCTAACTAAATAATCTTAGATAAATCCTATATAATAATTTGCTAGAAAGCTTGTAATGACACAGTCATGCACAGTAGAGACTGCTGCGAGTGCTGCAGTCATGCGCAGTAGAGACTGCTTGTGATGAGGCTGATACAGAGCGGGGCACTCCAAAGGAGCGTCCCGCTCTGTATCAGACACGGCGCGGGCAGTCTCTACTGAGCATGACTGCACCGCGACCGGCTGGCACTGTATCAGCCGCGGTGTGAGCAGTCTCTACTGTGCATGACTGCCCTGCGACCGACTGGCAGTGGCACTGCGGCCCATGTAACGGGCTCTTCAACTAGCCTTATTATATTTCACCTGTTTTCTGCCTAACTGTTTCTCCTTCCTCCCTTGCTATCTTTTTGACATGCATAACAAATTGAACATATTAATACTATCTGTTCTAACTCTGCCATGTTTAATACAGTTCTCCTCATATCAGCACAATCCTGCTCCTCGCTTGCACAATCCTATATAATAATTAGCTAAAACGTGTGTAATGCCACAGTCATGCGCAGTAGAGACTGCTTCGTGTGCTGCAGTCATTCGCAGTAGAGACTGCCCATGCCGTGGCTGTAGCGCCCCACTCTGTTTCAGCTGCGGCATGGGCAGTCTCTACTGAGCTTGACTGCACCGCGACCGGCTGGCAATGGCACTGTGGCCTGTGTAACGGGCTCTTCAACTAGTAATATAATAATCCACCATGGACTTCTGCATACATGTGCACTATCCTCTGAGTGCTGGTGGAGAGTACTAAAAACAAGCTCACCTAGCCCCAGTTTCTATAGCAACAGGTGCACCCTTTCACTATATGCTCACCACAAACAACTATCCAACTTTTTATGCATTCTACTACTTGCCTTGGTAAATTACATAGAAACCAACCCTGGCCCTCAAACAGCAATAAATGGTAACTTTTCCTTTAAAGGGATAGTAATACTTCATTTTATTTTTATTTTATTTTGTAGGCATTAAAAAAACCCCATGAAGAACGATATAAGTTTTATCTCTCAAACCTTTATGGTTTGAGAGATATTCACAATCAAAGTTTCCCCCTCCCGCCCCTTTTACCTAGTGTAAGCAATCTCTTCTCAGATGTGGAATGCAGTCCATAGACCAGACAGATAACAGCAGGGGACAATCATCTTCCTATGAAAACAATGAAAGCCCTGTCCCCCTTAAATGAAGATTGTCCCTCACTGCAATCTACCTGGGCACCTCCCTTCTGCTCTGGCTGAGCAGTGTTACATCAGTAAAAGGGGCGGGAGGGGATACTTTGTTATTGAATTACTCTTGAACTACAACTCTGACAGAATTGAAATAACACTCTCCAAAGTCCAAATACTATGATGATTAATTAGAGCTGCTTTTATTATAAAACATTAATATCCTTTTAAAAAAGGTCTCTCTCTTGTGAACTGCAATATATGGAGCATACTACCCAAAATAGATGAACTAAAAGTGTGGTGTTATATGTACAAGCCAAAAATTCTCAACTCACTGAATTCTGTCTAAGCCCTAAAATACCAGATATTGCTGTTGCAATTGAAGGATACTCATGTTTTAGGAAGGACCGAGAAAAGTGAGGAGGAGGCATAATCATGAGTCTATAAACTTTACACTTTTAAATGACTCTTCATATGAATACATTGCAGGCAAAATTATTCTTCCCTTCTCTAAACAAATCATAATTGTTGGCATCTACAGGCCTCAATACACCAACACAGTCACTTACAGACATAACCTACCAACTCAATGAGATTGCCACCCATAATAAGAAAAGTGAACTGATTGTTCTTGGAGACTTTAATATCAATTGGCTAGACTCCAGGAATGAGAAATTTTGTTCATTGTTTAAGACATCAATCTTATCACAGCTCATTTCCTCCCCTACTTGCATAAATGTTAAAACATCCAACCATACTGTGCTAGACTGGATCCTTTCATCCTTCTCAAGCAGAATCCAAGATTCAGGTATACTAGCAAATGTGTTTATAAATCACTCCATAGTTTACTGTGTTCACAAAATAAAATCAATCAAATCATGTCCAAAAGTCATAATTACTAGATCATTTCAAAAATGTAATCTCCAGTCTTTCCTAATTGATTTAAGAAATTGCCCACAGTATAGAATACACCTTATACCTTTTCTAGACTCAGCAATTAATTTTTTTGAATTCTTACAGGTTTGTAATACCCATGCCCCTTTAAGGAAGATTGGGTATGGGGGGGCATGTACCCTGTGTCTCTGCTGGCCTGTTTGAATTACACAGTTTCAAAGATGCGTTATAGACAAAATTTAAACAAACTGGCTCTGCACACTGCATACAGGCAATTGTGGAATACTTGCATAAAGCAAACAAAACTAGCAAAAGTTCAATATTTTTCTGACTTGAACAATAGCATTTCAAAACCAGCCAACTTTTGGAATGTTATTAAAAACCTCTACAACCCTCCTAACAACTCTTACCCATCAGCTATAACCATAAGCAAAGAAATGATACAGTGCCCCTTAGCCATAGCTAACAACTACTTTGTTGTATATGCCACAACTCTGATTACACAAACGAAAAGTAATTCTGAAATAGAAACATGCACAGATCAGATTACATCACCTGTGACCTGTTCTAATTATGCTAATGAATTTAATTTCATGCAGATATATGAGAGTGAAATATAGGACCACCTCCTTAACCCAAAAATGAAATCAAAATCTGGCCCTGACCAACTACTTGCAATGTTATTAAAGCTGAGTACCTCGGTCACTTCCCACCCTAATACAACCCTACTTAATGCCTCCCTGTCATGTGGGTATATGCCCAAAGTCTGGAAAGTAGCTAGAGTTGTGCCTAGCCACAAAAGTGGGGATAAAAATGTAGTATCCAATTACAGACCAAAATCCCTACTCCCCTCATTGGCTAGAATCCTAGAGAAATGTGTCCATGTACAACTATATAAGTTTCAAATCTCTCTAATATCACTGCCCTAAAAGTAACCAATGATATCCAGACTGGTATGGAAAATGGTGACATCCCTGGAGCTATTTTCCTAGATTTTTCAAAGGTCTTTGATACAGTAGACCAGTGGTTCTCAACTCCTGTCCTCAGGACCCACTAACAGGCCAGGACTTAGGGATTTCTCTGCTAGAGCACAGGTGTGGTGATCAGAGGCTCATTCCCATTGATTAACTCACCTGTGCTCTAACAAGAAAATTATCAAATCCTGGCCTGTTAGTGGGTCCTGAGGACAGGAGTTGCGAACCACTGCAGTAGACCATAAGTTCAGAATTGGGTAATCATTCTCAGATTTAGCACTGCAACTAGGACCAGCAGTATTTCTGTCCTGTCCTAGTCTGCATTACTTGTTGACCCCCATTCTACTGTGTCCAAGGTGGTCTGTGGCACACTAGCCTTATCGTCAGCACCCTGCTGCCCTTTCATCTCAGCAGCAGCAGCAGGAATTAGACCAGTTGCAATTTCCGCAAATTCCAAAAGCTGATTGCTGGTGGTGGTGGTGATGCCCATCCTCATCCCTGTCTCCCATTCCTTCTCACTTTCTGATAAAAAGGCCATCAATTTCTCTTCCACCCCAGCTTCTCCAACACCACCACCAGTCCCTACATGATGCTGCTCTATTCCAGACATCTCACTGCTGCTTGGAGGAGGTGACGAGCAATTTGACAGAGGGTTCCCTGCTGTCACACTTGGCATCATTTTCTCCACCCCCCTGAGTACTACAAGAAACACTAGCAGCAGGCAAAGTATTGGTGGCAGCAGGTTCAGCACTGGCAGCAGGTACAACACTAGTGGCTGCAGGTACAGCACTGGTGTCACTGGCAGCAGTTTTGACAAAATATGACAACAGAACAGCACAGCACCTCTATCTCGCTCTGTAGCTGCTTCTATTGTTTCTACCTTCAGCGAAAAAGTCACCTTTTTATAGCTGAAATGCGAAAACAACATAAATCAATGGACGGAAACTTTCTAGCCATTGAAAAAATGGCAAAACATTTTGGCCAATGGGCGAAAGATGCGAAAATTTTAACCACTAGTTTTATAGCAGATTTTCCCGTGAAAAAGTGTATAACAACGTGGTTTTCTCAAAATTTCCCACGGGAACACGGCAACAAGTTTCGCACACCCCTATCCAGGACATATTTGAAAATGAGAGAAATCTCAATGCATTCTTCCTGGTAAAATGTTTTCTAAATAAATACAAGGTAATAAATATGCCAAAAATAAAATTTTTTCATGATATTGTTCTGATTGTTTACATGCAATTACCGTGATTCTCCCATTTACAAAAACAGCCTACATGTGCAGTTTTTTAATGTAATTTGGCAATTACAGGGTTAAAATGCAAGGTATACATTTATTATATTAATAAATGATTTTATTTCTTTATTTTGGTAACTATTTTAACTCTTAATTCTTATGAGTGGTATAGACAACAGCTTGTACCTGTCAGTCTGGAACATGCCTATTTCCCTTAACCCTTTTAGTTAAAGAGATGTATCCAACACATTGGGGAACATGCACTAAGGTGTGATAAAGAGGGGATAAAGTGGAGATGACATCTCCAGTGATATCACTTCTCCATTTCCTATGTTTTTCTATGGAGCCAATGCACAAAGATTTCTCCCACTCTGAAGACTGTAGTGTATTGGCTCCAGAGAATAACACAGTAGTTGGAGAAGTGATATCAGTGGAGAAGTCATCTCTACTTTATCACCTATTTATCAAACCTTATTGCATAACCCCCATTGTGTTGGAATGAGTTCAATACCTCTGGCACTTAAAGGGTTAAATGGAGAACCCACCTAAGGATGCTTGTTACTGCAGGCTTTTGTGTTAAGGCCCAGTTTAAAACCTATATAAAAAGACCACAATAAACCTGAAAGGTTACATTAGGTGCATTTTTAAGTGGTGCATTCACCACTTCTAAACTCCCCTTCATATTTGCATAGGACTAGGAGGTATCTGTAAGGAACGTAAAATGCTTGCTTCCCATAGACCTGCACTGTTACGTTGGATTTAAAAGGATTTAAAGATTGTGCTGCTTAAGCACAGGTGACTCAGTAAAAATAAATGATCCACTGATTAACTCACCTGTGCTTAACCCCTTAACGACCACTGACGTGCCAGGACCATCACAGCGGTCCAGCACTTAAGGACCAGTGACGGTCCTGGCACGTCATGGAGTTCAAGGCTCCTGGTTCGGCTGCACACTACTCTGGAAGCCCTGAACCTGAAAAAAAAAAAGCCCTGTGGTCCTCAAGTGCCGGCCGCGTGTGCACATGCCTGTCCTTAAGGGGATAATCATGGAAATTCTTACATCCTGGCCTGTTAGTGGCCCTTGAGGACTGTACTTTGAGATCCCTGGTGGACGGCATTCTTCACGTTTGTCAAAGTGTTCTCCTGAAGACTTGAAATTATACTGTGTGATGGTTCAAAGTGGAAAACAGTTCTTGTTACAGCTATTTATGGGAAATTTTGCTCCAGGTGAACCATTCAGCTGCATTGTAATCCATATCTAATTTAGCGATCTGTATAGTTTCAGATTTCAGATTTCAGATTCAGATTTACTAAACTTTTATCTTGATACAATTTATTCCATTAAGCCTGTTCCAAGATGCAGAGATACCAGAAATCACCCATACACGCCTCATCATTCCGTCATACAAATAGCTTTGCTAGGCTGTTCACATAAGCAATTCTCTGCTCTTTTTTTGTGTGAAATTCTATTTGTATATTACACTTAGTGTGTGTCAGTATTGTACCACTCAAAACCAGTGCCTGTGTCACTGTGCTTCTAAAGATGCACCAGTGTACATTAGTACATATAGGATTACAGTACCTGTTGGGTATATCTACTAGGTGCACAACTGTTTATACCACTCCTGAAGCAACACTATAATACGGCAAGCATCTGTGTATAAATGGAGAGAACTGGTATACTGATAAAGGAAAACGAAACACGACACAAGTGGGGGCGCTCAATTGTAGATAGATAAATAGTCTTCAAATCATGCTTAAATAATCACAATTGATGATCTACCAGTCATATATCGTATACCGGTTATACAATATATGAGCGGTAGATCATCAATTGTGAGTACTTAAAGGGATAGTAACACTTCGTTTTAACTTTATTTTATTTTGTAGGCATTAAAAAAACATGAAGAATGATATAAGTCTTATCTCTCAAACCTTTATGGTTTATGAGATATTCACAAGCAAAGTTCCCCTCCCCGCCCCTTTTTCCTAGTGTAAGACATCTCTTCTCAGATGTGGATCAGGTTGTATGACAGTACAGATAACAGAAGGGGACACTCTTCTTTGTATGAAAACAATGAAAGCCCTTCCCCCCTTGAAAAGTTTTTCAGCTTTTTCCATTATCTTAATTGAAGATTGTCCCTCTCTGCAGTCTACCTGGGCATCTCCCTTCTTATCTGGTTGAACAGGGGGGGGATACTTTGTTTGTGAATATCTCTTAAACCATAAAGGTTTCAGAGATAAGACTTATATCATTCTTCATGTTTTTTTAATGCCTACAAAATAAAATAAAGTTAAAATGAAGTATTACTATCCCTTTAAGCATGATTTGAAGGCTATTTATCTACAGTTGAGCGTCCCCACTTGTGTTGTGTTTCGTTTTCCTGTTTCTCCCTTCTTCTTTTGTAGGTTGATTTCTGGGGAGCAGCTGGTGTGATATATCTGTGTGATGGGCAGTTTAATATCCCCCACTTGTCAATCTGCCACAAGTTATAATTATGTGGCTACATCTAAATGTGAGTGTAACATTGTATCTTATATAATTATACAAGTTCCATAAAGGTTTAACCCTCCTTTTTTATTCTTCTTCCTTTTCTACAGTATACTGATAGATCTTTAAAAAGATGTGGAAAAGAGGATTTGTTTCTGAAAAATGTGCTCTTACATAGTAACATAGTAAATTAGGTTGAATAAAGACACAAGTCCATCAAGTTCAACCTTCTCCTCAAATAAATTAGTCTTTATCAGACCTTCCTGATCTGCCTACTAATAAACAGTATAACTCTGTATGTTCCCTTTGGAAAGAAATGTATCTAATCTTCTTTTAAAGGTATCCATTGTATCTGCCATAACTACCTCCATGGGCAAAGAATTCCACAATTTAACAGACCTTTCTGTAAAAAAAACCCTTTCTCTGCTGAAGTCTAAATCTCCTTTCCTCTAATCTCAAGGGGTGTCCCCTGGTCATCTTATCAGGCCTTGGAATGAATAGCTCATCGCAGAGATCCTTGTATTGACCTCTCATATACTTTTACAATGTGATAAGGTCTCCTCTTAGTCATCTTTTCTCTAGAGTAAATAAACCAAGTTTGTCTAGTCGTTCTTCATACGTCAAGTCCTCCATTCCCTTAATTAATTAATGAGTACCAGTGCAACAGTAAGGTATTGCAAGATTAACCCTTGGATGCTTGAGGCATTTTTAATATTGCACAGATTAACCCTTTGAGTGTCAGATGGGTACGCAACGGGTTAAGTGCCAGTACAGGAGTAAGTACAGTATGACAAGGTTAACCCCTTGGATGCTAGAAGCATTTTAATTTTGCACATTGGATTTATATTCATGTAGCAATATTATGGGGTGATCTCGCCCTTTTCAACCAGGCCATATTTTTAATGTGACTATTTGTATGTCACCCAATAGAGGACGACATTTCAATAGGATACCTATACCGGCGCAGAGATGCACAAGCTGAGACCCTCTACCTGTTGAGAATTGCAACTCTCATCATCCCTAGACAGCTCATGATGGGAATTGAAGTCCTCAACAGCCTGGGTCCCAGTTTATCCACTATTTTACTAGAGTTTATTAATGAATAAGTGCGTACCCGCACATACACTCTAGCTTTGTTAAAGTGGACATCCCTGCCATGCTGAATTCAACTGTGTATATTAGAAAGCACTAAAAAATAACTATGTATAATGTTAGCCAAAATAACAGCAGACAGGAGATATTTATATGTTTATTTCTATAGCGTGAGCTCTCTGAATGCTGTCATATGCTAATTTATGTTAATGAAGCTACAAGTGCAAAACAAAGAATAATTACATATTAAACTGCACAAAGTGGGACTTTCATTTTCGCTTCTTCAGAGCTGAAAATATCTCCTAAACGAGTGTCTCTCAACCGGGATGTCATGGCATTCACTTAAGGTGTGAAGACACTGGCAAAATGTAAATGTTGAGTTTCTAATGTATATTTATGGACATTGTTAGACACAACATTTTTCATTTTGTTATTTTAAAAATGACTATATGTTTATGTATTTGCTTCCTTCATTATCATGACTCCCAAGTGCCCCTCTTTAGGAGGGACAGTCCCTCTTGGAGACCCAAAGCCCTCTGTCCGTCTATTCTACCCTTTTGTCCCTCTTAGAGGGAAAGTATTAGAATGAGAAGTGCTGGCATAGTCCTTTCATTGATGAGAATTTATAGAGTGACAGTGCACAGTTCACTAATAGAGTCAAATTAACCCTTTGCATGCTCTGCAATGCTTTGCATACCCCTCTGTTGCTCAAAGAGTTAATGGAGTGATGCTATGCAATGCTTCAGGGTTGTACAGAGATATTCAATAGAGTTGAGTGTAGTAAGCACAATTCTATATGAAACATGTTAGAAAAAAGTTTAAAGGCATAGTAATACATGAATATAATTACATTTATTAATGAACTTGGAAAAAAAATTAATTAATTGCGCCCTGTCCGATCTCTCAAACCTTTATGGTCTAGGAGATATCAGCTTACACTGACATCAGCTTTCTATCATACAGATGGTGATCCCGGTCCGCAGACCGTCCTCCGGCTCTTCAGCAGAGCCGAAATCGTGCTAGTTAGAAAGAAATACTTCATTTGAACGGTCTACAACGTGTGCCTGGTTTGCAAGCACATGTTGTAGAGCATTCAAATGAAGTATTTCTGTCTAACTAGCATGATTTCGGCTCTGCTGAAGAGCTGCAGGACGGTCTGCAGACTGGGATCATCTCCGTCTGTAAAATAGAAAGCTGATTTCAGTGCAAGAGGAGACTGAGAGATTGGACACGGCGCAATTAATTCATTTTTTTTAAGTTCATTATTAAATGTAATTATAGTCATGTATTAATATACCTTTAAAAATATTAAATAGCATTTTGTATAATAAGAGATTTTCGTACAACAGTAGTTTTCAACTAGTGTACCCTAGCATTTCGGTGTGCCATGCTTTTCCTATGAAGACTTTGACAAAAATATTCAAGTTTGGTTTGTAATGTATATTCCTGGAAATTTCTATGCACAATGTGCTCTTTTATGATACTGAGATACCTACGAATAATGATTCATTTACGTATTGTACCCTTCAAGACCTTGAAAAATTACTTATAAAATGTTAGGGTTGCCCTGAAAATTCCAGATTACATTTTAGGGGTCTCTGGAGAGAAAAAGTATTGAGAAATACGTCTGTTGAAATTACAATCTCTTAGTTCAAAGGTAATATTATAAACCAACCTTGTAACATTTTCAAGAAATCATTTTATGTTTTAACTTGAGCAAAACCTATTATAATATATAAGAATATTTTTTTACATTTTTAAATATAATTGTAACCACCCCTCTGTCAGGATAAATATTTACATGATAATTGTTTTGCATTCATAAATTATTTCTGTAGATATTTGAAGAAAAAAATAGAATTGAAAGACAATGGTTCATATGCATAAATGCAAAGTGGAGTTATTCTGGAGTAAACAAACTGCCCCATAGGGGACAAATACAAATTCCTAAATTCCCATGCACTTGACCAGAGCTTTTTAACCCCTTTGCTAGAGAGGTCTCACTTTGTAATGGTTTGGAAACATCGCTAGCATTCATGGGGTTAAAAGGCCAGTTTACTTCAACATGAATTTTGATTAGCCCCCCAATGTGTAGTTGGTTTACTCCAGAATAATTCCAGGTTCCTTTTTACAAATTTGGGCCTATGTTTCAAAATTCAATAAATTCTACTGTCCATGCAGTGGTCATTGCTTGTCAATTAGTTTATTGCTTGATGGAGTAATGATCTCCTCATCACTGGTGTCAGAGAGGCGCAGGCCTGGGGGGCTGTCCTGAGAATCATACGATGTGGTCTGTGTTGCTCCCTCTTGATTTAGGATGGACTGAAAGATAAAATGTTCTGTAGGTTAGAATAGATTCCAAGTCAAGATTTCTCACACTGACTTCTCTAGCTGGTTAATATGTCAGTTGAGGTTGAAACACAGGGGGTAATACACAAAGGATTGATAAAGAGGTAAGAAAATGATGACAAAGTGAACATCACTTCTCCAAGTTCTATTTTATTCTATGGAGTCTGAGCCAATGCATTAAGATCTCTGAAGTTAGAAATAGCTTTAGCTTAGTGAATTGGCATCATAGAATAACTTAGGACATGGAGAGTTTAGAACACTGGAAAAGTTCCTTCTGTATCACCTCACAGTGATACTGGTGTTCTAAAAAGTACTTGGGAGTTATATACTAACTAGTGTAAAAGCCTGTGTATACGGGCCAAGGTCCGGGTAATGTTAAATGGCCGCTATCTCACTGTTCCATGCGATGCAGTCTTGCCTCACTCATGCGAACGTGGGCAGTCTCTACTGCACATGACGTCATCGTGACAAACATCCTAGTGAATTATTATATAGGATATGTGATAAAGACATGACTGATAAAGAGATCACTTTGCCATTTCTTCTCTATGGAGTCTATGCACTAAGATTTCTCTCACTTGAATGATCTTAAAGGAGCAGTAAACTTTTTCTATGAAAAAATATATATCGTAGGGTACTCCCACTGCCAGGAGATTTATATTTCTAAATTTATTACAGTTTAAACCCATGTTTTTTTATATTATCAGTGCCCTCTAGTGGTCAAATTCTAATTAGATTTCCTGTTAGATTCTAATAGAGAGGAAAGTTAGAAAACTCAGAGACATACAGTTCTCCATAGAATGTGATAGAGACTGCCTGTCACTTCCTGTCAGTTAGAACTATCAGGAAGTAAACACAGTAAATTCACTTCCTGATTATTTAAGCTGCTATAAATTTTGAATAAAAAAATCTGATGCCAGTAGGAGTGCCCTTTTTTATTCAGCAGGAAATGCTCTATAAAATATGTTTTCATAAAAAAAGTTTATTGCTCCTTAAATGCATAGGCTCCATAAAGTAACAAAAGGATTAGAGAAGTGGTCACAAAGGAGAAGTCATTTCCTCCTCATCCATGGCCAGGTTTTCCAATAGACACAGTAGGCAACTCCCTAGAGCTCCAGATTTAGTGGGGCACCTCAGCTTTGCTGGTCACTCCCACATTCTGAATTTTGAATATGGCCAGAGCAATCTCAGTCTTCCTGTAACAGTTTTATAACCCTTTACAGGCTATTATGTAACCCCTTAAATACTGGAGAGATCTCCAACGCCCTTTGTAACTCTCTCTAGCAATCACAATGCTGAAGAATTTTTTAGTCCTTGCTTGTTATAGGCCAAGGGTATTTTCTGTGCCAGGATTGGCCTGGGGGAGGGATCATGGGTGGAGCTAAGGGCACCTAGATTGCCTTGCCTAGGGGAGCTTGGGATGTAAATCTAGCCCTGTCTTCAATGCCTCTTTATCATACCTTAGTGCATCAGTGTACAAATAAAATGTCCCCAAATTCCCGTTGATTTAAATAATGCTTTTAACGTTTCAATTCTTGAGAAGTCTCAGTGCATTGTGAAGATCTTTCTATTATTCAAGGTGTTAAATACCCCCAGGGAGGCTGAGCCTCTAAACCAGTATGAATTGGGTGCATACAGTTTAAGTACCAGAGGGGTACACAATGCATTGCTTTACAATGTTTTGCATACCCCTCTGGCACTCAAAGGGGAAGTAATTAGTTAAAAAACAGAAAAAAACTATAGAGTGCTGAGCTCTCTCTATTGTATATAACAGCAACTCACTGACTGCCCAAACGACTGGATGACTAGAGCTCCCTAGTTTTTCTTTCCCTCCAATCTTTTCTTTAGCGGTACATTGTACCACTTTCCCCACTTTTTTCTGACATATATAACCAGAGCAGAGCACATTCCTCTAGAGATATTTAGTGGGAGAAGCCCAGAAACAAAATGGTTAAAAAAAGTGTTGAAAAAGAAAAAGAAAAAGAACCTAAAGTTAAAGGGATAGTAATACTTAAAATGTAAAAAAAAAAAAAAAAAAAAAAAATATGTTGTAGGGTTTATCCCCCTGAGTAAAACAAGGGTACTCACACTGCTGAGATATATTTTATTAAAAAATTATAACAGCTCAAACTTGATTTTTTTAAGTGCAATATCACAGTTGCTTGAAAATGTACAGTGGCGCTGTTGCTACACCATCCTATGGACTGCTCTGGTCCGTAGACCATAAATCTCCATAGGATGGTGTAGCAACAGCTCCACTATAAATTTTCAGGCCACTGTGATATTGCACCTAAAAAATTCAAGCTTGAGCTGTTATAATTTGTTAGTAAAATATCTCTCAGCAGTGGGAGTACCCTTGTTTTATTAAGGGACATAAACCCTGCAACATAGATTTTTTTATATATTAAGTATTACTATCCATTTAAAGTATTTTGACTATACATTTTCTGCACTTGAAGACTATCTAAAGTCAGAATTAAACATTACCATTTTTTTACATTTTATTTTTAATAAAATGTACCGTTATAATTATTAGAATTGCATCACCTTTTTCTCCTCCTTTGTTGGTGGGTTGCACAGCAGAAAGCAGACAGGGGCATAGACAAGATTCAATACACCAAAGACCACCATTAACCATTTAAATCCAATCATCCTTGCTATGGCTCCACCAGTAGAAGGACCTATGTAAAGAGGCAGAATGGAAAAACAATGAGTCCAAGAGACAATAAAAAGAGGAATAATTCTGGTGTAAATCAACTGAACCTGAAGAGACAAATACAGATTAATTCCCAAATTAAATTAAAAGGGACTTTTAAACCCTTGAATTCTAGGTAGATCTGTAACACATTGTGAAGCTCATTGTATTTCTGTTTCCATGGAGCCTTCTAGTCAATTGACCATCAAAACAGGATGTAATATATTGTTGCAGACTCTGTAGAACTGAATTCTGTGTGCTTTCTGTTTTACATTGTATGGTTTTTACATTGTACTGTTTCACGAGCCTCTCTGCAAACAAATCCAGGTAGCTTACTGTTAAGAAAATAAATGGGTGAAAAATAGGTTAAGGGGGAAAAAACAATAAAAAGTATAGTCAGTTTGACTGTGCAGATTATATTACAGATATGTAATTGCAGAGTAAGTAAAATCATAATAAAATGTTACTATTCCTTTAGATTATTGAAGGAGATGTGGCACAATCAGGATTCGGAAGACTATCACACAAGAGATCCTGAACTGACTGTTTACAATAATGTCCTGTGGGTTGTTTTATCAGCTCTGATAAGTAGTGATGAGCGAGCGTGCTCGGCCGATGCTCGGATCGGCTCGAGCATCGCTCTGCTCGGCACATGGCGGTACTCGTCGAGTACCGCCATGTGCTCGCCCGACATGTTCGGGTGAAGGGGATCTGTGCCGGAAGAGGCACAGATCCGAAGACGCTCCGCTGGACCACCAGGGACTGGAGGTACGGGGGCATTGCGGAGATGAAGGGGGACATTGTGGAAGAGGGGCATAGACTCTATGCCCCTCTTCCACAATGTCCCCCTTCATCTCCGCTATGCCCCTCTTCCACAATGTCCCCCTTCATCTCCGCTATGCCCCTCTTCCACAATGTCCCCCTTCATCTCCTATGCCATAGAGGAGATGAAGGGGGACATTGTGGAAGAGGGGCATAGCGGAGATGAAGGGGGACATTGTGGAAGAGGGGCATAGAGTCCGCTCATCAGAGCAGGGGGTGCCTGGTTTAATGCTCGAGTGCTCCCATGCTTTTCAATGGGGCTCGGGTGCTCGGCCGAGCACTCGAGCCTCAGGGGGTGCTCGGTCAGAGCACCCGAGCACCCGAGCATCGGGGTGCTCGCTCATCACTACTGATAAGCCTTGAAGTGAGCTCCTGTGGATGCTGAACTGCCACAATGTCATGGCTCAAATATGAAGAAAAAGGTACCCATGACAATATTTTGAGAAATATTTCTTTTAACCCTTTGAAAGCAAAAGGGGTATTCCCTTCTTTAATGATTACCTCCCCAATTTTCTGGAACTTTTTCACTCAGAAATTAAGCTTAAGTTTAGCTAATCATTAAAAAGAGGTTCATAAGAGAGAAAAATCCTATAGTATAATCTTTATAAAAACAATATTAATTTACAAAATATATGAGTTAGAGACCCATACTGATAGCTGTCTTACCCAGTGCATATCCTAAGCAGAGAGCCATGTCTGTGATTGCGTATATTCCACCATAGACTGAGGTGTGGCGGAGATCTACCAGCTGTGCCATGGTTGGGAATATGGCGGTGTCGACCATTCCATATCCAATGCCTAATGAAGTGCTGGGTCCAATGAGTATATAGATATTGGGAGCTAGTGGTATCTGGTGCAAAGAAAGGAAGTTATTGGTATTAATGTGAACATACATGGTTTTCATTTCTTCTTTCCAACTACATCAGAAGTTTAGGTTCTATAGATATTAAAGGGATAGTAATGTTTCACAAAAAAAGCAGCTCCAGTTAATCTTCATAGTATTTGGCCCATGGAGAGTATTATTTCAATACTGTCAGAGTTGTAGTTCAAGAGTAATTGAATGATAAAGTATCCCCCTCCCCTTTAACTGATGTAATACTGCTCACCTCAGAGCAGCAATACTGTCTGGATGAATTGCAGAGAGGGACAATCTTCAGTGAGCATAAGGAAAAACCTCTCAAGAGGGGCAGGGTTTTCCTTATGCTCACAGTAAGAAGATTGTCTCTTTCTGCGACCTGTCCATTCAAGAGACCAGATTCCACATCTGAGGGGATGTAGCTTACAGCAGGTAAAAAGGGTGTGGGGGTATAAATTATCATTCAATTACTCTAAACTACCACTCTGACAGTATTGAAATAACAGTCTCCATGGCCCAAATACTATGAAGATTAATTGGAGATGCTTTTTTTGTGAAACATTACTGTCACTTTAATATGGACTTCTCTAGCATAATTGAGGGATGCAGGGACCATGGGGTTAATAAGCATGACTAGGAAACAGGGCACTCTAAGCAAAAAAACCTCCTCCCACTTCCCCGCTGCTAACCCCTCCCCTTGCATAACTGTCTGCAGTTTTTAAAGGCGGTACAGGGCAACTTTTCTCCTGAAGAGATCTTCATTAGTTAGCCTTTTTATTATTTTACCTTTTATCTCAAAGCTTCTGAGGTCCCTTACTTTGTGAGAAAAGTCCTCCTATTTAACTCTTTGATACCTAGCTTCACTCCTTTGGAATAGCTTCATTTTCTGGGACACATATATGTTTATTTTTATAATGTTTTTATTTGGTTTGTCGAAGATAATATCCAAGATTAACATCTAACAGGACAACCAATTAGGTTGGATATCGTCACATAAACAGATAAATAATAATCTATATATATAAAAGAAGACTTTGTGCCTGGCAAAACACACCCAGGGGCGGCAGTAAAAAGGATTACTGCTGCCATTGGGTGATTCTGTGGGAGTGTGATTTTTGGCCTGCCCCCACTATCCAGCCCGCCCACCACTATCTAAGGCTGAAAAAAAAATGGCTGCCACACACTCCTACACCACAGACACATGCACATGCCCTCCCACACATACACACACGCACGCTGAGGATGATGGGAACAATGTTCAAGCTACAGCTGGAAGGCCATGGTCCAATCTGTATTATGCAGCTTCTTCATTCCCTGTCTTTGAGCCTACACAGCTCTGCTAATTAGTACAAGTGAGCTGATTTCTAAACAATCAGCAGGAGGATACTGGCTTGCTGAGAAAGTGGAAACAACGGCAGAGAGGTGATCAGGCAGTGCAGAGCAAGGCTTCAGCTGAGCTGGTAAATGGCAGAGACATGGATGTGACTGTATTTATATATTGCACAAAGAGAGAGAAAGAGAGCAGGTTGTTTGTCAGTCTGTCTGTAAGTAGAGGTGCCAGTTCCTGCAATCATCTCCATGCTGTACATAGCTCACTGTATAGCATGTATGACAAACTATTTATATATGGTCTGGCATTGTATAGTATACAGTCTGTGTATAAGGACTGGCACTATACAGTATAGGAGGGACAGTCCCTGTTAGTGGCCACTGAGGACATGGGCTGAGAACCTCTGCTGTATAATAAACAGTCTGCATGTGTCTGTGTATAAGGACTGGCACTATACAGTATAGGAGGGACAGTCCCTGTTAGTGGCCACTGAGGGCATGGGCTGAGAACCTCTGGTGTATAGTATACAGTCTGCATGTGTCTGTGTATAAGGACTGGCACTATACAGTATAGGAGGGACAGTCCCTGTTTGACACCCAAATCCCTCTGCTCCTCTATTTAGGAGATCACACGGTGTGGTGTATATACAGTAGGCTGACCAGACCTCACCTTTAACCGGGGACACATAGGAAATAAGCATATTTCAGGAGTGCACCAAAATCAAAGCAGCCCTGCAGTATGCATTTTTCATATGTGTCACTGGTTAAAGGTGAGGTCTGGTCAGCCTAATGTACAAGTGTATCAGATTGCTCCACATCAGTAAAACCCACGGTAATGTGGGTATAAACTTCTGTATATATCTGTTAAATTAGTCTGTGTAAAAAAATACTTTCATCTTCTTCTAAATCATTCACTTACAGAAAGAGTAACTTAACCATTTCAGTGCCAGAGGAGATGCAATGCATTGCTTACCCCCTGGCACTCAAAGGGTTAAAAATTCTCTACAATGGTCTGGCACTGTATAGCAGTGGTTCTCAATCTGTGCCCTCAGTGGCTATTAACAGGCCAGGATTTTAGAATTTCCTTTTAAGAGCACAGGTGAGTTAATCAATATGACTGAGCCTCTGATCAACACACTTGTGTTCTAGCAGTGAAATTCCTAAGTCCTGGCCTGTTAGTGGCCACTGAGGGCATGGGCTGAGAACCTCTGCTGTATAGTATACAGTCTGCATGTGTCTGTGTATAAGGACTGGCACTATACAGTATAGGAGGGACAGTCCCTGTTTGACACCCAAATCCCTCTGCTCCTCTATTTAGGAGATCACATTGTGTGGTGTATATACCAGTGTATCACATTGCTCCACACCAATAAAACCCACAGTAATGTGGGAATAAACTTCTGTATATATCTGTTAAATTAGTCTGTGTAAAAAAGATACTTTCATCTTCTTCTAAATCATTCACTTACAGAAAGAGTAACTTAACCATTTCAATACCAGAGGGGATGCAATGCATTGCTTACCCCCTGGCACTCAAAGGGTTAAAAATTCTCTAAAATACACCACCAGCCACGCCCCCAGTAACACCACCGAAAACACAAGTGTCCCTCTTTGGCCATATGAAATGTTGGGAGGTATGTTACTTACACTGCTCACACTGTATGTATTTATGTTCTGATTTGCAGCTGTGTGTCACTGTTTATGTTGTCAGTGCATGTGTGTGTATATGTGTGTGTTGCATGTGTCTCTGTCTATCACTGTGTGTACCTTTCTGACACGTACACCCTACGCTATAATTCACTATCATAACATTTATTTAAAAAAAAAGAAACATTTCCTGCATAACATGACGGGCAACGCCGTCCCAAACTGCTAGTATTAAATAAATTTGAGAACTTTACACAATACTAGGTATTGACATGTTACTTCATAGTAAAGAATTGATAAAATAATGCACAAATATATATAATTTATTTTAGTAAAATATACTATATATAGAAAAACTGTAAGCAATAATGATATAAATGAATGAATACCAATTTCAATAGAGATACAATAACTCAAACCACAATTATCACAATTAGTATTACTAGCAATTAAAGGGTTAACCACACATAGGTATGTTCAGAGGTATTAAATAACAATAATTGAACCCAGCAGCATAAAAAAGGATAACTGATCCTTACAATTAATTAAAAAACAGTTGGCAGCAGCATATAACTACCTCTGCCCCAGAAACTGTATAAACTATGCTAATGAGGTTTAAGGTAGGTTGTCAGGTGAGTAAGCTTTAATTTTAAGCCAGGTCCTCTGACAATTTTCCTTGTACCATATGCAATATCAAACTTTAGAGAAGCTAACTGGAATAAAATCCCAAATTTATATCACTATAATTTAATTATCTACCTATTTCAAATATTTCATACCTTCTGAATAAAACATATTAATTGCAATTAATATAGTCAATAATAGATTATACCAAGAATATACTTAGAATCAAATCCAATAATATATGTCTAGACAGTATAACAAACTTCAATCAACATATATCATAAACATGACCATAGCAATCATATGTAAAACCTATAGGGTACTTCAAGGGTTAATCACTTATTATGAAAGGATGCCACACACAAGATGGTGGCTTCTTTTGTCTAGTTTGAGGTTTAAATAAACTTTCCACTGTACAAAAGTTTAGACCCCAAAACATGCACAAAGAAATCCAAAGAAACACCTCAAAATAAATAGACAAATAGCAGTTGAAGGGTAAATAAATGAATTCAAGGAATTCCCAAGATCAAATTTTAGCTATATAACCTTTCTATAAACACAATATATTATCTAGAAATACCTAGAATTATATTAACTAATATATAAACAAGGATATATAGATCTCACTGCTATCAACTATTTTACAATTATTTAGCAAAATATGACAATTTACCAATTAATTAATTCTGCTTAATCCAGAATTACTACAGCCAATATAGCTTATTATAATTGGTCCCAGTTGGGTGGCCAGTCCAATTAATACAAATTATAAGAAAAATTACATTTCTTCAAATATAGAAGAAATATGTATTTGATTCTGAATTTTTGCAGAGTTAAAATAAGTAAGGATATAGTTACCAGTCCAATAAGTGTTTCTCAGGATCTCTTTAGTAGCCAGCAAAGTGAAGATGATCAGCCTCTCTCACTAGCCAAGACTTCTCAGGAAGCCAAAAGAAAGACCCCTTCTCTCTCAAAACTTACATATTTATAATGTAAAATTACTATTATCAGCAATCTCCGCCAATCCTCTCTGACTGGATAAAGAGCAATCTCATTATGCAATGACATCACCAGTATTATCTGATTAGACACTCTTAATTCCTAATTTACCTATGTCAATTTGAGAAACACTAGCAATAATGCTATATACACTGGAGATGGTGCTCTTACTCCACATTAAAATTTTCCCTGATAATATTTCCTATCAATAGACAATAATGTGTTTTGGTTTCCATCATCAGAGGTTATCCCATTTTATATAAATCTGTCCCAAGCAGACTTTCCCATATGGGAGTATATCTTCTTCCCAGACTTTGAGATTTTTACATAGATAATGAACCTTCTTTTAGACCTTATTGTCTGGAACAAAGTCATTAATATCCCTAAAACTCACTCAAATATTTCTCCCTCATTTTGAAGCAAAGAGGCCCCCTTTGTCTAGAAGAATGAGCTAATTTAAACACATTTTAAACAGACTTTCAAACAATTCTGCTTTTTAAAATGAACTCTCTACTCTCCACCAGGACAAAGTCTCTGACAGGTTTTAATTATAGAAAAAATCACATATATATTTATTGATTTATTTATTTCAACTTCTTGTACTTGACACTTAAGCATGTACACATTAGAGGGTGCTTGCACGCAAGTTACCTCAAACAGCAGTGGCCATTGTTTCCAGCAGCTCCAGAAGTTCTCTTCTTAGCAACTGAAGAATGAAAAATGGGACTTGTCCAGGTTATCACTCCGTAGGAGCATGGCACTCAGTATTGTTTCTAACGTTTGTTTGGCCATCCATTTTTGAGCTGACTCCAGAGGAGCAGTGCTATATATAATCTTTCTAAAATTAATCCCTCACTGCTGGGTCCTTTGGGACCAAGGTCTGTTGCTACTGTTGGGTTTTTTTTTGATATGAGGAACTAAGTCTGTCCATTAATTATACATTGGTAATCATCCCTTTGGTTACACACTATAACATTTGTGTTGTTGAACTACAAGTGTTCATTAAAATGATAGTAATGCTTCAAAATAAAAACAGCTCCAATTAATCTTCATAGTATTTGGGCCATGGAGAGTGTTATTTCATTACTGTCAGAGTTGTAGTTCAAGAGTAATTGAATGATAAAGTTTCCACCGCCTGCCCCTTTTACTGATGTAACACTGCTCACCTCAGAATAGAAAGGTAGTGTCCAGATGGCTTGCAGAGAGGGAAAAACTTCAATTAAAATAAGGGAAAAACCTGAAAAACCTGTCAAGGGGGGCAGGGCTTTCATTCAGTAAGATTGTTCCTTGCTGTGAACAGTCTGGTTCTAAGACCAGATTCCACATCTGAGGGGAGGTTGCTTACACTAGGTAAAAGGGGCGGGAGGGGGATACTTTATCATTCAATTACTCTTGAACTACAAATCTGACTTAAATAACACTTTCCATGGCCCAAATACTATGAAGATTAATTGGAGCTGCTTTTATTTTAAACATTAATATCTCTTTAAGGCTAAGTTTGGGATATTGCTCTTTTTTGAATGTTATCATTATTTTAAAGGGATAGTAATACTTCGTTTTAACTTTATTTTATTTTGTAGGCATTAAAAAACCATGAAGAATGATATGTCTTATCTCTCAAAGCTTTATGGTTTAAGAGATATTCACAAGCAAAGTTTCACCTCCTGCCCCTTTTACCTAATGTAAGCCATCTCTTCTCAGATGTGGAATCTGGTTGTAACACCAGACAGATAACAGAAGGGGACATTCTTCTTCCTATGAAAACAATGAAAGCCCTGCCCCCCTTGACAAGCTTTTCAGGTTTTTCCCCTTATCTTAATCGAAGATTGTCCCTCTCTGCAATCTACCTGGGCACCTCCCTTCAGCTGTGGCTGAGCAGTGTTACATCAGTAAAAGGGGTGGGAGGGGGACACTTTGTCATTGAATTACTCTTGAACTACAACTCTGACAGAATTGAAATAACACTCTCCAAAGTCCAAATACTATGATGATTAATTAGAGCTGCTTTTATTATGAAACATTACTATCCCTTTAAGGAAACTGAACATATTCTCAATCAGGGATCACTCAGCTAACATTGAGATTTAATGTATTCTCTACCTTCATTTATTGATATGACAGAGAAGGAGGAGAAGAAAACTAAGAGCAATAAAAGTAATTCTAATGCATGAGAAAATGCAATGTAAAGGCCACAAACAATATGTGTATGTGTTCTAAATGTATGGACTTAGAAGATAAAACGGCTTCCACATCTGATGCTCCCCCCCAATGCTTGAACCATAGTGGGCCAAGTCCTTACCAGGTTCTCTTGCCAAATTAGAGAGGATTTTGGACACATTGTTTACAGAAGAACCTTGTTCACCAGTTAAAAGACCACAAACCAAAAACCATCCAAAAAATATTTTTACTCACCATCAGATTCATCTGAGGAAGATGAATTGACCAGTGACAGTTCCCCTGATCCTTTGGAGAGGGTTCCAATTTCGATGACTCAGATTCAGAATCCATGGACTCTTTATTTAAAGCTATCCTGGATGTCTTGAAAGTTTCTGATGACCAAGCCTCTAAGTCCTCTACCAAGCCACTTTTTAAATGTAAAAACAAATCTACTGTCATATACCCTGACTATGAAGAGCGTGATCAGATAGTCACTGATGAGTGGGAAATCCCTAGATAAAACTGGTAATTTCTAAAAAAAAATTGCCATGGTATTCTCCTTTCTAAAGCCAAGGCTGACCTTTGGTCAAGACCAGCAACAGTTGACCCTACTGTATCCACATTATCCAAACATACCACTATTCCTGTTCAATATGCAGCAGCACTTAAAGATCCTGGTGACAAAAAGTTTGATACCTTGAACAGACAGGTGTTTTCTGGATTAAGAGCAATAATTTGAGCTTCCTTTGCTTCACCATGTATAGCTGCTGGCAGGTTTAAATCATTCAAAGTATAATGTGCCTCATGATGCTATATTTCCTCACATAGACTACCTCCAAGAGTCTACCTCCTATACTGGGGAAGCTGCCTTTCATATGGCTAAATTGGTATCTAGATGTTCAGCTTCATCTGTTACAGAACATAGTACTTTATGGTTAAAAATTTGGATTGCAGATTCTGCTTCCAAAAGAGCCCTAATTTCCTTTCCTTTGAAAGTTTCACTCCTTTTTTGGGCCAGAGTTGGATAAAATTGTCAGCCATGCCACTGGAGGTAAAAGTACTTTTATGCCCCAAAAGAAAAGGACTTTTGACTACAGAAGTAAAACTTCATAAAGACAAACATCTAATGATTCATCTGGAGGTACCTTACTCTTTCATAGTGCAAAACTTACCTGGACACAAAAGAAAACTGTGCCTAAGGCACCAGACTCCAAGCCCTCTACAGCATGAGATCTGGAGTATGAAGTAAAAATCCTCTTCTGGGGGGAAGACTCTGTCACTTCACACAGCAATGGAGGATGTCAATCTCAGATGAGTGGGCTCTACAACTCATTCAAGAAGGGTACAGAATGTCTTTCTCAACTTTTCTTCCTCGTGATTTCTTCATGTCCAGGGTACCAAAAGAAAAGAAGTTACAGGAAGACTTTCATCAGGAGAGCCATCAGTTCCTAGACAGTGGTGTAAGAGTTCCAGTACCAAAAGACAAAAGTTCAAAGGCTTTTATACCAATCTTTTTATGGTACCCACCTTATCCCAGACTTGAAAAACCTAAATCAGTTTCTCAAAGTTCCCAGGTTCAAAATGGAGTCTATTAAGCAGTGATAGCAGCCATGTTACCAGATAAATGTTTCACATCTTCGGACATCAAAAATGCCTGCCTAAACATCCTTATTTGGCCTAAACACAGGGAATATCTCAGGTTTGCTTACCATAACAAACACTTTCAATTTGTGGCTCTGCATTTTACCCTAGCCACAGCTGTGAAGGTTTTCTCCAAGGTGATGGATCCTCTTATTGCTCACCTCAGATCAATGGGAGTAAATTTAACTCCTTACCTAAAGGCTCCATCTCAGAAGCTAATTCAATAACCTCTTCATCTTACTCTGTTAACTATGAAGAATCATGTTTGGATAATCATCCTAAGCAAATCTCAACTAGTAGCATCTCAGCAGATACTGTTTCTAGGCCTAAGATTCAACACCAGCCTTCAAAAGATGTTTTTATCTCAAGAGAAGATTTCAGATCTTCAAGACAGAGACCAATCTTTTTTCTCCCTAACAGAAGTTTCTGTCAGACACTGCATGAAGATTGTAGGAAAAATGGTAGCCACAATAGAAGCAGTTCCCTTTGCTCAGTTTCACTAGAGGGCTCTTCAACTGAATTTGATTCGCAATTGGCCCTAAAATCCAAACCATCTCCATCATATGATGAAGATATCACAGTCCATAAGACAATCTCTCCACTGGTGGCTCATAAGTTCTAATCTTCTTGTAGGGTAGCATTTCTCCATTACAGAGTAGGAGATAGTCATAACAGATGCCAGCCTGTTTGGATGGTGAGCGGTGTACAAACATCTCTCCATTCAAGGTCAGTGGAGTCCTTATTCCCATAAACATCTTGGAGGTACGTTCAATTTACAATGCATTATTGGTATGGACATCTATCCTGAAGAATCTTCCAACATTCTATGCAAGAGCAAGGCATCCACAAGCAAGGAGGACATGGTGCACACATTCTCAAAGCTCCATTTTGACCCTGGAGATCTTGGTTTCACCACCTTAAAGACATGTCGCTAACAGAACCATGGTATCTACCTCAGATTCCAGACCCAAGGCCCAACTCTCCACCACGGTTTACACAACCTTGCTTTGACTGAATGGAACTTCAGACCCAAATATTAAAGAACAAAGGCTTCAGCTCTGCTTGGATTCAAACCATGTTCAGGGCTTGCAAACCAGTGTCATCTTAAATATATTACCTTGTTTGGAGAATCTTTTTCTCTTTCTGTGCTAGGAAAGATCTAGATCCCTCATCTTTCCATCTTCCATCTGTTTTAGAGTTCCTGCAGTCAGGTCTAGATAAAGGTCGCAGGTTAACTCCCATAAAGGGATAGTAATACTTCTTTTATTTTATTTTATTTTGTAGGCATTAAAAAAACATGAAGAACGATATAAGTCTTATCTCTCAAACCTTTATGGTTTAAGAGATATTCACAAGCAAAGTATCCCCCCACCTGTTCAGCCAAATCAGAAGGGAGGTGCCCAGGTAGATTGCAGAGATTCAATTAAGATAAGGGAAAAAGCTGAAAAACTTGTCAAAGGGGGAAGAGCTTTCATTCTTTTCATACAAAGAAGATTGTCCCCTGCTGTTATCTGTCTAGTCTTACAACCAGACTTACATCTGAGAAGAGATGGCTTACACTAGGAAAAAGGGGCGGGAGGGGGAAACTTTGCTTGTGAATATCTCTTAAACCATAAAGGTTTGAGAGATAAGACTTATATCATTCTTCATGTTTTTTTAATGCCTACAAAATAAAATAAAGTTAATACGAAGTATTACTATCCCTTTAAAGTCTAAGTTTTGGCTCCCTTTGTGCTTTTCCAGAGAAAGATTGCTTCTCTCCCAGAATTTCAAACTTTCCTTCAAGGGGTCAACAATATAGTTCCTCCATACAGACATCCTATTCCACCATGGGATTTGAATTTAGTGTTAGTGACTCTTCAGTCCTCTTCATTTGAACCTTTGCCATCACCCTTTATAAGAGACCAATTTTTAAAACAGTCTCTTTCTAACAGTGATTGTATGGAAGAAGAGTTTCAGAAGTTAGGATGAGGAGAAATGCAAGAAAGAACACTATCTTTCATCAAGATAAAGTGTTTTTAAGAACAGGCAGTGGTACTCCTTTGCTTGTGTCCTTACTTTAGATGTAGTGAGATGTTTACAGACCATTGTTTGTTAGTGTTCTTCACTCCCAGTTGTTTGGGATGGCTTTGGTACATCCCCATGGCTCCTGCATCCCTCAATGACGCTAGAGAAAATGGGATTTTTTAGTTTACCGATAAATCCTTTTTTCTTAGTCCGATGAGGGATGCAGGGGCCATGGGGATGTACCAAAGCCATCCCAAACAACTGGGAGGGAAGAAAACTTATGAACAATGACCTGTAAAGCAGGCAGATCTATTTTACTGCTATTCCCTTTCTGACTCTGCTAAACAAAAACTGAAGGCAGTTATGTAGGGGAGGGGTTAGCAGCTAGGAAGTGGGAGGGGTGTTTTTTGTTTTGTTTTTTTTGCTTAGAGTGCCCTGCCTCCTATAGGCATGTTGCTTAACTCTATGGTCCCTGCATACCTCCATGGACTACTGAACAACAGTTAGAAAATTGCACACAACAACTGAGAAAGCAATAATAAAAAAAAAGGTTTCTGACACCCCATGTGCCAATATTTGGGGTAACTTTTTGGATAGCAAACTCTGTTAGCTTTATGAACTGAGGAGCTTGGTGCACTAAAAGGTTTGTGCCTGTTGCAGTGGATGCAATGAATTAAGGTGGGAGAGGAAGATTTTCCTTATCTTTCCTCCACAATTATAAAATCAAACCCACACATTCTGCCTCCACTGCTTCTTTCACCTTTCCACCTCCATCTCACATTCTTTATAGTCTCTTCCCAACTCCTCCATCATCCTCCTCCACCTTATTTATTAGAATCCCACCAGCTTTATTTCCTTCCCATTTCCCAGAATATGGGTTGGATAAGGAACGTGGTCACGTTGCCTAGGGGGTGCATTAGAAGTATATTCAGGCCTGATCTTGTCAGACAAAACTTATTTTGGTCCTTTCTAAATCAGAGCTTGAACTTGTGCTCAGGGCTGGATTTCCCAGTATACAGAGTTGGCAACTGCCTAAAGCTCTAAATCTTGAGGGGTGGTCCTTCTGCTGTGCAGCAATACATTATGTATTGTGGGTGTGGCCAGAGCCATTTCAATTTCCCTGCATCGATGTTATACCCCTTTCAGGCTATTATTTAACCCCTTGGTTGCTTGACAGATTTCCAATGCATTGCAAAGAAATGTGTTGGAGACCTCTCTAGCAACCAAGGGGTTAAAGCTTTTTTTTGCTCTTGCTTCTTTTAGGCCAAAGATATTTTCAGTGCCAAAAATCAGAAGTTGAAACTGGGGGTGTATCTATGGGCGGAGCTTATGGCTCTTACAGTGCCTTGCCTAGGGGAGCCTGGACTGTAAATCTGGCTATAGATGCACTCACAGTCTTACTTATGAGTGTTTGTTCTTGCTTTGATTCAGAAAGGACCAAGTCTAAGTTTCAATGGCCAAGATGGAGATCAGTATGCCTCTTGCTCTGGAGCTTTTTTACAATAGTTTCTATATTTCACTCCTTATTGTTTGAATTATTTTAACTATATATTCTATTCCAAGTATACTATATGGCCCCAGTTATATTTAACAGCATAGTTCCCATTTATGGGCTTGTTCACATAGAAGTTTGCCCTTAAGTGTCTGAACATAAGCAGGTGCTTGATAAGAGAAAGTATATAAGTGCTGGTCTAGTGTTTCTACATTGCTATTAGTACAGAGGACAGATTCCCACTGATGCAACCAGTACAAAGGCCCAGGACCCAGCCAGATTTTGGGGCCCACTGAATGTTGAAATAAATGTTTAGGGTATTTCTAAACACTGAGCAACTGTGTTACTCAGAAGTACTGAATGTATGTTTAAGGTTGGTATTGCATTTTTATCAGGAAGAACTGTGTGACTCTACTGGTGAATTTAACGTACTTGTGTACATTAGGTGGGGGTATGGTCTTGGTGTAGCATATTAAAGGTAATGCTGTGTGTGGTGTGTAGGTTCCATAGTGATCTTTTAAAATGTAGCTCAGGCCACTTTCAGTGTATCAGACTGGCAATATGTGACAATATCAATGGTCAAAGAACGCAAATTATGTTACAAAGAATAGCATACAGAATGATTTGTACTCACACACATGACACTAATTCCCATCAAGATCATTCCAAGCATAGTGCACAGCCATCTGGAATAGGAAAAACATGTCACAGAGTGTCCATTATACCTAGATCCATATATTATTATTATTATTATTATTAACATCATTATCATTATTACTCTTTGAGCACCTATATATTGTACAACATGGTACAAAATAGGGAACAGAAGGATACACAAACAAACAATGGAAACAAATGGCCCTGCTTATGACAGCTTGCAATCTAGAGCAAAGATGAACAAAATATGGTGAGTGGGTAAATTTAGACTAGATTATATTGCATTTGATACATTTTATTGGTGTAGTTATCTAGCAGATTTCCACTGACACCTATTGAGAAATTTGCAGCTGCAATGTAATCCAGACCTTAATGGGGCATTTGGGTATGTCTGCCTGTAAACATATATCAGAGCAGCTTTACTGTAAAACTATAATTTCCAGTTTTCTGGCAGAGGATGAATGACACATTTTACCACAAAGGACTAGTTTCATAATATATATTGGTCCACCATACAGACCAACAGCACTGATACATTGCCTGTGCAGAGGTCAAGGTGGTCTTTGATTATAAGTACAAGAAACCAGGACAGATTTAATGTGTGAGTGTATCCATCCAATGCTGTTGCCTCCACATGGCACAATCCCTCTACAGTGTGTGGCAGACTGTAATAGTAGATCGGGGTGAATAATAGGATGTAACAAATTCCTTCACATTTGCACTGAGGACCTTAGAAATTCTTTAAACAGCCCTGAAATAAGCAGACAGACATTAGCCTCTGCCATTTTCACTTACCAGAAGGGAATTACTAGTGTGTCAGGGAGATTAGCCTGGAGTTGATCTAGAGCAGCATATCTCAGTTTTTTTAGGTCAAGGCACCCCAACACGCTGTATGGAATTGTTAAGATACACCTTTTATTCATCATTTGTCAAGTGGTAATGAAGGGTACAAATACATAAATATATAGTTATATGTAGGTATCACAATCAGCATAACTAAAACAAACATATTGTGTATAACAATGGACACTGGAAACTCAAAGTTCACATTTTTTCCAAATTCTTCATAGAAAAGAAGGGGCACCCCAAGTAAGTGTCTGTGGCACACCACAGTGCCATGGCACCCTGGTTGAGAACCACTGATTTAGATGGTGAGGGATAGGGATGGGTAAAAGTTTTCACTGAAAAAAAAAGGAAACAGAAAAAAATGACAAGTTTTGGTAAGCTGTATATTTTTTGTGAAAAGTGCATTTTTTTTGCTTTTTTCGCCTAACTCATTAGATTGACATCATTGGTGAAGACTGAATTCTCCCCACCATGTAGCATGTTTCCCTTCTTTTCCCACAGGCATAATAAACAAGGGCTGTCAGTTGGTTCCTGCAGCATGCCATTCTGTGTTTGTGAGAGGAAGAGAAGGCAGCACATTTTTGAAATAGAAAAGACAGGCTAATAAAAAGGAGCTGAAGCTTAGTTTAGGGAGTCTTGTAGGCAGGATATTTGTTATCTGTATCAGGGGAGTATCAAGGACTCTGGGGGACAGGACAGGAGACAGGAGGTTGATCCCAAATCCCCAAATTCTATGTGACTGACTGGGAAGACACAGGGAGCCATGATCCAAGTTCAGTCCTGACCTGGCTGTGCTATGGGAGTCTGGGAATGTGATAAGGGAGTAAAGGAGATAACCCAAATACCCCAGAATTCTGTGTGATTGATTGGAAAGACACAGGAAGCCATGATCCAAGTTCCTTCTTCATCTGGCTGTTATCTCTGTATTAGAGGAGTCTGGAAGTGTGGGAAGGGAGCAAAGCCAATTTACCACAAATACCCCAAAATCTTGTATGACTGATTCGAAAGACATAGATAGCTATGATCTGGGTTCATTCCTGATCTGAATGTTATCTCTGTGCCAGAGACGTCTGATGGTGGGAAAAGGGAACAAAGCAGATTTACCCCAACATTCTGTGTGACTGTTTGGAAAGACACAGGCACCCGTGATCAAAGTTCTTTCCTGATCTGGATGTTAGATCTGTGATAAGGGAGTCTGGGGAAATAAGTAGTGTTTTTTTAGAGTGGTTTTTTTTTGTTGTTTGCTTTTTGATGACATTGATAGGTATAGGGAGGCAGTTAATTAAAATAAATAAATATAAACAAATTAAAAAAAAAAAAAATTGATAGGTGACAGAGACAGGGTCTCTGCTATGAGCTGTTATTGAGGCAGACTTATACTAGAGGAGATAGAGTATTTTGTAGAGGGCCAAGGAAAAACATCACACACAATCAGTTCTATTGCGTACTTTACAGTAAAAACACAAACAGTATTTGAGTAATGTCCACCAAACAGACAAGGGGTAGGGAGAGGGGGGAAAGGAATAGGAGCAGTGAAGGGATGTGTGAGTAAAGTGGTAGTCCAAAAACTGACTGCAGTCATGGTTGCTGCAGTGAGTACAATAAATTACGGTGATCCCTTTTGCCCTGAAGAGGAAGCAGTTTGTCAAAGTCCCACCACAAGTTCCACCCCCAGCACCAGTACTACTAATAAACTATCTAAAAACACTAAAAACTGCAATGAGTCTCATTCTAGTGATGATGGCATAAAGGAAGAAGGTGTAGCAGCTCAACCAACTGTTGCATCTGACAGTGAGACAAACAAGTACACAAATGCATGTCCTGAAAGTTGTAGCCAACGTTGTGAAAATCCCTCAAAGGGGAAAAGTAAACTGAACTCTCTAAAAGCCTAAATGAATATATGGATATTAGGCAAGAAGTGTCTGGCTATGCTGGGGATGACCTAATGATGACCGATGATCATGTACATCTAGAATATATCCCTCCAGCATCCTCCTCTTCTCCAGATACAGATGAAGTTGAGAGTGAGAGAGATGATGATATGGCCAGAAAGTTAGTTGAAAGGGAAAGGTTCAATGTTCCACCACTGAAATGGAGCACCTGCTTGTCTATAAACTGAGAAACAATTGGATAGTCTGACCCTGGACAAGCAGAAGATGCCAAAAATGCACAGTCATCCTGTCAGTCAGAATCAACATCATCAAGCCCACTCAGCCACACACACGACTAGTGTTGAGTAACCAGAGCCAACACAGGCTATCAACATATACAACTTATGAGTGCCACTGCTGCTTTTGGAAGTGTAGATACTTAAGTAGGAAGTTGATGTTGTGGGCTAAAGACAAAGGAACTCAGCCTGCTAGCAATGTTTTCAAGGCATATGTTTTCAGCTATTATTCCTCCACTTCAGCCCGCAGAAGATGTAATATTGTAGCAGGAAATGTTGCAGTTATGGAAAAAAGGCTTGTGGGATGGGCTGTGGGAGAAAATTTGATACGGTACAAGTGAGCTCCATAGCTGTGGTTAAGTATGGGAGAATTCTTGTAAATGGGAGTGTGAGGTGGTTATGAGAGAGGGTCAAAACCAGTGGTCATGTGAACAGTACAGGGGACATCTAGGGGGATATTTGGATATTATGTAGGATGGAGCTGTGTTGAATAGAGCGTTGTTGGCCAAGGTTAGGACTCTGACTTTGATTCTGAACACAATGGGAAGCCAGTGTTGGAAATCACATAGTATGGCAGCAATCAAGGATTGGTGGGTTAGTTCAATCCTCAACAGATAGTCAATCCTCTATGGTTGTATTCTCAAAGGTGTTCTCTCAGTTTCCCCTTTAAAGATAACCCACTTAGCACATCAGGTGTGTGATTTACTTACCGGCCCATCTTGTGTGCTAGAATTCCAAAAATATTGGTACACAGGAGGTACGTAGCAATGGCAGGGAAGAAAGCCATACCTGAGAAAATAGTATTTGCATTATTGATGCACTAAAACCATTTACACAATTAATGTTTTGAGTGCCAAAGAGGTATCCAATGCATTGCGCTGCAATGCATTGGATACCTCTCTGGCACTCAAAAGGTTAAAGTAAAACTGTCATTTTGCATCATGTAGGGGATTTTCATAATGCTTTTAAAAATCACCAATATTAATGAAAGCTATATTTATTCCAAACTAAACATTTTGCAAATGAGTTAGTACTGGTCAGCAGGAAGTGGCAGTTGGGATGAGTAGCAGTGTGGAATATTAATGTCTGGCTGACATACCTGTAATTACTGTGTAATTTTCATAAACTGAAAGGAGTAAAGCTAAATATCTCATTATAGAAGCCAGGAAGAGCTTCTATAGTTAAGTTTGAATTAAGGTTCTATGTTATTTGACATTTTTTATTTTGACCCTGAATACTCACAAAGGGAATTTTTTAGATGACATAAGGATTTTCTGGTCATTGTTAGGTAAGTGATGAATTATTATGTGTATACGCTAGTTTTACATTAACCCTTTGAGTGCCAGCAAGTGCAGTATCATCTTGTAGTCTAATTTTGGAACTTTAACGTTTTGTGGTTGGAACTTGGAAGCTATGATGGCACAATCCTGTAATGGAGGAATGAACCAAGCTAATGATCCAGTGGTGTTAAGATTGCATTAGTGATAGTGTTCATTTTAATAGCTACTGAATAAATAGCATCAACTGATGTGTATGTGATACAATGACATGGGCATCTGACGTACAGTCCATCAATGGGTATATCAGGGATTATGGGAGTTGTAGTCCACAACAACTGGAGAGCCTCAGGTTGCTCATCCCTTGTTTAAATGGTGATTTTAGCCTTTTGAATGCTTCAGCGTATGCTGGAGACCTCTCTGGCATTCGAGAGGTTAAAAGACCTATTTAAATCAATGAAAACATGTGTCTCTAGTTGGCATGTTTCACTAAAGCCCTTAGTGAATAATACTAATAATGGTCATTTTAGTAATAAGTGGGCAGTGAGATAGTTTGCTACTAATACGTAGCTGAAGTATCAGAAAATATACAAAACTCTTTTTTTTTCTTTTTTTTTTTTTTGCCGATATATGAGAGATTATAGTGTATAGGAGTTCCGAAATACTGTCAACTGTCACAACTCTCTGTTTTGTTCTCAGCTGAAAGATATTCAATATTTTTTATGAATACTATATGTCAACACAGCGCCTTTTGCAAAAAAGAAAAAAAAAGCAATTCTGGAGCAAAACACCTGCATCATTGGGGCAAATAACCCCCCCCTTGATTGAGGTGGGGCATTTAACCCATTGAATGTTAAAGTATTATCTAGCATTCAAAGAGTTAAATCAATAGGATTTTGGAGAGTTCTTATTTGTCCCCTATGGTGCAGTTTATTTGCCACAGAATTGATCCTACATAAGGCCCACAGCCTCTGACAAAAATAACTCCTCTTAATTGCAGCCCTTACTGTAAACAATCCCTGCCATTGTATTACTGAATATTTATTATAATTCATACTGTTCTGCAAAGCTAAGTTGATTCCAAGCAAGGACTTACCAAGTTGCCAGCGGGGGGAGCACATGGTTTGCATCATCCAAATGGGCAGAGTAGGTTCCAGCATTCCATAGGTAACATTAACAATGCAGAGACATCCTGTATGGGAAAGAGCAGGAAAAGGTCTCCATAAACATCATTTCTGATCTTACATATTCTGCAAGTCCATAATATGTAATGTCAAATTGGTTATATTTATTATTATTTTCATCTTCGCCTATTGTATTTAATACTTTTATGTCCCTGACAGTAATCTCAGGGACAGTGATACAATACAACACTGCGATAAATGTACAAATTTGCCAGCACAGCTCCACTGCTATCAGCCTTTGTTGTCAGTGGCTGCATTTCAGGGTATTTACTACAGAACTCACATGAGGAAATAAAAATTCTCCAACTTCCTATAGCTTTAAATAGTAACATAGTCCAGCACATGCCAAAAACACTCTTGCTGATTCAGAGGAAGGCAAAAAAAAAAACCCTCTGGAGCTATTTCCAATGTAGCCCAAAGTGGGTAAAAAAATTAATTCCTGATTCCAAATGGAAGTTATATAGTTCCCCGGATCAACATCTTATCTGCTTTGAAGCCATCTGTCATCATTTTCAATAATGTTCTGTGATAGATAGGCATCCATTGCTTTTTTTTTTTTTTTTTATAAAGCAGTTGCATTAGCTACAAGTACAACATCCAGAGGCAAAGAATTCCATAGCTTTATCACCTTTACTGTAAAGAATCCCTGCCTTTGTTTTAGTCAAAAATGCCTTTTCTCTAGTCTTAATGGATGACATCTTGTTCTTAGCTCAGCTCTTTGCGTAAATAATGCATTGGATAGTTCTTTATATTGACCTTGAATGTATTTGTAAAAGGTAATGATATCATCCCTTAGACGTCTCTTCTGTAATGTAAACAAACCCCGTCTGGCTAGTCTCTCTTTATAACTCGGATCCTCCAATCCCTTTATCAGTTTTGTTGCATGTCTCTGCACCTTGTCCAGTTCAACAATGTCTTTTTAAAGAGCTGGCGCCCAAAATTGTACTCCATATTCTAGATGAGGCCTAACCAAGGATTTATACCGAGGTAGGATAATATTAACATCCCGTTCATCTACACCTCTTTTTATGCAGGCTAGTACCCTATTTGCTCTTGCAGCAGCTGAGTGACTCTGCACACTGCTGTGAAGTCTATTGTCTATCAGTACTCCTAAATCTCTCTCTAATGAGGATTTCCCAAGTTATTTCCCAAATAGAGTATATGAAGCAAGTTTGTTTCTACGGCCCAAATGCATAACCTTACATTTATTTACATTAAATGACTGCCACTTTTCTGTCCATTCACTCAGTTTATCTAAATCATTCTGTAGAAAAAACTTCAGCTCTGCATGTATTTCCTTACATAGCTTAGTGTCATCAGCAAAGACTGAACATTTATCTACTTATATGGTAGAACTTGTCCATAATTCAAGGGGTTAAAGCCCTGATTTTGACTATAGAGCAGTTGGTTTACCTCAAAAGTGTTAATTTGTAGTTCTCTGCATATGGACCTAGGTAAAGACAGCATCTGTTCCACCCAAGGACTGACAAACCCATCTTGCTTTTCTCTATATGCAGTGTGTGTTCTACCGAAGTTCATGCATAAGCTGAGCTGCTTGATCCTAAGTTCCAAATAAGAAGATGATTGGCCAGCAACACAAGATATCCCTTGTTTTAAGGAAAAAATATTATGTGAAGGCAATGTTTCTTTGGGCTATCTTTTCCATTTATCATGCCTAATGAACTGAGATCCATTTCACAGTAGGTAGTATAGGTAGCTGCCTACAGATGCCACATTTTGAAGGGCAACTCAACTGTACTGGACGCTCCACTATTCTAGCTGCCAAAGGATCAGTATCATTTTTTTTTATTTCTATGTCATAAATTAATATTTCCTGTTTCAGGTCAGAGTCTGTAGGTGAGGTTTTGGGGTGTACCCAGAGGTGGTGCTAAGTATGCCTTATGTGCCTTTTCCTAGGTGCACTTGAAATGTAAACCCGAAAAGAAAAATAATTGCAGTCACTACTGCACATTAAAATTGGGTAATGCATCCATGCACTCTCCTGGTTTTCATCTTATCTCTGCAACCGCTCCTTCAGCGTTTCCTACTCTGGCTCCACTTCTCCACCCATCCCACTGTCTGTTGGAGTGCCTCAAGGATCAGTCTTGGGACCCTTGCTCTTCTCACTCTACACCTCGTCCCTCGGAAAACTAATCAACTCCTTTAGTTTTCACCATCATCTCTATGCTGATGACACTCAAATATATATTTCCTCCCCTGACCTCTCCCCTTCCCTCCTGTCTCGAGTGTCTGGCTGTCTGTCCACTGTGTCTTCCCGGATGTCCTCCCGTCAACTCAAACTTAACCTTGACAATACCGAACTAATCATCTTCCCTCCCACCACAACCAGCCTTACCCCAGACATTACCCTCACCATCAACAACACTACCATCACACTGACCCCTACAGCTCGCTGTCTGGGGGTCACATTTGACTCTGCCCTATCCTTCATTCCTCACATCTAGTCACTCTCCAAATCATGCCACCTCCACCTCCGCAACATCTCTAAAATCCGACCCTTCCTCATACATGACACTACCAAAATTCTAGTCCAAACACTCATCATGTCCCGCCTTGATTACTGTAACTCTTTACTAATTGGCCTCCCTCTCACCCGACTAACCCCACTACAGTCCATAATGAACTCTGCTGCAAGACTAATCTACCTCACTCATCGCTTCTCTGACACCAAACCCCTCTGTCAATCCCTACACTGGCTCCTATTAGCATACAAAATTAAATTCAAAATTCTGGTGCTTACCTATAGAGCCCTCACTAACACCGCACCATATTACATTTAATCTCTCATCTCCAAATACACTCTGTCTCGCCATCTTCACTCTGCACACGACCTTGTCCTCTCCACTGCTCTTATCACATCCTCCCACTCCCGCCTACAGGACTTCTCCCGTGCTACCCCTCAGCTCTGGAATTCCCTCCCCCACACAATCAGACTCTCCCCCAGCCTTCAGATCTTCAGACGCTCCCTGAAAACTCACCTCTTCAGAGAAGCCTATTACCTGCCTCCATAAACATTATCACCAAGAACCACCCTTCCCTGGACCACTGCACTCAACAGCACTTCTCTCTCCCACCCACTGACTGGCAGTTCAGGTGTCAGGAGGCACTTACACCCAATAGCACTTACTCCTCCTGTGTCATACCTACCTTCCTCTAGACTGTAAGCCCTCGGGAGCAGAGTCCTCTGATCTTTCTGTTCTCCACATTTGATTGTACTATTTAATACCTCTGTATGTCTACTCCCTACTGTAAAGTGCTGTGGAATTTGTTGGCGCTATATAAATAAAGATTAATAATAATCCATGTATAAATTAACTATTGTGCTGTCAGCTGGCCAGTTCTCTTTCTTCTTTGCATCAAGGATCTGTGCTGAACTTCTTCCAGTTTACTGAGCAATGGGGATGAGTGAAACATCAGAGATTTCCACAGGAATTTACATGAAAAACAACTATTTCCTGCTTTTTGGTGATACTTCCCAGTCAGACCTGTGGTTGTGCTTCAGGTGCGGACTAATTGAGGAGGTGCCTAGGTGTGACCCTGCTTTCCCCCTGCTCACATGCTTCTTACACAAACATATTATCAACATGTTTAGCTTTTGGATTGTGAGTGAAGTATCTCCATACTGTGTACTTCATGGACGGAGGGGTTCCTGAAAGGCTGCTACTACTACTGGGGCTAGATGCTGATGGAATTCCACTACTACTAGGTGCCAAAGGTGCTGCACTTCAGGCAGTGGCAGAGCCAATCACTATAGGTTGAGGATGTTAATAACCTGTGTTGTTGCTGCTGGTTACTCAGCTCTAGTAGTGTGTGTGTCTGTGGCTGAGAGGGCTTGGATTTAGAATCAGTGATGATGCTGATGATGACTGACAGGATGACTGTGCATTTTTAAGCATCTTTGCTTATACAGGGTCAGAGTTTCCAATTGTTTTCTCAAAGAGTTTATAAACAGGCACAGTGCTCATTTTCAGTTGCGGAAGATTGAGTCTTTGCCTTTTAGCTAACTTTCTTGCCTTGTCATCATCTTTTTCACTCTCAGCTTCATATGTATCTGAAAAAGAGGAGGATGCTGGAGCGATATATTCCTGATCAGTCCTAGAAAGGTCAGTTTACTGTATGTTGTCAGTCTGTGCTTGGAAGAGTGTAAGCTGCTGAAGTTTTGATTCTAGCTCATGTAAAGGAAAAGATGGAGTTGAGGGCATTTCATTTAAGAAGTATTGATGGTACCTACCATTTTTAGAAAAACTGTACTATAAAAGTTGACTTCAGTCAATGTGTTTGCAGTTTGTGTAATAAATCTGGTGATCTGCTTCCTCCTGAGGAGACTGTTTGTTAAGGTGATCTGAAAAGTCTACCTATAGTAGATCTAAGAATTTTAACATTAAAGATAATGAGTTGCTTTTTAGCGTTGTTTCTATATTGAAAGACTAGTGTAAAAGCCCGTGTACATGGGCCAAGGTCCATGTAATGTTAACCCTTTGAGTACCAGAGGGGTACGCAACGCACTGCAGCAGCAATCACATGTACCGGCATTCTGAATGAATGAAGCAGTATGCAAAGCATACTGCCTCTGTGTCTCCTCTCTGCCTCTCTGTCCCTTACGATCAAAGAGGAGATACCTAGTGGAAAAAAAATGCAGCAGCTGGTGATATTAACCCCTTTACTGCTGGTGCTGGAGGCTGGCTGGATGCAGGTCAATTTCTGACCTGAAAAATACACTTTTTCTTTTTTTTAAACATAACACAATTTATTTTTTACAAAAATAAAATTTTATTAAAAAAAAACAAACATGTCAAGAAACAAAATTGGTAGTGTGATTGTTGTGGAGCCATGTAATACACTTATACACACCGCCACATGTCATAGATAAAAAAGTAGGAAAATAGGGTGGGAAAAAAGGGACATAGCGATTTTGCCCATTTTGTAGGCATGACTGACCGATCATACCTTTCATGCAGTCTCCATAAAAATTTAATCCATTGCACCCAAATGATCACAAGAGAAAAAAAAACTGTTTTTTTTTCATTTTTTTTTTTTTTTTTTTTTTACCATTTTCCTTAATTTTACTAAAATAAATGGTGGGCTATCCATATAAGTGTGGTATCAAAAGAGAGCCCTATTTGTGTGTAAAAAAACGTATATAATTGATGTGGCTGGAATAAAAGCCTTAGAGCCTTAAGGGGTTAATTACTCAAAGAGCTGAGAAAAAAACAAGAGGACAACCAATAAGACTAGGAAAGTTGTCCTTTCGATTAAAACAAAGGCTAAAAACATTTTATAAGAAGGACGGTAAAATTATGGAATTCTTTGTCTCAGAAAAATGTTCTTGCAGATACTGTAGTTGCTTTCAAAAAGTAATGGCAACCTTTCTAGTTCAGAAGAATATTGATTATTATGGTTTCAAAGCAGATAGGATATTGAACCAGGAAATGATCCAAGTGCCAATTGGATTCAGGAAGGAATTTTTTACTCTCTTGGGGCTTGATTATAAATGGCTTCAACAGGGATTTTTTGTCTTCCTCTGTATCAACAAGAGTGATATGGTGTGGGCTGAACTTGATGGACATGTCTTTTTTCAGCCCCATCCTCTATTTTACTATGTTGCTATGTTAGAAACCTTCCTAAGGGGAACATTTAAAAACAAATGTGAAAATAGTAGAGAGGAAAAGAATATGATACTGTGGGATGATGATAATGCTACTGACTTAATTATTAATTACTAGTTGAAGGCCACAGTGCCACTGCCAGCAGGTCGCGGGGCAGTCATGCGCAGTTGAGACTGCCCGCGCCATGGCTGATACAGAGCTGGACTCTCCGAAGGACGGGCAGTGTCTACTACACATGACTACAGCACGTGCAGCAGTCTCTGCTGCGCATGACTGTGTCGTTACACACGTTTTAGCTAATTATTATATAGGATGTTGATTCAGAATACTTCACTTCACACTCCTTCCCTTCTCCTGATACAGATCAAGTAGAGAGCAAAAATTATATGACAAAATTAATGTATATAAAAGGTTCAGTCTTCCATTACTGAAAAGGAGCAATATATCTGTTTTTGAACCCTTGAGTGCCAAAGAGGTACAAAATGCTTTGCTCTGCACTCTGGCAGAGTATTTCTCTGTGGAGGAATCACCTGGAATGCCTGGACAAATAAACATACCCAAACATACATCTTGGTCATCATCAGTGTCATTGCTTCCAAGTCCAAACTGCTACTACTTACCAAAACAATTTTGCTTGCTCTCTCTCTCTGTCTCTCACTCTCTGTCTCTGACTACTATCCAAAACCTTGCAACACATTGTGAATTCTGGATTTTTATATTATTGCAGCAGAAACTATCAAGACCATAGTAAACATAGGCAGGATTGTCCTCAAAGGAATTTAATTGGCAGCAATAAAAAGGTGGAACATTTTATGGATTGTCTACGAGTGAGAATTTTCCCAAAATGGAGAAACATTCTGCCATCCCAGAATTCCATGATGTGCTGGTCCTTTTAAAGCAAGGAGTGAAAAGAGGCAATTGAAAGCTGCAACTAGCTTTGTACAGGATCATTATGTTGGCTCAACACAAACACAAAATAGTTAAGAATGCATTTTCTCGTGCTGAATTGTATTTGCACATTCCACCCTTTAGGTGCTTGCAAGTTGGGAAAAATAGGGATGGACATTTGATATACCGGGTTTAGAGTAACTCATTTTGGCAGTGCTCTGATTTCTTGCAGTTGCTGCACTTATAACTACAAGTCCCGGCACCATTATAACATAATTTATAACACTTAGTTCTGTGTATAAATCTGTATGGTTCTTGGATCTATGTGTCAATATAGATCATAAAAATATTCACATTGTCCCAGACTGTTAGAACACCTATAACTATAATATGCACAGAATTAGCTATGGTCAGTAACGCACAGCTCACCAGCTATTGTTGGACTTCAGTTCACGTTGTCCTCAGTTTGACACAGACAACGAGAAACACACAGACACACAAAAGTAGACAGACACATAGAGACGGAGCAAGAGAGAAGAGGGAGAAGAGTGAATGCAAGACAGAGAAAAAGCAGAGTGTGTGTTAGCACTAAGAATGTAAGTAAAGGAAAGAGAGAACATGACCATGAAAGTGTAAAGGTCACAAAAGACAGTAAAAGGGAGAGAGACTGAGACAGAGTGGAAGATGCATGGTGACTGGCACTGTATGCTGCCTCTATAGCCCTGATGTTACACACAATATCTATTGAATTATTGATCAACTTCTTTATGTTAGCATTGTCATCTACAGCAGTCAACAACCCAGATAACACATAATATATACTCTCCAGCCCCCATCCATCATTTTGTATCAATATGTGTTTAAGATTACACTTTGTGTCTATCTGTAATTTGATAAATGTATTCCAGTGGAATTAAAATGCTGACCACAACAAATTCACATATTTATACTCTGCCTTACCAGCAGCCACCAAAATGTAAGGGTCTGAAAGTAATTCACGATAAGGTGTTGGGGGAACACTCTGAGGGAGAAAAAAAATAAAAAAAGCAAAATAAACAGAGCTGATCTCCAAACCCTTTGCTTTGTTAATTTCTGTTACTGTGATTGTTTAGACCTCTTACAGCAGGCACTTACCCCCGGTTTGAATTTCGTAGGCTTGAGGATACACATCTGGATTACTAAAGAGAGAGTGGGCAGGGAAATGAGACAACATTATGATACACTGTGCTTTAAAATAAAATAAAAAAAAATAAAAAACATTCCCCTCCCCATGGGGATGGTTTATAAATGTCTAAGCACATCACAAGTCATTGGAGAATGTTTTATCGTCTAAGAGAAAAAACACATATGTAATCTAAATAATCGTCCAGCAGTACTGAAGTATTTCCAACTTTAGGTAAAAGAAATATAGATCTCATAGCCATTGTGTAATGCACTGATACATTCCCTCTTACTTCCATCCAGCAGAACCAGGGTTGCAAGGACCAAGAATGGAGATGACTTTCCAACAAATTCGTACATGACAGATCCAAAGGGAGGTCCAGCTGCACAGACAGAAATTCATGCATCTATTTATCAAACAGCAACAGTGTATTGAAATGGCACATATTGGTGTGCTATGATCTCTCTGACAGCTATTATATCATACTCCATTTTTATTTTATAACATTTCTGTTTATATTGTACATAGCTGAAATGTGACTCTTACATTTCACTTAACTGTTATTTAAATAAAATACTTTTGTCTTCAAATACTAATCACATAATTTCATTGGATACAATGTATCTTCATCATATAGAAATTTGTCTATGGGCTATCATTTCATTCACAGAACTGTGTAGTAACTACATTGACTATAAACTGCATTTGTTTTATACCTTTTGGAATCTGTAATTTATTTAAGAATACTTATGACCTTCTGAGTCATAGAGCTAATAGTAATCAATTATTTATTTATTTATTTATTTATTTATTATTTTAAGGATTGCTCATATTTGTAATGCTTATTGATTGTTGTACTTATGATTTTACTTATATAATTAACCAGGATTAGATATTTTGGCATGTCATATGTATCATTCTGTGGCCATATGATGTGACCAAATCCTCATCCTATATAATAATTCGCCAAGTTGTGTGTAACGCCGGACATGCGCAGTAGACACTGGTGCGCGTGTGGCTGATACAGAGCTCTGTATCAGCAGTGGCGTGGGCAGTCTCTGCTGCGCGTGACTGCCCATCGACCGGCTGCCAGAGGCACTGTGGCCCGTGTAACGGGCTGTTCAACTAGTCTTTAATATAATAGTGATATGCAGGCACAATGCCGCAGATTAACAGTTTAATGGTAATGAAAATTTGGATGTGCACCAATATTTTGTGGGTATTTTGTAGGTACAAGAGTTTACGTGATATCAGCCAGGGTGTTTGTTTGCATGTCTGTGCTTAGACATATACTTACAAATATAAAAGATGCACCTTAGTTTTGTCTTTTTACATTATATTAGTGTAGCCCCTCGGCATAGCTAAAGCAAGAATATTCACAGGACATCTCTCAGTGGGATTAATAATGAGGTGGTGTATTAGAACTGAGCGGACGATGCACTAAAGGTTGATACCGGGGCGATATGATTTTGTCAATGTCTGTAATTCACTTTGACTTTTCGATGTACATACACACACACACAACTCCATATGCACTAAAATGTAGGGATGCAAGGGGTGGGGAGGATAAGTTCCCCATTAGCATACAAGGTTGTCAGAATGCTGGCAATGTGGAACAGATGGCCTCTCTTACAACAGTAGACAACTCTGAAGTCAGAGAGCATTCTCTCTACTTCCCCACTTGGTCAGTAGGGGAATGGAGAGGATTCTTTCAGCACCATGTACAGCATCACATCCGTAACCCTTTGAGTGCTATAGGGATATGTGTTGCACATCCCTGTGGCACTCAAAGGGTTAGAAAAGTACAATATAAAAATACACAATCATCCCTTCAGCTCTGTATCATTTTTCATACTCATATTTGTTGTGCACTCCACAGGGAACAAGGCTGGGGGTCATGCAGTGCCATGAGGATTTGTGGCTACCAGCTGCTCCCCAGCCTTGTCCTCTTGCCCACTGGTAACCATAGAACCCCATGTAAACTGCCTGGCCCCCAGACTTGTTCCTTTGATCAATGTGGGATTGGCCACAGTTCCCCATTTACACTGTCTGACCCCCTCCCAGCCTTTGCTACTGCCACGGCCAGTAGCAGCACTGCAGTAGAGTCCCAGGCAGTGCCATCTGCACCGACAATGGGGGTGACACATGGAGCAGCACCCTTGTCACCAAGCAACCTGGTAGATTCCTCTATGCAGAGGCAGCTATTGGAGCGTAGTTCATGGGCTGAACAGCCACATTAACATAAACACACCCACATGAATACAATAATGTTTCATTAAGCTGCATTTCCATTTATAAATAGGCCATTGTTGATGTGATAAGTGAAAATATGAAAACCTGTTGAAGGTACTTTGGATTGATTTCAATATGGGCAGATTTTGGTTGGATTGCTGGTGATATGATGTAGAAGACACTTTAGTGCATACTGCAGATGTGCCTTCCACACTGATCTGACAGGGTATCTTCATTAGGAGCCCTCTTCGACCTTTAGTGCATCTCGGCCCTGAAGTCATTCTGGGCTTTTTTAAATTGGGGGGTTTAACTCTTTGGATGCTAAAGTAGCCTACAACTCTTTGCTTTGCAAAATGTTAGACTTTTCTAGCATTCAAGGAGTTTAAAGCCATATTGAAAATCAAGGAAAATTGTGGGAATTTCCCTCTATGATGTAATTGGTCATTTCCAGAATACCCCACTTTTTTTTATTAGTAAACTAGTTGAAGAGCCCGTTACATGGGCTACAGTGCCACTGGCAACGGTCGAGGGGCAGTCATGCGCAGTAGAGACTGCCCGCACTGCTGCTGATACAGAGCAGGATGCTCTGAAGGAGCATCCAGCTCTATATCAGTTGCGGCATGGGCAGTCTCTATTGCGCATGACTGCAGCATGAGCAGCAGTCTCTACTGAGCATGACGTGGCGTTACACATGTTTTAGCAAATTATTATATAGGATGAGCATCTGTGAAAAATCAGAGACAGTTTGATGGAAATATTAAAATACAGACCTCTTATAAGTGGGCCTGTCATCTTTTGCAACCCTCCCCCCAATGGGAGCCTCCATCTTGAATAGATTTGAATGATTATTCCTGCTTCTTACTTTATTCCACCCCTATTAGATTTTGATAGGTTCTTGTAGACAGAGAAGGTAGATAAATGTGATTTTCTGGACATGTGAGACAACAATTATGCAGACAGGTCACAGAATAAAGCACTGCTGTTATTAGGTTCCCTAGCTACTAAACCAAAGCTCTCTAAGTCTATAAACTGATTGGTTGAAAAACAAACAGCACAATGGATGGGAAGTTTCAGTATGTACATTTAATGAGACTAAAACCTGTATATGTAACAGGTTTGGTCTACCTTAATGTTTACAATAAAAAAAAAAAAAAAGGTCTGGAAATATCAGAGTTTCAGAGAAACACACACACACACACACACACACACACACACACACACACACACACACACACACATAGCATAGAAAATTATAGCCTTAGCAATGTACTTACCAAGCAAACCAACGGCTATCCCACACAGTGTTATTCCCATAGCCTTTCCTCTTTCATAGTCATCTGTAAATACATTTGCCAGCATGCCCAGTCCTAAAGGAACAAATGCACCCATGTGTGTTTAAATCTGCTTGCCCGTCTTTCTATCTTGGTCTGTATGCGCTAAAAGGACTTGAATTGTGAACACTCTCTTTTTTGCCACAGGATGTCAGTAGTATCCTAGAGGAACTGTCAGTACATGGCTGGCACTTATTTTTTCACTACACATGATACGATTCTGTCCAGTTGTTAGTGGTTGGCTGTCTTCCCTTCCCAGACTTCCTATCCAAGTGGCAGTAAGAATATGAACTTTGCTGGTCTTTAAATGTATCACATTGATCTTACTAGCATTAAGTTTAACCCCTTAATGACCCTTGACGGTCATAGTATGTCATAGGTAAATCTGACCGAATGACCCATGACGTACTATGTCAATCATGGAATTCCGGGCTCCCCCCACGGCTGCACGCCATTCGGGGAGTCCGTAAGCAGAAATTTAAAAAAAAAATGCTCTGTGGTCCTTAACTGACCGCGCCGCGCTGATCGGCCAGTCATTAAGGTGTTAAGAAAGGTCCCAAAGAAATTAAATGTTTGATTTGTTTCACAGATAATAATATATATATTTTCACAATTCAAGTTGCCAGAGTTCTAATTTAGAAACTGCTCCTGTATAGACTTCTGTTTTGAAGGAATAATAATACTTGATATTTAAAAAAAAAAATATTGTAGGGATTATCCTCTTGAGTAAAACAAGGGTACTCCCTCTGCAAAGAGGTGTTTTATTCAAACATTATTGTAACTCAAACTTGATTTTTCTTAGGTGTAATATCTCAATGGCCTGAAACTGTACAGTTGCACTGTTGCTATGCCACACTATAGAGATTTATGGTCAACCTGCCAGAGTTGTCCATAGGATGATGCAGCAACAGTGTCACTGTACAATTTCATGCAATTGAGATATTACTCCTAAAACAATCAAGCTTGAGCTTCAATAACTTTTGAATAAAACACCTCTCAGCAGTGGGAGTATCCTTGTTTTACTCAGGAAGACAAACCGTACTATATAATATAGATATAGATATATATAGATATATTATACTATCCCTTTAATGAGGATTTATGTGTTTTATGGATTTTCAAGCTCACTTCCACCCTTGTTTACCAACCTGCAAAGGTAACTAAACAATCAAATGTATGGATTCTGTATGGTATTTTTGCACTTTAGAATGATTTTTATCTCCTTATAACAATTTTTTAGTGCATACCAAAAAGCATGTCAGGAAAATGTTTATAGATGCCTAGAAATACCTCTTGCAATTTTTTTGTCCCTATCATATCAAGAACAGACCAGTTTTAGCACTCCAGTACTAAGAAATATTCTCTACATTCATGTAAATGACTATTAGGCATGTGCGGTATATGAAATTTACTCCTTGTGGAAATTTCTGTGTTAATATAGCTGCATTCCTGCATTCCATGGAAATTACCACAGGTAAGAAATTCAAGTGAAACACCTCTGGAAGGATCAAAACATTATGTTCTGCACAAAGTTCTTCATTCCTATGCTGAGTACCAACATTCTTGCTCTGTTTTTGATGTTCCCATCATGATGCACATGACACACACCAGTACATGTAATCATTTATATACTCACACCTCACTACCACATAAAAGAGGTGAATGGAAAGGGGCCTCACACAGCAGGGGTTCTATTTTCTGATGACTTTTGCCACTGTGGAATATTCGGCACATTGCTAATGGCTATGAGGTGGGCAACATAAAGTCCTGAAAGCTGAATACAACTCTCAAAATTCACAGCCCAGACAGACAGCCATACAAGTGAGTACTCAAACTGCTCTGAAAGCTAGCTGTAAAGGTAAGTATTCAATCGTAAAATAAATAAAAGGAATAGTAACTAGTGATGAGCGAGCACCCCAATGCTCGGGTGTTCGGGTGCTCTGACCGAGCACCCCCTGAGGCTCGAGTGCTCGGCCGAGCACCCGAGCCCCATTGAAGTCAATGGGAGGACTCGAGCATTACACCAGGCACCCCCTGCTCTGATGAGGGGAGGGTGCCTGGTCCATAGGAAAAGGGAAGAAAAGGATGGAAACACCACAGAAATGGTTCAGGGACAGCATAGGGAGGATGTCTGGATGCATCTTGGACTCCAACATCGCTGCTGGGAACGATCTTTCGCCCGTAGTACGCCATTTTTACAGACTGACCGTAAAACACACAAAAAGGAAAATAAAAACGACTTTAGGCGAAAAATTGTTACCAAACAATATTTGCTGTATATTTACTTGTATATCATCTGCAAATTATCCCAAAAATTTCCTTGATTTTCGGAAGTGAGGCCATGATTAAGAGGGAAACGTGCGCAGAGGCAAATTCTCCCAAAAATTTCCTTGATTTTCAGAACTGAGGCCATGATTAAGAGGGAAACGTGCGCAGAGGCAAATTCTCCCAAAAATTTCCTTGATTTTCAGAACTGAGGCCATGATTAAGAGGGAAACGTGCGCAGAGGCAAATTCTCCCAAAAATTTCCTTGATTTTCAGAACTGAGGCCATGATTAAGAGGGAAACGTGCGCAGAGGCAAATTCTCCCAAAAATTTCCTTGATTTTCAGAACTGAGGCCATGATTAAGAGGGAAACGTGCGCTGAGCTGACCATCTAAAACATTATGGGTGAGGGTCTGCTGCAGAGCTGACCATCCTAAACATTATATGCGAAGGCCCGCTAGTGAGCTGACGCTATAAAACATTATATGAGAGGGCCCGCTAGAGAGCTGACCCAATAAAACATTATATGAGAAGGCCCGCTGGTGAGCTGACCTATATAAAAATTGTCAAACAGGGCCCGCTGGTGAGCTGGCCCTATATAAAAATTATATCACAGGGCCCGCTGGTGAGCTGGCCCTATATAAAAATTATAGCACAGGGCATATGGAAGAGGAGGAGGAGGATGAGAAGATTAAGAGTCAACCATATACCCGTTTTTTGGGTGGAAGGGGTGAATGGGAATACAGAGTATTCACATCATTGTAAATAACATATATAAAGTGAGTTTATGTTCCCCCGCGGCTTTCCTCCAGTGGAGTGGAGAAGTCAGGGGAAATCCAGGCCTTGTTCATTTTTATAAGTGTCAACCTATCAGCATTGTCGGTGGAAAGGCGGATACGCTTATCTGTTATGATGCCACCAGCAGCACTAAATACCCGCTCAGACAGAACGCTGGCGGCAGGGCAGGCCAGCACCTCCAAGGCGTAGAGTGCCAGTTCATACCACGTGTCCAGCTTGGACACCCAGTAGTTGTAAGGCACAGAGGGATCATTGAGGACGCTGACACGGTCTGCTACGTACTCCTTCACCATCTTCCAAAACTTTTCCCTCCTTGTGACACTAGGCTGCGCATCAGGGTGAGGGTGCTGGCGGGGTGTCATGAAGGTGTCCCACGCCTTGGAGAGTGTTGCCCTGCCTTTGTCGGAACTGCTGTGTGCTCCCCTTTTCTCCCCTTCTCGGTTGGCCAAGGTAGCACGTACTCTGCCGCCAGCATTGTCAGATGGAAAATTTTGGAGCAATTTTTCAACAAGAACCTTCTGGTATTGTACCATTTTGCTTGTCCTCTCCACCGGAGGAATGAGAGATGAGAAATTCTCTTTGTAGCGGGGGTCCAGAAGGGTGAACACCCAGTAATCCGTGTTGTCTAAAATGCGTACAACGCGTGGGTCACGGGAAAGGCAGCCTAACATAAAGTCAGCCATGTGTGCCAGAGTACCAACAGTCAAGATTTCGCTGTCCTCACCAGGAGGATGACTCTCAATATCCTCATCCTCTTCCTCCTCTTCTGCCCACCCACGCTGAAGAGATGGAACTAAAGTTCCATGGCTACCCTCTGTAGCGGAGGCAACCGTGTCTTCCTCCTCCTCCTCCTCCTCCTCCTCCTCCGCCTCCTCCAATTGTCGCTGAGAAGACGAAGTGAGGGTGCTCTGGCTATCACCTTGTGTAAGCTCTTCCTCCCCCATTTCCACCTCTTCCACATGCAAAGCGTCGGTTTTAATTGTGAGCAGCGAGCGTTTCAGTAGACACAGAAGTGGGATGGTTACACTGATAATAGCGTTATCGCCGCTCACCATCTGTGTCGATTCCTCAAAATTGCGTAAAACCTCGCAGAGGTCTGACATCCATTCCCACTCCTCACTTCTGATTACAGGAAGTTGAACGGAGAGGCGACGACCGTGTAACAGCTGGTACTCCACTACTGCCCTCTGCTGCTCACAAAGCCGGGCCAACATGTGGAAGGTGGAGTTCCAGCGCGTGCTCACGTCACACAGCAGCCGGTGAGCTGGCAATTGTAAGCGCTGCTGCAGCTTCAACAGGCCGGCCGAAGCTGTAGATGACTTACGGAAATGTGCACACACGCGGCGCACCTTGGTCAAGAGATCATGCACATTGGGGTAGGTTTTTAGAAATCGCTGAACCACTAAATTAAATACATGCGCTAGGCATGGTACGTGTGTGAGCTTGCCGAGCTCCAAAGCCGCCACCAAGTTACGCCCATTATCACACACAACCATGCCTGGTTGCAGGTTGAGTGGCGAGAGCCACTGCTCGGTCTGGTGACTAATCCCCTGCAACAGCTCTGAGGCCGTGTGCTGTTTGTCCCCAAGGCAGATCAGCTTCAGCACGGCCTGTTGACGCTTCCCCACTGCAGTGCTACACTGCTTCCAGCTACTGGCTGATGGGGGAGTGGCGCTGCGTATAGAGAATTCGGAGGTGGAAACGGAGGAGGAGGAACAAATAACGTAGGTGCTGGCGGAAACCCTGATGGAGGTAGGGCCCGCAATCCTCGGCGTGGGTAGCACCCGTGCCATCCCAGGGTCCGAGTCGCTCCCAGCCTCCACGACATTCACCCAGTGTGCCGTCAGGGAAATGTAGCGTCCCTGGCCACAAGCACTTGTCCATGTGTCAGTCGTTAAGTGGACCTTCCCAGTAACTGCGTTGGTCAGGGCACGGGTGATGTTACGGGACACATGGTGGTGTAATGCGGGGATGGCACACCGGGAAAAGTAGTGGCAGCTGGGGACCGCGTACCGAGGGACAGCTGCTGCCATCAGGCTGCGGAAGGACTCAGTGTCCACAAGCCTAAATGGCAGCATTTCGATGGCCAGTAATTTTGAAAGGTGTGAGGTTAGTGCTATGGCCTGTGGGTGGGTGGCTGGGTACTTTCTCTTGCGCTCAAATGCCTGGGGTAACGACATTTGGACGCTGTGCTGGGACAGGGAAGTGGATGTGGTCGCTGATGGTGCTTCAGATGCTACAGGTGCAGGGCGGGAGGTATGCGGGCCTGCGCCTTCGACAGGCGATTGGCCGGCACCGAAAACAGGGGAAGAGGAGGCAGTGGTGTGGCCTGCAGACACAGATGGGCGATCCAGGCGTTCCTCCCACTTACTACGGTGCTTGGATGCCATGTGTCGGATCATGCTGGTGGTGGTGAGGTTTCTAGTGTTCATGCCTCGGCTCATTCTGGTGTGGCACAGGTTGCAAACTACAATTCTTTTGTCGTCCGCACTTTCCTTAAAAAAACGCCATACCGCGGAACACCTACCCTTTGGCAAGGTAGATTTACGCAAGGGGGTGCTCCGTGGAATATTTGCGGCCCGGTTTGGTGCGGTCCGCCTTCTTTCTGTAGCCACACCACTGCCTCTTCCAGCCTGTTGCGGTGCTGCAGATGGCTCACCCTCAGGACTGCTGTCATCGCTCGGCTCTACACCTTCCCAGGTGGGGTCAGTCACCTCATCGTCCACCAAGTCCTCCTCCACTTCCTCACTCTGATCATCCTCCTCAAGTCTTGATCCCACCACATACTCAGTCATTGACAACTGTATAACATTCTCCTCAACAAGGTCTTGAGTCGGAAATAGTGGTTGATTTAATGGCAACTGTGTCTCATCATCATCATCATCATCCACTACTTCCTTTGACCTTAAATGCCGTTCACAACTGTCATCTTCTTGTGATTGGGTAGCCTCTAGAGGTTGTGAATCAGGGCACAAGATGTCATGTTCCTCTGCAAGCGTGCTTGGAGAGAGGGTCAAATGAAGGATTGGTGATGAGACGAGCTCCTCACTATATCCCAGTGTGGGATCACTTCTTTGACCAGACCGTGTATGGTGGGAGGAAGGATGATCAGAGTGAGGATTATGTTGACCAGACTCTTGGCTACTGAGAGTGGACTTGGTGGAAGACAGGGTGGTGCTTAACCGACTGGAAGCAGTATCAGCTGTCATCCAACCGACCACCTGTTCGCAGTGGTCGGACCTCGAGAGTGATGTCCTGCGACGCCCTGTAAAATTACACATGAAGCTAGGTATGGTGGATGTCTTTCTTTCTTGTGCTCTGGCACCAGGCACACTTTCTCCGCGTCCTGACCCGCGCCCTGAACTATCAGGATCACGTCCACTTCCCCGTCCCTTTTTACCCGCCTTCTTCATCTTACACGATATATATGACTTTAATATATATGAGTTTGAAAACTTAACAGTATTTCTTACTATTCTGCAACTGTGCAGAGTACACAGAATAGGCTGCTAAACGGCGGTGACACACACTGAATGGAATAAGTGACTTTAATATTTGAGTTTGAAAACTTAACAGTATTTCTTACTATTCTGCAACTCTGCAGAGTACACAGAATAGGCTGCTAAACTGCGGTGACACACACTGAATGGAATAAGTGACTTTAATATTTGAGTTTGAAAACTTAACAGTATTTCTTACTATTCTGCAACTGTGCAGAGTACACAGAATAGGCTGCTAAACGGCGGTGACACACACTGAATGGAATATGTGACTTTAATATTTGAGTTTGAAAACTTAACAGTATTTCTTACTATTCTGCAACTGTGCAGAGTACACAGAATAGGCTGCTAAACTGCGGTGACACACACTGAATGGAATAAGTGACTTTAATATTTGAGTTTGAAAAATTAACAGTATTTCTTACTATTCTGCAACTCTGCAGAGTACACAGAATAGGCTGCTAAACTGCGGTGACACACACTGAATGGAATAAGTGACTTTAATATTTGAGTTTGAAAAATTAACAGTATTTCTTACTATTCTGCAACTGTGCAGAGTACACAGAATAGGCTGCTAAACGGCGGTGACACACACTGAATGGAATATGTGACTTTAATATTTGAGTTTGAAAACTTAACAGTATTTCTTACTATTCTGCAACTGTGCAGAGTACACAGAATAGGCTGCTAAACGGCGGTGACACACACTGAATGGAATATGTGACTTTAATATTTGAGTTTGAAAACTTAACAGTATTTCTTACTATTCTGCAACTGTGCAGAGTACACAGAATAAGCTGCTAAACGGCGGTGACACACACTGAATGGAATATGTGACTTTAATATTTGAGTTTGAAAACTTAACAGTATTTCTTACTATTCTGCAACTGTGCAGAGTACACAGAATAGGCTGCTAAACTGCGGTGACACACACTGAATGGAATATGTGACTTTAATATTTGAGTTTGAAAACTTAACAGTATTTCTTACTATTCTGCAACTGTGCAGAGTACACAGAATAGGCTGCTAAACGGCGGTGACACACACTGAATGGAATATGTGACTTTAATATTTGAGTTTGAAAACTTAACAGTATTTCTTACTATTCTGCAACTGTGCAGAGTACACAGAATAGGCTGCTAAACGGCGGTGACACACACTGAATGGAATATGTGACTTTAATATTTGAGTTTGAAAACTTAACAGTATTTCTTACTATTCTGCAACTGTGCAGAGTACACAGAATAGGCTGCTAAACGGCGGTGACACACACTGAATGGAATATGTGACTTTAATATTTGAGTTTGAAAACTTAACAGTATTTCTTACTATTCTGCAACTGTGCAGAGTACACAGAATAGGCTGCTAAACTGCGGTGACACACACTGAATGGAATAAGTGACTTTAATATTTGAGTTTGAAAAATTAACAGTATTTCTTACTATTCTGCAACTCTGCAGAGTACACAGAATAGGCTGCTAAACTGCGGTGACACACACTGAATGGAATAAGTGACTTTAATATTTGAGTTTGAAAACTTAACAGTATTTCTTACTATTCTGCAACTGTGCAGAGTACACAGAATAGGCTGCTAAACGGCGGTGACACACACTGAATGGAATATGTGACTTTAATATTTGAGTTTGAAAACTTAACAGTATTTCTTACTATTCTGCAACTGTGCAGAGTACACAGAATAGGCTGCTAAACGGCGGTGACACACACTGAATGGAATATGTGACTTTAATATTTGAGTTTGAAAACTTAACAGTATTTCTTACTATTCTGCAACTGTGCAGAGTACACAGAATAGGCTGCTAAACTGCGGTGACACACACTGAATGGAATATGTGACTTTAATATTTGAGTTTGAAAACTTAACAGTATTTCTTACTATTCTGCAACTGTGCAGAGTACACAGAATAGGCTGCTAAACGGCGGTGACACACACTGAATGGAATATGTGACTTTAATATTTGAGTTTGAAAACTTAACAGTATTTCTTACTATTCTGCAACTCTGCACAGTACACAGAATGTGCTGCTAAACTGCGGCGAAGCACACTGAATGGAATATGTGACTTTGATATTTTAGTTTGAAGACTTAACAGTATTTCTTCCTATTCTGCAACTCTGCACAGTACACAGAATTTGCTGCTAAACTGCGGCGAAGCACACTGAATGGAATATGTGACTTTGATATTTTAGTTTGAAGACTTAACAGTATTTCTTCCTATTCTGCAACTCTGCACAGTACACAGAATGTGCTGCTAAACTGCGGCGAAGCACACTGAATAGAATATGTGACTTTGATATTTTAGTTTGAAGACTTAACAGTATTTCTTCCTATTCTGCAACTCTGCACAGTACACAGAATGTGCTGCTAAACTGCGGCGAAGCACACTGAATGGAATATGTGACTTTGATATTTTAGTTTGAAGACTTAACAGTATTTCTTCCTATTCTGCAACTCTGCACAGTACACAGAATGTGCTGCTGGCATTACACCGATGTCAGAGCCTCCCTGCACGTTTATTGGTTGCGCAGCAGCCGCAAAACGTGCGGGGAGGAGACCCGAACATGGCGGGCGAGCACATGTGGTACTCGTACGAGTACCGCCATGTGCCGAGCAGAGCGATGCTCGAGCCGATCCGAGCATCGGCCGAGCATGCTCGCTCAACACTAATAGTAACCCTTTATTTTGACAACATTCAAATTGCTTATACAGTTACACTTTTACAGTGACAGTTAGCTACCTGGGTCTGTTTTCAGAGAGCTTTACGTCAGGGAACACAGAAGCAGGTTCTACTGACACAGCATACCTCCCAACATTTCAAATGGCCAAAGAGGGACACTTTTGTTTTAGGGGGTGTTTCTGGGGGCGCAGCTGGTGGGAGGGGCATTACCAAGAATGTATAAGTAACTTCATGATCTAATGACACCTCTTTGTGTAAAAGAGTAACACCAAAGTATTTTATTTAAACAAACTAATTTATAAACACCTAAACATAAACACATAATGTTTAAACAAACATTGATGTGAGTTTTATGGCTGTGGGGCAATATACACACACCACTCAGTCTGATCTCCTAAAAAGCGGGACATTAGGATGGGAAAGAGGGACAGAGGGTCTCAAAGAGAGACTGTGTCTCCTAAAGAGGGACACTTGGGAGGTATGGATACAGTGTAAACAAAGGGGCACACAGAGTGAGACTGTAACATTGTATTACATCAAACAGTGCACTCAGTGCTGCAGAAAGACTGCAACATTGTGTTATAGGGCTCAAAATTTCCACTCGCCACTAGCCAATGGGGAGTGAAAATTTAGCCCTGGCGAGTAGAAATTCAGCCCTGGTTGGTATGTTTTGGCTTGCAGTGGCGAGTAAATTTTCAGGTCTGGCTAGTAGCAAAGGACTTCATATTTTAAGCCCTGTTGTGTTATATCCTGTTTTGCTATTCTTTTGACCAGATACGCTCTCTCTCATTCACTATCAGGGAAATAAAAGTGTAACAAAACAGATGAAGCTAAAAAAATACTAAAATGTATAGGAGAGATGTAGATACAGACAAACCATGTTATTTGAGAATGAGAGATGCTCCTTGACTGTGGGAGACCCCTCCCTTCAGTAGGCCCTGGTAGTTGCCCACATTTCCCTTTTATTAAAATGACCCTGGTAAAGTTACCTGCCACAGATGTGAAGGACGATCCAATTCCCTGCAAGGCTCTGGTCACAACAAGAAGTGTGTATGACTCAGCATAAGCAAACACTGCAAGAGAGACAGATATTATATATTACATAAAATATATAATATTATAAATAGCCTTGAAAAAATTGCAGGCAGCTGTGAAATTCCTAGTTAATTCTTTTATTGTTTTTAAACAAATGATTCTTATTTGTATTATTTATTATGAGTATTTGGCACCATTTGTGGAGCCTGGTGGTCAGGCTATGTGGGTGGTTACAATTGTTCTCTATAGTGACATCATCTGGTTTTCACATAAGAGATTTCTATGGGTCACTCTTGAATGTGAGTATAACATTGGATCATATTTTTATGTTGTCAATAAACTAATAGCACCTCTTTCTTTTTATCGTTTTACATCAATATTCCTTGTTATTAACCTGAGCTTGAGGAACAGTGTCCATGGATCAACTGGTGACTTGGATAAAGTCTGCTTGGTGACTATTTCCTACACTGATGATTTTGGCTGTTTTTGGATAGCAACTGATAATGTGGGTTTTCATTTATGTGCCTGATTCCATTACAACCAGAGGGAATTTGGCCTTATTCAGCCTTATTCTGACTCTTGCTATTCAATGAGGGCCAGTATATAATGAATTTGGAAATTTGTGATGGAAACAAAAACAGACAAAGGTAGTATTACAAGAAGCCATTTTGCTATAACATTGTAGCAGAATGGAATTAGCAATGTTCCCTTTTGTAGCCAGACAGGTCATCTCAGCTGTTAAGGGCTATAACCACAATAACCCCCCATTGTCCCTACCTGTAGCCAATCACCCTGCTGATACTCACAGAAATACACCTTAAACCCTCTGATAGGCAGCTTGAACAAATTACTGTGCATTGTGTTATAAATTGTCAGGCATTGGAGGGTCTTCCCAAAAATAAACATATACTATCTCAACAACCCCAATACCTACTGAGGAAAGCTGTTAGTGTGCCCTAAATGTTGCTCAATAAAGTTTGTTTCATCACATCCTTTGAAGTACTGCGTGTGCATATGTTCAACATTCAAAATTCAATTTGCTCAAGGAGAGCTGTGACCTGGCGTGTGCTTGAGCGGGGACAAGTTAATATCCCTGCATGTGATATACTGGTGATTCAGGGATACCGGTTGAACAGATCCTGTGAGTATCTGTTTCTATATTAATCTACCAACTTGGTGAAATCTGATACCCTCAGCTCTTCATTTTATCAAGAATATATACTTGCACCTTTTTCCTTTCTAATTTACTGTAAATGCTCTCCAGGACATACTTGAAAAGGAGTGAAATCTCAATGTATTCTTCCTGGTAAACATTTTCTAGCTAAAATGTGAAAGAAAATTGATCAGAATATTAATCGGTAGCCTACTCACTCAGAGTTGATATAAATAGGATGAAAAAACCACAAAACAAAGGGGCATCATATCCGGCCCTGCAGAAATAGAAAAGAGTCATTCAGAGTAAGTTTAAAGAGCAGCTCCATGATACATGGTATAGAGTTCTTCCTTACCTGTTGGTGAGGACACCCACAATGGGATTTGCAATTAGCTGTAACACAGCTTTGACAGCAAGGAATAGACCCACTCGCAGGTTCTCTTCTTGTAAGAACTCTTTCCCGGTGTAACACTCGCTGTGTGTTTCATTCTCTTCCCTGGGTAGACCTCCACTGGCGAGGGTGGAGTTGCCATACATTGAGAAATTGGCAGAGGAATCATAGCTGGACACAGAGGAGGGAGGGGATGAGTTCATCTGGGCTAAGGAGTTGTTTGCATTCTCATACTCATTCTCATAAAGTAAAGTTGGGATGATTGGAACTGGGAGAGAAATAAGGTTCAGTCAGGGACTTCCCTTACCCTTGAAAACTCTTTATTATGTAACATTCACTGAAACAGTCATGCTTTATCTTGTAGTTACTGGCATCTAAGACAAACAGAGAGGGAGCAGGCCTCCAATTGTCTGGAAAGCCCCTCTTTAACTCTTTTGAACCATCAAACCTCAAGCTTTAGATCCCTAGTAATAAAAAATGTTTTCTGCTATTGTACATATGGGCAACCTCTTCTAGCTGTTGTTGGACTACAACTCACATCATCCTTAGGGGTTCAATGGCCATCTAAGGGCGATGGGAATCATAGTCTTACTGTGTTCTTGTTGGATCACTGTAAAAATGCAGCATGATGGTTGCCTGCGTGAAAAGTGCCATAACCCAGTAGCAAACCTTTCTGAACAAGTGACATCACCAATGACCTATTGCTGCATTGCTGTCATCCCTGTGAACAGTGACTTCTTCTCAGTGGTGTTTTGTGTTGTTTCACTAAAGGTTCAACAGTGAAATACTGCCTTATCTTTAGTTCCTTATTACTATCACTGTCACATGTGACATCCTTCAAAAGTGTAAATAAAATATTATGACAACTTAAGCTCATTTGAAAGAGCTTCTAAAGTCTTCTATATGTTTAATTAAAAACAAAAGATTATGAGATATTTAGCTTCATTTATATCTCCGTTTATGCAGGTACTGCCTGACACACACACATATGGGTGGTTTTGAAAACTCTTTTGAATGAACACAAGGGGGATAATGCACTAAGGTGTGATAAAGTGGAGATGACTTCTCCAGTGATGTAATTTATCCATTTCCTATGTTATTCTATGGAGCAAATTCAATAAGCTTTCTCCGGCTTTGGAGATCTTAGTGTATAGACTCCATGGAATAACATATAAATTGGAGAAGTGATATTATTGGATAAGGATTATCACCTCCTTATCACACCTTAATGCATAACCCCAAAGGAGAATACAGGAGGTACAGACTATGAGAGTCCAAGAGACTTGACAATGTAGTGTATCACAGTCTCCCTTAGAGGCTAAGTGTTCCTGTGCTTCCTACCTCTGTATGGCCACCGGCTGGCATGACCTCCGGCCACTTTCTCATTGCTGTCATCAGGTAACAGGCACTAGCACGGACGCCTGTTTATAGGCCTATTCTGTGTGTCCTAATTGGCTTCTGCCTCCTTCTGCTGTTTTATAAACCTCCTTGGGCCTGGGAGTTATGGCCCTTATGTGATGTTCCTGTTAGTTACTCTTGTTCTCCGTTGTGACCTGTGATTATCTAAGAATCCACTCTGTGTATGACCCTGGCTTGTCTGACTACCCACACCAGTTCTGTCCTGTGGCTCTGGCAGACTAACTCGCTCCTTGTTAACCCCGGCTTGTCTGACTACCCACATCGGTTCTGATCGGTGGCGCTGGCTGACTTACTCGCTCCGTGTATGATCCTGGCTTGTCTGACTACCCACATCGGTTCTGACCTGTTGCTCTGGCAGACTTACTCCCTCCGTGTAGGACCCCGGCTTGTCTGACTACCCACATTGGTTCTGACCTGTGGCTCTGGCTGACTCACTCGCGCTGTGTAGTCCCCGGTTTGTCTGTCCTGTGGCTCTGGCTGACTACTCGCTCCATACGCTCCTAGCCTGCCTGACCGTTAGCCTTTGTGTCCCATGGCTTTGTCCGACTCTCACTCCCTGTTGCCTTTAGTCCCTGGTACCTCGCAGTAGTGCAGTGCGTAGCACTATCATCTGGTGGTCTGAGGTTGTGTGGGATATTATCATCGCCATATCTCATCTATTATTATCACTGTATATTCTAATAAAGGTGGTTATATTTTATTACTGTATCTGACGTTCTTTGCCTGATTACAGCAACAGTACGTAAGAGCCATGTCTAATGAAGGTACAGACAGTCCACCTAATCAGAGCATCCTGTCTAGGATGGATTCCCAAGACCACAGAATCGACCAATTGTCTTTTGCTATGCAGACACTGTTAAATCGCACGGCTCACCTAGAACGCCTTGCTCCACACCCGGTGCCATCCCCAGCACCTGCACCAGTTGTGGCTACTACCTCTGAAGCTGGCATAAGCAGAGGGTTGTCTGGCTCCACTTCTCTACCCCAATGATACGATGGGGAACCTATGATGTGTAGGGGATTCCTCAATCAGCTGGGAATTTTTTTTTTAGATCGTACCACACGCATTCCCTACTGAGAGAACCAAGTTGGGATTCCTGATCTCCCTCCTATTCGGCAAGGCATTGTCCTGGGCCAGTCCACTATGGGAGATGGATAAACCCATAGTCCATGATTTCACATAATTTGTGGCCTCCTTTCGGAGAGTTTTTTATGTTTCTGGGCATGCAACCTCCACTGCCAAAGACTTATGACAATACAGCAGGGAGTACGTACAGTAGCAGACTACACTATTGAGTTCCGTACTCTGGCAGCAGAGGTAGGATGGAACAATGAAGCCTTAGTTGCCTCATTCTCCTAGGGCTTGTGTGACGCTATTAAAGATGAGACTGCAGCCCGAGACCTTCCTGGTGATCTGGAGGAGCTAATCTCAGTCACCATCTTGATTGATTCACGAACCCATGAAAGGCCTTCATTTAAGGAACAAGGCTGCAAAACCTTGCCTCAGTGGGCACCCAATTTCTTAAGCCCACCCTGTCCTCCCTTACCTCCCATGCCTCCTAATTCTGACCTTGCTGGGTGGAACCTATGCAGCTAGGCTTCAGGCGCCTTTCAGAGGAGGAGAGGGCTCGGAGTAGGAGATGGGGCCTTTGCTTATACTGTGGAGAGCCGGGTCATATGTTGCATGCTTGCCCTGTACAGCTGGGAAAATGCACGCACCTAGGGTCAATTGGGGGACAGACCCTGGGTGGCATTTCACAGTCCCCAGAGAGAATTCTGGACAAACCTATTCTCAAAGTTGTACTATCCTGGGCAGAGTCTTCAGTGGTGGTATCATGGTGCCCGTGCTCCTGGTTGCAGGCAGCGACATTATCACTTCCTGGTTTACTGCCTCTTTTTTATTGGTTATTGATCTTGACTCCACCCAGGGCCAGCCTTTAACAATACTTGGACGCCCTTTCGTGGTGTCCCTGTTCCTGAAGTTAGTTCCTGTTTATGCTCTGTTTGTGTATGACCTGGCCTGCCTGACAACCTTCCTGCGCATCCTGATTTGCTGATTCCCATTGCTGACTGATCTGGTTGAGAACCCGCTCCGTTGCTGACTGATCCGGCTGAGAACCCGATCCGTTGCTGACTGATCTGGCTGAGAACCTGCTTCGTTGCTGACTGATCTGGCTGAGAACCCGCTCTTCTGCTGATTATCTGGCTGTGCTAACTAGGGTATGATCCATACAGAGGTTCCTGGGATTCACTAATTGTTATAGGAAGTTCATACGAAACTTTTCCTCAGTCGTGAAACCACTCACAGATATGACTCAGAAGGGCTTGGATCCTTCAGTCTGGGCACCTGAAGCACTTCAGGCTTTTGAGGACTTGAAGTCTGCCTTTGCAAAGGCCCGATACTGTTCCAACCGAATCCCACCCTATAATTTACCCTGGAGGTGGATGCCTCAGAATCTGGTGTAGGAACATTGCTCACCCAGCACGCACGCCCTGGGAGACCATTGATGCCATGTGGGTTTTGTCTCTAAGAAACTGTCAAAGGCTGAGAGTGTATATGAAGTGAGTGTTCGTGAATTACTTGCTATCATCCTGGCCTTGAAAGAATGGCGTTATCTGTTGGAGGGCATATTTGTCGGAGGCCAAGAGGTTGTCTTTACATTAGGCCAGATGGGCCTTATTCCTTTCGAGGTTTAATTTTGTGGTTTCTTACCTGCCTGGTACCAAAAATATTAGAGCAGATGCTCTCTCTCTCTCTCTCGAGAGAGAGTTTGGGGCTGAGTCCCATGAGGAGTCTCCTCCGGTGCCTATTATTCCTCCTAACCGCATCCTGGCTATGGTACATACCAGTATTACATCTCCGCTGGGCGAGGAGATTTTGGCTGCTCAAGCTTCAGCCCCGGAGGAGAAGCCTAATGGGAAATGTTTCGTGCCCAAATCCCTCAGTACCAGATTACTAGTCTCATACCATTCCTCTAAGGCTACAGGTATCACGGTGCGGTTTCTCCCTTCATGTCACTCTCGCTTGTGCTGAGATCTGATTGGTTGAGCCTGTTTGGCCCGCCCCTGGTGACCTTTTTATACTGGGTCAGTGGCACCTGTCAGGTTCCCTTTTGTGGTGTTCCCAAGCCAGTTTTGCTGTGCTGTGTTCCTGCGTTCCTGATTTCCGGTGTACCGACTTGGCTTGCTCTGACTACGTTCCTGTGTTCCTGCTCCGTGATTTGACCCGGCCTGGCTGACGTTCCTGCTTGTATCCTGACCCGGCTTGTCTGAGAACCTGCTCCGTGATTCGACCCGGTTTGTTGACATTCCTGCTCCGTGACCTGCACCAGTTGCTTCTGCCCAGCCTGCGTTCCAGCTTCCTCTGTCGCCGTGGCGACATTTTGACTGCCTGCATTTACTGTCCTGAGCGGCTGCAGTGGCTAACCTGTGCTGTGCTAGATCCTGCTACTGAGCCGCTTCCTGCAGAGCTGTGTTCCAACTATCGAGCCATTAACTGTGCAGAGCTGTATTCCAACTATCGAGCTGTTACCCGTGCAGAGCTGTGTTCTAACTATCGAGCTGTTACCCGTGCAGAACTGAAGTTCGTTACAGTGCCCGGTAGGCGCACGGCTCTGGCTGCTACTGTGCATGTCTCTGTGGTTACACCCCTGGGGGCTATTGGCTCAAGCTCTTGCAATTCAGTTGCTTCCAATACGCCCCTGGGGGCTCTTGACTCAAGCTCTTGCTATTCAGTTGTGTCCATTGCGCCCGTGGGGGCTATTGGCTCAAGCTCTTGCAATTCAGTTGTGTCCATTACACCCATGGGGGCTATTGGCTCAAGCTCTTGCAATTCAGTTGCTTCCATTACATCCGTGGGGGCTATTGGCTCCAGCTCTTGCTATCCAGTTACTCCCATTACGCCCGTGGGGGCTATTGGCTCAAGCTCAGGCAGTCTACTTGTTCTGTTAATATGCCCGTGGGGGCTACTGTTCATGTGCAGCAGGTTCTGGGTGGCAGGTTCCTCTTTGCTGGACAGTTTTCTCAGGATTACGATCTTTTGGTGTTGAGTTCTCTCCACCATTCACTGCCTTTATCACCTTGGGCGTGCCAAACATCAGAACTGAGATGGACTGATTATTGTGTTAACCCTTGTATCTCTGTACTCAGTATCTGCCAATTGCTTGTGCTATTTTATGCTATATTTGTATATTGGTCACATCATTGCCTTCCTGCTGCTACGCAGTGCTGCCTATAGGGGGCGATCTTTGTCCTTTATTTTGTTCTTAATAAAAACTGCATTTTATTTCACCTACTGGTCTGAGTGTCTTGAAAACCGTGACAACAGGACACGTTGGTAGAGACCAGCAGATATGGCCCAGCTTGAGGGCAGATTGTTCTGCATTTGTTGCCACATGTTCCACTTGTGCACGGACCAAGATCCCTAGACACCTGCCGGTTGGCCTCCTGCAGCCCATCCCTAATGGGGAGCATCCTTGGTCTCACTTATCAATAGACTTTATGGTAGAGTTGCCTGTCTCGGAGGGTTACACGGTCATCCTGGTGATTGTAGACAGATTTTCCAAAATGGCCCATTTTGTGCCACAGAAGGGACTTCCCTCCTAAAAGGAGTTGACCGAGATCTTTGCGCAGGAGGTGGTTCATCTCCATGGTATACCCAAAGTGGTGGTCTCGGATCATGGGAGCCAGTTTGTGTCATGTTTCTGTAGAGCCTTTTGCAGTCAGATGGGGGTCCAGCTCTTGATCTCCTCTGCTTATCATCCACAGTCTAACTGTGCTGCAGAGAGGTCTAATCAAGCGCTGGAACAGTTTATCCGTTGTTTCATTTCTGACCATCATGACAACCGGGCAAACCTGTTACCCTGGGAGGAGCTGGCCAGAAATAGTGCAGTCAATTCCTCCTCTTGGAACTCACCCTTTCTGATTAACCACGGGTTCCAACCTTCGCTCCTGCCAGAGTCTTTCGAGGCACAGAATATTCCTGCCCTGGAGGAGCACTTGAGGGTGCTCTGCTCCACATGGGTACGGGTTCAGAGATCCCTGCAGAGTTCCATGTTGCGCTATAAGAGACAAGCTGACAGTAGACGGCTACCAGCTCCACTGTTCCAGGTGGGAGAGAGAGCATGGCTGTCCTTGTGCAATCTCCATCTCCAGGCGCCTTGTAAAAAGCTTTCGGGTTCTCCACAGGATTAACCCCTTAACCTATGCCCTTGAACTCCCTGCTAATATGCACATCTCTAATGCTTTACATGTGTTGCTACTAAAACCATTGGTCTGTAACAGATATACTACTGCTCCTGTCTGTCCCAGACCTGTCCAAATGGGGGACCATGAGGAGTATTAGGTACAAAGTATTTTGGATACTCTCAGGTTCAGAGACCAGGTACAATATCTGGTGCACTGGAAAGGATATGGACCTGAGGAGCGTTCCTGGGTTGCTAAGAGAAATCCCCATGCACCAGCCCTTCTCTGTGAATTCCACTCCCGCACTGTCTCTAGTGCTGGTCCTCTTCCACCGGAGAGAGGTCAATAAGGGGGTGTACTATCACAGTCTCCCTTAGTGTATTGTTTTGAGTTTTATATTTATTTTTATTTGCATTTGTTTATTTTTATGTTTATTTATGTTTATATACGTATTATATTATATATTTGTTCATGTATTGTATCATTCTTGTGTGAAGACTCCTTTCTTTTGGTGATGCACTATTTTGGGTTCTGATTTACTGTCTGGATTCTGTAAGGTAATCCTATGAGATTCCTCTCTTGTTACGATGTGTTCCATGGTGAGGCACATACCATTGCGCAAGCTCAGTGGGCAGTTGCTGGTTGGTGTGACTTCAGATTGGCTTCTGGTGGATGCCTTTCGAGTTGGAGTGCAGTTGAGGCGCATGCTTCCGCCCGTGACCCTCGACTCCGGAACAAGTGTCCGGCATTGGGTAGGTGGACTTCAGGAGGTTGGCATCTATTGGGAGTTTTCTTTGGAGCGTATGCAGATGACGAGGTAAGAGGGATGGTGGGACCCAATGTAGAGGTTACACAGTAAATGGAAGTCAAATGTAATGGAACGCATGCCGAAATAAATGACAAGGTGGCGGTAATAACTGCCAGCTGTATGATGTAACATGTGAAAGTATTTAAAGGGTACTTCAAAGATACATGCCTACTTTCTTCTGTTGGGCTTTAGAAAAAGTGACATTCAGTCACGAAACACATCAGCTCTTAGTGTTGTTTTTTAAAAATATATATATATTTTCTTATGCGCATATTATTTTAATATTCATTTTTATTTTTGGCATTTGGTTTTTGAGAACCATTGATATATATTTATATATATAAAAAAATAAGCCTCATTGCATAATTTATGGTTCCTCACACACAGAACATAATTCTCCTCAGAAAACACACACACATTGCACAGAATGACTCATTACATAATTTATGTCTCATTAGGAGACACAACTCCCATAGAGTGATTCAATGGGGACATTACTGCTCCTATTGGGTGATTCAATGGGGGCATGTTTGTCATACAGAGAGTTGGCCCGCCCCCTCCAGCCCATCCACCACTATCCAACTGACAAAATAAAATATAGATGCCACTCGCTCCTGAAGTAGGGGATATCAGTAACTTCTCCTGGTCCATTCACACTCTTACCCAGGATCATGACCCCACAAACACACTGTTTCACCTCCCACAGATAATTTTAACCCTCCATGCACTCTGTTTCAGTATGAGGGTGTAATGTTTCCATAAAATACAAACACTTAGGGATAAACTTAATAGCAACTCTTTTATTTAACTATTTTAATCTCTTCAGTCAACCTCACTAACTGTTTGTTTTCAACTGTCACTCCTCCACTTCCTGCTTCCTGATCCCTACCCTTTCTCCTTAAAGGGAGAGAGATGCTTTGCTGTATGTTACAGAGGGCAAGCCACAAACACCACTTTCTATTTGTTCCCTCAGCATATTGCTACATTGCCTCAACTGAAGAGCCACCGTGTGTTATATTGCTATGTTACCTCAGCTTAAGTAAGGAGGAGTTACTGCTCCCATTGGGTGATTCAATGGGGGAGTGATTTAAATCATGCAGGGAGTTGGCCTGCCCCCACTATCCAGCCCGCCCACCACTATCCAAGTGACTGAAAAAACAAAATGGCTGCCACTCGCTCCTACACCACAGACACACACACACTCTCTCTCTCTCTCACACACACACACACACACACACACACACACTCTCTCACACACACACTCACACACACACACACACACACACACATTCTCTCACACACACACATTCTCACTCACTCACACACTCTCACTCACACACTCTCATTCATACTCTCACTCTCACTCACACCCCAGGAGCCAGCACGATCCACCTTCCACCATAGTCTCTCACTCATTCACACTCACTCACACCCCGGAAGCCAGAATGATCCACCTTCCACCATAGTATGTGCAATTACCACATGCATTTCAACTATATGAATGAATGCCACAGTGGAGGCATAAGTACAAACACAAACTCATTACAATGACACATAAGTCATCCACTTATGACTCACTTCTGTGTGTGTGTGTGTGTGTCTCTGTGTGTGCCTGTGTGTTCCTCACTGTGTGTGTTACATGTCTATATCACTCTATGTGTCTGCATGTTGTGCATTGCATGTATGTGTCTGACTGTGTTGCTCTTTATGCATCTCAGTGCATGCGTGTGCATTTGCGTGTGTGTCTCTGTGTGCATTCGTGTGTGTGCGTTAATTCCCTATATATCCTGACGGGCAGCGCCGTCCCACATTGCTAATATATATATATATATATATATATATATATATATATATATATATATATATATATACACATACATATATAACAAACAAAATTAATATCTCGTAATACCTTTTTTATTGGACTAACAGAATTATGGATTGACAAGCTTTCGGGATAAACTCCCTTTCTCAAGTCTAAAGCATTTCTGAGCACAAGGACACAGAATTCACAGTTAATACAGTTAATACATTGAATTCAAAGCTGTGTTGTTTGCTGGGGTTAACACAGCGGGACTGCTGATAAGACAGGGACCAAGAGAAAATCCACACTTTTTATATTTGGCTCACTGGCTCACATATTTTTTCGATAAAAAGCTCCTTTATATTCAGTATTAGGAGTGTATTCATATATACAGATACTAAAATAGGTTCGGCCTGTTGTAGTATTGGATCTGATTTTATCCTCTACTCTAGTGGCTGATTCCACAAGAAAAATACTGCTCCTTTCCAAAATACTGCACGGAGCTGGCCCTGTACCAGATCTAGACAGGAGAGAATCACTGTACTGGGGTGTGAGCCAGTGAAGGCAAACGTACCAAGAGGCAGGTCATACACCTCCGAAAAATGTGAGTAGTATTCTGATAAAATCTCCCATGGAGATTCCGGGTCAGTTTCAGAGAGTTGACAGGGATGTACATGTTCTCTGTAGGGTCAGCCATTACTGTCTTTTACAGGGTTTCCAGACTCCAATTAGCATAGCAAACTTGATTTAAAGAAAAATTAAATTGTAATAATATTTATTTGTTGGAGGCACAGAATGGCACTTTATGCTAATTAATCAATGTGTTTAGCAATTACCACCATGCTCTGTGCTATGAATGAATCTAGACAGAAACCACACACTGGGGGCATTTCTAATAGTCTGGTGGGTAATATATGCCATAATATGTCACCAAAAATTAAAGTCTAACCTTTAAAGAAAAATGGCTAGTTTAACATATAGGTGGTTACATTTTTTGTAAAACAAACTAAACTTCTTAGTGTGCCAGGTCCACTTTAATGTCTCTCAACAATGTATTCAACTAAAAAAAAAGGCGAGCATACCTACAACTGTGAAAAGCATGTAATCAACAAACAGAGCCACGGTAACAACCCCAAGGATCAGCCATCGAATCTCCCACCTTTCCTTTAGCCACTCACAGGGGGCACATTTTGCCATGGTAAGAGGGAAGAACCTTCTAAAGTGTGACAGAGAACATAACAAGTATGAGCACATTCCAAATCATGAGACACATTATTAGCATTAAGTATTTCACTTCTAAATGCCACAAACTGGAAAACCTAGCATGAAACTACTTTAGCATCACTTTCATCATGCAAGGGATTGATAAGTTAAACAGAGTTTAATATTATAATTTTATATGTATAAAGCTGCAGCCATGGTCAATCCAGTGCAGGATGAAGGTACCCATAGCAAATAGAGGGTATTGACTGTTATCTGCCCTGCTGGTCCATTGCAAGTTGGCAGATATTGAACCCTGTCAAGAATCTGTGACCTTGAGGTTTGAATATATACTACATATATGCATAGTAACATAGTAAACATAGTAACATAGTAAATTAGGTTGAAAAAAGACACAAGTCCATCAAGTTCAACCTTCGCCTCATACCTCAGAGAATTTTCTAGCTTTCCTGCTACCAATTAAATTAGTCTTTATCAGACCTTCCTGATCAGCCTACTGATAAACAGTATAACTCTGTATGTTCCCTTTTGAAAGAAATGTATCTAATCTTCTCTTAAATGTATCCATTGTATCTGCCATAACTACCTCCCTGGGCAATGAATTCCACAATTTGACAGACCTTACCGTAAAAAAAACCTTCCTCTGCTGAAGTTTAAACCTCCTTTCCTCTAATCTCAAGGGGTGTCCCCTGGTCACCTGATCAGGCATTGGAATAAATAGCTCACCGCAGAGATCCTTGTATTGGCCTCTCATATACTTGTACAATGTGATAAGGTCTCCTCTTAGTCGTCTTTTCTCTAGAGTAAATAAACCAATATACACAGTATATTCAGGCCCGGGCTGGGACAAAAAATAGGTCCAGGCATTTAAGGCTGAGGGAGTGGCAGGTGTTCGTTCGTTATTTTTTTTAAACGCCTGGGTCTGAGTATATTCATATATCATCGTCTTCAGCCATTGTCTATCTACTGCAGGATGAACATCAACTCCATAAAGTAAAAGAAAAAAAGAAAAAATAGAGAAAAGCGCCTGATAGTATAGTATATATAAAAGTATAAAACAAATAATACTTCAATAAATACACTCACAATATTTTGTGGTCAGGATCTTAATACTAAGCATCTCTGACAATAATGCATACAGAGAGACTAGCCCCATCTCCGTTCAGGGAAAGACTCACGGCTGGCACTATGTCGTCAATCTTCGAATGAAGTAAAGCAGGCGGAAGCTCCTTTCGTAAACTCTTTAATTCGTAAAAATATATATAAAAGGCTGTACCGTTTACGAGTTTCGCGACTAGAGCGTCGCTTTATCAAAGCGCACAACCCGTTAATAAAAACACCAAGTACACAAAGTCTTTGTATAATCTTCGATAGACATTCGAAGATTGACGACATAGTGCCAGCCGTGAGTCTTTCCCTGAACGGAGACGGGGCTAGTCTCTCCGTATGCATTATTGTCAGAGATGCTTAGTATTAAGATCCTGACCACAAAATATTGTGAGTGTATTTATTGAAGTATTATTTATCTGTTTTATACTTTCATACATACTACACTATCAGGCGCTTTTCTCTCTTTTTTCTTTTACTTTATGGAGTTGATGATTTTCTACTGCTAAAGGAGAGCATGTTCTGTTTTGAGAGAGCAGCCTATTTCAGAAGCCTATTGATTACTTGGTGCTGTATCTGGAGACAGCTTACTACTCCAGCCGTCTAGGTTGTTGGAGTTTGGTATAAGCCACCTCCAACATCGACACATTGTGAGTGCGCACTTTTGGGGTGTTTGGTGACGGTCCCATTTTTCTTGATTGATATACACAGGGACGCCCCTGTTTTTTCTACCCTCCCCTCTTTTTCCATTCCACTGCAGGATGAAGGCCTCCTCAGCAAGTCTCCAGCAACAGCTCCAGTCTGCCACTGTGTACCAAACAATTTGGTAATTTCATCTGCCCATGTTGACTTTGGTCTTCTTTTTGGGAGTTTAGTATCCAGATGAATCCATTCAAAAATTTGTTTGGTCCATCTACCGTCAGGTCTTTTTGCTATGTGGCCTGCCTATTTCCATTCCATTTCCGTTTCTTTTTGTTTTGTTCAGAATTGGACACTCCATATACTACACATGTAAATTTCCTATCAATATTTTATGCATGTTCACATTCCTATAAGCAAAAAGGCTGACGGTATAACATCAAAAAAGAAAATAAAATTATTTGATTATCCTTGGTCACTTAATTTATATCATTAACACATTCACTTTTTTCAGTTATTTTTTGGTTATATTCTGTTAATAGATCTGAGAGGTTGTATTGTGAGTGGAACCAGGCTTGCAGGTTTGACTGTTCGTGGGCAACCTTGATTACCAGTGGGCAGAAAAACTAGGCAGGGGGTCAGAAAGCAAATGTCAGGGATCTGTGACTACCAGTAGTCACTGGAACCAGACAGGGGGAGTCAGACAGAGTATATGGGGGGGGGGGGTATGACGACTAGTGGACAGTGGGTCAGGGGGCTTGCAAATCTCCCAACATTTTAAATGGCCAAACAGGGACACTTTTGTTTTAGGTGGGATTATTGTGGTTGTGAAAGATGGGTGGGGCATTACTGAGAATTTTTAGATTATTTCATGACCTATTGACAGCTCTTTGTGTAAGTGAATGAATGATTTAGAGCAAGACCAACACATTATGGAGGCAGAATGAGAGCAGCTAATCCGTAGGTGGATACTATTATTTGTGACATTTAAACACTGATAGATGTTAATTGGATTTACTTTTCCTCTTTTTAAATATGACTTGAGAACTTGGTGGAACTGAAATTTTCATAACCAACTGGAAAATCCAGGATCATTCCTCTCTTTGGACATTATTGATTGAATCCATATTGCAATTAATATACAGTGGTAACAGTTGAATCGCCTAAGTGTGTATATGTTTGTATGTGTATACTCTGTGATAGTTTATCCTATTGGAGTAAATAGGAACTTGGGCTGAATCTTCTTTTGTTGCCAGCTTCATACTATACTTGGGATACATAGCGCTAATTTTCATATCATTTTAATAACAATGATGATTCCTCCCTGCCACCAACTTAGCGTATTCTACAGGCTGGAATCTCCTCAGCTGTTGCTTGATTCCATGCCTGTGATTACATTTCACCACATTGCCATGTGTGGTCAGTGCACCACACAGTGTGCAATGGGTGGACACAAACTGCCACATATTTGCATCTACAGAATAGCTATCAGCTGGTTGGGGGAGGTAATGATGACAGAGGTGGATCACCAGAAGATGCTGCTATGTCTTCCCACGAACTTTCAGACTCACGCTTGGTTTCTCTATTCTTTCTCCTCTTTGTTTTCTGCTTGACTCTTGGTGCCCTTGGGGAGAGACATGGGGTACAACAACAGTGGATCCCAGTTTTATTTTGTGGGGTTTTGGCTTTAACATGCTTCACATAAATGTCATGGTATCTGTATTTCATGTGTGTTATCAAAGCAGTTGTGCCAAGGTGCGTTCCCTCCTTTCCCCTTCTCATTTATTTATCCCAGAACATGCACAGTGCTGTCGCTGATGACTACACTGTGCCTGCCCCAAGAGAATGATAGTCCCACATCCAGGACCTCAGTGGGGAGTAGAAAGGTGGAGAAGAATTCCCTCTTTCTTCTTCTCTACAATCCCCTTCTCTGACTGAGGCAGAGGTTGCTGCTGCTGCCTCATAAACAGCACTACAACTAGGACCAGGAATATAGCTGGCAAGTGGAACTTGTCCTAGTCCCACATCACAGCTACTGCTAGACCCCATTCCCACAGTGGCCATTGTGGTCTGTGCTACACTAGCCTTCTCCTCATCAGCTTATTGCCCTTACATCTCAGCAACAGCAGGAATTACAGCAGCAGTAAACTCACTCATAGCTGGTGGTGATGGTGATGCCCCTCCTAATTTGCATATCTGTCTCCCATTCTTTCTCACTTTATGTTAAAAAGGCCATTAACCCCTTAACATCCACTGCCGTGCCAGGATCATCACTGGTCACCGTGACCGGGCACGCCACTCGGGGAGCCCTGAATTGGATTGTTAAAAAAAAAAAATGCCCCGTGGTCCTTAAGTGCCTGCCGTTCGTGTGTCGGTCCTCAAGGGGTTAATGTCCCCAGCTGCTCTACCATCACCCTCATCACCACTACCAGTCCCTCCTTACTACTGCTGCTGATACTCTATTAGAGTCTCACTTGCTGGTGATGAAGACAAACATCACACTTGCTGTCTCTACAGTTGAAGAAGGCAGACTGGTAGCACTAGCAGCAGGCACAAGCAGCTGATCTGTGTTAATAGTAATACTGCTAGCAAGGTCTGCCTTCTTCAGCATCAGGGCCCAAAGGCACGATGCTGGGGGAAGGGGAATAACAGGGTCAGGGAAATGCTCCCTTGATTGCTAGTCTGGCTGATCGGCATAAGGAGGATCTACAGCTTACCCCCTCCCTCAACCCAAACACTCTCTAGCTGCTGTGTGGTAGTAGTAATGGGACTGCTTGGGCATGGCAAATGTGACTTAGGTTCCCATGGTGTTACACTTGCCATCGTTTTCTTCTTCTGTGAATCAGAAAGTACACTGGCAGCACTAGCATCAGGCACCAGTAGCTGACCTGCTCATGCTGCTACCCACTTCTTACTGTGTCTTTAAAGGGATAGTAATGTTTCATAATAAAAGCAGCTCTAATTAATCATCATAGTATTTGGATTTTGTAAAGTGTTATTTCAGTTCTGTCAGAGTTGTAGTTCAAGAGTAATTCAATGATAAAGTATCCTCCTCCTGCCCCTTTTACTGATGTAACACTGTTCAGCCAGATCAGAAGGGAGGTGCCCAGGTAGACTGCAGAGAGGGACAATCTTCAATTAAGATAAGGGAAAAAACCTGAAAAGCTTGTCAAGGGGGGCAGGGCTTTCATTATTCTCACTGTAAGAAAACTGTCCTCTTCTGTTATCTGTCTGGTCTTACAACCAGATTCACATCTGAGAAGAGATGGCTTACACTGGATAAAAGGGGCGGGAGGGGAACTGAAACCATAAAGGTTTAAGAGATAAGACTTATATCGTTCTTCATGTTTTTGTAATGCCTACAAAATAAAATAAAGATAAAACGAACTGTTACTATCCCTTTAATGACAATGACAACACTATTTCCCCCCCCTATCACTAAGGATGACATAGACAGATTAGGCATCATTGGGTCTGGGGAATCAGGGCTCCCAGACCCTTGTATGCTGGTGGTGGCCACTTCCTCCTCCGACTCACTGGACACATCACTGTCCTTCCTGCTCCTCGTTTTTTATTTAGATGGGTGCGCATCCTCTTGGCCAGCAGTCTTAGCCTCTGCTGTCCTTTTTTCTCTATGTAAATCTGCAAAATTGTCTGGAAATGTCACATTTTTGACCTGAAAATAACTACACTTAAGTAAAAGGGAAATTTGTAGCCATTGTAAAAAGGAGCAAAAACATTTTGTCAGCAGATAAAAAAAACGAAGATTTTAAGGGGTTTGTTTAAGGCGGAATTTCCAGCGAAAAACAGACAACCACGTCGTTTTCGCAGATTTTTTCACAGGAACACAACTGTACCTTTCGCCCACCCTTACATGGTAGTACCCTATTGGCTCTTGCAGCAACTGATTGAGACTGCATGGTGTATGTGTCAAGACCCATTCCGCTAGGTTCAGTAGGGCTTTTTCTGCTGCTCCTTCCACCCACACTTAGGTTTCTACTACGCTTCCTATTTGATTTGCTGTGCTCATTCATTGTGCCTGTTCAGTACCTTGTTCCTGAGCCTTAAGTTTTATCTGTTTGATTTTGCTTGCATCCCACCCAAGTTTCGCCTTGGCTTATTTCTCCTGAAACCCTGCCACCTGCCCCATCTTCTGGCTTCTCCTTACTTCTCCCTATGTTTCTGGTACCAGCCACAATTTTATCAGCTTCCCAAGTATCACTGCACACGTATATGCTTTTGATGGGGAGTGCTCCAGGTTTCTACCAGTAGACCATTTAGACAACTAATCACGGAGCATAGGTCTTTGATCATTAGAGGTCTCAACAATACAGTGTCTGAGGAAGAATTGAAGAGATCTCCGGTTGCCAGACACTTTATTAGATTGAAACATAGTGTCAAAGATCTAAGATGTTTCCCTTTTGAAGTAGTGAAAACATCACCGCGGGGGGGGGGAGACAGAGAGATGAAACTCTCAAGAAGAGAGATGTACTGGATCTATACATTGAGAGCCCGATCACCGGAAGGTCTCAATGAGCAATTCAGTTTAATTAATTATATTTGATGGATAATGTTCTGGCAGTAGGTGGTGATGTGTTTTTATACATTGTGATTTTATCTGTGATGTATTGTGGATGAAGATGAGAGATTGTGAGTTGGCGGCGGGTTAGCATTGCAATCACATAGCGCTATTTCGGTGCCAAATCAAACAATAAGAGAGAGGCATACTAGGTAGGCTGTAATGTTGTATCCCTGAAGAAAGTCCAGGAATGGAGTGAAACGTCGGATGGCGACCGACAGTATGCTGTTTTTAATATGATATAATAAAGGAAGTTTTAATTTGAGAGGTGCTCGGTTTTGTGGATTGTGACCAGCCACAATTTTGCCTTTTCTGTTTAGACCTGTGTTAGTGCTCACTGCACAGTCTTCTCTGGAGTAGCTGGGACAACTTTTTTATTTATCTTTATCTCACTAGTCCACTATATCAACAGATAACTGTGACTACTATCCTGTTCCAGGGCCTCTTTAACTGGTTCTGGTCATCCAGCCTTGCAGTCGCCAACTTCAACCATGGCCTCAGATGAAGCAAAGCAGTCACTGTAGCTGGCAATGTACTCGAGTTCAGTCCTGCACACGTCTGCATCTGACAGGACTTCTTTACACATTTGTCCTTATGGTGTATTGTTTGCCTTTTTACCATCAACACCATTTTAAAGGATCAGTTAACATTTTTTATGAATGAATATATATTAAATATCTATTACTGATCACCAAAACAAGAGTACTCCTACTGCTCTAACATATTAGAGCACAAAGTTAGTCAAAGTGTAAGAAGCAGCACCAACTCATGGTCAAAGTGCAAATATGTTTTATAATTCTCTATATGGTAGAGCTTGAGACACAGACTACTGTTCTCCATCCATATTAAGTTACTTGAACAACACCACCTGGTGTATAGTATAGAACTTTTCCTGTTGAGTAAAACAAGGTAACTCCAACTGCAGTCAGTTGTTTTATTCAAAGGTTATAACAGTTCAAATAATCAGGGAGTTAAATTACTGTGCGTTTGCTTCCTGATAGTTCTAAATGACAGGATGTGACTCAGCAGTTTCTATCACATTCTGTGAAGAACTGTATGTCAGTTTGAACTGCTTCTTTAATCCCATTAGGACCTGTCTGGTCCTCAAGGGTTAAAATAAGGATGGTAAACTAGAGAATTTACAGATCACATGTAGAAAAGAAGCTGTTCAGTCATTTACCTATGTACCTTTTCCTGACTTTAATGCTTAAGGTAATTTTAGTCTGTTTAGTCTACCATTAAATCTCCTTAAAGTTTAACATTTGTTTACAGTTCTTCTTCTTGTAATTTTCTACTGCAATGATTTGTTTGAATGACTGAGCACATGATAGTCATTTGTCTTTAATCCCTTAGGGGGTTACTCTCATCAACTGTAGAGTTGTCTCCAGTGCATTGAATCACACTGTACTGGATACATCACTAGCATTCAATGGGCGTAAAATTTAAAGGGCCAGTATTGTTTGAAAATAATTTTATTTTATATTGTAGCCTTTAAAAAACATTAAAAATGATATGTCTTATCTCCCAAACCTTTATGGTTTGGGAGATATTAGCAAGTAAAGTTAATAATAATAAAAGTAAAGTTCCCTTTTCCTGGCTGTTTTAGCCAAGCCTGCCATCTAGTGGACAGATTTGGAATCCGGTCCACAGATCAGCTGGCAGCTCTGCAGTGCCCAGATCACAATCTTTAAAAATAATTTCTTCATTGGAATGATCTACAAAGTGTGCTTGCAAGCCAGGTACCTTTGTAGGCAGTTCTAATGAAGTAGTTCTTTTTGGCACTGCTGAAGAGCTGCGGCCGGTCTGCGGACCGGATTCCAAATCTGAAGGCTTGAGCAGTGATGTTTTGGAGATAAGACATATCATTTTTAATGTTTTTTTAAGGGCTACAATATAAAATAAAATTATTTTCAAGAAATAATATCCCTTTAATTTTGTATTTATTAAAAAACATGTTTATAGAGAAAAATTATGTGTTATATTAAATAAGGGTAATGCATGACAGTCACAGTGAGGCTGGAGAACTAAATGGTACAAACCAATTCCACCGTAGGGATCAAATTAAAAGTGCAAAAATTCTTATTCATTTAAATGGGCCTTTAACCCCTTGAATGCTTGTGAGGTCCCCAATGCATTGAGAAGTCCCATTTAAATCAATAAGAATTCGTATGTTCCCTGTCATGCAGTTGACTTGTACCATCATTTATCCACTTTTTCTTAGAAAATCAAACTTATGCATGTCTTCAGGATCTCTTCAATTAACCCCTTAAAGACCAGAGATCATAAGGGATGATTGTGGTTAAGGACCTCATAGTGGGCTTTGGTGTGCCAGCATGTGTGACTGATGACATATACTGCTGCATCAAACAGGGGTCAGAGAGTGACCACTCCAGTACTGGAGTGGTCAATTTCAGATCCCACTAGTGCTTACAGAGCTCCCGCAGGAGCACTGTAAGCACAGAATACGCGACATTCCAGGACCATCACCAGTCCTTTAGGCAAGGAAACCAGTGATGAACAACTGATTGACTCACCTTTGTTCAAGTGAGGAGATCCAGAAAACATGCACAACTAGGGGACCTGAGGACAGGTTTGCGATCCCCTTTAATGTGACCACATGATGCTTATGAACATTTAATTCTGTAGGCCTGCACAAGAATCAGTGCGACCCTGCAGTGTGTGTTTTTATAATCATCCCTGATTTAAAGGGATATGTCAAGGGGTGTCAAAGTTAGGTCCTCAAGAGACAGTCCAGGACATAAGGGTTTCCCAGAGCACAGGTGGACCAATCAAAATGAATGCGCCACTGATTAACTCACATGTGCTTCAATCATTCAATCCTGACCTGTTGGTGGCACTTGACGATCAAACTTGGACACCTCTGAGATATATGGTCACCTTACTCACCTGTACTAAGACAGTTATATCTATACAGTCAACTTACTCCCCTGTAGTAAGACGAAATAACAAAGACAAACATATCGTGTATTACAATTTTCATAAATATACAGTTTAACCCTTTCAGTGCCAGAGGGGTATGCAATGCTGTGTACCCCTCTGACATGCAAGGGATTAAACTGGCATTCACATTTTTGTCAAATCCTTTATAGAAAAAATGGGAACCCTAGGTGGGTGTCTGTGGCACCCCAGAATTCCCCTGGTTGAGAATCACTGTTCTAAGCTATCAATGCCAATAGTTTTCTTCTTACAGTTTGCACCAACAGGCAGTGTTTGACGCTACAGGCATTTTATGGTGTTCCAATATATATATTTCCCCTTTTATGGAATGTACTAGTATGGAAGTCCATATACACGGGCTAAAGTGCACCCAGCTGCCCCGGAGCCAGGAGCACAGACATGACGTGAGCCGTCCGGGGCGGAGCAGCCCGTTCTGCTAGTCTCGTTGAACGCGCTGATCCTTAGTGGGGAGCTCCAGATGGCTCACAGCAAGGCTCCCTGTGTGTGAAAACACACATGCACAGTAGAGACTCTCTACTGCGCATGTGAGGTTACGGCTCACACTGAGCGACACATTCTACCACTTTATGTTATAGGATATTAAATTGCACTGCGCCTAGCTGCCTAGTAAATTAGGTTGGAAAAAGACATAAATCCATTGCCAGAGACTATCACAGAATATAAGAGGTAGAAAATCTTTACTGATTCAAAGATGAGTGTTAATCCTTTTACCAGAGCTTCTTATTTAATCTACTAAAGCAAACTAATACCCTGTATAACCCCTCTGGAAGAAATGTATATAATCTTCACTAAAATGGGTTCATTGTATCTGCCATCAACTCATCCCTAGGTAAAGAATTCCACAATTCAAAAGCCTTACTATCACTTTTAAAGGGATAGTAATACTTCGTTTTTACTTTATTTTATTTTGTAAGCATTAAAAAAACATGAAGAATGATATAAGTCTTATCTCTCAAACCTTTATGGTTTATGAGATATTCACAAGCAAAGTGTCCCCCTCCCGCCCCTTTTACTGATGTAACACTTCTTAGCCAGATCAGAAGGGAGCTGCCCAGGTAGACTGCAGAGAGGGACAATCTTCAATTAAGATAAGGGAAAAAGCTGAAAAGCTTGTCAAGGGGGGCAGGGATTTCATTGTTTTCATAGGAAAAAGAGTGTCCCCTTCTGTTATCTGTCCAGTCTATGGACTGCAGTCCACATCTGAGAAGAGATTGTTTACAGTAGGTAAAAGGGGCGGGAGGGGAAACTTTGCTTGTGAATATCTCATAAACCATAAAGGTTTGAGAGATAAGACTTATATCATTCTTCATGTTTTTTTAATGCCTACAAAATAAAATAAAGTTAAAACGAAGTATTACTATCCCTTTAAGCCCTGGTCTCTGGTTCTATTACTCATAAGTACAAGAAGCAAGGTCAGCCTGTAGGTCAGAGAGATGAAACCAAAGGGTTTCATGTGTACCATCAAGACTTCCTGAGTCCATAACATTATTGTAACAAATTCTAAAATTGTGAAGCACTGAGTTGAAGATCTCCCTAGTAACCAGAGGTTAAGGGGGATTTAATGTAAACATGAAGGGTGATATGCTCTGAGATAAAGAAGTTGTGGTACCAGACCTGTTAGAAGTTGTTTTTTAGGTGCTTATTCTTTGAATATCTTGCAGTATAGCAAATCCAAGAATCAGTCACTCCCATTGGGGTGATATTCTTGCCTTCCTTGACAAGACCTGCATGCCAGTACCAGTTCAGTCCCATCTGGATCTTTAATCAGGTTCCACCACCTTGTGGACTTCACAATCAGCCCAGCTATTGGCTTAATTTCAGCTATCAAGTCTGTGTTGCCTGATTACCTGGAGCGCAGGTGCTTTATGTGGGAACCTGCCATCTAGGGATGGGTGAAAATTTTCACCTCAAACGGAAATCAGCAAAAAATGGCACTTTCCACTTGGCAAAAAAATTTCCAGCGAAAGGTGCCGTTTTTACTGCTTTCTCTCGCTTTTTTCACCTAGCTCTTTGCATTGAAATAAATGGGAAGAAAAAATTTTCTCCACCTCATGAAAGTTTTCTACAGCCATATACAAGGTGTAAGGTTCTCATAGCATGCCATTCTGTGTTTGTGAGAGGAGAGAGTAGCATGTTTTTGAGCTAGAGAAGATAGGTAAATAATAGTGTTGAGCGAGCACCCCGATGCTCGGGTGCTCGGGTGCTCTGACCGAGCACCCCCTGAGGCTCGAGTGCTCGGCCGAGCACCCGAGCCCCATTGACTTCAATGGGGCGACACGAGCATTACACCAGGCACCCCCTGCTCTGATGAGGGGAGGGTGCCTGGTCAATGCCCCCCTTCATCTCCGCTATGCCCCCTTCATCTCTGTATGCCCCCTTCATCTCCGCAATGTCCCCCTTCATCTCCACAATGTCCCCCTTCATCTCCGCTATGCCTCTCTTCCACAATGTCCCCCTTCATCTCCGCTATGCCCCTCTTCCACAATGTCCCCCTTCATCTCCTCTATGGCATAGAGGAGATGAAGGGGGACATTGTGGAAGAGGGGCATAGCGGAGATGAAGGGGGACATTGTGGAAGAGGGGCATAGCGGAGATGAAGGGGGACATTGTGGAAGAGGGGCATAGAGTCTATGCCCCTCTTCCACAATGTCCCCCTTCATCTCCGCAATGCCCCCTTCATCTCCGCAATGCCCCCGTACCTCCAGTCCCTGGTGGTCCAGCGGAGCGTCTTCTGATCTGTGCCTCTTCTGGCACAGATCCCCGCCACCCGAACATGGCGGGAGAGCACATGGCGGTACTCGACGAGTACCGCCATGTGCCGAGCAGAGCGATGCTCGAGCCGATCCGAGCATCGGCCGAGCACGCTCGCTCAACACTAGTAAATAACCTAGGACATTTGTTCTCTGTAGTAGGGGAGTCTGGTGGCACAATGGGAAGAAGAAGGGAGGAAGGAAGTTGACCCAAAATACTCAAAATTTGGTGTGACTGACTGGCAAGACACAGGCAGCTAAGGTCCAAATTGCTTGGTGATTTTACTTTTATTGTGTCAGTGCTGGGTGGGGAAGCGTGGGGAAAGAAGTTGTTGATTTTGTTTTTTAGTTATATATCTATCTTTTTTGGGACTAACTATGATAAGATGTGGTGGACAACTTAAAAAAATAAAATAAAACCCCATCAATAATTAAACAAATAAATATATTAGACAGCTGACTGGGATCTCTGTGACTGAGGCAGACTTGATAGACAGCAGACGACACTGAGAATTTTGTTGAGGGCCAAAGCATCACACTCCATCAGATGTGTACTGTAGAGAGTAAAACACACACAGTAGTTGAGTAATGTCTATCAAATGCATGTCTAGGGCATGTGGTATAGATCAAATAAAGACACACACAACTTGTTTGGATGTAAAAACCAGGCCACAGCTTTATTAACTTAAAATTTAATAACCACCACAACTTTAAGCCCTTGCCAAATGCTAGGCATAAACTTATGCCCACCCTACTGAGCCCCAAAAGGCTCAACCCATCTTTTCCTCCATTCCACCACACCCCATTAGCTGGTCTGTGCAGCTCAATGAGGGGCGGTGACCACAACCCGCGACCGTGGTCCGGGTGCTTAATGCCCAAGGCCGCTGGCCTGACATCCACCTGTTAACCATGCATTCCAAACATGATGTACCATTTTTCCTATTGGCAAGGGCCAAAAGCGCCAAAAGCTGTGACAAATAAAATAAACCCAGGTACTTTCATGACCCAAAACCCACCAGAAAACAAACCCCAAACCAACAATAAAACCCAAATACAGGGAGGGAGGGAGGGCCGATACTTTTGGTATTCACTTCTGAAAAGGAAGTGATGCTCCAAGTGTCCCCCTTATATTGGTTCCCATGCCCCACCCCTTCTTAAACATTAAAGGGGCAGATACCCCTTACAAGCTTTCTATGACCCCCCCACAGCCCTGACATGATTCCCCTTCTTAGGGCTTGTGGGGAATTCTTGTCTAGGGCATGTGGTATAGATCAAATAAAGACACACACAACTTGTTTGGATGTAAAAACCAGGCCACAGCTTTATTAACTTAAAATTTAATAACCACCACAACTTTAAGCCCTTGCCAAATGCTAGGCATAAACTTATGCCCACCCTACTGAGCCCCAAAAGGCTCAACCCATCTTTTCCTCCATTCCACCACACCCCATTAGCTGGTCTGTGCAGCTCAATGAGGGGCGGTGACCACAACCCGCGACCGTGGTCCGGGTGCTTAATGCCCAAGGCCGCTGGCCTGACATCCACCTGTTAACCATGCATTCCAAACATGATGTAACATTTTTCCTATTGGCAAGGGCCAAAAGCGCCACAGGGCCTGATGCGTACATCCTACGCAGCCAGGCCCTTCCCCCCATAGAAAGCTATGGCCTGCTCCAAACCCCCCCCCCCCAAAATGTCCAAAGTGAAACGAAAAGAAAAAAGAAAATGTAGCCCAACCTCACAGTGAGCCACCCCATCTGACCTAAACAAGGAAAAGACGAATCCACAAAAACAGAATGTTGCACAGACAACCCCCAATTGTGAATGACACACTCAACACACGTCGAGTCAGACAAATCCGGTACTTCGAATGCCCTGCGATCCCTGTCACCAACCCAGCGCTGGCGTGGAATAATCACTGGCCACGGAACACCAGCCTAGGGAAATGGCAAAGGAGAACAGAAAAATTTCCCATGAATGGCCGCACCAAAAGCCAAGCTGGGCCAGAGCCAAGGTCATTACCCCCACAGGTGCACCACAAGAACCCAAGGGGGACCACTAAACGTACCAACCAACCTCAGGAAGAAAGCGAGACCACTGCGGACCCAGATAGACAAACCAGGACACCAACGAAAAAACAAAGGGTCGAAAGACAGCAGCACCCATCACCACAATCCGCCGCTCTCCATCACACCCAAATAACAAAAGTGGCCAACAATCCAGCAGCAACAAGGCCGTGACCTGAACAGAAAACAAAAAACACAGTATAGCAACAGAAACTACAACTCAACACCCAACCATCCTGTCCGGCCTAACATAAGAGAAAGCCGTGCGGACTCCCACCAACCGATACAGCAAACAGACTCAGTACCCAAACCAGTCATATCCGCCTTCATAGCAGCCCCAATGATATCCAATCCCGCCACCGAAAACAGTCACCCAAACCCCAGAACCATAGACATCCCTCTCGAAGCGGCGGATACGAAACGAGAGAGAACCAGAAGCAAACGCACAAAATCCAGAAACACACACCGGGACTGAATTGAAAAGAACTAAACAACTCCCCCAGACGCAGAGCCACAAAAAAGCAAAACAAAAAGCCGCCCCAAACACTGACCATAATGAGCCGAGCAAACACCTGGAAGATAACTGTTGCAAGAGTGAGAACGAAACCAGGCGCCGAGTATCAGACTGCACCACCACCAGTCAAAACCGCAAAGACTTGCGCACCCCAAATTCCTATGAACAATCTGTCCCCCTGCAACAACCCAAAAGCCAACCCAGACAACCGGCCCCCCAATAGCCGCCGGGAATACACCCCGACTAAACCAATTCCAGTACCAACCACAACACCCCATCAATCCTCACAGCATCCCCCACCACAGCCTCCAACTGATCCCCTCATCCCAAGCAACCGCACACCTTGCCAAAGAGGCTGGAGCCAATGAATACCTCCCCCGGATGCAACTGTAGACCACCAAGATCCCACCAGTGGTCAGGGCAAGGCGTACCCCACAGCCGTCGCCCCCAGACATGCCTACCAAACTCCACGACCAGGAATCGAGAAAGTGCATCAGCAGCCACATACAGAACCCAGGCACACGCTGCTCCCAAAAAGATATATCAGGACTCAGACAGAAGGCACCGAACAACAAAGCAGACAGAACAAGGACAGAAGAGGAAAACAAGTTATGAACCGCCAGCACCACCCCCATAGCGTCAGAGTACAAAAAAAAAAAACAACCTTACCATTCTGCATCCTGACAACCCACAAAGTAAAAGCGATGACAATTGGAAAGACTTCCAGGAAAAACCAGGTCCCTCATCAAAACGGAAGACCCCAAGTCACAGGCCAAAGAGGCCAACCCAATCCAGCCCAAACAAGGACCCGAACCGCAAAGAACACACCGCCACTGTACACAAATCCAACACCCTATTCGAGCCCCAGAATTCCAGCAGGCGTGCCAAATCATGGCCTAGTAACAGAACAAGAAGGAGCACGCCGCAGAAAAATGCCCACCTAACACGCTAGCAAGAATTTAAAAACGCCCAAAAGCAAGCCCTGAAAAACTTTGGGTATCCTCCAATACCACCACATCTTCACCACCTTTGTCCAAGCAGCAGTCTGAATATCCCGGTCCGGAGGAGCCTCTTCCAAGGAAAGCCGAGAATAAATATCCACAAATTTGTTCCTCTGGAAGGCAAGGAACCAGACAAATGTAAAGTGCAAAAAACCCCTTAGTGAAACAACCAAAGCAAAACCGCAATCCAGGAGCATAGACCAAAAGACAAGCCGGGGTCAGGAACCTATGCAGGTACGCAGACAAGCCAGGATCAGGAATACAGAGATCAGCAACAGCAAGAATAAGCCAGGAGTCAGAAGGGACGTCAGAGGAAGGCAGGTCATGCACAGATAATCAGACGCAGGAAAATGCCCTCGCACCGAAGCAAACATAAGGACAAGGAGGAAGGGAGCCAGCTGTGTGAAACAGCCTGGAAGGGATTGGCTGAGAAACAAGCAGGTGCGCAACCATGTCAACAGAGAGATCAAGGCAGTCTGGTCAACCCCAGCCGACTCAGCCCACCAGGGAAGGAAAGGCAGCAGTAATCAACAGCATAGCGTGTGACAAAATCAGCCAAACCATGACAACCTCCAAAACTTCTCCCGAACCTCAACCCTCAAATGTAGCCCCAAAGGACTGGCCCAGCAAAAATAGGCAGTCCAACGGCCGCCATGGGAACCCCCCCAAAAGAGTGAACACCCAGCTGTAGCCCCTAACCCCAATAACTGGGAAGCAGCCGAAAGGAATAACCACACCAGCCCCTGCAACTGGCGCCCCAGTAGAAACAAGACCAGCCCCAGAAACACCCCCCACCACCACCAGGAGCAAGAGGGGGGGGATCACCCCTGCACTCCCCAGTCCCCGAGAGCTCCCAACATGCCAAACCTAGACTAACCCAGACCCCCAACGCCAGGGACTGCAGCCAAACTGTCAATGTAATATAACAAATGCATACTGAAGGGAATAATACATAATTATACAGTATTATTACATTGCACAACCAGAAAAACAAACTAAACATGTTGCGCACAACATAAACACAATTAAATATACACATAGTGTGTCAACATCGACATAGAGAACACGGGGCACCCCAAGCTGACCCCCACGGCACACCACAGTGCCATGCACCCTGGCCTAGAATCACAGCCCCAGGCAATCCCGTACCTGTTATCGCAACGGGAGGCACGGACTGCGTAACTTCCATCTCCGCAGAGGCACCCATCAGTGCCACACCAGGCTCCTCACCAGCTGAAGCACTCCGCTACCCAGGTGAACCCTGAAAAGAAAAGGGAAACCAACACAAGGTGCCACGGCACCCCAGGTAGCGAATCACTGCCCCAGGCAATCCCATACCTGCCACCACACAATGGGAGGTACAGACTGCGTAGCAGCCAGCTCAGCAGAGGCACCCATCCATGCCACACCAGAATCAGCTCCAGCAGAAGAAATCCGACACACAGGGAAACCCTGGAAAAGAAAAAGGGGAACCAAAACCAGGGGCTCCAAAAAACCCCACTCGCCAGTACAGTCCACCGAACAGGAAACAGCACCTAGGACAAAGGAAAAAGAAAAACAAAAAACCCACCAGGGGCACCCAAGGCCCCCACACCCTGTCTAAATATTAATTTATTTTTAAAATAAGTATTTATGCCTTTATTGAATTTTTTTTTTTTTTTTTATAGCCAGGCCCGTGCAGGCCACCGTCACCATCAATGCCCGTTTGCCGTTATTATGCCTTCTAATTTCATGAGATATACACAAACACATATATATTGTTCCAAATATATATATATATACACACACATACACATATTGGTCATACATACATATATATACACACATATACATATATATATATACACACACCAAATATTTCGTACCATATGTACACACACAATACATATTTAGTCATATAAATATACACACCCACATATTGTCTCATATATACGCACACACATATACATGTTCACATAGACATACACACACATATACATGTTCACATATACATACACACACACACATATACATGTTCACAGATACATACACACACACACATATACATGTACACATATACATACACACACACACACATATACATGTACACATAGAAATACACACACACATATACATATGTGCACATATACATATACACACACACACACATATGTTCACAGATATATACACACACTCATATACATACATACATGTTCTCCTATACATACACACACACAAATGTCCTCATATATATACACACACACAAATATAAGTTCTCATATATATACACACACATATGCATGGTCTCATATATATCAACACACACATATTTCTACCTAGAATATAAACACACACAAATATACATTTTGTCATCTACATATACACACACATATATATATAGTTTCCAGATATATACACACACAGATACATAGTTCGTCAGTCATTTGTTTTGACCTTTTTTTTTTTGTTTTGTTTTTTATATACTCAACACAGCAGGTAGAGCCCTGCAACCACACATCACCAGGACAGGGTCCCAGAGTATCACCCACAGCAGGACAAGCAGACCCAAACAGTAAGAGAAGAAAGCCCACAGGACCTACCAAGAAGGAAAAAACAGGGGGGGGGGGGGAAGGAGAAAGAAGAGAGTAGACAGAGCAGCCAGGAACAGGGGCAAAAGGAAAGTGAGGGGAGAGGGGCAGCAGAACAAGAGAGAGAACAGGGAAACCAGCAAACAAACAAGGAAGACAAAAGCAGCCGAACAGAGCCACCAGGAGCTGAGGCAGGCAAAATAGGAGAACAGAAAAGAGGCGACCAGACCCAGGGAGACAGAAAGGAGGAAGGGAAAACAATCAGGCACCTGCCAACCAGCAGACTCAGCTGACAGGGAACAGCACCGCCCACGCGCTGAAGCTCGCCCACAACCCCAGTCCATCTGGAGGGCTGCAGAGCTGCAACAGACACCTGCATCAGGAAACTGGAGCCAGAAAAGGGGACCCGCTGCTTCCAAAAGCCGGCTGGGCTAGGCTGAGGGATGTTCCACTGTCCGTCCCGAGGCTCAGTCGTTCAGGTGGCTGCGTCCGGATGCTCCCCGTAAGCCAGGCGGCCACCCCTGCCGAAGACACGCCAGTAGAATCCATCCTCCAAGAAAGCTGCTACCGCAGCCAATCACCACCGCCGGACTTCAGCCAACAGAAAAGCAGATGACGCCATGGAAGACAGCACAAGTAAGCCGATCCGATACTTTTGGTATTCACTTCTGAAAAGGAAGTGATGCTCCAAGTGTCCCCCTTATATTGGTTCCCATGCCCCACCCCTTCTTAAACATTAAAGGGGCAGATACCCCTTACAAGCTTTCTTTGACCCCCCCACAGCCCTGACATGATTCCCCTTCTTAGGGCTTGTGGGGAATTCTGAAGTGGAAGGGGAGAAGGTGGAGGACGTACAGGGTTGTGGGAGTGTTAGGGCAAAAACTGACTGCAGCAATTGTTGTTGAAGCATGTTCAATAAATAATGATGATCCCTCTAATCCCAGGGTGGATGCAGTTTGTCAAGGTCCCACCAATCACGCCAGTCCCCCACCACCATTACCATACACATCTGCCACATTGTAGGTTGTACTTTTTTTTTAATCACTTGATATCATCATGAATATATGTCAGTGTCACTTAAGCAGGAAGTAAGTGTTGTGGGTAAAGGACAAATGCACTCTGCATGCTATACCATTTTTCAAGGTATATGTTGCTGTAGGACTCAAGACATTGACTTCCAGCTACTTATTTCTCCACTACAGCCCTCAGAAGAAGTAATATTGTGTTGGGAAATGTTGCACCATATTAAACATAGGACAAAAATGTGTTGTTATAGGAAAAAATGTGTTAGAATAGGAGAAAAATAGGAGAAAAATGTGTTGAATAGGAGAAAAATGTGTTAGAAAAGGAAAATAATTTGCTGGAATAGGCGAAAAGGAGGAAAATGTTGCATTGGAGAACAAGAGAAAACTTTTGCGAATAAAGAGAAAAATTGTCCGTTTTTCGTGAAAAGTCATGAGGGAAATTTTTCTCGCTTTTAACCCACCCCTACTGCCACCCACACTATTCTATTCCACCCCAAGAGCCTGACCGCAAGATAAACAGCACTATCAGCAAAGGGAGAGGGACTGCTGTTTGAACTAAAGGCAGACTGAGGATCTGAAAGGCAAACTGCTCTCACATTGTAGCACCTGCTATCATTTCCCCCAAAGTGTGTGGCAACCTCCCCCCACATTCATCCACTTCCTGCACATTTTGCTGTATCTGATATGGGCATCTCAGCTGGAGGAAAGACATCAAAGTATGACAATCAATATCTACACCTGTGTGACACATTTTTATGATTATATACAATAGCGGGTCCATGTCTTCTCCATTGTATATGACAATAATGTTATTGTTATGTATGCGGTGATACACAATGGGGAGCATGCTCTAAAGCGTGATAAAGAGGTGATAAAGCATCGATGACTTCTCCAGTGATATCACTTCTTCAGTTTCTGTGTTATTCTATGGAACCTATGGACTCTGGCAATCTTAGTGCATAGGCTGTATAGAATAACACAGTAACTGCAGAAGTGATATCACTGTAGAGATCATCTCTGCTATATTGCATCTTTATCATGCCTTATTGCATAATCAACTTCTGTATTATCAGCACTACCATTATAGCAATGTCACCCATCAACATGGACACCTTGCATATTCTTTTTTTTGTTGTATCTCTCACTGGTCAGGAGATATGAAATAAGCATGCCCTTCCCCCAGTAACCCTGTGGCAGTACATCAGCCAGTTTCTTTTAAGCATGTCGTGATATCCCCACCCTCTCAGGTTCCTCCTCAACAAACTGCCTTTATATATGGGTAGTCTCTGTTCCAATTGCTTCACAGCCATTGGCTGGGATGTGTGCTTATGCACATCCCATCCAATCAGCATTGAGTGGGTCTGCTTGAAGCTGATTAAGCTCTTGTGGTGGCATAGAATTGCTTGGTATGCCAGAAAAGGTGGGGGGTGCTGCAACTCACTTTCTCTACCGCTGCTGCCACTGCGGCTACACACAGCAGCGGAGAAATGGTATAAAGCCACATTATTTTCATGCTAAATGTTTTGCAATTTAATTATTAATGGGCACAATTTTATCCTGACTTGGGCCATTTTATTAAACTAAGAACCTACACATCTAAGATTCCTAACTCTTTGAGTCCCAGAGATGTATGCAATGCATTGCTTTGCAATGCATTGCATACTTCTCTGGCACTCAGGGGTTTAACCTATGAATTGATGTGTCGTGTATTTTCAGTGAACATTTATTTATGGCTATCTGTGTTTTTACAGCTACATGACAAGAAGATGGAAGATAGAAGAGAGAAGAAAAAAGAGAGAAGAGAGAAGAAGGAAGAAGATAAGAGAAAGAACAGGTAAGTGTATGACAAATAAATTATGTCAGGCTCCGATTGTTAGCTTTTTTTCCTTTGATGTTTCCATTATTACTGCTATTTAAAATACAAAGAGGATGTCTTGTCACAAGACCTTTCCTGTGGCCTAACGTCCATTGTGCTTGTAGCTGGTAGGGCAATTGAATATCGACTAGACATTTTTTTGGGCCGGCCAGTATCCATTTTTACCCTACCACATGTTTTGGTCAGACAGTTGAATTGAAGCCTAAGTGCTGCACACTTCAGGGAATTCACACAGCTGAGAAAGGTGATCCTGACACACCCATATATCAAAAAGACACTAAACCACACTGTGGATAACAAACTCACAAACTACACCATTGAAACTCATTTTATGGAACACAGATGAGATTAAATTAGATAATTTTCTACTTTTTATCTGATTGTTAAAGTCTTTAAAATGCCATATTGTTATGTTACATAAACACATCTTAATGACAGTAAGCTTCTGAAACTCTGAAGAGTTTGGGTAGGCATAGTAGTTTCTTCATTTAAAAGAGGAGTAGCAATACTTTTTCATAAACATTTAAGATACACCATAACTAAGACAGATTGATGATGTTGGGAGATGTGTAATTTGATATTGCAAAATAGAAAATACCTAGGTATTTCTGGCTAACATTCAGGCACTAAAGTCACCTAATCTGACCTTCTTTATTATACAAGAAATTACATAATAGACCTGGGGGTCTATTTTCTGTCTGCCTGTTCCCTATCAGGTGCATGTCTTAGATTGATTGACTTATAATGAATCTTGTTGGATCAAGGACAAGGTTAGTTACTAATTAAGATACAATTTGCCACATGACAGAGAAACTGTAAGAAAGTTATACACATACATTATTTGCATTGCATTTCAAATAAAGATGTTCTGTAATTGATATTTTAGGATGATACATTTTCTTGTATGTCCTGGTGATATTCATGGAGACTGTAAAATGCATTAAAAGTATAGTAAAATGACACTTATTTAAAATTATAGTACAAGGATATGGAGAATGACTTGATGTCCATTAATCTTTTTTAATTTTTTCCTCCCTCTCCTTTCCTTGATACCAGCACGCTCTGGTCCTCTCCATGCTCATTAGTCTCTTTGTTTCAATGGGACGCATGCAGCAATTTTTTTAGATTTATGGTGCACTTATTATAGTTGGGAACTCCAGTTAGAAACAACTTCCAAAAAGCTCATTAAATGCATGGCGACTAGCTTGAAAATATATGTCTTACCAAAAAAAATAATACTTGTGTGTAAAGGAATCCATCCGTTTCGGGACTGACGAGCAGGTTAGTGCTGTCTGTGAGCCTGCGCTGTCAGTCCCTTCCGGTGACCATATGGTACAAAGCAGTCTACTCTATGGAGACCGGGACTGACACCGCATGCGCACAGACAAGATGTCTGCACTCTAGTCTCAGTTCCGGTCTCCAAACGGGACAGATTCCTTTAGAAACAAGTTTTTTATTTTTTTTTTGGTAAGACATACATTTTCAAGCTAGTCGCCATGCATTTAATGAATGCATGGCAAATAGCTATTATCTGAAAGTTCAGATTTAAAACACTCTAGAGGAAACCTAATGAATGTATTCCATTGTTTTGTGCATGCTATGGGGCTGGTATAAAGGGCTTGATGGCATTAAAGTTCTATCAATGGCAGAGATTGCCAGCAGTATGCACTACATTGCTCATATGCTGTAGTGAATACCCTGAAGTGCAACCACTGGTGTTAGAGACAAACGTCATTGGAGCTGCACTGGGGAACTTGTACATTCACTGAACTGTTTTAATGTAGAAAAGGGTAGATGGAAAAAGGGCCTTGAATGTATGAAGTAGGATTTTCTAGAAAATAAGGCGTCTGATGTTCAAATATTGGACATATTTGAGAAGGAGGGATAGAGTAAAACTTAGGAGAATGTAAAATAACTTTTGCTCCAACATTCCAGCAGTCCATGAGTGAAAGAATGAGTAATTGCAAAAGGCTTTAATTGTGGAGAATCAGAGGAAATGGTGAATTATTACTATTTTATTTAGGGAAAAGCATCATGATTTGGCAGTAGCACATATATGACGAGAGAACAAGCAAGCAGAATATATTTTCACATCTATGTAATGTACATAAAATGGTGCCATTTACAGGTACAGCACTAGTGGGCCCGGAATAGCTTGGATTTAGACAAGTTTGGTTTCAGTTTTCTGTGTGCAATACAATGTAACGTTGCAGAGGCGATCCATGCTCAGGATTGGCCATCAGGGTCAGTTAAAGTGGTATTAACACTTTATAATGAGCCTGGTGATTTTTAAAGAGCTTTCAGAATCATCCATATTTGTCATCCGTTCTTTATTTAAAATGTCTATTTTATGAGGTATTTAGCTTTATTTATTTGTCAATTTATGCACATTAGTCAGTACTTCATGGTAAGAAGAGACAGTTGGGATAGAGAGTGGAATTTTAGTGTCTGGCACATCAAACTGTGCCAGACAGTATTGACTAAGTAACACAAACTGACTACAAAATATCTAAATAAAAAATATCTCATAAAAATAGTTTAAATATAGAATGGCTAACATAAATATGGTGGATTATGAAAGCTCTTTTAAAATCACCAAAGTCATTATAAAGTGTTAGTCCCACTCAGTGGCGTAACAATAGGGGTCCCAGGGGTCGCAGGTGCCCGTCACTCCAGGGGCCCGGCCGCCCCCCGTGATCCCCTCGCCCGCAGCAACTCCCACTCCGGCCGCCAACGTACCGCTCTAGTAATACAGAGCGCTGGGAGATGACATCATCTCCCAGCCTCTGCATTACTAGAGCGGCGTGCAGGAGCTTCACTTCTAGAGATCTGTGTGGAAGGAAGCACAGATCTGTCAAGCCACGCCGCTAGACCACCACGGACTGGAGGTAGGGGTATTGTGGAATGGGCAATGTGGAGATAGGAGCATTGTGGAAGAGGAAATGTGGAGATGAAGGGGCAATGTGGAGTTAGGGGCATTGTGGAGATGAAGGGGGCATTGTGGAAGAGATAATGTGGAGATGAAGGGGCATTGTGGAAGGGGAAATGTGGAGATGAAGGGGCAATGTGAAGATGAGGGTATTGTGGAGATGAAGGGAGCATTGTGGAAGGGGCAATTTGGAGATTGGGGGGCATTGTGTAGATGGGGACATTATGGAGATGAAAGGGCAATTTGGAGATTGGGGGGCATTGTGGAGATGGGGGCATTGTGGAGAAGGGGACAATGTGGAGACGAAGGAGCAATTTGGAGATTGGGGGGCAATGTGGAGGTGGCCAGTGTGGTTGGTCGGGGGGGGGGGGGCCCATGGCAATTCTTGCACCAGGGCCCGGTGGCTTCTAGTTACGCCTCTGGTCCCACTTTAAGGTGTGACTAAATAAAGCTGTGAATAATGTGCTTGAGGCAATATTGATAGAAGGTGATAGAAGTGCTCCTGGAGGCCCAATAAAGAAGTGGACAGGAGGTGATGATGAGACAGAGACACTAAATCAGTGACAAGAAAGATACGCGGATAGCCATTTCAGAGCTAGTTTACAGATGCTAAAGAGTGAAGATTCTGAAGATTCTGATCCCATGTCAAAAGCAACTGGCAGATCAAGCTGGATACGTACTAAGTAATGGCCCAGTACTGTACCAGTCTCTGCCTGGGTTGTTCTATTACTCCTGTAAACTCCTGGGAGGAAATGTACTAATTACCAGGATGGATAATAGTTGGCAAATTAGTGGTGATGGCATATTGACAGCAGGCACACCACCACCAATCCACCCCCAGTTCATCAGAATATGCTGACATGTGAAAAGCAATTGTAGCTATGATCTCTTGAAATGTGAAATAACAGCTTAAAAAATAATAAAATATAAAATGCTGTAATATGCATAGCAATTTAGATCTTAAATTATTTAGACTATATGCACGGTGACAGTTTTAGCTGCAACCTTAGTTGGATATTGTGACAGATCTCAGTGGAAATGCTACCCAATCATAAACAAGATGATCATCTCAGATGAGAGAGGATGCTTCTCCAAGCTGTCTCGCTGGTATCCACTCACATCCACTCACTTCGCCAGACAGTGTCTGTGAGTGTATGCCAATGGATGCTTCACCAAGTTGCATGAGAGAGGATATTTTGCCATGTTTCACCTCTGACATCTACTATGATCCGCTCACCTTGACAGACACTGTCTGGCAAGGTGAGTGAATGTAAATGGATCCCAACAAGACAGCTTGGCATGCCTATCTTATCCAAGATTTAGCTGCAACCTTAGTTGGATATTGTGACAGATGTCAGTGGAAATGCTGCCCAATCATAAACAAGATGATCATCTCAGATGAGAGAGGATGCTTCTCCAAGCTGTCTCGCTAGCATCCACTCACATCCACTCACTTCGCCAGACAGTGTCTGTGAGTGTATGCCAATGGATGCTTCACCAAGCTGCATGAGAGAGGATATTTTTCAATGTTTCACCTCTGACATCTACTATGATCCGCTCACCTTGACAGACACTATCTGGCAAGGTGAGTGAATGTAAATGGATCCCAACAAGACAGCTTGGCATGCCTATCTTATCAAAGATGTTAATCCCGTTTCTGATGAGTAGTATTTCCACTGAACTCTGTTACAATATCCAATTCCAATTGTCTTGTACCCACATCTATAAACCAGGAGCAGCTGAAACTGGCTCTGCGCATATAGGCTCAATAGTTTGAGATCTAAATTGCCATGCATATTACAGCATTTTAATTATTATTATTATTCAAGCTGTTAGTTCACAATGTAAGAAATCCTAGCTACAACTGCTGTTCACATGCAAATAATGTCACAAGAAAAAGTGTGAGTAATGAAGTTTGCATCACCAACGGGAATGATTAACCCCTTGGATACTAGAGGTGTTAAAGTAAAGGTAAGAAACCTTTGGCGTTGACTCTGGCTGAATGGAAATGTTTGGAGTTGTAGTCTGGTCCTCAAGGGGTTAAAACACAACTATTTACCCACAAACATTTACTACAAACAATGCTGTTTGTGTTGCTGAAGTCAGATTGGATCCTCTCTGCTTCCCCAACGGGCAAGTTGGAGAGCAGATGCTGTCAGACTTCATGGTTGTTGAATTACTGGCAATGTGTAAGGAAGGACATCCATTATACATTACCAGCAGTTCAACAACCTTTCATGATAATGTGTATATTCCCGTCTTGCATCCTTAACCCTTTGAGTGCCAGAGGTATATGCAACATATTGCAAAGCAATGCGTTACATACCTCTCTGGCACTCAAAGGGTTAATTCTTAGTTTATATGGCACACATTGCCATAGTATCAACCCAGATCTGAAAGGTGATCATCCTAGCATCTATCCATTGGTAGAGACAGGAGATGACAAGGAGGCAGCAAGATCTTCCACATGGCAGACACCCAGAAGGGACACAGAGCTGTTAGATGACATAAAATGTAGACACCGATAATATTGGATTCAAAGTAGAGAAAGAACGATGGGGTGACAGTGAGTGTTTTGTACTGGCCGAGTAGAAGGCTCCGCACTCATCCATATCAAGTTTGGTAAGGAGTGTCAGGAAAGACATCCACAGAAAAGTGCTCCCTACAAAGCTGTGTCAAACTGAGAAATACTAGTTTCCTAGGGAAATCTGTTTCCTCGCTCTCTTTCTTCTTATATAAGAGGGAAAGGGGAGTGAGAAATCACCAACCTGAGAGATCTTAGTGCAGTGGAGGGGATCAAGAGGCCCTAGAGCTGCTGCCAGTCTACACCTCCCATCATCCCCTGCCAGCCTGGCAGCAGTTGCCCACCACTGTCTTAGTGCATAGGCTCCATGGAATAACATAGGAATTAGAGGGTGTATCCCACTGGTGAAGTTATCTGCACCTCTTTATCACACCGTAGTGCTTATCTTGCCTACAGTAACTGCACCAGGGGGGAGAAATATTATTCCAGCAATACTTACTCCTATGGCACTCAAAGGGTTAAATGGGATCAATGGAACCAGTTCATTAAATCCCAACATTTTTTGTACAAAAATATCATTATGCATTATATGGAGATAAAGATGAGTTAAATGTGAGATACATTCTTCAGGTAGATAAATTGTTCAGTGTTTTTATAAGTAGTCTTATGATCTCATGCATAGGTTCCATAGAAAAACATAGGAACAAATCACACTGGAGAGATTTCCATGGCACTATTCCCACTTCAAATCACCAGTGTCACAGAGTTTACACACCATGAGCAATAAGAAAAAAGACAAAACGAGGAACAGTTTTTCAGGAAAACAAGCTGCAATGTGTGCAAAATGAGTTTGGTTTTAAATCTTTCACTGCTCTGCTACTCACTGTGAAGCTATGAATGCAGACATCTCTAGTGCTCATGGAGTTAACCCTTTGACTTTCAGAGGGGTACGCAACGCATTGCAAAGCAATGCATTGCGTATCCCTCTGACACTCAAAGGGTTAAAAGCTCCATTGGAATCACTGGGATTTTTTTTCCCATATGGTGATGTTGGTTTCTCATGGAATTGATCCATATGTGGTTTAAGACATATTCCCACCAGGAATGTCCTATATTTTTAACACTTGTATTGGTATATCCTCATGTAGCATTGCATCGACACTCAAAGAGTTAAAAGGCATTTGTGCTTTTTTTATGCCCTGTATATAAAGCTGAAAATAATGCACATATTTTGTAGAGACTCATCCTCTGTTGAAAATCTTATCCGCTCTTACCTTCTGAATACTGCAGTAATGGGTTAAATCACTCGAGTTGTATATCTGTGTCTTTTACCAACCAGAATAAGAAATAGCTTTCAACAAACATTCAATGTTAATTGTTCCAGGTGTGGCCCTTCAGCACCGGAATGTCTGCCTCATTTGGAGAGAGGGTTAATATAGTAGATTCAGAATTTGCTTTTCTTTATATTTTCGTCTCAACGCCAGAGCAGGATATGGGGGATATAGAAGACAAGTAAGTAGCTGAGAGATCCCATGTGAGTCTGTTTGCCTTACTCATAGGGTGCCCAGGGAAGACTGACTTGCATAATGTATCCTTGTGTGACAGATAACTTGGAGATGGGAGGAGATTCATGGAAGTACCAATTGGAAATCACTTCAAATGGCTTTCATTTATTTCCTCTGGTTCAACAAAGTGCAACATTTTAAAGGTGAACTTTGCTGGTACTCCCTTAAGGATAATTGCTTAACCCTTTGAATGCCACATGGGTGTGCAGCACATTGCAGATCAATGCTTAGTACATCCCAATGGCCCCCAAAGGGGCAATTGCATCTCCTTTATACAGCAGTCAGGCATAATTGTTTTTTGCTTTTATATTTGGTTATAGTATGGAGCTGGGCAGTGAAATGTATTTGGTGGTGATGGCATCTCAGCAACTGTGAGTATACTGTTCTTTTGTCAAATACTGGAGAGTATGCTATGCAGTGGTAGCATTGCAATCACTTACAGTAGTGTATGAATGGAGCTGGGTGCCATAATGTGCTCAAGAGGTATGATAGTTAAACCAGGAAACCGTGGGCATCTTTGTGAAAGTGTTGATGAGTTTCTCTACAACACAACATTAGTAGATCTGTTGATCATGTCCAGGTTGGATGGGGACAACAGCTGTTTCCACTTAAAGGGATAGTAATGTTTCATAATAAAAGAAGATCTAATTAATCATCATAGTATTTGGACCTTGGAAAGTGTTATTTCAATTCTGTCAGAGTTGTAGTTCAAGAGTAATTGAATGATAAAGTATCCCCCTCCCGCCCCTTTTACTGATGTAACACTGCTCAGCCAGATCAGAAGGGAGGTGCCCTGGTAGATTGCAGAGAGGGACAATCTTCAATTAAGATAAGGGAAAAAACAGAAAGACTTGTCAAGGGGGTCAGGGCTTTCATTGTCCCCTGTTGTTATCTGTCTGATCTAGCAACCAGATTCCACATCTGAGAAGAGATGGCTTACACTAGGTAAAAGGGACAGGAGGGGAAAAATGTATCATTCAATTACTCTTTAAACCACAACTCTGACAGTACTGAAATAACACTCTCTATGGCTCAAATACTATGAAGATTAATCGGAGCTGAAGTTTTTGTGAAACATTACTGTCCCTTTAATGAGAATGCACATTTTAGCTGCAAATAATCAATGAAAGTATAGTTTAGTCTTGGCTGTCTGTCTACCCAAGGAAGGCTGGGAAACAGGTATGCAATACATAGACTGGAGAGCATTCCATTTTGACCTTAAGATTAGGTGTGGGCAAAATCTCTGGCCATGTTCCAAGGGAAATTCCATGAAACCCACGCTGTTGTTCCCTTTTTTACTAGAAAATCTGCTTTAAAATCTTCACATTTTTCGCCCATTCACCAAAATATTTAGACATTTTTTTGATGACTAGAAAGTTTCCGCCCATTTATTTACCTGGTTTTCGCCTTTTCTCTATAAAAATTTGCTGTATTTCAGAAGTGAAACACAATAGAAGGAGCTACAGAGTGGGTAGATGTGCTGTGCTGTTCTGCTGTGATTTTGAGGCAAAATTGAGACTGGAGAAGCTCATAGTGACTGCTATCACTATGAGCAGGATTACAAATAATAAAAGGAGGAACTGAAAGGACCATTATGTGTCCACTGAGTCTGAGTCTGAAGAGGAAGTGAACACTACAAAAGCAATGTTGGCCAGTCCCCCTAAATCACCCTTAAGGTTTTTGGGGAAATTACTGTCAAGGGAGGAACAAAAGGGTGGTACTAGTAGTGAGAGCAAGACAGGTCAGCTGCCTGTGCCTGCTGCAAGGCGTACTGCTCCTGCTGGCAGACGTGCTGCACCTGCTGTAAGATGTGCTGTGCCTGCTGTAAGATGTGCTGTGCCTGCTGCCAGTGCCAGCACCAGTGATGTGCCTGCGGCCAGTACTGCCCCTGCTGCCACCAGTGCAGTGCCAGCTGTTAGACATGCTGCACCTTCTGCCAGTGCCACCACCAGTGCTGTGCCTGCTGCAAGTACTGCCCTATCTTCCACCAGTGCTGTGCCTGCTGCCTGTGCTGAACTTGTTGCCACCAGTGTTGAAGCTACTGACAATGCAGGTGTTTCACTCATCATCTAACTTCCAGGCTGGGTTTCTCTTGGGATTTTTCTCCTAATTCTTTGCACCCCTTGGGGAGGGATAAGGGGCACAGTGACAGCAGTTCTCAATTTCATATTTAGGGTTTGGAATTCACATGTTTAACCTAAATGTTGTGGTGTTTATTGCATGTGCTTTATGAGGGAAGATTTGCCTAGGTGGAATTACAGCAGCAGCAAACTCCAGAAGGTCACTTCTGGTGGTAGTAGTGATGCCTATCCCCAAATGCACCTCTTTCTCCCATTTCTTCTCACTTTCCAGAAAAAACACTCTCATTCCCTCCTCCGCACCAGCTGTTCCACCACCACCTTCACTCTCATCAGCACCATCAACTCCAGAAGGCAAACTGGCAGCGGTAACGGCAGGCACAGGTAGCAGACACGTGCTGCTCATCCTGCTAGCCATTTAAACCTTCTTCAGTATAGTTCTCCACAACCTACATGATGATGTTGGGGGACCTGAAGCAGCAGAAGGAAATTTCACTGGAAGACACTAGAGACAATAGATGCAATGTTTACCCCCAAGTATTTTATACTATTCATAGCATAGGTGAACTAGTTAGTTTGCTTGATACTGGAGAGTTGAGGCATATGTATACTGTAATTTAGAATCTCTGATTTAGGAATGCTGGGTTTAAATCTGGAAGCTATTTTTAAGTTTTCCAATTCCAGTGTTATAATGGGGAGGGGCCTTTCAGATTTTGTAACAATAAAGAGATAATTAGGTTTCTAGACCTGCAAATTATTAAATACAGTAATAGCCAATGTCTCCATAAGCTACGAGGTCAAAAGCATATTCGAGATCAACCACCACTAAAAGAGTGAGTTTATGTTAAGAGTGAGCGTGATGGATAAGATTCACAAATTTGATATTATTGTCACTGCATAAGTACATATAGACATAACTTAAATACATATGTGTGGAGCATAGGTGCATACTTGAACACATTCCAGAAAGTACCCCCAACCCCCAGCCAAACCCTGGAGTGTAGAATAAGACAGTATAGTATATTATTACCAATAAATTGGTAACAGACAGGCATTCCATTAACGTTATGGAACAATAATCCTTGACAACCGTTGGACAGCCAAGACAACCAAAAAGATACTCCAAATGGGCCCATCAGATCATAGTCCAGTCCAATATGGCAGCCAGGTCAAGGTAGGTCTGGTGTCTTGCCCGGAATTAAATCTCTTTCTGAGGTTAACCTCACCCCTGTGAACTCTCGGTGACAGAGGAGCCACCTCATATAGCTGTGGGGCATCCTCTGATGAACAGATCTTAATTGGTGAGAAGCCCAGTGCGTCACATAATTGTGGAGCCTCTTCAACTGACCTAAGATTGTGAGATCTAACACCATGAGTTACAACAGGAGCCCCCATTTATAATTAATGGTGGTCACAAAGAGCATCAGCTTGAACTCCCTTGTTTGTTGTAAAGTCAAAACAGAGAGATTGTGGGAAAAGTTGGAAGTTAGAAGCCTAGTATTTCAGCTTATTAAGTTGAAGTGCCTTTTGCATTTGCTCTTTAACAGCATAGGAGTGTGAGGTACATATAATGTCCATGGGTTTATCATCTTGCTGCAGCCTTAAGCATAGAGCCCTATGAGCCCTATAAGAATTTCCTTGTCAGGGGTTGATTTCAATATATTTGTTAAAATGGTAAGAAGAACAAATTTAATCTCCATAGTAGCTATAGTTTCAGGGAAACTTCATACTCTAAAGTTGCATCTATGTCCGCAGTTCTCTAAGTCATCAAGCTGAAAGCAAAGGCACTCTTGTTGAGCTAAGTGTTGGTTCAGGCTGTCCTGTTCCAGAATTAGTTACTCTTGCACATTCTCGAGACCTCACACACAGGAGCCTATTTGTGATGCCTCATTACATAGAGATGAAATATCTGATTTTGGGGAATCTCTTTTTTCAGTAGGAGATTCTCCTTGTCATATTTTGTGGATACATTTTTCAAAGCTTCTTTGGTCACATATTTAAAGGAATAGTTATACTTAAAATGTAAAAAATGTTGTAGGGTTTATCCCCCTGAGTAGAACAGGAGTACTCCCACTGCTGAAAGGTGTTTTATTCAAAGATTATTATAGCTCAAAGTTGATTTTTTTTAGGTGCAATATCACAGTGTCCTGACATTGTACAGTGGCGCTATTGGTACACCATCCTATGGAGATTTATGGTCCCGGGACCAGAGCTGTCCATAGGATGGTGTAACAACAGCACCACTGTACAATTTCAGGCCACTGTGATATTGCACCTAAAAAAATTCAACTATGAACTGTAATAACTTTTGAAAAAAACTCCTTTCAGCAGTGAGAGTACCCTTTTTTACTCAGGAGGATAAACACTACAATATTTTTTTTTACATATTAAGTATTACTATTCCTTTAAAATAATCAGACTATTTTTTCCCTGTTGCTGGTGTGGAGCATAATGCAAGGCCTCAAGACCCTATCCAAAGGGGATCAATATACAGGGAAGAAAGCTGTGAGAGAGGTATATTTAGCCATTAAGGACATTCCAATCCCTGCCAATTAGTAGTGATTTTGCATGCCAGTAGCTGTAGAAAAAAAGGCCATATAGCCCAATTATTATCCTTGGAGTAGCAGAACAGTATGTGACCATCTTTCTAGTCCTCCTAGCCACTCACCATCTAAAATTAACTAAACTTTTATTAAAATGACAGGTCCACTTTACATTGCTGGTAGCTACTAGTATTTTAATATTTTTGATTTTGATATAATTGTAACCCCTTGAGTTCTAGAGAGGTCTCCATTGTTTGATGACGCCATGCATTGGAGACCTAAGTAGAATCCAAGAGGTTAAATGCTAGGATTCCACTGGGAATTCATTAACAAATAAGGCTCCACCACTGCAAGATGCTTCAGAATCACTTTATTAGAGAAATTATTATTTTTTATAAAACGGTAACACGTTTTCCAACACTGTACAACAAAACAATGAAGCTGGCATTCCCTTTTGACTTAAAATTAAAGATGGAATGATTTGGAAAAGAAACAAACATTTCTTCTCTTGATCAAATGACCTATGTCCCTCTATTACACTTATCACTGAAGATGTCCCCACATTTACATCTATCACTGCAGTTAAAGCAAGGTTCCTTTAAACTCTAGAGAGCTCTCTACTGAATTGTTTTTCCTATCAAGACAATTACATTTTTGTGATCTCATGTGAGTCACTGGAGTTTTTCACTTCCTTGTATCACAGCCCTAGTAAAGGCAACTTCCCCTCCATGACAACTACCGTAATGGAAAAAGATTAGACCTATATAATCCACACAATACGCTTGATATATCCTATATAATCCTATATAATAATTTGCTAAAATGTTTGTAACGACGCAGTCATGCGCAGTAGAGACTGCTGCACGTGCAGCAGTCATGCGCAGTAGAGACTGCCAGTGATGAGGTTGATACAGAGCTGGGCACTCCGAAGGTGACATTATGTAAGGTCGTATAGAGGTCAGTGAGCACAAGTGAAAGAAATATTCACAGAGCTTCCTAAAAGTGTTTTTAATATTTGTAGAAAATATTATACATTTTAAGTTATTACAAATGAAAATCCATAGTGACATTTTGGTTGATGCTGAGATACAAAAAAACAGAATACAAAAAAATAAAAATGCTAAAAAAAAACTTTGTGGCTGATATTCTAAAAAGTACTTAAAGGGATAGTAACACTTCGTTTTAACTTTATTTTATTTTGTAGGCATTAAAAAAACATGAAGAATGATATAAGTCTTATCTCTCAAACCTTTATGGTTTATGAGATATTCACAAGCAAAGTTCCCCTCCCCGCCCCTTTTTCCTAGTGTAAGCCATCTCTTCTCAGATGTGGATCAGGTTGTATGACAGTACAGATAACAGAAGGGGACAATTTTCTTTGTATGAAAACAATGAAAGCCCTTCCCCCCTTGAAAAGTTTTTCAGCTTTTTCCATTATCTTAATTGAAGATTGTCCCTCTATGCAGTCTACCTGGGCATCTCCCTTCTTATCTGGTTGAACAGGGGGGGGATACTTTGTTTGTGAATATCTCTTAAACCATAAAGGTTTCAGAGATAAGACTTATATCATTATTCATGTTTTTTTAATGCCTACAAAATAAAATAAAGTTAAAATGAAGTATTACTATCCCTTTAAGTAAACCATCTGCTCCATGAGGGATGTGGGGATTTTCATTCAGAAGATTGACCCATTGAGTTCCAACAGGGTATCCAACACATTGCTTTCCAATGCGTTGTATTCCGCACGGACACTCAAAGGGTTAAATGTAATTTTGATTTATTATCTATGGTGCTGTTTGTTTTGCCCCAATATTATTCCAGTTTTGCTTAGTACAAAGCTGAATCATGCATTGGCATCTGGAAGGGGGAAAAGGGGACACTCGCCCCCTCCATATAAATATAGGGGTTGGGCTGGTTGGCTGGCCTGGGGGTCATATTATAGCTTTACCCACCCTGGACATTTTTCTGTGAATGCCTCTGGAATCATGAAAAAAATATATTTGAGATTATGAGAAATACATTTTTTACATTTCTAAAGGTACGTTTTATGAGCATTCACTCCATTACCACTTTCTTTCCCTCGTTCAAAGAAAAGAGTGCACTTGTTACAGGGCCTGACATGCAAGAGGATCCATTGGCCCCAGCAACAATAAGCTCTAGTTATGCTCTTTGGGGGATATTGTGTTTGGGGGCCCAAAAATATGTGCTCCAGCACCCTCCAATGACTAGTTACACCACTGTTTCAGGGCAAAAAATATGTATAAGGTTCTTTTAAGTATTTTTAGATTTTTTCTTTAAACTGTTCACACTTTTGATTAAAGGGAAACTACCACCCGACACAATCTTTAGCTTCATTAAGTCCCCATCTGGCGACTAGCTGCTTAGTAGTGCTAGTCACCAGAATAATTACCTTATGTAATAGATTTCATTCTCTTCCATGGGTGACAGGCAGGACGGAGCTCGGACACCTTGCCATTGTGACGTTCGTGCGCCTGCGCTGTCAGTCCCAGCCAGGTCTAGGATGCGTTGCTAGGAGCCATTTGTCTCCGGCTGGGACTGACAGAGCAGGTGGGTGGACATCACAATGGCAAGATGTCAGTGCTCCGTCCTGCCTGTTACCCATGGAAGAGAGCATAAATCTATTAAATAAGGTAATTATTCTGGCGACTAGCGCTACTAAGCAGCTAGCTGCCAGATGGGGACTTAGTGAAGCTAAAGATTGTGTCGGGTGGTAGTTCCCCTTTAAAAAAAATATTGCAGTTATAAGTGGAGTATATAGAAGCTCAACAAATTATGTAAGACAAAGAACTTTCTTCATAGAGTATTATGAGGTAGAGGAAATGTTGCTCCATTGTGTAAACTAAACTGGGAAATGAGTAACATGATGCAGATCACTCCTTGCATGTCTATTCAGTGCTTGTCATAATAGAAGTACTGATCTCCTCATCACTGGTGTCGGAGAGTCGCAGGGTTGGGGTGTTGTCCTGAACATCATCTGACTTGGATTGCATTTCCTGCTCTTGGTTTAGGATGGGCTGAAAAATATAATGTTCTTTAGGTTAGAGCAGTGCAACGATAGGCCTTTAGCATTCCAGCTATTCCCAGTGAGCCTATGGGATGACGGGAGTTTTAGGCAGCTGGCGTGGCAAAGTTTGCCTACCGCTGGAACAAAGATTCAAATTCCAGTCTACAAAATTCTCAAAATTCCCAGCTGCACCAAAGACACTTTCTCATTGATATAATTGGACTTTTAGCCCCCTTGAATTGTAGAGACATCTCCAACATAATGCTTTGTAATGCACTGGATAACTCTCTAACATTCAAGGGGGGTTATAAAGAGGGGATAACGCAGAGATAACTTCTCCAGTGATATCACTTCTCCAGTTCCTATGTTATTCTATGGAGCCTATGCACTAAGATCTCCAACGTTGGATAAGTATTAGTGCATAGGCTCTATAGAATAACATAGGTATTGGATAAGTGATACTACTGAAGAAGTCATCTCCACATTATCACCTCTTTATCACGCCTTAGAGCATAACCCCCTTTGTGTTAAAAGTCCCATTTAACCCCTTAGGGACCCTTGACGTACCAGGACCGTCACGGTCCTTGAACTACTCAAGGACCGATGACGGTCATGGTACGTCACATAATTTTTACTTACAGCGCTCTACCGGGAGCGCTGTAAGTAAAAAATAAGGCATGAAATAGACCGCTCCAAGATCGGAGTGATCTCTTTCAAGCCCCATAGTGACGCGCCGATACACGTGACAGGTCACGTGTACCGGCTCGTCAAAGTGCCCCTATGTGGTCGTTATGGGACGGAAATGTCCCATAACCTCCGGTCCTTAAGGGGTTAAATCAATAATGATTTTTTTTCTTTCCCCAACTCTCTGCCTTTCCTCCCACTTTTTGCTCTCTTCTTCTCTCTTGTAGTCTTTCTCCTCTCTTGCCTTTGGCTTTCTCTTCTCTCTCTTATTTTCTTTATGCTCTCCTCACCCCTTTTCCTACTTCTTCTTTGTCCATGATTACAGTATCATGGGGCTTCTTTGGATTGATATTACCCATGTACCATTTCGGTTCTATTTCTTTTGGTCTTCTGTACGTTTTGACAAGGTACCACTATTACTCTGTCATCATTTTCTCATCATTGCTATGTTTCTTATTGTACTGTTGATTGTTTTTCTCAATAAAGCTTTTGAAATTTAAAAAGATATATAAATAAATAAATGATGATTTTGATTTGTCCCATATGATAGAGTTTGGCATTTTGAGAATTTTAAGCCCCCTGCAGTGCAGTTGGTGTACTCCAGAACTATTCAATTACTTAAAGGATAACTAACAACTCCTGCTAATAACCCCCCTACTTTCTTTACTATGTCGAGAAAATCCTAATGACACAAAGGGCCATATGTTCAAAAGAAAAGTGGAGGAGTTCTGGTTCAAACCAACTGCACTACAAGGGAAAATTAAGAATTCCTAAAATTCCTATTGATTTAAATGGGGATTTGAGACCTCTCCAGCAATCAGAGGGTTTAAATCCCCATTTAAATTAATAGGAATTTTTTTGTTCTCCCCTATAGTGCATATGGTTTGCCCCAGATCTCCTCCATTTTTTTTAACATATGGACCTATACATTTTACTCTTGCACCTTTGTTTAATTTATAGCATCTTCAATCAATCCTGAATGTCATGTCCAAGGAGGTTCTTTCAGAACCTCAGGTAGAGAGCATGAGCATGACTGGAAAGTGTTATGAACACTATATGCAGCATGCAGAGATTGAGCAATATATATTGTAAGGTTTAACATCCTGGGTGAAACAAGGATACTCCCACTACTGAGAGACGTTATATATAAATGTTATTACAGCTCAGTCTTACCTTTTTTAGGTGCTGTATCTCAATGGACTGAAATTTTACAGTGGTGCTGTTCCTACATCATACAATGGAGAGCTCTGGTCTGTTAACCATAAATCGGGTGCCCTATTTAGAATGTTTAGCAATAATGTGGGGCCCTTTTGTGACTTGAGGGCCACATGTGGCACTGGGAGTGAATATGGTTGCACATCACTGGTATATAAGAATACCAGAGTGATGGCCATAAGTACAGAAGAAAAGAGGAGTACTTATGCGGCAAACCAATTTCACTGTAGGAGACAAATACAGATATCCGCAATTCCCATTGAATTTAACCCCTTGAGTCCTAGAAACCTCATCAATGTGTTGCTTCCAGTTTTTATATCAATAGGAATTTTTGGTTGTCCCCTATGGTGCAGTTGGTCTGCTCCAGAATCACCCCACTATTCTTTGGGGCATAAGGCCCTAATTTGTCTAAGACAAACTGAGTGGAGGTTTCCATTTGCCCACAAAACCCCTTGTGGTCTTTTACCCTATGTGATCAGAGAGCTATAAAACTTATCCTATATAAGAATTCACTAGGATGTTTGTCACGATGCAGTCATGTGCAGTAGAGACTGCCTGAACTACTGTGCATGACTGCATGTCGTGAGTGGAGGCGATGCAAGACTGTATCTCGTGGAGCAGTGAGGTAGTGGCCTCTTAACATTACCCGGACCTTGGCCTGTGTACATGGGCTTTTAGACTAGTTTCCCAATAATGGGAAATCCATGTGGCTGTAGTGCATATGCTTATGTCAGAGTTGGGTATCTGCTGTAGGACTACAACTCCTATCATCTTCAGCTGTCTTCCAGTGGCGTAACTATAGTAATGCAGAGCGCTGGGAGATGAATTCATCTCCCAGCTCTCTGCATTACTAAGAGGACCGCGCGGGAGCTCCAGGTAGGAGGTAGGAGATGGGGGCATTGTGGAGATTGAGGGGCATTGTGGAGGGGGTCAATGTGGTCGAGGGGGGCCAATGTGGTGGGGAGGGGGGCCCGTGGCACTTCTTGTACCAGGGCCAGGAGGCTTCTAGTTACTCCTCTGCTGTCTTCTAACTGTTGTTGAAATACAATTTTCATCATCTTAAGCCTGACACTTAAAGCGGAACTATCACGGAGATATTAGTGCCCTTCTATAAATAGTTAGCACAGCTGTAATAATTTAAATACTGTTATAATGTTTAAGTGCAGGCATTATATGGTAACATAAGTTCTTATGAAACTCATTTCATGGTGAAAGGGATGAAGAGGTATCTGTGCGCCTGTGCTGCCTGTACCTTCTTGTACTGTACAGTACAATGCAACTTCCCCTTTGGCAAATACCCTATCAGTGAGGCGATAGGGACAGACATTGCAGGCGCACAGATCCCTCTTCGGGAAGATGTCTGTGCTGTCGTCTTGAGGTGAGTCTCAGAAGAACTTATGTTTCCATATAATGTCGCCTGAGTAGTATTAGCTGTATTGTAGATATAAAAGAAAGAGATTACTTGAGGTTAGTTATATCTCTCAAACCATTATGGTTTGAGAGATATACAATCTTAAACTTACCCCTTCCCTCCCCTTTTCTTGACATGGGCTGTAAAGCTGTCAGAGCTACATTCTGGTCACGCGATCAGACAGAGCCTCTCCAGGAGAGCCAAAATAGCTTTACTTAAAGGGATAGTAATACTTCATTTTAACTTTATTTTATTTTGTAGGCATTAAAAAAACATGACGAATGATATAAGTCTTATCTCTGAAACCTTTATGGTTTAAGAGATATTCACAAACAAAGTATCCCCCCCTGTTCAACCAGATCAGAAGGGAGATGCCCAGGTAGACTGCAGAGAGGGACAATCTTCAATTAAGATAAGGGGAAAAGCTGAAAAACTTGTCAAGGGGGGAAGGGCTTTCATTGTTTTCATGCAAAGAAAATTGTCCCCTTCTGTTATCTGTACTGTCATACAACCAGACTCACATCTGAGAAGAGGTGGCTTACACTAGGTAAAAGGGGCGGGGAGGGGAACTTTGCTTGTGAATATCTCATAAACCATAAAGGTTTGAGAGATAAGACTTATATCATTCTTCATGTTTTTTTAATGCCTACAAAATAAAATAAAGTTAAAACGAAGTATTACTATCCCTTTAAAAATAAATACTTCATTGGAACGCTCTACAAAGTGTGCCTGGTTTGCAAGAACACTTTGTAGAACTTTTCAATGAAGTATTTATTTTTAGGTATCGCTATTTCGGCTCTCCTGGAGTGCCGACGGCTGCTCCCGGGACCAGGATATCATGCTGTCAGCTATACAGCTGAAGTATGAGAAAGGGGCGGTAGGGGAGAACGTTAAAGGTTTGAGAGATATGACTAACCTCAAGTAATCGTTTTTTTTTAATATCTACAATGCAGCTAATATTTCTCAGGCAACTTTACTATCCCTTTAATAAACATTATAACAGTATTTAAATGATTACCGCTATACTAACTTTTAAAAGAGGGGAACTTATATCTACTTGATAGTTCCGCTTTAATTATTTTGCTTATTTGTTTTCATATGGTCACTCATACTTACTTTGTTGTTAAGGTGTCAGCATAGCATTGTAAATTAATGGATGTTAGATCTACTGACATCTCAATTAATAAAATAAAATAACCGGTTAATATAGATATATAATCTGTCAAGATTTCACCCATCAAAAAGGCTAAGTGGGGTTCCTATATATATTAACTCCAGGACACACACTTGTCTTAGGGTTCAGAGGGTCCCTTTTTAACCTTTTAAATATCATGCAATGCATTGCTGGATCTTAAAGGGTTAATAAACCCACTTACCCTTCTTGACCCTAGCGTCTGAAGTACCAACAAGGGCTGTATGTGAGAGTGCCCAAATCATGCAATTTGTGTTATAATGTGGGTGGGACTTAATCAGACTGGGAAGTATTGGGAGAAAAAAGTGGGGTTATCCTGAAAATGGGCAGGAACAGGCCTGGGAGTGGGCAGAATAGGCAGAAAGTCAGGATTTAACTCTGAAAACTGGAGTCTGAGGCAGATCCAAACAGTTGCCAGACATGTCTCCAAGACACAATGGTTCTCAAACGTTGTTCCCTGGGACCTTAGTGTTCCCTAAAGAAGTCCAAGGGGTCCATTGAACAAAATGAAGTAATGGTTGTCACAGTAACATTGCTTTGCAATGTGTTGCATACCGCTCTGGCACTCAAAGGGTTAAAAGCCCCATTTAACTGTTTGAGTGACAAAAAAGGTATCTGGCACATTTTGTTGCAAAGAATAAATAAAAGGGAATTCTCTGAACATTTAATTTGTCCCCAATGATGCAGATAGTTTGCCTGAGTGTTATTTAACCATTTGAATTGCATTGGGTATGACATTCTGGCACACAAAGAGTTAAGCTTATTGAATTTGTCCCTTAGAGTAATTTTCCCTGGCAGTGAAAGAATCAGAGGTCTCACCTTGTTCTCCTCCTTTGCTGGTGGGTTTCGCAGAAAGATGAGGAGAGGGGCGTAGGCGATGTTCAGTACACCAAAGATCACCATTAACCATTTAAACGCAATAGCCTTTGCAATGGCTCCTCCAGCGGATGGACCTAAGGAGACAGAGTGGGAAAAAAACGAGACAATGACAGAAAGTATGGTAAAATAAGAAATGGAGCTATTCTGGGGCAAACATGGCGAACAAATAAAACTTCTCATTAATTTAAACTTGGCTTTTAACCCTTTGAGTGCCTGAGTGGTATCCAATAATGCATTGGATACCTCTCTGGCACTCAAATGGTCAAGCTGCTTATTGCCAAAGAGGTCTCCATTGTATTGAACAGAATCTCCCCGAGCCATAAGTTACTGGGGCAGAGGGGAACTTGACAGAGCCTGGAGCAGAGTAGATGTCAGATGGGGTGGTAGCCGATTGGCTCTTCCCCTTCCTGCATCTTAAAGGAAGGGGGGAAGAAGAAGTGTGGGGCTGCACGTGATTAACCCTTTGAGTAGGGGATCTATTTTTTTAATATATTTTTAAACAAAAATCGAAGACTAGGGGTCGAGGAGACCCTGAGGGGCTTCTCTTGACAGGTAAGTGAAATAATTTAAAGAGGACCTGTCATCTTACCCAAGTTTGTTTCGTTTTACACAGAATTAACCCTTTGCGTGCCAGAGAGGGTGCTCAGTGTATGGCTTTCAATGCATTGAGCATGCCTCTGGCACCCAAAGAGTTAAAATCTGACTATGGCTGGGATTCATTAAAATGCGGGAAGAGCAGCATATCAAATACGCTGCTCTTCGCCATGATCATTGATTGATACCTTCGGGTATTCATTATTGATTTTGCGTAAGGGAAACGTGCGTAAATTGGTCAGTCATGGTGAAAACACACGTATACGCATAAGCGAAAATGTGTATGTGTGTGTTCGCCCCATGCATTCAAATGGGATACGACAGCTTGAAGCTAGCGTATCATATCTGCGGATCTATCTGGCCATCGCTTACTGAAGAATAAGAGATGGCCAGATACAATCCGAAAGTTGCTGAATGGGTGAAAGGTTAATACGCAGAGAAATCTTCTGATTTTCCTGAGTATGAATCCAGTTACACCTTAATCAATCCAGGCCTATATGTTTTATTAGTCAGTGTTATATAAAATAAAGAGGTTTTGAGAAATCAACTATTGTGTATTGATGGCGCAGTGGGACAATTTGTGCTAATTACCTGCACAGTAACCATATCTTCCAAGTGTCCCTCTTTAGGAGGGGCAGTCCCTCTTTGAGACTCAAATCCGCCTCTTTCCCACCCTGGCGTTCTTCTTTTTAGGAGAGATCAGACTGTCTGCTGTGTATATAAAAGTGTATCACATGGCTTCCCAGCAATTAAACTCACATTAATGCTTGTGTAAACTTCAGTATGTGTGTTTATAAATTAGTCCTGTAAGAAACATACTTTGGTCTTGTTCTAAATCATTTATTCACCAGAGTGCCAGAGGGGTACACAAGCCATACACCAAATGTTATATGCCATACGTCAAATGCAAGACTCCAAACGCCAAATGTTATACACCAACCACTATACGAAGTACACCATACGCAGTTTGCCAGATGCTATACGCCAAACGCTATACACAATACTTGAAATGCAAAACAGTACATGCAACTCACCTAATGCTATACACCAAACACTGTACTCCAAACGCTATACGCAAAAGACACTACACCAAAAGCTATACAAGAAACGATATATACAGTTTGCCAAACACCATTCGCTAAAATCTATACACCAAACGCTATACACCATACGCAATTTGCCAGACACTATATGCCAAACACTATGCACAATACGTCAAATGAAATACACCAAACACTATACTCCAAACACTATATTCCAAACTCTATACGCGAAAGACAATACGCCAAAAGATATATACGCAATTCACCAAATTATATATGCCAAACGCTATATGTAATTTGCCATATGCAATTTGCTATATGGCAAACGCTATATGCCAAATGCTATACGCCAAACACTATACGCAATACGTCAAACGCTATACACTCAAATATATATATGTAATTCATCAAACGCTAAACAATATTCCAAAAGCTATACAACAAATGATATACGCCAAACGCTATACGCAATTCGCCAAATGCTAAACTCCAAACTCTATTTGCCAAATGCAATATACCAAATGCTATACGCAATTCACTAAATGCTATATGCAATACTCCAAATGCTATATTCAATTCACTAAATGCTATATGCAGTACTCCAAATGCTATACGCAGTTTGACAAACGAGATATGACATATGCAAAGTGCTATACACTGTATGTCAAATGCAATACACTGTAAACCAAAAGCTATATGCAAAGTGCTATAAGCAATACGTCAATCGCTATACGTCAAATGCTAAAACAAAATGCTATATAACCAATGCCAAACACTATCCGACAAACGCTATATGCAATTCACCAAATTCCATTCAGTACACAACAAATGTTATACGCATTCCCTCAAATGCTATATGCAATATGTCAAACACTATACTCAATACACCAAACGCTATAGTCAAACGCTAAGACAAAATGCTGTACAACAAATGCTAAATGCAATTCGCCAAACACAATTCACCAAAAGCTAATCACCAAGCACTATCCGACAAACACTTTATGCAATTCACCAAACTCCATCGCTAAACGCCAAACACTGTATGCCAAATGCTATACGCAATTCTCCAACAGCTATACACCAGACGCTATATATGTAATTCACCAAACGCCATTCGCTAAAAGCCAAATGCTATATGGAGTCCGCCAAACACTATACACCAAACACAATATACAATACGTAAAAACGATATACACCCAAAGATGTATGCAATTAATCAAATGGTATATGCCAAACGCAATACTCCAAAAGCAATATTCAAGTCACCAAAGGCAATTCACCAAATGCAATTCAACTAATGCTATGTGCCAAAACTATCTGTCAAATGCTATAAGCAATTCACAAAATGCTATATGCAATACGCCAAGCAATATACGCAAAACGCTATATGCAGTTCACCAAATGCTATAAGATATATGCTATAAGCAATACACCAAACAGTATATGAAAAGTGCTATACAGTACATCAAACACAATACACATTAAAGTGCTATAAGCAATATGCCAACTACTATACTGCAAACGATATATTCTACATGCCACACACTGTAACAAAACGCTATATGCCAAATGCTATACTCAAGATGCTGTAGCAACATGCTATATGCAATAAGAAAATTGGTATACTCAGTAGGCAAAATGCAGTATTCTATACGCTGTAAGCAATAGGTAAAATGGTATAAGCAAAACACAATACGCACAATTCTATTAGGCAATACGCTTTATGCAATGCATTATACGCAAAATACTATACACAATACACACAAGCTCACATGCACTCACTCACACATGCATGCTTGCTCTCACATGCTGTTGCTCAAACACGTTTAAGCACATGTTCACACGTTCGCATACATGTGTACTCATGCACACACACGTTCACTGATGGAGAGTTATATAATGCAGTGCTTTGCATGTGTTGCACACCTTTTTGGAGCTGAAAGGGCTAAACACTGATAATTCAACAAGCCACTCATTAAAGCAATCATTATTAACCACACTGGGCAACGTTGCGCCAATATTGCTAGTATTCTATAAATGGGATATATATTGTAGACTTTGTCCTATAAAATTAGATGCACCCCAGAAAATTAGTCCTATCGTATACATGAGATAACAACTAACAGAAAAATTTATATTGTATAAATGAGATATACGCTGGAGATTGTAGCCTACAAACTGAGACAGACCAGAGAAAAGTCTTGTTGTGTACATGAGATCTACACTGAAGATTGTCCTACAAACTGAAATACAGACCAGAGAAAATGTTATGTAAGTGGGACAGACACAATAAATGTTAGAGAGCTATACAATAAGATGTAAAATTATACAGTAACAAACTCTTAAGACATTAAATGATTTTAGGATGATTTCTTACCTATTACATATCCAGCAGAGAGAGCCATGTCTGAGATTGCATATATGCCACCGTAGACCGAAGTATGACGCAGATCTACCAAATGTGCCATGACAGGTAACATGGAACTTTCCACCATTCCAAAGGCGATTCCTGTTGCAGCATTTGGAGCAATGAGCTGATAGAAGTTGGAAGCAAGTGGTAACTAGGACAGACAGAGTGAGTTATTGGAAATAGTGTGGACATAAATGTTTTTCAATTCTTACTTAACTTATTCCTACTAGGTAGTGTTTAGAGTTTTCAGTATGATTCGATCATAAGAAATTGAATTGTTCATTATCACATGATGCTATAAAATACTGAGTGACTTAGTGATATGCTTAGGATAAAAGTCTCCCTCTTTGTGGTATACAAAAAAATAGACAAAAACAAAGGGGAGCTAAAAGTGCATTGATGTAGACGACTTGGACCTCCCCATATGCACCAAACTACTCACAGAGTTGACTTCCATTAGGAACATACAGCAAATATAGATGGAGGATTCTGTCTGCCTCCACTCAGTCGATGGCTCCTTCTTCACTGCTCCCCAAATCAAACGGCTTCCCAGGCTCCTTAATGAGATGGGGGAGCTGACAAATGAAATAGCAATGATTTAAAGTTGGTGTCCTAATAACTTACATTTACGTTCCATTATATTTGTTAGTTCGAATGTTTGAGGGTTCCTGAAGCAAGAGCATTAAATGGGAACTATCACCAGTTTTAAAGTTACTGTTATCTAAATATTTTATAAGCAGTAACTGTAATCGCTTTATTCTTCAAACCCATATTTTCAAGGAGTTAAGTGACTTTGAAGATTTTCCTGTGATGTCATATTCTGATCACTGTGGGGCAAGTTGCCCCGCAGTGGTTCTTTATCCCTCCCACCACTTGTTTTTTTTTTCTCCTCCCAAACGTTCTCCTGAACTGGTGCACGCTTGTAGTCATGCTCCTTCAGGTCCTGGAGCTTGAGTGAGAGAGCGTTCACGTGCTCGCAATAGATAAAAACTTGAAGTCTGCTTCACATTGTAAACATTATTCCATTAGCGAAGCGGACTGGTCAGAAATGCTGGGCCAAGAAGTTGTATTACTCCTTCAATCCTTACAGTACTTGAGATAAACAATCATGTGACGTGAATGCATAAGCTTACTCATGACACGCGTACGCATGGGAAACAAAGACGCACGCACTCACTGAGGATGGGGACCATCTTAGAGGAAAAATTCACTGGTAAGGGAGGGAACACGCTGACGGTCACATATTAGGTGTAAAGGTTTTTAAGACACTCAGACTATCAGGTTAGAATAAAACACAGTTTTATTAAAAGAAAATTAAGAGGAAAGATCGCCCTCTACAGGCAACACAAAATAATAGCGATATATTGACAGATATGCCCCCACAGGCCCAGTATACAGACACAGAGTTATCACATATACTGTCTCAGGACAGGCACACAGTAGTGAAGCAAATCAAGGGTTAAATGCAATAATCAGTCAGTCTCTGTTGTGGTGTTTGGCATGCCCAAGGTAGTGATAAGGCAGCTATTGGTGTAGATGGTGCAACACCTAAAGTTCTAAAGGCCGGGAAGCTGCTAGGCAGTGCTTGACTCGAGGTAGAATCAGCAGAAAAGTTGCACAGAATAGCCCCCACGGGCGTAACAACGGATACAACTTAATCTGCAAGTGTGTGAGTCGGTAGCCCCCACGGGCGTAACAATGTTAGTAGCCTGCACTGCCAGAGCTTGCAAATCGCCCCCACGGGAGTAATAATGGAGACCAACTGCACAGGAGTAGTTTGAGCCAATAGCCCCCACGGGCATATACCGGAGACAACTTGCAAGAGCTTGAGCCAGTAGCCCCCATGGGCGTAACAACGGAGAACACAATGCGCTGCAAGAGATGGAGCCAATAGCCCCTCCACGGGCGTATACCGGAGACCACCCTGTGCTGCAAGAGCTTGAGCTAATAGCCCCCACGGGCGTAAACCAGCAAGATCACCATTAGAGCAAGAGCCAATAGCACCTCTATCGGGCGCGTTAACAAACTCGACTACTCTGCAGGTGACAAGATGAGCCGCCGACCAGACCAGGCATATATGCGGCCGGCTCAGCAGAAGTAGCGAAATAACAGCGTAGGCTCTGCACGGTATGAGAAGGCTCAGCTAAGGAGACTGCAGCACGGCAAGGGTTAAATTGCAGCTTTAAGGATCGAAGGCTCAGTACTAGAGGTATAGCTCGGCAAGTACAAAGGAGGGCTCAGTAACGGAAGCAGAGCTCTGCAAGTGAGAATGGAGACTCAGCACTGGAGACTAGGCACTGCAAGTGTTAAGGAGGTAACAACAGGAGGCGACAACAGGAGCAGGTAGCAGGAACAAACCAGGTCATTGGAACAAGCCGGTTAAGGTCACGGAGTAGGAAGTCAGCCAGGCCGGGTCACGGAGATGGTTCACAAACAAGCCGGGTCAATCACGAGCAGGAACGTCAGCCAAGCCGGGTCAGATCATGGAGGTGGTTCTCAGACAAGCCGGGTCAATCACAAGCAGGGACACAGGAGCATAGTCAAAACAGGCCAAATCGGTACACAGGAATCAGGAACACAGCAACAGCAACACTGGCTCTGAAACACCACGAAAGGGCACCTGACAGGTGTCACCGCCAGGCATAAAAAGGTCACCAGGGGCAGGCAAAACCGACTCAGCAAATCAGAGCACACCACAAGTGAGAGTGACAGAGGAGGATCACAGGCACTGTAATATTAGGTCAGCAAGATGGCAACGATGAACAGTAAGGAAACATTTATGCTATAAATTAGACAAGTTAGACATCTTTGAGCTTTATTAAGGAGTACATTAGACAAATATGCAACAATTTATCCCAATTTTAATTCATATGATAGATCCACTTTAAGCTCAGAAATATGTTGAACCTATTATAATATGAGCCAGATGTCTAGTGTCTGTTAACTGTTTTTATGAATAAAAGTGTCAGAACTATTTTTTTATATATTTGCATTGCTGTTTTCGTTACTTTTTAAATTAACGAATACTGAAGAGAGTTCCGGTGAGCTGGTGTACCCAAATCAGGACAGGTTGATTTTCCTGTTTGCGAACTTGCCAGCTGTGGAGCTGAAAGCTGGCCAGAAACTAAATGTAAGTGATTAGAAGTTAGACCATCAACTGTTTTATATCATTGCTGTTTTGTTTGTCAGAGCCACAATCTCATCGTTGTACTGTTTGTGGTATATTATGTTTGAGGGCAAGGAATGCCTTTAAACTGATCTCATGCAACAGCTTAGAGAAGAGATACATCTGTCATCAAATTATAGATCGCATCATCCTGTTGACTGCTGGCCAGTCGGGAATGATGGAAACTGTAGTCCAACAACAGCTAGAGGCCTAGTTCAGAGTCAGAGTGCACATGATGTCAGTGATTACAAAAGGTCATTACCCAAAATGTTGCTAATAACACTGGTGTTAACTGACAATCAAAATATTTATTGCATTCAGTGATATCCTCTGTGTTTTGTATCCCATCTTGCACATCCACAAATTAAAAAGAAATATTGAGGCTAATTATCTAAGAAGAGATAGGGAGTTATATATTAATCTGAAACAAACTCTCAAATTCCTATGTTATCCTCTGGAACCCCTTCTTCACCACGATATTTCCAACTGGAGATATTTTAATGTACAAGCACCATAGAATAACAGACAATGGAGAATTTGTCCCACTGAAGAGTTCATCTTTTCTCACTTCAGTACATCCCTCTCTCCTGAAGTAATTTTGGTGCAAATCAACTGTGCCATAGGGCTCAAATAAAAATTACCCTCATTCCCATTGATATAAATTGGGGTAAAACCTTATGAATGACAGAAAGGTTTCCAATCCATTGCTTATTTTTTTATTGAATACAGGCATGAAATGAGCATACAGCGGCATACATAATATACAGAAAGTTTACATCAGATACAAAAAACAGATCCCAACATCCAAGACATTGTCAGCATCATGGCCTGTAAGTTTTTACATGTTAAAGAAAGGAAAATGAAAACCCCCTCCTACCCCCACCAACAGCCCCCCTCTCCCCCCAGCCAACAAACCAACCTCCCCTGCGGCCCCATGAGTGCCCCCCGACCACAAGCAAAAGACCACCTTCTAGGACAGATATGTTTGGAAAAGTAGAGTCAACGTCAGAGTGTCCATGAGTCCGGAGTCAGGTCCTACTCCTATAAGACCCAAGCATCCCAGATCAGGGAAAATTTTCTGTCCATTGCTTTTTAACGTGTTCTAGATCTCTTTAGCATTCAAGGGGTTAAAATCTCCATTTACTCAATGGGCGGTTTTATTTCCTTCATACCCCAGAATTCCTCCAAGAGGCAGATGCTCTAAGGTTTCAATGCAATGTCAAAGTGTGTCTGGCAATGTGTAATCACTGCCATGAAGAATATGACACACTTCCGCATATGCATGAAGAATTACATGTGACAGGAAAGGGGGTAAGACTTTGATCATTAGCAGATGGTGCTATGTAAAGCTACTGCACCAATAACAGTAGCAACCCTCCCTCAACCCTTTGAGTGCCAGTGAGATAAACAAAACATTTCAGAACAATGCATTGATCACCCCATGGCACTTAAAGCGTTAAGGTGCTTCCTGACTCCTTTGAACTAAACAGCCAAGTGGCTGCTCAAAAAAAAGCTACAATTCTCATTGATTTAACCCCTAATGTGCCACAGGGATGCACAACACATTGCTCTGCAATGCATTGCACACCTGTCCAGCATTCAAAGGAGCACAGCTGACTAAAGAGATGAAGATGGAGCTGCTTGATAGGAGTGTTGGCTGTAGCTACTACCAGGTGTTCTCTGGGTGTCGGTGTGAAGGGAGACAGGAACTTAAAAACACATTTGGACTGATACGTGACAGAGTCAGACAGGTAGGTGAAATGATCCTATCTACCTGAGATGACTTCCTGATCCTGAAACTTTATTGAGACTGAGTAAAATATACAACCCAGACAGACCTAAATGCATCACACGTTTAAGAAAAAAAAGACACACTCACTCCTACATCTGCAAGGATAAGGACAATATATACTGTGGGGTGCTGGTGCTTCACCAACTCCTGCATGTGCTTTATTGCAAGCTGTTGGTGCTGAATCTAACAGGTTTATCCTAAACTGTACTGTAAGAATTACCACCACAGTCCCTGGGAGAGAAAAAGAAAGTCACCAGCTACTAGTATATAGAGGCAGAAAGACAAAGAGGGGTAGCTGGAGTTGCTTGATAGAAGGAGTTATTGATGTTAACCCGTTCTCTTGACGGTTGCTGGTGTGATTTGTAGACACTGACACTGACTGATGACAGAGATAGGTGGGAGATCCTATTCTTGTACCCAAACAGAGACTGAGAATGACAGTGACAGAGACATACATAATAATTGTAGCTAGACAAAACATCACTACACACAATAACAGCTCTGTCCTGTACTTTATATTAAAATGAACTACTATCATTATGTACAATAAATCATCTTTGTCATCATCATTAACCCCTCCAGTGCCAGAGGGGTACGCAACGCATTGCACAGCAAAAGCATCCACCATGGTGTATTAGCATCACCCAGTTTCTCTTTGAGATTGTTGAATGGTAAAAGGTGATTGTCTACTGTTAAGGCCTTCAAATTTCGCCAGACCTGAAATTTTGGATTCGAAATCCCAGATTGGAAGAAAGGTTTGCCCACCAAGGAGATGAGATGGGAGAGGAGCCAGGTGGAATTCTGCAATGAGTGCATACCAGATCTTAAGGATGTGCCTCAAAATCACATGGTTAAGGCAGGGAGATGGTATTAAGTGATGGGGTGTTAACAGTAATTGAACACGTGAAAGCCCATTCAATGTGGTGCCTAGTGTGTCCAACCATCTCTTATTAGCGATCGATACGAAGTCAAAAACCTTTGCTGAAGCTTTATAATGTCTCTGCAAATAAGTGAAATTCAATCCCCCTTGAGCAACTGCGCATGACAGAATATTATATCTAAGCCTTGGTACTTTACCTGCCCATATAAATGAAATGAAAATAGAATGAATTTTACCCAAAGTTCCCATCAGTATATCTATAGGGAGGGAGGGCATTGAACAAATAAAGAAATTTGGGAAGGATCTTCATTTTTAAGAAATTAGCTTGTCCTAACCAAGATAAATTGAGAGATTTCCACTTCTCCAAGTCTCACAGGAATTTCATTGGTGGCAATGAAAAAGGTGGGAATGTTATGTATTTTCTATGTACAGTTGTATTTGAAAAAAAAAAAAAGTGGCAAATTATGTTTTTCCATAAAAATTTGTTATAAATCTGAACAAATTAAGTATCTCTAAATCCTGTGGGTCACCTAAGTGAAATATCTACTTTAGTATAGGAGTGTTAGTGAGGTATTAGCAGCCTTGATTCTTAAAACATGAGCCTTTATTCACACATATTTAAAAAAAAAAAAAAAAAAAAAAAAAAAAAAGCAACTATTTACTGTTAGTTCAGTAACAACTAAAATAGTCTTAGGAGAGTCCCCTGTCTATGCATAAGAAACATGGATTTTCACAATGATAGAAGGTTAAGAGATCCATTTTTACAGCTATAATATTTGACAACTGCATCCTTGGAAAATTCTCACCCAAAGTTTGTAGTGTTTAGATATGTTACCTCTTGTCCCTATCACGGTTCCTGTGATCTCGCTGTCACTCTCTGCTGTGGTGCACTCCCATTGGCGGAGCTTGTTTAGCCCGCCCAGCGTGGCCTTCATATACTGGGTCTCTGGCACCTGTCAGGTGCCCTTTCGTGGTGTTCCTGTACCAGTGCTTCTGTTGCTGTGTTCCTGCGTTCCTGTGTACCATCTTGGCCCGTCTGACTATTCTTGTTCGTTCCTGCTCCGTGATTGACCCGGCTTGGCTGACGTTCCTGCTCCGTGATTGACCCGGCTTGGCTGACGTTCCTGATCCATGACCTGATTCCGGTGTTCCTGTCGTCCTGAGAGTTTCCTGCGAGTTCCTGATTCTATGTCGCCTGGCGACATTTTGAACTGTAAAGTATAGTGCTGTGCAGACTGATCCTCCACTTAACCCTTGCAGATATTGTTGCCTCCAATACTGAGCCTGTCCATTAAACACTTGCTGAGCACTGTTGCCTCCACTACTGAGCCTGTCCGTTAACACTTGCTGAGCTTGTTGCCTCCGATACTGAGCCTGCCCGTTAACACTTGCTGAGCTTGTTGCCTCCATTACCGAGCCTGTCCTTTAACACTTGCATTGCATTTGTGGCCTCCTTTAACTGTGCCTCCATCTTACACCTTACGAGCACAGGGTAGCATTTGTCTCACTGCGTGGTGCTATTGGGCGATAACGTTCAGCTCTTGCAGTGTTTGTGACTCTGTTAACGCACCGGAAGGGTGCTATTGGCTCTGGTCCCATTCAGCCCTCGCAGTGTTCGTGACTCCGTTGCCGCACTGGAAGGGTGCTATTGGCTCTGGTCCCATTCAGCTCTTGCAGTGTTTGTGACTCCGTTACCGCACCGGAAGGGAACTATTGGCTCTGGTCCCATTCAGCTCTCTCAGTGTTTTTGACTCCGTTACCGCACCGGTAGGGTGCTTTTGGCTCTAGTTCCATTCAGCTCTTGCAGAAGTGTTGGGTATCTCGCTTGTCTCCTGTCCTTGGAGTGTTTCAGCTCTGCCTCACTGCTAAGGTGCTTCCCACCTCACACCACAGTCTCTTGCTGCTCTTACCATCTACTGGGCGTTGTCTAAACTCACCACAACAGAGACTGATTACTTGCATTGGACTTTAACCCTTGTGCTACTACTGTTTATTTGTATATGACAGTATTACTCCTAATCCATACTGTGCCTGCAAAGACATCCATTATCTATATCATTTACGTGTCATTACCTATTTTAGCCCACAGGGGGCAGTGTTCCTTGTTTCTCTCAATAAAACTGTGTTTTATTCTAACCTCTGGTCTGAGTGTCTTACAAAACCGTTACAGTCCCCCAATTTATAAAGTGGGCAAAAGAGGACTATAAGAGTGTTAATTCATCAATCTATGCAACAGTTAGTCTATCTGCTATATTGAAAAAAAGTACTTATTTTATCTTAGTTTTCTCCCCCCACCTCTCTCTTTCTAATTCCCATTTCTTTGTTCAATACCTAATTTGGGTAGAGCAGAGTTATAAACAGAGTAGAACAGAATATAGATTCTCAAACAAACAAGATGCTCTTAAATAGCTCTAGTGCTAGTGAGGCTTGCAATCTTTTTAGTGTGCTTTAGATACTACTCCAAATAGTTACATTCCACCAGTGACTTGGAGCTGTGGGTATTCATCTTGTTATTGATTGTTGTCACAAAACAGATGTCAAATAAGATATTTTATATTAACTAAAAATTAATAATTTTTTTTTGCATATTTTTATATTTGTTTGTCACAAGGAAGTTTGTTCTTGTGACCCATTTTTAGTTTCTTTGTCACCAAAATACATTTTCACATTTCAAAAAGTTTTTTTTTGCAAAAGTAATATATTTGATCTTAAAAATGTATTTTTTGATACAAAATAGTTTTTGTCAAAAATTAGATTTATTGTAAACGCTTACTTTTGGGATAAGGCATTTTGTCTAAAGAACTTTGTTTTTGTTGCACAAAGCTAATTTTCTGTTTTCTGTCCCAAAAATGGTTTATTTCCTTACTTTAGGTCAGGGGTTTCAAATATACAGCCTGTGGGCAATATACAGCCCGCCGAGCTGCTTCCTTCAGCCCATGATAATACTGGAAGGTACTGAAACTATGGAGGAATTTTTCTAACAGTGCAAATTCAGGAGCTGCTTCTGTGTATCAACAGGCAGAAGGTTCTCTTTGAATGTTCCTTTGTTTGTTTGTTATACCATAGAGTGTCTTCCAGTATTAAATGGAGCTTTAATGTCTGAGTCTTTGCACAAATTGTGGAAGCTATCGTAAAAAAACAAAAAACAAAACCCAAAAAGGAAAAAAGAGAAAAAACAATCCTCCTCTGTAAAGAGTACAAAAGAAGAAAGGAAGTATCCTTAGGGAAATTTTCTCTAAGCTACAAACAGTTAAAAACTCCAATTTCGCATCATGGAAAGACACATAGACAACTTCAGAAGGTACAGTGTTATAAAAAATTCCTCCCTAGTTTGAGACACAGAGACTCTGGAAGGTGCAGTTCCTGGCAGTTCCAGAAGTTACCTTTATGAAAAGGCAGGTACACAACGTTTGTGGGCAGTCAGGCATAAAAAAAGAAGACATTTACAGCAGTGAGTATGAGTGAGTTTGTACGTGTGTGTATGTGAGTACGTATCTCCCTATGTAGTAGTGAGTGTATGAGAGTCTGCGTCTGTGTATATATGGTTGTCTTTCAGCACATGTGTGTATGTGTGTGTGTGTGTTGGTTAGTGCATGTGTGAGCATGTGCTAGCTTGTGTTTGTTGGCAGCAGCCCAACCGGGCAGAGTCACACAGAGCAGGAACGTAGAACAATCCAAGTTGGTACACGGAGCAGGAACCTCAGCCAATCCAAGTTGTTACCCGGAGCAGGAACGTCAGCCAATCCGGGTCGGTACACGGAGCAGGAACATCAGCCAAGCCGGGTTGGTACACTGAGCAGGAACGTCAGCCAAGCCAGGTCGGTATACGGAGCAGGAACAAGAAGCAGAATGGTCAGGCGGTCCAGGTCGGTGCACAGGCAGGAGTCAAGATGCAGAGTAGTCAGGCAAGCCGGGTCGATACACTGAGAGCACACAATAATCAAGAACAAGCGATGGTACTGGAAAGGGCACGAAAGGGCACCGGAGATGTGCCATAACCCAGTATTTAAGGACAATACTGGGCGGGACAATCACAAATCAGCCAATAGGTGTAAAGCAGGAGTAAAGACTGACAGAATGTTGCCGAATAGCATGGGCACTATGATAGTACCAGAAGATACTTGATTGAGAAGCTTTAATGATGAATGGGGTATAGCTATGGGAAAGGCAAAGGACACCTTGCATAGGTATGCTTTAAATGTAAATCCAGCCCTGCTGATACTGCCAAAATCTCCAGATAAACAATGGCTAATCCTGTCTCCCTCACCTCTCTCCCTTTCCCCATTGTATAGTCCCAGACATAGTAAGATAGACATTTAGGTTGAAAAAAGACTTGCGTCCATCTAGTTCAACCCTTTTCCTATTCCTGTTTATCATCATTGATGCAAAAGAAGGCAACCCCCCCCCAAAAAAAAACAGCACCACCCTAGCTTCTGACCATGGTGCTGAAGTCTAGAGTGCCAGACCTGAGAACCAGGAGAAGAGTCTTGTTGTGTTTGGGAGAAATTCCTTTTGGTGGGGGGCATATTTGTACATTGGGTATTTAACTTAGCAGCCAAAAGCAAAGTGGTGGGTTTAACCCTTACCCCCTTAACCCTCTGAGTGCCAGAGGGGTACGGAATGCATTGCTTTGCAATGCATTCCATACCCCTCTGGCACTCAAAGGGTTAACGACCGCCTGTGCAGGCACGCGGCGGTCACTACAGGACCACGGAGCATTTTTTTTAAATTCGGATTCCAGACTCCCTGAACGGCGTGCAGCCACTGGGGGAGTCCGGAATTCCATGATGGTCATAGTACATCATGTGTCGTTAACTCTGATCTACCCATGATGTACTATGACTGTCAAGGGTCGTTAAGGGGTTAAACCTGTGTTTCCACTCTCCACCACTGTATACACCAAGGTCCTAATCACACATCATATTATACAGCCATGAGACAGCAGAGAACAGCTTTCTGTGCAACTCTGAAGGCATCACAGGCAGTCATACATAAACCTGCAACTTTCATTCACAACATTTGCCCACCTCTGCCTTAGTACATACCACTGTCTGTGTATATGAAAATGTGTATATGCATTGCAGGTTTGCATTGCATTTGTGGCTGGAAGTTCTGTGGAAATCTAACTGAGATCATAATATGTTTTTATCAGGAGGTACATTAACTGTGTATACCAGGTGACATGGACCGGGTGTAACAGGATATGTGTATCATGAGATATTGTACTGGTGTGTCATAGTAAACGCACCATGCATCAGGATGGCACTGTTGGTGTGTATGTGTGTGTATGTCTGTGTATGTGTGTGTCAGGCTGGCACTATGTGTTGTAGGCCTAAAAATAGTGGCAGGACTCACTCCTTAACCCCTTGGATGCTAATGTCATCTCCAACACAGTGTAAAGCAATATATGTTTAACATTCAAGGGGTTAAACTATCCTTTCTCTTTTCCTTGCATATAACTACCTCTTCGCTCTGTCATAAAAGGTTGTTTGCAAGCTAAACCAATTATTCCTGCTAGTATCTATACGATATTCCAATTGAGTGACATATTTTGACAGAGCATAATAAAATCTTGCACACCGAAAGTAGAATTAAATCTAAAACACATAAAACATTGCATCTACATGACAGTCTCAAACTCTCTTCTCCTGCAGAAGCTTTTACATATAGTTGAACTGAAGATAGTCTTTAAATTTGCTATTCTTGCACTACTCCAAACCAAAGAAGATCCTTGGCTCCAGTACTCCACTGTGCGATTTTTTTCATTGGGCATATGAACCATGATTTAACTGAAAGTGTACAGAAAAAGCTGTGATTGGTACTTACACACATGACACTGATTGCCATCAAGATCAATCCGAGCAAACTGCACAGCCACCTGGAATACAAAAAGCATATCACAGAGTGTTTAAAATCAGGCATAATCAAAACTTATTGCTCAATCACTTTTTGCCCTCTTCAGGAATTCCTGTGAAAGTGCAATTATTTCCCAGATTTGTCTCACTGCAATGGTAACAGAGATAATTATGCAGTGGTTTTCTAAGGTTTTAATAAAAGAGATTTGAAGATTCAGCTTGCCTACAGTTGGATTATTAGTCATCTGTGTTCCGAGTGGAGGATGAGGAGGAGAACCGGAGATTACCTAACAGAGATGGTAATATTATCTCTGTATGCCTAACTATCTGTGTGTAACATATGTTCACTACACAGCATGTATTAAATGTGAGTTAATTTGCTTTTGTATATTCTTATATTGGTATTCTCAGTGATCAGGCACTATTGGCGCCCTCTTGTGTGTCTTTTTGTTTTCAGCACTGATAGCTATAGAGCCACACATACAAACCCCACAGCCCTGTCCCATGGCAGCCATAGAACTACACATACTGACCACCCCGCCTTGTCTCACTGTCTGATGGCGAGGATGGGCAACATGAGGCCCTTCATCTGCTTCCTGACTATACATCCTATTGTTGATCACGGGAGTAGTAGTCTTGCAGCAGCTTGAAGGCCTTACATTTCTCACCACAGCTTTACTGATCCCAAACCTTATCCCACAGTACGACACTGGAAGGGAGTACTATAACAGATCTATGGTTTCATCCACAGCCAAACGATGTCCAGGATAGTCTCCAATAAAAATCTATTTATTTCATTCTCTTAAAAGCATCTCCATAAGTTCAGATTCACGTTAAAGAAACTCAAAGGAAGACAGACTGAAGACATCAAACACACGATCCGCATAACGTGTTTCATGAGCATTTTCACTTATTTATAGCCTGTTTGGCTATGGATGAAACCGTTGATCTGTTGTAGCACTCCCTTCCAGTGTTGTCCCATTTGTTGAAGCTCTTGGCCAGGGCTGTGGCGGGTTGCTCTGGATCCGCATTGGCCTTGGGCCTTGGTGAGTGCTGTATGCAATATTGCTTCGTTTATGGATTGACATTGGTAGCGATCTCACTCTCGCATTCTTTTCCCACAGTATCCATAGACCCACATATACTGACCTCCAACCTTCTCCCACTGCACTGGAATACCCAAATCACACATACTGAATTGAATCCCCATCACACAGGAACCAGCAAAGATCCCACAGGACATTTTTTGGGGGTTAGCAAAAAGGCAGAAACCTTACAAGATTTATAGACATTGGCAAAAAGCAGCACATTGACAGTTTTCCACCAAAATTCTTGTAGGAAAAAATGGGACTTTTTGTCCATCCCTAGTTATAATGCCCCAATCTCTAAATATGCAGCTGCTGGAACCATTTCTGTTGTCACCATTCATCACAACTCCAGGTGTGTGATGTTCTTACCTCCCCATCTTGTGTGATAGAATTGCAAAAATGTTGATACATATGATGTATGAGGCAAAGGCAGGGAGAAAAGCCATACCTGAGGAAAGAATATAGGTATTACAGATGTGCAAATGCCACTGATTCATTTAGTAGGAGAAAGTTTTTCCAAAATATAAGCAAAGCAAATGGACTTCATCACAGTGCTATACAGAATTTATTGAGTGTTAGTTCCATATGAATGAAATGTCAGGATGAAATGAAATTGTTTATGGGCTAAAGTATTACTCCCATGAAAGAGCACAGGTGTCCACAGACAGTGATGCTGATGTACAAAGAAACAATTGAGAACAATGACACCATGAGAGCCGATTGAAAATACCCAAATTCTCATTGATTTATTTGGGGCTTTTAATACAATGAATACTAGAGTGTAGGGATGGGCGAAAATTTTCACCTCAAACCAAAATCTGCGAATAATGGCTCTTCTCGCTTGGCGAATAATTTCATGTGAAAAGTGCAATTTTTCTGCTTTTTTCGCCTAGCTCATTCCAGTGAAATCAAGGGGAATATTGAATTTATACAAAAAACATAGCAAATGTTATTTTATTTACCAAAGGCTTAGTATAAAAGCAGTATGAGGGTACCTGTGTTGATAGAGTGTGGGGAAAGAATCAGTGGAACAGGGAATTTTTTGGGTGGTTTGTTGACTGGGATTGGGGGGACAGTTAATAAAAAATGTAAATAAAATTTTAAAAAGACATGATATAAAAAGGGTCTGAGGAGGGTGCCTGTGTTGGTGGAAGGAGTTTGGGAAATGATTCAGTTGAACAGGGAATGTATTTTTTGGGAGGGTGTGTGGATTGTTATTGGAGGGACAGTTAATAAAATAAATACATAAATAAAATAAGAAATTGATGTAACATGACAGAGACAGGGACCCCCTGATGGGACAGACTGTTTCTTGACTTGATAGAGTATTTTGTAGAGGATGATTTGTGGGACTTGTTGTTAGAGGCCCAAATACTGAGCAAACATTGATTTGTAGGACTTAGACTTATTAGACGCAAAAGCTCTAAGGAAACATTGATTTGTGGGACTTAGACTCGTTTGGCACAAGCCCTCAGGAAACACTGATATGTCGTAGGACTTAGACTTGTGTTAGGCCCAAGCACTGAGGCAACATTGATTAGTTGTAGGAAATTAGACTTGTGCTAGGCCCAAGACCTATGGAAACACTGATTTGTAGGACTTAGACTTGTTTGGTAAAATCCCTAAAGAAACATTGATTTGTAAGACTTAGACTTGTTAGAAATGAGCCCCCCCCCCCCAATGTTTTTTTTTGTGAGCCTCTGTTTTTTTTTTTTTTTGTTTTTTTTAAAGGACAAGTCCTGAGAAAAAAATGCCCTAGTGGCCCAGTGCCAACAGGTCATGCTGTATTGGCCAGTGGCCACTGACCATTGTCAAATATTATGGCATAATTGTGGAATTTGCTACTGCTGTTCTTGCTGCGCTGTTCTTGCTGCCTCTGCTGAGTTGTTTGAACAGCAGGAGGATTAGGTAGCTCTAAGGCAATGGGATCAACAACAGTAGTAACATGGATGATGATGGTTCCACTTGCCACGACTAGCTCCAATGATACAACTAAGGCAGTAGCATCACCATAGCTAGCGCCCACTACTTCAGGCATAAGTGGAAAAAAGAAGAAGTTGGCCAATAATGCTTCGCCACCTACCCCTCCTCCAAAATAATGTGCGTGTTAGAACATACATTTTCCTTTAAGAGCAGGACTGCGCCTCTCATCAGCAACTGCAATTTGCATTTGTGTGTGTGATAAATAAGGGAAGGACTGAGAACAATGGACACATCTGAACTCACATCAAATACCTGGCATAACTGTAATCAAACACCATCATGCTTATAGTCCCTAATGTAAAATCATCCCACCAGAAACCAAGTACTGCTGCTGTCACTATGTCCTTTGACTACTCCCTGCAAAGGACATGTGACAACTTGCAGACAGTTTAATAATGATGGCGAACCCTTTCCGGCCACCCGCTTAGCATATTCTGTGGGATGGAATCTCCTCAGATGCAGCTTTATGCCCTGGTTCTGATTATCCTCCACCAGACTGTCATGTGTGGTCAGTGCACCACACAGTATGCAATGGGTGGACAAAACTTCCACATCCTGACATCTACTGAATGGCTATCAAGTGGTGGGGGAGGTAAAGCTAAACGAGGTGGATTGCCAGAACATGTAGTTACCCTAGAGCAAGAAGGTGATGGCGAGCCAGTTGTTTCGCTCGCCATCAAATTTTCAGCCTCTGACTGTGTTTCTTTATTCTTCCTCCTCTTTGATCTCCACCTCATCTCTTGTTGCCTTTGGGGAGAGTCAGGGGGTACAACAACAGTGGTGCCTGATTTCTTTGGTGGAGGGGGTTGGCTTTAATATGTTTCAAATAAATGTTGTGGTGTCTGTGTTTCATGTGTGTTATCAGAGCTTGTCACAAACTGTGCTGCTGAGTTGTTCATCATGGTAGTTCATCTCTACCCATTGCACACTGTTTGGTGCACTGACCACACATGCCAGTGTGGTGGAGGAGAATCAATACCAGGTCATCAGGTGGCATCTGAGGAGATTCCATCCCGCAGGGAGGGTTCATCATTATTATTAAACTGTCAGCAAGTTGTCATGTGTCCTTAGCGGGGTCTGGACAAGGGGTACAGTGACAGCAGCAGTACTTGGTTTTGGGTGTCATGGTGTTTGGATACAGTTGTACCCCCAGGTGTTATTTACCACACACACACACACACTGTGCACATTGCAGTTGCTGATGGAAGCCACAGTTCCTGTTCTCAAAGGAAAAATATATATTCTAATAACAACGCATCCATGATTTTGGAGGAGGGGCAGGTGGAGAAGATTTAATGGCCAACTTCTTCTTTTCTCCACATATACTGAGGGCTACTTATTGTGCTGCTACTGCCTCAGGCACATCACTGGAGCCAGTCATGGCAAGTGGAACCTTCATCATCCATCTTCCATGTTACTGCTATTGTTGATCCCATTCCCTTTCAGCTGCCTAATCATCCTGCTGCTTAAACAACTCAGCAGCAGCAGTACGAACAGCGGTTGCAACTCAGGAGGACATTTGACAGTGGCCACTGGCCAACATGACCTGCTGGCATTAGGCCAGTAGGGCATTTTTATGTTTTTCTCAGGGTTTGTGCTTTGTAGAAAAAAAAAACATAGTCCTACAAAAAAATAAACAATATCTTTTTTTTTTTTGGGGGGGTTGTTTCTAACAAGCCTAAGTCCTACAAATCAGTGTTTCCTTAGGGCTTGTGCCAAACAAGCTTAAGTCCTTCAAATCAATTTTTCTTCAGGGTTTGGGCCTCTAATAAGTCTAAGTCCAACAAAGGCCTCTAACAACAAATCAAACAAATCATCCTCTACAACTCTATCAAGTCAAGTGTCAGTCCACCCCAGTGGCAGCTTATGTCAGGGGGTTCCGGTCTCTATCACTTTACATACAAATTTCTTATTTATTTTTTTTTATTAACTGTCCCCCCATAGCAGTTAAGAAACCCCCCAAAACAAATTCCCTGTTCAAATGATTCATTCATTCACCAACACAGGCACCCTCCTCAGACCCCTTTATACCATGTCTTATGTTTTTTATTATATTTAGGATTTCTTTTTTATTAAGTGCCCCCCCGATCCCAGTAAACAACCCTCAAAAACATCCCCTATTCAACTGATTCTTTCCCCACACCCCACCAACAAAGGCACAGATTTCAGTTTGAGTCGGAAATTTTTGCTCATCCCTACATTTTAGGCACTTAATCCAGCCCTGAGAGGAATTGTTCAACTATACTGGGTTGGTATAATGCAAGCAGAATTATACTGGAGCTTCCAATCACAATTCTATGCAAGGAAAAGAACGTACCAAGTAGCCAGCGGGGGGCGCACATGACTTCCATCATTCTAATTGGCAGGACAGGTTCCAGCATTCCATAAGTAATATTAGCAAGGCAGAGACATCCTAAGTGGGAAAGAAAAAATAAGATCTCCAAAACAGTGATTCGTATATCTCATGCAACAACTCTCTACAACAACACTAGAAAACCAATGGCACTTCAGCTTTTGAGATCTGAATCACTTTTCACTATAGAATAGGGGTAGGCAAGTTATAACATTGCTGTTCTTTGTAATTTTTGAGATATGGTATTAACCCCTTAGTGACCGGCCGCTTGCGCATGGGGCCAGCACTTAACGCCTACCAAACATTTTTTTTTTTTCATTTTATTCAATGACTTCCAAGATGTACATGTACGTCCTCTGTCCACTTGGGACATGCGCTCTGGGATGTACATGTACGTCCCCGGGCGGTAAGGGGTTAAAGGGAAAATGTACTATTTATTGTTAAATAAATTAAATGTAAAAATGTAATTGTATGTTTATCACTATTTTTAATGAATGCAGCCTGTAACACCAAATTCTACTGACATTAATACTATTATCACTATGGACCATAAATCATTCTCTAGGCCCTAGTAAAGTATCTTTGAAGTGCACTAGAAATTGCAAACAAGACTAATTACCAGTATTTAGCCAGAGATGGCTAAGTCTATAGAATGTATTGGTTAGTCCTACAAGCTTATTAAATATCATGTTGAGAGTGCCCCTGATCCAGATAATATATACATGAAGTAAGCAAAGATACAAGTTGGAACAGTAGTGAGGCACTCATCTGTAATCCAAGTTAAACCAATAACGTAATATCAGTACAAAATAATATAAAAAAATAAAAAAAATATTTATTGAACCATACATAAATAATATATGACATCATACATCCCACCCATTCCCTCCAAAAAAGAAAAAACTAAAAATGAAAAATACCTAAAAAGTCCAACTGTAATCCAATCCGATTGCTTCTTTCTGTAACAGTATTTTATCTTTATCCCCCCTCTCAAGGAGTTTGGAATCTGGTAAATACCCATAATCCTTAAGTTGTCAGTTTTCCCCTCATGTTTTGACCAGAAATGACGGGATATAGGATTTTGCATTCTTTTATTAACAATATCTCACACATTTTCAAGAATCCTCCTTCGTAGCTCTCTCCTAGTCTTTCTAATATATATTTAATTGTAAGGGCATAAAAGTTCATATACAAACTTAAAAAAGAAATAAAAAGTATGCCACCTTTATCTCTTAATCCCCAGATCCTGGCTTTCACCAAAGTGATAGAGAACGACATTGCCTCCCTCTCAGCAGTTGAAATGGTGAACAATAAATTAAGTAAAGAACAGTTTATGGCAGTAAAAGAGCTTAGAATGCATAATGAAATAATAATAAAACCTGCTGATAAGGGGGACAATGTCATTCTACTAAGTGAAGATTACTTGAAGATGTTAAAGAAATATAGAGACAGTTAAGTGATCATTGCTGTTGTGAGAGTTTAAGATTGGATCCCACGGAAAAGATACAGACTTGCTTGTTGTCAAAATTAAAATTTGGTTTAGAAGAAAATTTGATTAATTAAAAAAATGTGATTATATGTTTGTTGAGTAACCAAAAATGCCAAAGATCTATTTTTCACCCAAAGTACATAAATCTCTGGTCCACCCTCTGGGGAGACCAGTGATTTCTGGCATAGGCAGTCTTTCTGAAAATGTGAGTTGATATGTGGACATTAGGTTAAAGCTGTTTATGATTTCGTTACCCTCTTATGTCCAGGACACAGCAGATGTCATTAGTCGGTTGGCATATCCAGTTGACAATACTTCACTTCTAGTAACACTAGACGTGGAGTGATTGTACACTTCAATACCACATGAATGTGGGTTACGTGCATGTGGAGAATTTCTGGACATGAGAGCTATAGAGTATGCAGAACACAATTAATTCATTGTGGACCTTCTGTACTTCATTCTAAATAACAATTTTTTTCATTTTTGACAATATATTTTACAGACAAATTACGGGAGTTGCTGTGGGGGTCATGTGTGCTCCGACCTACACCTGCCTACACCTCGGCTGGTGGGAGCAGCACAAGGTGCTTTCTGGGCATGGATTCGAGGAACACGTGGCGCTCTGGATACGGTACATCAATGATGTATTTATGATTTGGAATGGGTCTGCAGAAGATCTGGAGTAATTTGTGGATGAGTTGAATAGGAACTCTCTTAACATTAAATTAACTAAAAATGTGAGTCAAGAAAGGATTGATTTTCTTGATTTGACTATCTTCAGGAGATTGGTCTTGTCAAGACTAAAACCTTAAGAAAACATACTGCATGTAATACTATTTTACATTATGAGAGTCATCATCCTATTTCTCAACGTAAGAGCATTCCCTGGGGCCAGTATGTAAGATTGAGACGTAACTGCTCTGATAAACAGGACTTTATAACACAAGAGAAGGATTTAACTATGAGATTTTTAGAACAAGGTTATCCGATGAAAAATTTGAGAAGAAGTTATAATAAAGTTTTAAAATTAGAGAGAGACAAGTTACTGTTTGACAGTGAAAAGAAAAGTAGAAACAAAGAAATTAAGAAACAGTCGGAGCAGGTTAGGTTTATTTCAATATTTGGTAACCAGTGGAATGTTCTGAAATCGATATTGGTTAAACATTAGCATTTTTTAAGAGCCAACAAAGATAGTGGTACCTTGGTTGTAACTTATCCTTCTATGGTAGCAAGAAGGGCTCCAAATCTGAAAGACCATCTACTGCAATCAGAATACTGCCGAAATTCAAGGAAAACTTCATTGGCTATACCCAGAAGTAAAGGCATGTTTAAATGTGGGGGTTGTAGGGCATATAAATATATCCTGCAATCCAGTGGTTCGAAAATATATGATATTTGTGGATTTATGAATTGTAAATCGGTGGGGTGGGTATATGAACTTATATGCCCTTGCAATTTAATATATATTGGAAAGACTAGGAGAGAGAGCAAAGAAGGAGAATTCTTGAACATGTGGGAGATATTGTTAATAAAATAATGGAAAGCCCTATATCCCGACATTTCTGATCAAAACATGAAGGGAAAAACTGAGGGGGATAAAGATAAAATACTGTTACAGAAAGAAGCAAAGTGGATTTTTGCGTTACAGGCAGTTAACCCATTAGGACTTAATGAGGAGTTAAACTTTGGTATGTTTCTTTAATTCTCCATTTGCGTTAAATTTGTTTGTATAATGTTGGAGTTTTTGAAGGTTTAAACTAATACAGGCGAAACACGTAGGAGGATTGAATGTTGAGTTTACTGATCCGAGATAACCTCTTTTGTGTTGTTTGGCATTTGGATGGAATGAGGACTTAGGGACAGACAGAACTTGGTTTGAGAATCTCTTAACCCCTTAAGGACCATTGCTGTGCCAGGACCGTCACGGCGGTCCAGCACTTAAGGGCCAGTGACGGTCCTGCAAAGGCATGGAGTTCAGGGCTCCCGTCGCGACTGCACGCCGCTCTGGAAGCCCAGAACTGGAAGTGAAAATAAAAAAAATGCCCCGTGGTCCTCAAGTGCCAGCCGCGCGTGCGCGCACCGGTCCTTAAAGAGTTAAGCTATAGGAAGTAAGCATATTTTTCGTTTTTAGTTTTTTCTTTTTGGGAGGGAACGGGTGGGGATGGGATCGATTTAGCTGATGTCATATATTATTTATGTATGGCTCAATAAATATTTTTTTATTTTTTGATATTATTTTGTACTGATATTACTTTATTGGTTTAACTGGGATTACAGATGAGTGCCTCACTAATGTTCCAACTTGTATCTTTGTTTACTTTATTAATCCTACAAGTGCCAGAGGGGTGAGCAACACATCGCTTATAGTGTTGAGCGAGCATGCTCGGCCGATGCTCGGATCGGCTCGAGCATCGCTCTGCTCGGCACATGGCGGTACTCGTACGAGTACCGCCATGTGCTCGCCCGCCATGTTCGGGTGGCAGGGATCTGTGCCGAAGGAGGCACAGATCTTGCAGACGCTCCGCTGGACCACCAGGGACTGGAGGTAGGGGGCATTGCAGAGATGAAGGGGGACATTGCGGAGATGAAGGGGGACATTGTGGAAGGGGGACATTGTGGAAGGGGGGCATTGCGGAGATGAAGGGGGCATTGCGGAGATGAAGGGGGCATTGCGGAGATGAAGGGGGCATTGCTGAGATGAAGCATTGCGGAGATGAAGGGGGACATTGCGGAGATGAAGGGGGACATTGTGGAAGGGGGACATTGTGGAAGGGGGACATTGTGGAAGAGGGGCATTGCGGAGATGAAGGGGGCATTGCGGAGATGAAGGGGGCATTGCGGAGATGAAGCATTGCGGAGATGAAGGAGGCATTGCGGAGATGAAGGGGGCATTGCGGAGATGAAGCATTGCGGAGATGAAGGGGGACATTGCGGAGATGAAGGGGGACATTGTGGAAGGGGGACATCGTGGAAGGGGGACATTGTGGAAGAGGGGCATTGTGGAGATGAAGGGGGGCATTGACCAGGCACCCTCCCCTCATCAGAGCAGGGGGTGCCTGGTGTAATGCTCGAATCCTCCCATTTAATTCAATGGGGTTCGGGTGCTCGGCCGAGCACTCGAGCCTCAGGGGGTGCTCGGTCAGAGCACCCGAACCCCCGAGCATCGGGGTGCTCGCTCAACACTAATCGCTTACAATGAGCCGTGAAGTTCCTGGCAACTAAAGGGTCTAAAATATATTTATTTTGTGGGATAATGGGGAATAAATTCCTGCCATGGTTCAAGCCACAGTTCAGAGTGAAAAACTTGGTTATCAATTTATATACCTTCAAATGTTTCTGTCTCTCTGTGTCTTAAAATATCCCATCAGTATAGTCACTTTGAGATCTTTAATGCTGTTATCAGTTTTGCAAAAATGTTGGCCCAATGTTGTGTCACCTTTGTTGTTCACACTGGACCAATAAGAATTCATCCTTTTTCTCAGGGTCTGTCCTGTCTCACTCACATATAGCCCTAGTTCAATTAGAGATGTTTCACACTCATGATGAGGTAAAAACATTAGATGAGAATTTGCCCTTGATATTATGGATCTGGTGGGAACTTATCTTCGAAACATATATGTGCACAGGCTCCACATGTCCTTTGTAGACAGGGAGAAGAACCAATTTCTGTTGCATTCTTAAGGGAGCTCTTCACCACCGGTTGTTTCAGGTCGCTGTGCTGTTTATAGGAGAGGAGCGGAGATCTTGGGAATAGTCTTTTAACTCTGTCAACAGTATGTAGTATTGTTTGGAGCTCTTTTGAGATTTTACACAGTACTTCAAGCTGTGGGTTGTAGGAGACTTCTAATGGTACTCTGTTCTCTTCCTGTGGTTGTTTGTATATCGGGAGATTTCTTTTGGGCACACTGGTGGCTCTCTGAATTTGGATGTCCATGATCTTGGAATTATATCCATGACTGATAAAATCTCATCATAGATTTTTAAGATGTTGATCTTGGTCAGAAGTCTCAGAACATGTGCCGTTATACTGTAGGGCCTGGCTGAAAACAATATTGTTTTTTGTGTGTCTGAGATAATTATGCCTTTCTGTTGGTTTGCAGCACAGAGAATGCATCATTTTTACTCTACTAGTTTATAAGAGGCACAGTGGCAAAATATCCAGCCATTTGGCCATTTATAAACAGCAAAAGCATCTTGTAAGGTTAGTATTGTTGTTTATATATAGTTTTGGTAACTGTGGTCATGATCAGGGGGTGAAGCCCCAGGTCTCATACTGCTAATCTAACCTACTAGAAATTATATAAGTGGACTGTGAGGTGCTCTAATGTTTCCTGATGTAGAAAGCAAAATGTAAGCAATTCTGGAGCATATCAACTGCAGCATGGAGAGAAAAATCATCAAATTCTTATTTATTAGACTTGGATCTTCTAACCCACTGAACAGAGGTGGCTCTAGGTTTTTAGGGGCCCTAAGCAAAACATTCACATGGGGCACCCCTTTACTCCCTTGCCAATGTTTCTAATAAGACATTGCCATCTGATTTTGTTTACATGCAGGTGCGCTACAATATAATAGCTGAGGGGCCCTACTTATATTGTAGTGCCATCACTACCACTGATTGACAGAGATCACCAAGGTATTACTTGGTAATAAGAGACCTTTCTAGCATTCAGTGGATTAAATACCCCATTAAAATCTATAGGAATTTGTATTTTTTCCCCTATAATGCAGTTGGCTTGCCACAGAATTGATCCATCTTCTTTGCCTGTATGATCCTAAGCTGCCTGCACACTAAAAAAAATCACCCATATCAACTCCTTCAGACAACTTACCAGCAGCCACAATAATGTAAGGATCCGAGAGTAATTCAAGGTAAGGCGTTGGAGGAATACTCTGATGGAAAGAGAAACAGAAATTGCAATTTAAACAGTTATTTTACTGATCATATTTTTTGTGTTTTGCTGTTACTTTGTAAAATCAGTATGTCACTTACCCCCTTTTTGAAACTCGAAGGTCTAAGGATACACAACTGGATTGCTGAGGAAAAAGTGTAAATGGGAAATGAATGTGACTATAAGATTTACTGTACTAAAGTTGTAATTAAAGGAACACAAACTTTAAAAGGATCTGAATCTATAAATACTTGAAGAAGCAGTGAACACTTTTATTCTATAGGGATTTTCCTGTTTAGTAAAAGAAGCTGTCATTTCTTTATTCAAAATTTATAATAGTACAGAATGCTAGGAAATGGTAAAAGAGCCGCTACTTCCTGAAAGTTAAAACTGACAGGAAGTGACTCAGCAATTTATATAATGAAGTGTTTGTCAGTGACTCATCTCTCTCATAGAAGGCAACAGAATAAATTAAATTTGACCACTAGAGGCCACTATTAAAGTAAAATAAAAAAACAAACACTAAATACAAAAAAAAACCAAAAACAAAAGAAAAACAACAGAATGAAAACAGTTTAATAATAGCTCTGGAAATATTAATTTTCTAGTAGTGGGACTACTTTATATTGCTCAATAGGAAAAGCCCACAATATACATTTGTTTTTTGTTTTTTTAAGTAAAACATTACTGTTCCTTTAAATACCCTGTACTTCATGCTATTATCTGTAAAGATTTGTTTTTTTTTTCTGAGGATTATTTCTAGTGTTAAATGTGCTTTTACAATCCTGTCTTTTCCAAGGCAATCTTGAACGGGTATCTCAAAAGCCATAATACTGTATTATCTGTAAATGACAACGTTTGCAATCAAAATGTCTTCTGATCGTAAGGTCTAAGAAACCGTCTTGAGATTTCCAAAGGTTTGATAAAAACATTAGATTTGTTGGTACACACAACAATCAGTTGAATTTGGTTTAGATTCTTAAGAGACATCTACCAAAATAACAAAATGACCGAGATTTACATTGTGTTCTAGGCAGCAGAATTCAAACATGCTGTAGACATTCACCTAATTTACAGATAGCTAGGGGTGGGCGAAAGTTGTCACCGTGTTCCCGCAGGAAATTTCACGAAAACCACGTTGTTATCCGCTTTTTTGCGGGAAAATCCGCTTTAAAACTAGCAGTTAAAATTTTCGCATCTTTTGCCCATTGGCCAAAATCTTTCGCCATTTTTTCAATTGCTAAAAAGTTTTCGCCCATTGATTTACATTGTTTTCGCACTTCCGCTATAAAAACGTGATGTTTTCACTGAAGGCAGACATAATAGAAGCAGCTACAGAGCGAGATAAACATGCTGTGCTGTTCTCTTGTGATATTTAGCAAAAATTGAGACAGGAGAGGCTCATAGTGACTCCTATCACTATGAGCAGCAAAAAGAGGAACTGGAAGGACCCTTATTATGTGTCCACTGAGTCTGAGGAGGAGTAGGAAGTGACTAGCAGTACTGAACCAATGCTGTCCAGTCCCCCTAAATCACTCCAAGGGATCTTGGGGAATTTAATAAGAAGGGAGGGAGAAAAGGGAATGGGAAGGAAGTGAGAAAAGGATAGTGAGAGCCGGACAGGTCAGCTGCCTGTGCCTGCTGTAAGACGTGATGCCCCTGCTGTCAGTGCCACCATTTCTGATCCTGCAGCCACTAGTGTTGTACCTGTTGCCAGATGTGCTGCCACTGCTGCCAGTACCACCATTTCTGATTCTGCAGCCACTAGTGTTGTACCTGTTGCCAAACGTGCTGCCCCTGCAACCAGTGCCACCATTTCTGATCCTGCAGCCACTAGTGTTGTACCTGTTGCCAGATGTGCTGCTCCTGCTGCCAGTGCCTCAATTTCTGTAACTGCAGCCACTAGTGTTGTACCTGTTGCTAGTACTGAACCTGCTGCCAGTGCTGAACCTGCTGCTAGTACTGAACCTGCTGCCAGTGCTGAACCTGCTGCCAATACTTTGCCTGCTGCTAGTGTTTCTTGTAGTACTCAGGGGGGAAAGAGAAAATTATGCCAAGTGTGAAAGCAAGGGACCCTAAATCACACTTGCCATTCCCAAGCAGTCCTGCCAGTGCTAGTACTACTGCTACTAAGGTCCAGCAGCTTGTTAGCCTTAGGAGTGAAGGAGGGGGTAATCAACAATATCCTCATATTACTAGTGACTGTGAGACAGAGGAGGAAGAGTCTGCGGCTGAACTTGATGTGGTTGGTGTTAGTAGTAGTAGCAGTAATGGTGAAGCAGCTGGAGTGTTAGGGGAAAGATTTGAGAGCGTCCAGACTAGCAGTCAAGGGAGCCCGCACGATCAGTGTGGTTATGGATAGGTTTGGAGTCAGACATATCATCAAAGACTATTTCAATTGAAATACGAAAGGGCTTTGTTTACATGGTTACTTGCCCATTTGATAAGATACATGTGGGCATGAGAACAAGATTTTTAAAAGATCACATCAGGGAACATTTCCTGAACATTAGAAATGCAAATAGAGAATTAACAAATGGTAAAAGACTAACAACTGTGTCTAAGCATTTCTTGTAAGAACATAAAGCGGAGCAAGTTAGTCAGCCAGAGCCACAGGTCAGAACCGATGTGGATAGTCAGACAAGCCGGGGTCATACATGGAGCGAGTTAGTCAGCCAGAGCCACAGGTCAGAACCGATGTGGGTAGTCAGACAACCCGGGGTCATACACAAATCAGATTCTCAGGAGAGCACAGGTCATAACGGAGACAATATCAGAAACACCACGTAAGGGCAATGACTCCCAGGTCCAGGGAGGTTTATAAAGGAGCAGGAGAAGGCAGGGCCAAATTAGAACACACAGAATAGGCCCATAAACAGGCGTCCTAGCCAGTGCCTGTTTCATGATGTCAGCAATGCAGAAGTGGCCGCAACTATGCCGGCCGACACACCACAGAGGAAGGAAGCACAGGATAACAAGGCCTCTAAGGTAGACTGTTATACCTCCCAAGATGTTTTATGATTTTACACTAATGACGGGGTTTTGTATTACCCTCACATGTATCAAAATTTAACTTGTTGAAATGCCATTAAAGCGATAGTAATACTTAAAATGTACTAATTCCCATATTGCAGGCATACAAAAAAGAAATTAATTGCCCCCAGTGCCATCTCTCAAACCTTTATGGTTTGAGAGATAATCGCTCACAAAGTTCTCCCATCCCTCCCCTTTCCCTGAAGTCAGAGTTCTAACTGACTGCAGGGGAATCCTGTTGTACGGCCATCCGGCAGCTCTGCAGCAGAGCCGAGATCGCGTTAATCAAAAAGAAATCCTTCACTTAAAAGGTCTTGCTTAATTTCTTTTTCGTATGCCTACAATATGGGGATTAGTAAATTTTAAGTATTACTATCCCTTTAAGCATTATTTTCAGTCTCTCATGGCTATATTTTTATATTTGAGTGTATGTTTTCATTGTAACATTGAGGAGGTCTTATGCCTCTCTTTTTCCTTTCTCCTGCAACTTGTGAAACACAGGACTGGACCCTCCCTCCTTGGCTATATCAGAGTACAAGAGAGACATGGGTAAGTCTAAAGCCACCAGGGTTTCTGGGTTATCCCCAATAACCCTTTACTCCAGATAGCCATTTGCTTCTCTTGTCAGATTAGTCTTCCTAGTGACTACATTAAGTCCCTCTTGGTCTGTTGCTCCTACACCACCATTCCTGAGCCCCTCTTCATCTAATCAGGAGCCTGCATGGGTTAAATATTAAATAAATATTCCCTCCTCCATTCAGGGGATCCTTGAGTCCACACCAAAAGACCAATTTTTTTGTCTGCGCCTTTCAATAAAAACCTCAGATTTTCACTCCAAACAGCATGCTGTAAATATGAAGTAAACAGAGTGGAAGTAGGTATATATAGAGAGAGAGAAAGCAAGAGAGAGAGACAGTAGAAAGAGAGAGAGAAGACAAAAATGAAATAAAATTATAAAACAAAATGAAGTTATTACAGGTTCATAGTGCTGGCTGACAGCAGAGTAACAAAAAATAAAAGAGAAGCTGGCAGGACCCTGATTGAGCAAGTGACACAGATGAGGAGGAGGAAGAAGTCACCATCATTGATAAAGGGACTGGGAGCCCCACATTCCCCAGACCTAAGTATGCCCTGTCCCCCAACATTGTGGGGGAAAATCTTGTAGAAGGCAGAACTGGGTAGCTGCATAGGTAAGATGTCTGTGCCTGCTTCTACTGCTGCCAGTGTATCTTCTTATTCTTCTGAGGAGGAAGAGATGGTAAGTATGACAGCAGGGGACACTAAGGCACACTTTTCATATTCAAGTAGTACAACTACCACACAGCAGCTAGACACGAGGGGCAGTGAGGGTGGTGGTAGAGCAGCTGCTAGGCCTAGCTGGATGGACCCTAATGCTATTGCTGAGGTGGAAGGGGAAGTCAGCAGCCAAACTAGCAGTCAAGTGATCCCATATATCACTGACTCTGTGAATCCCATTCCCCCCCAGCATTGTCCCTTTGGGGAATTATGTTGAAGAAGCCAGAACTAGCTAGCAGTATGAGTAGCAACAAACATCGGCTGCCTGTGCCCGTGTCACATCTGAGCCTTGCTCAGAGAAGCCCAGAAGTAGGAAGAAGATACTCCTCCAACACAGATGATTGGGGCTAGAGGCTAGGGTGCATCGCTAGGGGGCGAAGCTGGAATACATTGGCCAACCGTAGGGAGGCGTGCTGTGGCCAAGGCCGTCTACAGGTGCTAGCCGCGAAGCTAGATAGCCCCCTTCGGTTGAGCCTCCGGGAACTCTGGATACCCCACCACGGTTGGACTATACCCCAATGACCTCAGGGAGGAACAGACTCCAGAAAGCAGGAAAAGTAGGGCAAATGCAGGACTAGCCACAGAGACAGCTAGTAAACAGGCCAGCAGGACATCAGCAGGATACAGGACTGAGCCAGAGCAGGACAGCAACAGGATACAGGACTGACCAGAGCAGGACCAGAGCAGGATACTAGGCTGGAGTGGACACAGCTGGAAACTGGCAGGAGAGGATCAACAAGGCGCAGCTTGAACTGCACACCGGAAAGGGATGCTTAGACAACGTGTCGGATGCAGGAAGAAGGCGTCTTAAGTAGAGAGACCCAAGCGGCTTCACAAGGAGGACTGCGCATGCACGAGCCCAACCCGAAAGAAAGAAGAATATACGAGCGTCGGAAGGCAGAGGACACCGCGAAGAACCGGCACGGAGGTGACAGCCTGCTGCTAAGGCTGCCAGAGTTCCTTCTTAATATGTGGTTATGGCAAGTATGACAGCAGGGGACCATCTGTCACATTTGTCATCCCCAACCAGTCGCATTCCAATACAGGTGGTGATTATAGTGAGGGTGATGGTGGAGTTTCTCATAAGGAGCAGAGAACAAGGGCCTTTTTCTTGCTGAAAGTGATGAGAATGGGAGACAGAGAAGCAAATGGGGATGGGCATCCCAACCACCACCTGCAGTGACATTGTGGAGTTTACTGCTGTTGCAATACCTGCTGTTGAGTAGCCAGGGTACTACAATCCAACTTTATTTGTCTGTCCTTACTAGCTCAAATTTTTGCTGCTTTAGCTGTGTCTCACAAACACAGAATGACATCCTGCAGGATCCTGAAACCCCTTTTATACTATTCCACTGGGAAAAGAAAGGATATTTGCAACATTTGCAACCATTAATTTCACTGCAATAAGCTAGGTGGAAAAAAACCCAGAATATTTCTGAGGTAAAAAAATGTAATCTATTCCTACTGATATGTCTCTGCTTACCTCCATCCAGCAGAGCCAGCAGTGCCAGTACCAGGAAGGGAGAAGACTTTCCAACAAATTCATACATAGTAGAACCAAAGGGAGCTCCAGCTGTAAAGACAGAGATATAAGCAGGTATTTATCAAGGAATTTTAGAGCAATGAATTTATGAATTTCGAAAATATAGTAAGTGTACATTAAAAATGAATAGGGGTCTTATGTGCAAAAGAAAAGTGAAGTTATTCTGTCTGGGGCACACCCACTCCATCATAGGGGAGAAATAAAAAAAACCCTGTAATTCCCATTGATTTAAAAGGATATTTTTACCCCTTCAGTGCTACAGTGGTCTCCAACACATTGCTTCATAATTCGTTGTAGACCTCTCTAGCATTGAAAGAGTTAAACCCAACATTTAAAACAATAATATTTTTTCTCCCCATGATGTAATTGGCTTGCTCTAGTACTATTGCACTTTTATTTTAAAGGAGCAGTAAACTTTTTTTATGAAAACACGTATTTTATAGAGCTTTTCCTGCTGAATAAAACAAGGTCACTCCCATTGCTGTCAAATGTTTTATTCAAAATTCATAGCAGTTCTCATAATCAGGAAATGAATTTACTGTGTTTATTTCCTGGTAGTTCTAAATGACAGGAAGTAACAGGCAGTTTCTATCACATTCTATGGATAACTGTATGTCTCTGACTTTCCTGACTTTCTTCTCCATTAGAATCTAACAGAAAAACTAATTAGAATGTGACCACTAGAGGGCACTGCTAATGTAAAAAAACATGGGTTTAAATTGTAATAACTCTGGAAATATAAATCTCTCGGCAGTGGGAGTACTTTTATTTTACTCAGTAGGAAAATCCCTACAATATATATTTTTTCATAAAAAAAGTTTACTGCTCATTTAATACCAGATCCCTCTCTTGTTAGATCCCTCTCTCGCTCTCAAAGTGTTAACATAAGGCACCTAGAATGTGTTTTGTGCATACCTTGAAACTCTCTAGATGACC